>CM066031.1:449206057-449819057 GCA_033557465.1 Ichthyophis bannanicus
GGCAGCGGATGCGTTCCTCATCTCGTGGATGGAAGGCCTCCTCTATGCCTTCCTACTGAGCACATTTCTCTTTTATGCTGATCTCACATATACGTTAATGGGCTGTCCTTTAAATTTCACCTACTTACCACTGGTCCGCATGCGCGGCGTCTGTGAGAAAGCTAGTGAGCTAACAGACATTTTTGAGATTATCCATCGTTTTCAAATTTACTTATAAGAAGAACTTACAGTAGGATCATGTTGTTTCTCAGAGTATATACAGCTTTGGTGAATATCTTCTTTACTGATGTATTTAGGCAATACTGCTGAGCTTTTTTCAGAGTTCCTAACTTTGCTACTTTGTTTTCGAACAGTGCTACTACATAAACACATGCCCCCTCCCCCTGAGGAAGAATCGAAATGCATCGCTGGTACCTAAACAGTGGCGTTGGGGAAGTTCACTCTTTCAGAGATAAGCACGTTTCATTTCATACGTTAAGATAGTAATAGTTTGGAATCTCAGCAACAGAATAAGTTAACAAAACTATTTTTGAGACAATTGAAATTTTAGAACAACGTTCAAGGTTATTTAGAATGCTGAACATCTGCTATATTTAAACCATATTTAAATTATCTACAGGAACCAGAGAGGTCATTGATGCAAATAAAGCAACATATTTCCTTGAGAAATAATACTGGGAAAGTTGCTGAATAAGTCTGAGACCCTGGTTTCCTTTCAAACATTATTATTATTAGTCATCATTTTATTGAATAAGTTAGCAGCTCTAAATGAGGTTCGGCTTATTTAAACCTTAGAGTCAATTTGGAGGGTTATATACCTTTTATCTTGGTCATCCTGATCCCTCTGCAAAAAACGACCGCATTTTCTTAGTGTGAATGCACAAACCATGGAAGGTCATACCTGGCAAACAGTTCACAGTTACAAAGACGACCCTATTGCCAAATTATGTAAAGAAGTGACACCCTTTACTCTGGACACATTGGATATCAACAATAAGAAAACTACCGATTGGGAAGAAGCCTCAAAACTCCAAAAACGCAAAGTCCGTATGGAACTACATAAGCTGTCATTAATAGAATATATACGTCGGCAGCAGATACCCAGGGGTCTTCGCGTTTATAAAGAACCCAAATTGTTCACCACCAACCTTGATTTTATGGAGAAATGGATAGGCATTCTCAACAAATGCTCTTTGGATTTGATGGTGCTCATTGTCGACACCACTACCAGCGCTTTGGAGACACTTCAGCAAGAGATAGACACGATGTTGGCCAGTCTTAAAAACGAAGAAACATCAACCCGTTATGAATCTAAAACAGAGGAACTCACTAAGCAAGTACAATCACTTCATGATGAAATTAAACAAATTAAGACAAAAAAGCTCAAACGTGACTTTAATGATTACACAACAGGGTATGTTTACCCATGGCAAAATCCCAAGAGAAAGACCAGAAAGCCACTGAAACAAGTTGAGTTTAACATCTCATCAAATGAAACAGGTTATTCTGATTCCACTAAGTCATCACGTGAGGATTTTTCGAATGAAGAAACCAAGAAGACAAAGAAGAAAAATGGAAATCGCGGAAGACAAAAAGGCAGAGGAGCGAGCCAACAACGCGATTAATTGTTACGGAAAATCTATCTGATAGACCTCAAGCTGCCAACAAGACTTTATTACAATCACCAGTTGTCAATATTTCACATTTTCAATTGACTGAACAGCACCTCAAAGTTTTGGAAAGTGGGTTGTCATTCGTTCCTGAGACTCGCTTTAATAGCTTCCAATTTAGAATAGATATTGAAACTCTCTTGAGAAAACTCCAAATAAAAATATTTTTTGCGGCCCACGATTCAGTAATATCAGACACATGCTCTTCAGTAGATCAGAGACGTACCCCGTTACCAATAAAATCAACATGGATGCCCCCCGGGCCCGTACACCCAGCCTTAGTTTTATTTCGAGACTTGATATTGAGAGATGTTGAAAAACTTGAAAACAAAGGTAGATTGGCGTCAAGGGCTTTTACACCATTAGAAAATGCTGCCTTGAAAGAACTTCAAATGCATCCAAACATAGTAATCCGTCGGGCAGATAAAGGAGGAGCCATCGTGATAATGGATAGAACACAGTATTTGCAAGAAGCAGCACAACAGCTATCTCAAACAAATATATTTCAAGTTTTAGCGCAAGATCCCACAACAACTCTTCAACAAGAAATTAAACTTATTACATCTGAGGCACTAGAACATAAGTTAATTACCAAGAAAGAATGGAGTTTCCTCAATGAATCTTCTCCTACCATTGCACGCTTCTATTTGGTACCAAAAATACACAAGGATATTCGTAATCCCCCGGGACAACCCATCGTATCCACAAAAGTCACGGTATTAGAGCCTCTCTCAATTTACATGGATTCCTATCTTAGACCGTTGATGATTAATATTCCTTCGTATATAAAGGACACGTCACATTTTTAAAATTTATTAGCAGAGTGTTCAGAGTGGGCTTTATGGACAGATATACTGATAGCTACAATGGACGTGTGCTCTTTGTATACAAACATCTCACAAGATGCGGCATACAAAATAATTATGTCCTCCATGCGAGCAAGGGGTGACTTGTCAGATGAGCACATTGCTTTCATTTCCCAGTTAGCCAAATTAACAATTTTTTGGAACTATTTTGAATTTGAAGGGACTTTATATCACCAAGTATCCGGGGTGGCCATGGGGGCCACATGTGCCCCTTCCGTAGCAAATTTATATATGGAAGCTTATGAACAACAATGGCTTATCACGTCTCCATATAAAGATAGTTTGCTGTTTTGGAAACGTTATATAGACGACGTGTTTATTCTATGGAAGGGTACAGCACATCAACTACAGAATTTCATCAATTGGTTGAACGGAGTAGACCCACACATACAGTTCACATATGTTTTTCATGAGCAAAAAATTGTTTTCTTGGATATAGTGGTACAGAAGGGTAGTCAAGGGTGGGAGACAAGTGTCCATAGGAAATCTACAGATAGAAACACCATTCTTCATTACCGGAGTAAGCATCCTAAACAATTGCGAGACAGTCTCCCCTTATCCCAGTTCATCAGATATCGAAGGAACTGCTCTAGTTTAGACAAATACAAAACACAGGCTAAAAATTTGATTCAAATTTTTAAAAGTAGAGGATATCCTGCTACCGTACTCAACACAGCTTACAAACGAGCACTCTATAACAGAGAGTTATTGTTACAGTCTCGGAACAAGCCAGTATTATCAGATATAGATACAATCAATTTTGTTACCAATTATTCCCCATTTAGTGGCAGTATAAAACGTATCATAAAGCGTCACCAAAACGTATTAAGTACTCTGCCTGGGCTACAAACAAAATCCATTCGATGTGTTTGGACACGAAGTCAAAACTTAAAAGAGAAATTAAGTCCTGTCAAGTTACGGATATTTTCGACTGACGTGCAAGAGAACCCTCCAGGACATAAGAAATGTGGAGGCTGTAATGTTTGCCCTATAACTGAAGAAATCAACGAGTTCACTTACCACGGCAAAACGTACAAGCTACGATACTCTACCACATGCAGTTCTGATCACCTGGTTTATGGAATTACCTGCCCTTGCGGTTTAATATATGTGGGGAAAACCATCAGACAATTTTGAGTGAGCATGAATGAGCATCGAAGCAGACTTAAATGCCATGTTCAAGAAGCTCCTTTAGCACATTGTACACACATTGCACATTGTACACAATATCATCATGCCGGGACCAAACACCGCCCCTCCTCTGCTCCTGCCCAATCGGGCAGTGGGAGCCGCTTCCAGCTCCTGCCCAATCGGGCAGTGGGAGCCGCCGGCAGAGACAGATAAAAGCGGCGCCCCTGCACTAGGAGCGCCGCTGCCGGGACCAAACACCGCCCCTCCTCTGCTCCTGCCCAATCGGGCAGTGGGAGCCGCTTCCAGCTCCTGCCCAATCGGGCAGTGGGAGCCGCCGGCAGAGACAGATAAAAGCGGCGCCCCTGCACTAGGAGCGCCGCTGCCGGGACCAAACACCGCCCCTCCTCTGCTCCTGCCCAATCGGGCAGTGGGAGCCGCTTCCAGCTCCTGCCCAATCGGGCAGTGGGAGCCGCCGGCAGAGACAGATAAAAGCGGCGCCCCTGCAGGGCGCGCCCGTGCCTGAGGGCCTCGCCAGAGGGCCCTTTGGCGTGGCCCTTAGGCACGGCACGAAGGCGATCAGAAGAGAGAGACATCAGACACAGCAGCGCCGACAACTTCACCGCAGTATCAAACGAGGAGCAGACCGAAACGAAGGACGTCAGAACCGCAAGTAAAATTCGTGCAAAACCCCACACATTCCACACCTACAAAACTCTCACTTCCACCACACACGCCTTAGCAATCACAGCCCTACCTCCACGGGACAGGCTCCCGCACCAAGGCACCCTACGCAGACCCGGCTCTCCACCCACGGGACAGGCTCCCTCCACGGGACAGGCTCCCGCACCAAGGCACCCTACGCAGACCCGGCTCTCCACCCACGGGACAGGCTCCCTCCACGGGACAGGCTCCCGCACCAAGGCACCCTACGCAGACCCGGCTCTCCACCCACGGGACAGGCTCCCGCACCAAGGCACCCTACGCAAACCCGGCTCTCCACCCACAGGACAGGCTCCCGCACCAAGGCACCCTACGCAGATCCGGCTCTCCACCCACGGGACAGGCTCCCTCCACGGAACAGGCTCCCGCACCAAGGCACCCTACACAGACCCGGCTCGCCCGTCAAGGAACAAGCTCACGCACCAAGTTCAACTCTCCCCAAACAGACAACAGACAAAGTCTCAAGAAAACAGGCTTCAACCTAACAGAACATCAGAAGGGAAAACATGCACGCCACATACTTCTTACCACTCTACTTGCTAGTCACGCAACTCCTCCCACCAACCACACACCCCCACTACCCACAAGCAAACACAATATGGCATCCACCAACTGCATTACCACACTCAGAACCACAGCACACACCCAAAGAGACACTCAGGGCTTACCAAGCAAAGCGACCGAACAGACACAAATCAAACTCCCACGCAAGCACAAATGAAAGCCATGGAACAGCAACCTCAGCAACGAAAACAACAACGATTGAACTCATAAATGCCAGATCCGTCTGCAATAAGATACACACTATTGTAGACCACATAGAAGAGCGACAACCCGACATAATATGCATCACAGAGACATGGCTCAACCCTACCGACAACGTACTACTAAACCAACTGGTACCGGACAACTACTCAGCGTACAACTGCCCCCGCACCCACAAGCGTGGAGGAGGAGTCCTGATAATAGCGAAAACAAAGCTTAAATTCAAGACACAGAACTTCACAGATACACAGCAATGTAACACAATTAGCATCAAAAACAAGAACATTGCAATCTGCCTAACCTACAGAGCACCCAGAGCCCCGCCCGATGAACTAGCCCTCACTCTCGAAGAAGCCTGTGCCATAACAACAAACAACAAACCAGCGCTAATGATTGGAGACTTCAACCTCAAGTCCACCAATGCCAAAGACGCAGAGGCCTTCCTTCAAGCAATGACCTCACTCCAATTCACACAAATAATCAATGCACCAACACACAGACATGGATCATCCCCAGACCTCATCTTCGCATCCAACTACCTAACATCAAGAGACCTAATCTCTCCACCCACCATTACCCCAGTGCCATGGTCTGACCATTACTTAATTGAGACCAAGCTACGAGATCAAGACGACCAGACGAATGAAAGAGCTAACATCTCTCACACACAAAGACGATTCAAACGTTTCGACAGGGACGAATTCATACAGGACACAACACGACACTTAAACGTTACCACAGACGACCTAGAAGAACAAGTCTCCAGCTGGAACAGCATCCTAGCGAACGCCGCCAAACCATCTGGTGGTGGGATCAAGAAACAACTCCACAACAAGAGACAAAACAAGCCATGGTACTCAGAAAAAATACGAAAGGAAAAGAGAGAGCTCAGGAAGATTGAACGGAGATGGAGAAAAAACAAAGCAACCGCCGACCAGCATCTCTACCTAACAAAGCAAAAACAATACAATGAACTCATCAACCAATCAAAGAGGGAATTCCACACAAACATGATAAATACTTCTATCAACAAACCCAGAGAGCTTTTCGAAATAGTAAAGATCCTCACAAAAGAACAAACAACAGAAGGCGAAGCACAAGTTGACCCACAGGATTTCGCAGATCACATCAAAACCAAATTTCACTCCACAGAGCGAACAACATCTAGTGGGACCACCAGGTCGGACGTTCACCCCAAAACCTGGGGCACATTCTACTCTCCCTCAACTGAACAGATATCCCACATCATCTCTACAATCAATACAAGCACTGCACCGACAGACCCGTGCCCAGTGTCATGGGTGAAAGCCACCAAATCCTGCTTCATCCCCACCATACATAAAATAATACATAACTCACTCACTCAAGGACTCATGCCAAAGCAACTAAAGCTTGCTTCAGTAAGACCAATCATAAAGAAAACAAATCTCGACAAAAAAGATCCAGCAGCATATCGACCGATCTCCAGCATACCCTTCCTTGCAAAAATCATCGATAAAAACAGTCCAACTACAACTTCAGGAACACATCGACAAACAGGAAACACTCGATGACAACCAACACGGATTTCGTCCCAACCATGGAGTCGAAACACTACTGATCTACCTCTTCGACAGCATCCTAAGAATAATCGACAACACCATGAATGGAATCATAATGATCTTCATCGACATCTCATCAGCCTTCGACACAGTGGACCACAACACCCTCCTAGAAAGACTAAAGAACACCGGTATACACGGTATCACATTGAAGTGGTTCCACTCGTACCTAACAGAAAGACAGCTACAGGTCAAGTCAGGACACAACACCTCCCGACCCATAAACGTCCAACAAGGAGTACCTCAAGGATCCGCACTCTCAGCTCTCCTGTTTAACATCTACATACAACCAATTTGCAACATCATGAAAAGGAACAACATTCAATACACAATATATGCAGACGACATAATGATATACACCCCGATATCAATCAACAACCCGGACTTCTCTAAGATAACAGACTGCCTCATCCAAATGGAGAGTTGGTGT
Source organism: Ichthyophis bannanicus (assembly GCA_033557465.1). Lineage (NCBI taxonomy): Eukaryota > Metazoa > Chordata > Amphibia > Gymnophiona > Ichthyophiidae > Ichthyophis > Ichthyophis bannanicus. The sequence goes on from CM066031.1 coordinate 449,213,241, forward strand.
CAAAACAACAACCTAGCAATAAACTACAACAAGACCGAAGCCCTAATCATCACCCGGAACCAAGGCTTCAAACACCCACCAAATTTAAAAATACAAAGCACCACTATACCAATAAGATCAGAAGTGAGATACCTCGGAGTTACTCTGGACAATAAACTCAATCTCAAACCACACATAGACAAAACAATCCAAAAAGCCTACTACAGGATGCGAATCATCAGGAGATTAAAGCCGCTCCTGGCCCCGGAACACTTCCGTACCGTCTGTCAAGCACTGATAACCCCACTTCTGGACTTCTGCAATCCGATATACCTTGGCCTACCGAAACAAGCCCTCAAACCTCTACAACTAGCACAAAACACTGCTGCACGAATCATAACAGGAACGGCAAGACAGGAGCACATCACACCCACCTTAAAGGACTTACACTGGCTTCCAATCGGTGCACGCATCAAATACAAAACTATCATAAACATATTCAAGATCAAACAACACACATCAGCCAACAGCCTACACACCCTCATACAATCAGACACCAGTACGCGTCCCAGAAGAAAACAAACCCACAACAGAGTCAGCACCCCCAGTGAATACAAACACACACGCAAGGACACAACAGACAGAGCACTCTCAATGGCCGCTCCAACAATATGGAACAAACTCCCGGACGACTTGAGGGCCACTACAGACCTAAAAGACTTCAGAAAACAGCTGAAAACCATACTGTTCATAGAACACTATGGACACATTACATGACTTCAGAGAATGAACAACAGCACATGATCTCGCCTAACCAACGTATGCATGGATTTTGTTTTTGCACCACTGTATATAGCCCACTCTGTAAATAGATCATACCAATCTAACACACAACACGACACACACTCAATTTCCCCCCACTGCATGTATAACACACTCACTTCACCTGATTGTTTGCTGTGATACCACCTTGATTATTAAGATAAGGCGGTTTAGAAATACTGTTAAATAAATAAATAAATAAATCATAACTTTAACGAGCTAAAATGCTTTGGTATCGAAGCGGTAAGAACTGGGAGAGCAGGAAAATCTAGAGCAAAAACTCTGTTTATCCAAGAACAAACATGGATCTACAGGTTACAATCAGTTATACCTGGGGGTTTAAATAACATGATAGAATGGAGTGCATGTGTCTGAATTAAACAAACCAGTGGACAATTAATGGAAAGAACGAGCACATTTCTCTTTTATGCTAATCTCACGTATACGTTAATGGGCTGTCCTTTAAATTTCACCTACTTACCACTGGTCCGCATGCACGGCGTCTGTGAGAAAGCTAGTGAGCTAACAGACATTTTTGAGATTATCCATCGTTTTCAAATTTACTTATAAGAAGAACTTACGGTAGGATCATGTTTCTCAGAGTATATACAGCTTTGGTGAATATCTTCTTTACTGATGTATTTAGGCAATACTGCTGAGCTTTTTTCAGAGTTCCTAACTTTGCTACTTTGTTTTCGAACAGTGCTACTACATGAACACATGCCCCCTCCCCCTGAGGAAGAATCGAAACGCATCGCTGGTACCTAAACAGTGGCGTTGGGGGAAGTTCACTCTTTCAGAGATAAGCACGTTTCATTTCATACGTTAAGATAGTAATAGCTTGGAATCTCAGCAACAGAATAAGTTAACAAAACTATTTTTGAGACAATTGAAATTTTAGAACAACGTTCAAGGTTATTTAGAATGCTGAACATCTGCTATATTTAAACCATATTTAAATTATCTACAGGAACCAGAGAGGTCATTGATGCAAATAAAGCAACATATTTCCTTGAGAAATAATACTGGGAAAGTTGCTGAATAAGTCTGAGACCCTGGTTTCCTTTCAAACATTATTATTATTAGTCATCATTTTATTAAATAAGTTAGCAGCTCTAAATGAGGTTCAGCTTATTTAAACCTTAGAGTCAATTTGGAGGGTTATATACCTTTTATCTTGGTCTTCCTACTGACACTGCCAAGACACTATTCAAGGTCCAGCGTGACAGAGCCCCTTGGTGGCCCAGGCAGTCATGGTTCTCACTGCTCCTCTCCCTGTCGGCGGCATTGCCGATTCACCTGGGCCAAGCTCCAGGGTTACTCACACAGGAGCAGGGCTATACTCCAACCTGGGGTCCCTCTTACTCAAGGCTTGGCTGCTGAAAGGATAGCGTTAGCCCCTTCAACCTACAATGGGACGTAGAAGAGATTCTTCTGGCCTTTCATAAGGCCTCCATAAGAAGGGTGTATGCCTTCAAGTGGTGCCAATTCTTAGTGTGGTGTGCAGAAAGGCGGGCAAACCTGTTCTGCTCAGTACAAATGGTACTCCGGTACCTGCTTCACCTATCACAGGTGGGACTGAAGTCCAATTCTGTCAGAGTACACCTGAGCGCCATCACAGCACATCACCATTCCACTGAGAGAAAGCCTCTCGGCTCAGCCCCTTGTATACCATTTCCTGCGGGGCTGATGTTATCCCGTCTGCTCTCCAGCAGCGGAGTGGGATCTCAATGTGGTGCTCTTACAGCTCACTAAGCCTCCATTTGAGCCTCTGGCTACTTGCCACCTCTGATGTCTGTCCTGGAAGGTCACCTTTCTGCTAGCGCTCACATCAGCATGCAGTCAGTGAGTGCCAAGCTCTGATGGTGGAACCGGCCTATATGAGATTCTACAAGAACAGGGTGGTGCTGCCCACACACCCCAAGTTTCTGCAAAGGTGGTGTCCCCATTCCACCTCAATCAGGAGGTGGTACTCCTCACCTTATTTCCGAGGCTTCATGCCAGTAGGGCAGAGACTATTCTCCACAGTCTGGATTACAAGAGAGCCCTGTTCTTTTATCTGCAATGGACTCGGGGCCACTGCAAAGCACCACAGCTTTTTGTATCCTATGACCTCACTGCCTGGGGCTTCCAGTGACTAAGCAAATTTTGTCCACTTGGGTGGTGGACTGTATTACCCTTGCCTACGAGCAGGCATGGATTTCACTGGACCAGAGGGTCATGGCGCACCGCCTCAGGGCCATGGCTACCTCCGTAGCAAATCTGCGTTCCGTACCTGTGATGGAAAGCTGCCGAGCTGCCACCTTTTCTTCGGTCCATACTTTTGCAGCGCACTACTGTCTGGAGAGGGAGTCCCAATAGGACAGTGTCTTTCACCAGGCCGTACTCCAGAATCTCTTCGGGGGGTAGACAACTCCTGCCCTCTGACCCTTCTGTGTTCAGGCTACCGGTGTGCTAGTTCCCGGCTGGACACCTGGGTCTTGCAATAGTCTCTTTATAGAGATTCAGCCGCTGCTGATCACGGCTCACCCTTACAGGTCGCCGTGGCATTTTACAGGTTCTCGGTAGCCTGCAGCTGGGGAGTCCCATATGTGAGGACTGATTTCCCGGAGAAAGTGTAGTTACTCACCTGTAACAGGTGTTCCCCAGGGACAGCAGGAATCAGTCCTCACAACCCTTCCTCCTCCCTTTGGAGTTGCTTCTTTAGCATATTTTACTTTTGCAGTCTTTGCTATGTCATTAGACTGAGGCAAGATGGCACCCTTGGGAGGGATGTGGACCATGCATGCATGGTGCATCTCTTAAAGGCTTTCTTTGAAAGCTGGGGAGATGCTTCTGCGCAGATTCCGTCGGTGCTGACATCACCCATATGTGAGGCTTGTACGTGCAGGCCGACCGGAATAGGGGTCCCAGCCTGCACATACTGGCTTGGATGCGATTCTGATCTCATGGGGCTAGATGTGCCCTGCGGGATCAGAATCCGACTAACTCTGTGCGTCGGGTTCCGACTGGATGCATAGAGGGCCGGTACATCCAAGACAGAATCGGGCCCTTTGAGGGTATTTTTATAAGGGAGCACCTAGTTAAAGCACCATTTTAAGGAGCCTAAGTTAAGTAGATATCTACTTATCTTTATAAAATATTAGCATAAATGACAGAGATCACTCCTTAAGTTAAGGAGCGGACATTTATACATGTCACAAGCGGGTTTAAATACCCACACCTAATTTTTCAAGAATGTGCATAAATTATAGTATTTTATAATCTAGACACATCCTTTTGCACGCTGCCCTTGCTATGCTCAAACTTCACCTATGAGCACATTCACCAGCAAAGTACATACACTGTCAAGCAATGCAGTAATTTTTAAACTGGCCGGTATTTTATAAGAGGTCATTAACATGCATATGTGACAACAGATATGCATTAATGACTAAACTAGCCCCAACTTATGCACGTAAATTGTGCCTTAAAGTGCACAGTCCTTTATAAAATTACTCTCTTTGTGTTTTAATCTAATTTCACACACAGGTTTTGAAACATATTGAAAAAATGTCTAAAAATTGGCTCAAAAATCCTGAAAATGATCTGAAAATGAATTAAAAATATCTTCAGATATGGGTGACGTTGGCATCAATGGAGCCCACATGGGAACGCTCCCCAGCATCCAATAGGAAAGTCTTTGGGAGCATTCCACTGTGCCTGTGTGCCTGACTTCCCACCTTCCTAACTCCTCTCCTCAGTTCTTTATTCTCCATGGTGCCAGCAGGATGTTTGGTCCTGTCATCTCCAAAAAACTTCTTTTTTTGGTGTGGAACATCGTGCTTCTGCCTTCCCATTGATGCCAGTCCGTCGAATCCGACACCGGTCCTGATGATTCTTTTTTATTTTTCTTTTTTCTTTAGCACAGTTTTTACTGCTAAACTAGACCTTTAGGCCCCCATAGCCTTATCTTCAATTTTGAAGGCATCTTTTTTGAGGCATGGAAAAGCCAACTAGTTGGTTTAAAAAATGTACCAAGTGTGCTGGCACCATATCAGTCACTGAAAAATATGACTGGTGTCTAAAATATTTGGGGCCTGATCATCAATCCAGTTCATGTCCTTTGTGCTAGCAAATGACAATTAGAGGCCTAAATAATTACCGAGACAGACAGTATGGCTCGTTGTTCGCCTCGGACTCGATGTCAGTGGCTTCCACTTCTTTGAGAGTATTAACTTCCTCTCATAGGTCTCAAGTTTCTTCAAAGTCCAAACATAAAAGTAAGTCTAAGTTTCTGGTCACTCCAAAGTCATCGAGACCAGAGAGAAGTTCCAGTATAAGCATCGTGACTCCCCTAGAGGTGTTTCCGATGCAGACCTCCCAGTGGGAGGATCTGTCTTCCAAAGCACAAGAGGAGCTTCGGGACGCTTCTGAGGAATCAACCTCTGGAGAGCTTCTGGTTCCATGTTCTGGGATGGTGGCTCAGAGCCCCATGGGTGATTCCACCCAGACATCAGCCATCTCCCTGGACCACTGCATGCTGGCTCTCAAGAGGAGTTTTGTGGCACTCCTGACAGCCTCTGTACCGATAACATCGAGAGCTCCAGGAGAGCAGGCTTCGTCACAAGTCTACAGCCAGGTTTATTGGTCCTGATGCCTGCCCTTGAGCCGGCATCAATGGAACCCTGAGGGTGATACCATCATTGGAACTAACCAAGACCCACTGTATCCAACAGACTCAAACTCACATGGTTCTCGGTTTCGATACTTCCAAGTATCGGTATCGGCATTGACCTTCAATGTTCATGAAGCATTGAGGTTGAACATAAGACCGCCGATACTTTGACTTCTTAGCAGACTCTGATTCCATTTCTTCAGAATCTGACGAGGGATCACTCGATTCTCGAGAACTTCCAGACATCTCTTCGGACCATTTGCCGCCTCAGGAACGGCGTCTGTCCCCTCCCAGAAGATATGTCCTTTCAGGACTTCATATTTGACATGGCAGCAGGGCTTGCCATCAGAGTAGCATTGGAAAAGGAACTGAGGGCAGAATAATTGGAGACAGTTCCATACCATCCCAAGCCCAAAGAGGCGGCTACTTTACAGGTGCATAGGATCCTACAGGATCTTATGCTTCACATGTGGGAAGCCCCACCTGTTAGCAAGAGACTGTATACCATGTACCAAGTACCACTGTGCCCAGACTTCCAAAAACCTCACCTCCCCTACCACTCAGTGGCGGTGGAATCGGTGATGCACCACATAAAGAGCTCTAAGAGCCATTCATCCATACCACCTGGCAGAGACTCAAGGACACTCAATGCCTTTTGGCGTCAATGCTTCCAGGCATGCATGTTGGCCTCCAGAATAAACTCTTACATGCTGTACATGGGCATGTTTCTGAAGGATGTCACCAGGGATCTGGAGACTTTCACCCCCATGCTTCCTGAGGATAAGCAGAGTGCATTCCAGACACTCATCAAGCAAGACCAAAATACTTCTAGGTTTCTTACCAGGGCCTCTTTTGATGCCTTCAAATCAACAAGCAGAACTTCAGCATTCTGCATTGGGGCTTGTAGAATGGCCTGGTTATAGGCATCAGATCTTGAACAATGGGTCCAGGATGAACTAGCCAATATCCCATGCACTGGAGAAAACCTTTTTTGACAAAGATGGGAGGAAGAAAGCAGGAGAGATTGAGATGGATGATCTCACCCTAAAACACCTTTCCAGGAAAACAGCTGACCCATCCAAGAGGAAGGCTCTTCCCAAAAAATCTTTCTATTCTAAAAAGAAGAGATATTATTATTCTTTCCTACCTTCTGCTGCCTATCAGCCTCAGCATCCGTAGCAGAGACAGCAGGGCCCTCGCCAGCCCAGGAAGCCCAATGTTCCTAAGTCTCAACCAGCTGCACAGGCAAAACTTGCGTCTGGTTTTTGACTCCTTCCTGGAGAGCATTGCCAATCTGCCCCTGGAGGGTCTCTGGCCCCTCCACATAGCTGGCAGACTCTGTCACTATGCCCATAGGTGGCACCTCATAACATTAGAGCAGTGGACACTCCAGATTGTACAAAGAGGTTATCGGCTTCACTTTGAAACTTTACCCCCCCCCGCCCCCCCCCCCCCCCCACCGGCTTCACAGGGGATTATCCCACACAACCCCTTCAAAGTACTCTCTTAAAATTCATCATCCGAGAAAAATTCAAAAAGATTTCTCTAGGAACTCTTCTACCATACCTCCAGAAACACGATTGGCTATGTTCTCTAGATCTAAAAGAGGCATAAAAGCATTTACTGATCCATCCCTTGCACAGACAGTATTTGTGCTTCATGTTTCAAGGAGATTACTATCGATACCGGGTTCTCCCTTTTTGTCTAGCCTCTGTCTCAAGGGTCTTCACAAAATGCATGGTAGTAGTCGCTCCTACTTATGCACCTTGGGGATATTCATTTTCCCTTACTTAGGCTGATCAAGGGAGACTCCCCTCATGAGGGTAAGACTCTCCCTTCATCGCACCATCACGGTGCTCCAACACCTGGCTTTGTCATAAGTTTCCCAACCCATTGACTGGAGTTCCAACCCATTGACTGTTCCAACCCATTGACTGGAGTTCATCGGAGTGCTCTTAGACACTCAACAGGCCGAGCTTTCCTTCCACAGGATCGCTATGCCTGCCTCATCGAGTTGGCACAGGGAGTGCAACAGCAAAGCCAAGTAACAGCTCGAGAGATTCTAAGACTCTTAGGACACATGGCCTCTTATGCTCACTTACACATGTGACAAGCGCAATGGACTCAGTCTTCCCAATGGACACAAGCAAATGGGTGTCTCGGAGACAAGATCCATGTCACCCCTCAACTGATCAGGTCCCTTCAGTGGTGTTACTTTCCACAGAACCTACTCATCGGTCACCTATTCAGATGCCTCCACCTTGATGTACCATGACAACAGATGCTTCCAAGCTGGGTTGGGGAGCACACATCTGAATGACCTAACCACACAGGGACTTTGGACACAACAGGAGTCTTCCCTGCAGATCAACCTCCTAGAACTCTGGTCATTGACAAATGCTCTTAGGGTTTTTCAACCCCAATCTTTGGGACAACCTATTCTAGTCAGGATGGGCAGCCAGGTTGCTATGTCCTATGTGAACAACTAGAGGGGGACAAGGTCCTATCCTTTATGTGAGGAAGTGCTTCACCTATGGTCCTTTGCCGTCTTACACTGCATTCACCTCAGAGCGGTGTACCTCCTGGATGAACTCTGAGGAGAAGGATGTTACCAGTGGTGTGACCCAGGGATCTGTCCTTGGTACGATTCTTTTCAACATCTTTGTTAGTGATGTAGCGGAAGGGCTGTCGGGTAGGGTTTGCCTTTTTGCGGATGATACCAAAATCTGCAATAGAGTAGACACCCAGGAAGGTGTAGATAACATGAGGAGGGATCTAGCTAAGCTTGAAGAATGGTCTAGAATTTGGCAGCTGAGATTTAATGTTAAAAAATGTATGGTCATGCATTTGGGCTGCAGCAATCCAAGGGAGCAATATAGTATAGGGGGTGAAGTACTTTTGTCCACTAAAGAAGAGCAGGACCTAGGCGTGGTTGTGTCTGATGATCTTAAAGTAGCTAAACAGGTAGAAAAGGTGACGGAAAAAGCTAGAAGAATGCTTGGGTGCATACGGAGAGGAATGGCTAGCAGAAAAAAGGAGGTGATAGTGCCTCTGTATAAGTCTTTGGTGCGACCTCATTAGGAGTATAGTGTGCAATTCTGGAGACCGCACCTTGAAAAGGATGTGAACAGGATGGAGTCGGTGCAGAGGGTGGCTACTAAAATGGTTAGTGGCCTTCATTATAAAGCATATGAGGACAGACTTAGGGATCTTAATATGTACACCTTAGAGGAAAGGTGGGATAGAGGTGATATGATTGAGATGTTTAAATACCTCCATGGCATTAATGTTCAGGGGGAGAGCCTCTTTCAATTGAAAGCAAGTTCTGCTATGAGGGGACATGGGATGAGGACGAAGGGGGATAGATTCAGGAGTGATATGCGGAAATATTTCTTTACGGAAAGAGTGGTGGATCCATGGAATAGTCTCCCAGTGGAGGTGGTAGAGATGAGGACAGTAACTGAATTCAAAAAAGCATGGGACAAACACAGAGGATCTCTAAAGGAAAAAAGGGGACTGTTGTATTTGTTGATATGGAAGGACAGACTAGATAGGCCATGTGGTCTTTTTCTGTCATCATATTTCTATGTTTCTATATTTGTATGTATCCTTCATCCACATGAATGGACCTTGCATCAGGAGATGGCTGGTTGAATCTTCCAGATGTGGGGAACCCCACTCATAGATCTTTTTGCCACTCCGCAAAACATGCAGCTTCTACTCTTCTGCTCCAGAGTTCCATTGCTGCACCAGATACCTTTCTTCTACAGTGGGGACAAGGACTGCTCTACGCATTTCCACTATCCCTTTGATACCCAGAATCCTTTCCAAGCTACAGGCCGACAAGGGCTCGATGATTCTTATAGCCCCTTTTTGGCCCCGTCAACTGTAGTTTCCTTTGCTGCTTCAGCTTGCGCAGACTCAACTTCTCAGCCTGGGATTTTCATCCAAACTCCTCTCTCAGAACCATGGAATGCTTCTCTAGCCCAATCTTCACTACCTACACCTGACAGCATGGCTGCTGAAGGCATAGTGCTCACTGACCTCGACCTGCCACAGGCAGTCAAAGATGTCCTCCTTGCATCATGCAAGGATTCCACCAGGCGGTCTTATGCTTTCAAGTGGTGTAGGTTTGCCCTCTTGTGCTCCCCAAAGGACATTGACCACTTTTCTTGCCTGGGGGAGTCTCTTCTAGTATATCTCCTCTACTTATACGTAACAGGTCTTAAGACTAACTCAGTGAGAGTTCACCTTAGTGCTATTGCAGCCTCTCACAACCTACTGGATGGATAGCCTATCTCATCACACATCTGAGTGGCACGCTTCATGTGGGATCTCCTGCAATCCAAGCCACCCATTAAGCCACCACCGGTAGCCTGGGATCTCTATGTGATTTTTGCTCAACTTCTAAAGCCTCCTTTTGAGCCTTTAGCCCCCACTTCATTGAAGTTTTTATCTTGGAAGGTAATCTTCCTCATTGCTGTCACTTCAGCTTGCTGCATCAGTGAACTGCAGGCTCTGGTGGTGGATCCACCCTATTCCTGATTCCACCAAGGTGGTTCTGTGTACCCATCCGCATTTCAATCCAAAGGTAGTCTCCTCCTTCCATCTAAACTAGTTGGTAATCCTACCTATTTTCTTCCTGAGACCACATGCATCTTGGGCTGAAGCAGCACTACACATCTTAGACTGCAAGCGAGTGCTGTCTTACTATTTGGATAGAACTAAGGATCACAGAAGATATTCTCAATTATTCATTTCCTTTGATCCTAGTCACCAAAGCCTACTGGTGATGAAACATACTCTATCCAAAAGGATAGCAGATTGCATTTCTTTTGCATATGCACAAACAGGACTCTCTTTGGAGGGTCTTGTCACTGCTCATAATATGTGGACTATGGCAACCTCCATAGCCAATCTTCATTCAGGTTCCATTGAGAAAATTTGTCAGGCAGCTACCTGGTCCTCCATTCATACTTTTGTTGCACACAGTTGTCTGGACAGAGACTCCCTTCAGGATGCTGTCTTTGGCCAAGCTGCTCTCCAGTACCTCTTTGGGACTTATACTCAACTCCTACCCTCTTTCCTGGACTTCTACAAGTAACCAGACTATCATTGGAGGAGTATCACTTCCTGGAATAGAGTCCAATGGCCCACTCTTCAGCTACAAGCTTTCATCCTCAGAGATTACTGCTCTCCCCCCATGCCAGTCTGGAATCTGGGAGCTAGTGAGTCCCATATGTGAAAACTGCATTCCTGCTTGTTTCTGGAGATAGCATAGTTACTCACCTGTAACAGGTGATCGCAAGGAACAGCAGGAATCAGTCTTCATAACTCGCCCTCCTCCTCTAGGAGTTGTAGGATTTGTTTATTTTTTTCTCTTCCTCTCAGCTACAAACTTAACTGAGGAGTGGAGTTGAGAAAGCAGGAAGGCAGGAATACAGGTGCAATGGAGTGCTCCCAAAGACTTTCCTATTGGACGCTGGGGAGCGTTCCCACGCGGGCTCCGTTGGTGCCAACATCACCCATATGTGAAGACTGATTCCTGCTGTTTCCGGAGATCATCTTTTACAGGTGAGTAACTACGCTTTTTCCATGTGCACGTTTAATTTATCCATTTTGGAGAATTGCATGAATAGCAGTCCAAACTTTGATAGATGAGTTAGCAATTTCTTTGTTTTATTTTGCTAGTGTTAGGTTATGTTATTTTTGCATGGTCTGTTACATGTATGTTTATTATAAACTGTTTGGACATTTATTTGATTTGTGGTATCAAATAATAATAAAAGTTGAAATTTAGGTTTGACAGATGAATATATGGTCCTAAACTTAAGAACTGCTGAATATTAAGCATTAAGAAAAGTGAATAAATTATTGTTATGCAATGGTTTTCTTTCTGTTATTGCCCTGTTTTAATTTTATCATTGTAGTGTAGTTTTTGATAACACATAGTTTGTTCTTTTTCCATGGTTTTTATTAGTTTTTGCTTGTTTAGTTTATTATTTTAGCAACTTTCTGTAATTAAGTTCTGTTGCTAATTTCATATATTGTTATGTGTTGTTTTTCCTTATTACTTTACGGGGTTTTTTTTTGCTTTCAATTTTTATATTTTATCTTTCAGTATATTGTAACTCACTAAGCACATTTCTGTTTGAATAAAGAAATAACTAAAATTAAATAATTAATACCAGATTGCACTCTCCTTCAAAGTAATACATAATAAATTTTTCTGGAGAGATAAAATCTTTTACATTTTTATTGAGAGAATCATTTAAATTCCAAAGAAACTCAATATTTGACCATTTTGTTCTTAAATTAGATTTAAGCTGTTGGCGGCATATATTTACATAATCACTCCACAGAGACCAACGCAAGATGTTTTAGATGAATTTGTGTTCTATTCCCTATTTAAAGTTTACACTTCATTTTCAATATTTTACACTAAATATTTACATAGTAAAACCATGCACGAAAGTTGATATTTATCACATAGAATACTATGAAAGAACTACCTTTGTTCACTTCTTGGATCATTTCCAGCTTCCTCTTAATGCCAATCGACTGTTTCAGTGCTGCTTGATCTCTGCTTTCTTCTGTACTGTCAATACTGTCAATAGTGAAATCCCTCTCTCTGGATATGGGAAAGTCACTTGCAACTGGTTCTCCTTGCATCTGCCTTATTGCTTCGTTAGAGGCCTAGTTAATAATTCCTTCTTAAAGCTAGATTCCTCTAATACCAAAGTTATTTTTTTCTGCTTTCTGTATCCCAATGTTTTACACTGTTCTTTCCTCCCCTGTCAACTTTATGATATTTCTCAACTTTACAAACATCTTCACTTGCCTTAGAGTCCCTCCGCATTCTTCCCCATGCTCTGTTGTTTTCATCCCTGCACTACTACAGCTTTACTGTCTGGCTTTTTTGATTTGGCATTCCATCTATTACAGTTCCAACAAAATTCTGCCACTCATCTCTCGTGCTACCCTGCTAGCTATTCACAGGCTACACTTTTGATGTTATTCCTACATTGGTTCCTTGTCAAATACATAACATTCAGTTGTAACCCTTACTGACAAATGCATGCATGATTTCTCCCTCTTCCTTACCTCTGTTCTTATCCAGCACAACAGAACAATCTCTTTCACTCACATGCTTCACCCATGATCCCAACTACCAAATAGGTGCCTTCCTGGCTCATAACATTCTTGTTCCTTAGATCGTTTTTCAGGAATAGACTTTAACCAGAAATCCAAAATTAATCTTGTCACCTCCATTTTTGCCTCTGTTGACTCCTGATCCCTTTTCTCTTCTTGTTTCATCATCTTTGATTTGCTTTGTACTGTCATTTCATTCATCAGTTATTCACTGGTATCCAGTCTAAATGCTAATTGTACAATCAGGTTTGCAATTCTGGTGTATCTTCTTACATTCTGTAGTCTGTATGCTCCATGGATGAACTAAAACATAAACCTATAATCCATGAATGTGTTTTAAAAGGAAGCTCTATCCAATTGGTATTCAAAAGTACTTATACTGTCAGTGGCAATGCCTATCATATAAGTGCTTTTTTTTTTTTGCAGAATCTAGGCCACTTACTTTTTTAGAGCAGAAGCGGCAACCAGCACTCTTAAAGCGTCTGGCTATTGCCACTTTAAATTAAGCCTGGATATTCAGTGCCTGGCCATATCTGGTTAATCAAGAAGATACTGCCCAATAAGTGGGACATTTTGCACGTGAGGCTTGTGATGTATAAGCTCAGATGATATGGGAGGTACTTGGCAGATGCCAGCTGTTAATCAGCTACTTGTTAATAAATACGATATTACCCGCACTTCCGCATATGTTGTGTATCTTTTGTTGCATGCATGTAATAAAATCTATGTTGATCATACAAAACAGATGATAAAGATCCGATTATGGGAGCATCAGTCGAGACTGTCCACTAAGACACTTTCGGCTCCGATCATCCAACATTGTGTACAGCATCAACATGTTTTTGCAGATCTAAAACGGAGGGTGATTGATCATGTTCCCCTTTTATCTCATGGGGTAATCATGAGATGATGTTGAGCATTAGGGAGCAATACTGGATATATCATTTACAATCAGTAGGTTTGAATCAACAAGTAGACTGGCACACTTTGATTTAGGGGTGGTTATCCCTTTTAGAAATTACATCTTTGGGAGGAGCAAGCTTTAAAATTGTTTTAACTTGTATTGTAAACCGCCCAGGTACGATTAAGTGTTGGGCGGTATATAAAGACTAAATAAACGTAAACGTAAAATCTCTGTAGCCATTTTTTGCTTAGTAAGCCAATTGAAATGGAAGTTTGGAGTTGAAATGAGATACTCCATATGAAGAACTGAGCTGCACATAATTAACTTATGGAGCATTTGATTCTCAGATAAGTGAATACATTTAAACTATAAAGCAGACCCGTGAATAGCTTTTTTCAATTCGAATCATGATGTTGTGTCGGCTGGTGAATTTTTAAAGTGATTTTGCTGCAAGATAGAATAAGAGTGGTTGATGTTAAAAAATTAAAAAGGACCTGTTGGAAATGATCTAAACTGGTTATTGGTGCTAGTTTGGATTTGATGGTCCAAAAAAATTTTTTTTTCATTAATGGTGGGGATGGTTTGATGATATTGTTATCTGATTTTTCCCCTGCACATAGGCCTATTTGTGTTAAAGGACCATATCCAGTGACTGGCACTGAGTATCCAATGTTCTTGGGTTGCTTTTTTGCAGTCCATTCAACAGCGATATTCAGCCACTAACCAGATTGCCAAAGCACCTAAAGTTAGCATAGTCTTTCACCTAACAGGTTAGTGTCTGAGTACTGGCAGCTAACTAATGGTGCTCCGTCCCGCTCCTCCCCTAGAATTCCCCTTCGTTAACAGTTAGTGATGAGGCATGTAGATGACTTTAAGGGATGAGTGACATTTAAGACCCCCGATGGCTTACTAATAGTGGGGAGGGCATAGTTTGGAAAGGGGGGGGACAGGACTGGACAAGGGGCAGGTTACCACCTGCGTAGTTTTGTGTGGTTTGCAAGTCTGTAAATCACATAAATGCCTTTGAATATGCCCCTCTTGCATTTCTAGATGGCAAAAGGTTATCCATTTAAGCAGCAATATTCAGTTGCTAAACAGATAACATCATCCATCCAAGTGTCAGGCATTACTTGAAATGGATGTTTTCTGCTTGAAGTTGTATGCAGATTTTCTGCAATGTCGATGGATGGATAGCACCATTGAATGCCTTCATAATTTTAAATGGATAACTTATTAGTTTAAATTATGTGACTTCCATCAAACCATGAAAATTTACCCCTGTATAAATAGAATATAATAGTATAGCCCTTACACTTGTCTATTTGCCTAAGGAAAGAATCGGACATCCAGGACAACCTTTATCATGCATGCCACTCTTATACAGCGAGTCTTGATTTAGAGTTGGAGGTCATGTTTTAAGACACGTCTCCAGAAGTATAAGACTGATAATTCAGCAATGTGTGAGGAGACCCCAGTTGGGATGCAGATGGCCACAGGGAAGGACACCCTTAAAGGAAAACAGAGTGCACACCACAAGTTTAATCTCACTTAGCCTTGTACATTCAGGTTCAGTAAACACTGACCCTTGATGCAGTGGACAAGTTACCTTACTCACCCCTTCAAAAGTCATTAGTCCTTCAAGTAGAATAGCACATGAAGCATATATCCATAAATATGAGGCACAAGATCCAGAGATATAGAAGTAGATTCCGATCAATGTTTACCGGGGCTGGACGTCCGATCTGGCACACAGAGCTCCTCACACGTAGA
This sequence comes from Ichthyophis bannanicus, assembly GCA_033557465.1. NCBI lineage: Eukaryota > Metazoa > Chordata > Amphibia > Gymnophiona > Ichthyophiidae > Ichthyophis > Ichthyophis bannanicus. The sequence continues at coordinate 449,228,525 of CM066031.1, forward strand.
TCAGAGTTGTGTGGGGAGCTCTGTTCATGAGTGGGAGGGGGCGGGCTAGAGGTGGAGTGAGAGTGGACATTGGGCGGGAACCTGACCCTAGATGTACCGGGCTGATTCCAGGGTCGGCCCTGTGTGTTCAGGGTCGGCCATTTGGATGGGAGACTTATTCCACCTTGGAGACCTGGGACACCCAGAACAGAATTGGCCTCCACTTGAATATGGCTAGCCAGAATATGAGCCATGGACAAGAAACAGGAAAGCACTGATAGGAAGGTAAATCACAGATTACGGCACACCCAACAGAGTCAGACAGGACAGGAAATATAACAGAACATACCCTTCCCACAAAAAACTGAAGGGATGGGAACACAGCTTCTCCAGGAGGAAGGAAGGCTCATACCCAACATGATCTATGTCTATACCAGCTCCCTGCTGGCTCTTACCCAATGAGAACTTAAACCAGTTCTGTATGCAAACTAATATTTTGGATTATTCTGGTTAAATCCATATATCCAAAGATGTAAAAAGAGTTGATTATAAATTAGATATAGACTAGACAAATTCAAACTGCAGTGCAGAATTAGATGGTAGAGCCCAGTCCAGAAGGAAATCTTATGCTATAGAAAATGATCTATGTGACTGACCATTGGATCATAGCTATGGGTATTGGCTAATTGCTGTGTAAGTAACTGTAAACAAAGATTTACATCTGACTACAAATTATTTTCCACCATATCTTGTTTGATTTTACTTTACCGGGGAGAAAAGAATTATCAATTACTTTTTATGGAAAGACCTTTAAAATACTTCATTTAATACCATTGATGTTTGCCTAATGTATGTTCCAGTTTCTGTCCAGTAAGACGTTGCAGATTGTGTATTGTAAACTGATATGGAACCGATACAGCAATGTATATTTATTCCTTGACTCAGTCCTATGCAATAAGTAGAGTGATGCTGTCTGGTGTGATACTGAGCATATCACTTACTGCTCCGACAATCAAACATTTAGGGACCTGATATTTGAAGGGGTTAAGTTGTCTCAAGTTAACATTGTATTATTTGAACTACTTGCAAAAGCTCATTGCTCTTCGAATATGCACAAGCTAGCACAGTCCATTTATATAATACCGATGAAATGAGCCCAGCACAAAGCCACGAGTTGCCTTGTCAAACTTCCCTGTTTGTTGAAAAGAAAGAGTGTCCACAGGTGAAGGATATTTATTTGCAGTCATAGGTGTATATTTACTAAGCTGAGCTAAGGGTTATCCCGGGCTATCTGCAACTAGGTCCCATAGGGTACCATAATCTAGAGTGCCATACAAAAATTAGCATAAGCTCCAGTAGTAAATTATCATGAGATTGCTAGGGAACAAAAGAGGGCAAATGCTTGATGAGTGTAGAAGGTAGATTAGAACTTCAGAGTATGCATCTTACTGTAGACAGATGGGCTTTAATGAAAGAACAAATCTGTGGCAAGACTGGGACATTTCGAATTCCAGGATGGAGATGGTTCCTATGGTACAGGATTTGCAGAGAGAATTTGTGATGGGTAAAGGGAATGGTAAAGGTTTATAGAATCTCAACTTAAACTGTGAATGAGCACTAGATATACTTAAGAGCAAGATCAAAAGATTTTGAGATACTGTATGTTTGAACAAAAATCTGTATTTGACTGGGAGCCATTGCTGTTTCTACAGACAAGAAATGGAGTGGATATAATGAGACAGACATAAAAGGAGTCTGGCAGTGGCGCTCTAAATGATCTGGAGTGGGTATAAAGCAGAATTTGGGAGAGAAGCCAAAATGTAATTGGCATAGCTTGATCTGAAGAGAAATAATGATGAAAAAAATCTATAGTATTTAGAATAGACCACTGCTATATAGTTTCTAAACAGACAGCAGCCTTGTGCCTCTCAAATCCCTAGTACCAGGGATATTCTCTGTTTAGATCTATTCTAGAAATTCAACATCCTCCTCTTCAACTTGAAAAACCAGCTTCATGAATATACTCATGGGCCTAGCTTCAGTGAGAACGTACCTAGACAATGTATTCAAAAAGGAAACAATATGTTAACTGATAACCAGATAATTAATATGAACAAAATACAACTTCTAAAATGCCTGTATGCAAATACTAGAAGTCTAAAAAATAAGATGGGAGAGTTAGAATATATAGCTCTAAATGAAAAGTTAGATTGAATTGGCATCTATGAGTGGGGTGAAAGGAGGAAAACCAATGGGACACTGTGATACCTGGATACAAGCTATCTTGCAATGATAGGGTAGATCAAATTGGTGGAGGGGTTGCACTGTATGTTAGAGATGGCATTGAGTCAAACAGGATAAAAGTTTTGAAGGGAACAAAATACACTGTAGAATCTCTATGGATAGAAAGTCCATGTAAAAAGAGGAAGGCAATAGCAGTGGGGGTGTACTACCATCCACCTGGTTAGAATGACCAGATAGATGATGAAATGCTAAAAAAAATCAGGGAAGCTAACAAAAGTTACAACACAGTAATAATGGATGATTTCAATTACCCCGGTATCAACTGAGTCAAGGAGTGGAGGAGTGGCCTAGTGGTTGGGGCAAGGTACTTCAGGCCGGAAGGTCGGGGGTTCAAATCCCACTAGAGGACAGCAACCTTGGGCCGGAAGGACTGGGGTTTCTAGTCTCACAGGTGCTCCTTGTGGTCTTGGGGAAGCCACTTAACCCTCCATAGCCCATGTTCCCTGTAAAATAGTTATTTCCAAGTTTTAATGCCCTGTTCAATGTAATTTCAGTTTGTTCAATGTAAACCGCACTGATGCAGAATAGAGCGGTATATAAGAGAATGTAAATAAATAAATAAAATAAAATAAAACTGGGTCTGTGTCACAGCAGGACATGCTATGGAGATAAAGTTTCTAGATTAAGTAAATGACTGCTTCTTGGAGCAACTGCTTCATGAACTAACAAGAGTGGAAGCTATTTTAAACCTAGTCCTTAGTGGAACATACAGATAAAGGTGTTGTGGGTCACTTGGCAATAGTAGTGATCATAGCATGATCGCATTTGATTTAATAAATGGAGGAAGGGCAGCAAGGAAATCCACAGTACTAGCTTTTAACCCCTCAAAAGGGGAACTGTGATAAAATGAGGAAAATAGTTAAGAATGAACTAAAAGAAGCAGCTGCAAAGGTTAAAGGTTTACATCAAGCATTGATTTTGTTTAAAAATGCTGTCTTGGAAGCCCAGACAAGATGTATTCCATGTTTTAAGAAAGGTGGAAGGAAGAATGAATGACTGCCAGCATAGCTTAAAGGTGAGGTCAGAGAAGCTGCTGTAGCCAAAAAAGCATCTTTCAGGAAATGGAAAAAGGAGCCAAATGACAAAAACAGGAAACAACATAAACACTGGCAAGTTAGTTATAAGACAGACAAAGAGAGAATTAGAAAAGAAGCTTGCCTTGGAAGCAAAAACGTATAATAAAACCTTTTTCAAGTACATTTGTAGAAAAAAAACCTGTGAGTCAGTTGGACTATTAGATGATGGAGGGCTGAAAAGGATGCTAAGGGAGGGAAAAGCCATAGCAGAGAAACTGAATGAATTCTTTGCTTCGGCTTTTACTGAAGAAGATGTAGGGAAGTTACCCATGCCTGAAATGGTATTTAAAGGTGATGTATCGCAAAAATTGAAACAAATTTGGATAAACTGGGAAGATGTATTACAACTATTTGATAAAATTTGATAAACTAAAGAGCAGCAAATCACCTGGACCAGATGGTATACATCCCAGGATGCTGAAAGAGCTGAAATATGAGATTACAGACCTACTATTAGTAATCTGTGAATTGTGATTAAAATCATCTATAGTACCTGAAGATTGGAGAATGGCCAATGTAACACCTAGTTTTAAAAAGGATTCCAGGGGTGATCCCACAAACTACAGACTGGTGAGCCTGATGTCAGTACCAGGAAAAATGGTAGAAACCATTATAAAGAACAAAATTACTGAACATGTAGATAGACATGGTTTAATGGGAGAAAACCAATATGGATGTAGCCGAGGAAAGTCTTGTCTGTCTTATCTGTTATATATTTTTGAAGGTGTGAATAGACAGGTACGTGAGCCAGATGATATAGTGTATCTGGATTTTCAGAAAATCTTTGACAAGAGCCCTCATGAGAGACTCTTGGCTAAACTAAAAAGTCATTGGATAGGCATCAGTGAACTATTGTGGATCAGAAACTTGTTCTACCCATGTCTGTACCCGCCAGGGTTGTCCTAATTTAGATTGTGAGCTCGTAAGAGCAGGGACTGTCTTGTTTGTTCATATGTAAACCGCACTGATTTTAAATAGCGCAGTATACAAAACCAAATAAATAAATAAATAAAACAGAGAGTAGGGCTAAATGTCCAATTTTCTTAATGAAAAAAGGTGAATAGTAGGGTACCCCAGGGATCTGTGCTGGGTCTGCTACTTTTTAACATATTCAGAAATTGCCTGGAAATGGGAATAATGAGTGAGGTGATCAAATTTGCAAATGACACCAAATTATTCAAAGTTCTTAAAACACAAGAGGATTGTGAAAAATTGCAAGAGCACCTTGATAAATTAGAAGTCTGGACGTCCAAATGGCAGATAGAATTTAATGCGGACAAGTACAAAGTTATGCACTTAGAGGCCGATTCTGTATTGGTCGTCCAGCCCCTGTACAACCGATCAGAGTTGGAGCGTACAGAGGTAGACCCGATTCCGATCTCGTGGGCATATCTAGCCCCCATGGGATCAGAATCGGGTCTACTGGCCTGGACATGCAGGACGTGCCCCGATTCTGATCAGCAACATATCCTGCCAATTTCTGTCTAGCACAGCCAGGCTCCTGAATGGAGTTACAGTGCCATGGTGTCCCGTTGCCATTTCACCACAGCTCCATTCAGGAGCCGCGATCCCCAGATGTCAGCGAAAACATCCTTTCCCTGCAGCCTGACCCTCTATCTGTCCTCCCATAGCCAGGGTCAAGCTGCGGGGATGCCCCTGCATCCCCTCGCTTCTTGTCTCCGCCCAGCGCCGCAGTCCCCCGATGTCCAGGGGAACCTATTCCTCCTCCAAGTTGGAATAAGTCACCCATCTCTGTGACCAATCCCGGATGTACAAGTCTGACTTCAGAATTGGCCCTGTACATCTAGGGTCATTCTCTGTCCATTGCCCGCCTTCGCTCCGCCTCTGTCCCATCCCCTCCCTCCCATGAACAGAGATCCCTGTACAAGTCACCTGTTCATACGGGGAGCTCTGTCTCCGGCAGACCGTCTGGCCATTTAGCGGGTCTGGATGTCTGGATCGGATGTCCAGACCCGCTAAATGACCCGGCAGGCTGCTTGTCGGTTTAGCAGGTCCGGATGTCCAGATCAGATGTCCAGACCCGCTAAACAGAGTTCAGAATGATCCCCTTAGGGAAGAAGAACCCAAACTATGGTTACACGATGCAAGATTCCACATTAGGGGAAGCAGGGGAAGTTGCCCCAGGCTCTCCAGCTTACCTCTACCCCAGTTTCGGCTGGACCAATTGATGCCTTTGTGGTTCGCCGGGAGCAACAACCAGGTTTAGTTGGAGTGTTCTGCCCAGCTGTGAGGTGTGTGGAGCCGGAGAGCTCAGGGTCCCCCTTGAATGAAGATCTTATGCCACCCGATGTGCGGCATCTTCAGAAGAAGCAGTGTGTGGATCTGAGTTCCGGAGTGCAGGGGGGGTTAGGTTCCTGTGCTGCTGGTATCCTGCCTGCCTCGCTGGTGGCATTGCTGGTGCTTGAAATGAGTGGAGGAGATTCCTCGCCAGAAAATCTTGTGGTTCAACAGCTGCCTGAGAGAAGGAACTCTTTGAAATCGACTGGTGGTGTCGGCGGCTCTAGCTCCAGTGCCCCCATGGCTGGATCTGCTGAGAGGAGTACTATTGATGTTTCCTTCATTTTAAACTGTCCTGAACAGTTCATGCTGGAGTCTACTTGGACTGCAATAAAACAACTTGGAGAAACTGTTACCTTGCAAGTTCAAGCCATTCAGGTCCAGGTACAGCGTACTTTGGAGACTACTGTGGCAAATGTTGGACAAATTGAAATGTTAAAAACCTCTGTTGACCATTTGGATACTCACTCCGACGCATTTATAAGGGATGTTACTGATATTAAAGCATGTTTGGAAGTGTTGGATAACTACTCCAGACTAGCTAATCTATGTTTAGTAAAGTTTCCACGTATTTCTAATGTTTCAGCTAAAGAAATGTTTAAGGTATATATAACTGACGTGTTGCGTATTGCTTCTGGTGCATGTCCACCTGTTGCAAAGATCTCTTATTTACCTACTGGTCACAAGATGTTGGGCGTTGCTGAGATTACTGGGCCACAGGTTGCTGATCAGCTTAACCTTACCGCTATGTTAGAGGCTTTCGATTCAGGGGTGGTTTCACCAGCAGCATGTATAGTAACTTTAACTTTAGTTTCTGATAGTGAATGGCTTCTTAAAATGTTGTTTAGGAAGCGTAATGTACATTTTAAAAGCTGTTTGGTGTGGATTTTTCAGGACTTGGATAAAGAAACCCACGTCGGCAGGAGAGAGTTTTTAATCCTTTGGCCCCGGGTTCTGCACTTGTAAATGCCTTGTCAGGTTGCATGGTAATTCCTATATTTTTCTTTATGCTAAACAGTTGATTTCCTTGTTAAATGCATGTGAGAGTTCTGGAGTGGCTCAAGGAGATCCTTCTAGTCTGTGATGGTTCATACTGGCTAGAGAGAGAAGTTTTGCTTACCTGTAGAGTATCTATGTATTATTTTCCTATTGATGGATTCCTTGGATAGTGGGCTGGAGGTGGGGATGCTGCAATACAATGTATGATGATGTTTTTGTTTCCTTTATGTTCAGTTTTGGTGATATTTCATGGCTACCCACATTTCTGTTGCCAGTGGTTTTGCCTGCATAATTTGTATTAAATGTATAAATTAAAAAAAAAAATAAGAAAGGAACCACCATCCAGGAAAAGAATTTAGGTGTCATCGTGGCTGAAACCCTCTGCAATGGCAACCAAAAAAGCAAATAGAATGCTAGGAATCATGAAGAAAGAAATTGAGAATAACCCAAGTATATTATAATGCCTCTGTGTCGTTCCATGGTGCAACCGCACCTTGAATATTGTGTGCAAGTCTGGTCACCGTATCTTAAAAAGGATATAGCAGAATTAGAAAAGGTACAGAGAAGAGCCACCAAAATGGTAAAGGAGATGGAAGGATACCCCTTTGAAGAAAGGCTTAAAAGGTTAGGGCTGTTCAACTTGAAAAAAAGATGGCTCAGGGGAGATATGATAGAGGTCTATAAAATAATGAATGGAGTGGAACGTGTAAGAATAGTTTGGTTGTTCCTTCAAAAAGTAGAAAGATTACAGAACATGCAATTAAGCTACAATGTAGCTGATTTAAGACTAATAAGACAAAATATTTTTTCACTCACTGCATAATCAAATTCTGGAATTCATTACCGGAGGATGTAGTAAAAACTGTTACTGTAGCTGGGTTTAAAAAGGTTTGGACAAACTCCTGGAGGAAAAGTCCACAAACCATTATTAAAGAGGACCAGAGAAATCCACTATTTACAGTGGGATAAGCAACATGGAATCTTTCTGGGAACCTGACAGGTACCTGTGACCTGGATTGGCCACTGTTGGAAACAGGATATTGGGGTTGATGGACCTTGGTCTGACCCAGTATGGCATATCTTATGTTCTTAATTATTCAGTTGTTGCATGAATTTCGCCCACAGACATGCATCATCAACAGAACACAGTTATTTTTGCATTTCTTGATACCTTAGATAAAAATATTGAAATATTATAAATGCAGTATTTTCCATTATTTTCTACTGTATCCCGGGCTGGCCCATAAACTAGGCGGTTGCCTAGGGTGGCATACCCTGGTGGGCATCTCAGCCCTAGACAGTCCTGATGTGCCAGCCCCACTGCACCGCATGTTGTTGCTGTGCCACCCCTGACACCCAGCCTCTTACCAAGGGTTGATGAGCAGCACAGTGATCACCTCTTTGAAGCTGCAGAAGTCTGTAAAGCGTGCACATGCACACAATTGTATTCTGCCACTCCTACCCCCTCTGACAGCAAGTCAGAGTTGGCAGGTGCGGCAGGCTATGAGTGCGTTCATGTGCTTTAAGGCCTGCTGCAGCTTCAAAGACGTGATCATCGTGCCGCCCGTCAATCTCCGGTGAGAGGCTGGTTGTTGGGGGCATTGAGGTGTTCTGGGGCAGCACATCGGGCTTGCCTTGGGTGGCAAGAACCCTTGGGCCGCCCCTGACTCTATCCCTAGGTGTTTTGATTGTAGATTGTGTTAACCAATGCAGTCTCTCCTTTTCCCTTTCTATTTATATTCCTCTGTCCCTCTCCCTTCCATCTCTCATTTTTATCTCCCTTCTCCTACATTCCACTCTGTTTTCTCTTCTCATTAACCCACGTCTCCTTCCTATTCTCCTAATGAGACTCCTACATTGATTGCCTATTTCTTCTCTTTGTGCATCCATGCACACATTGCACTGCTGTCAGTGGAGTCATCTATCAATATGATTCATTGCCTGTCCTGTTTCGCCACACATGCGCCTATCTCCTATATGACGGATACAGTTTCATGAGGGCCTTGCTTAATTCTGTGGTTTTCTATGGTGTGGTCTGCACAGCCAGAGTTGCCTTTGCATTCTGATGTGTTTAGTTCATCCTCTGCCAGCTCAGCTCTCCAACATCTTCTAGATGTCACTTGCTCATATGTGGGATGTAGACTTTGTGTGGGAGATTCCTAGAAAAAAGGTTGGACTCGAGCTGCTTACTTATAAAGGTGACTGGATGAATTCACTAAGATGAGGTGTCTTCTGGTAATGATTATATAATTCATATTGAAATAATTTTGAATTTTGTTATCTTGTTACAGGACTTAAAATATGCAAAATAAATAATAAGTGTCAGATAAAAATGGGCCAGTTATTCTGATCTATTTGGAGGGTAGTTTTATAGTTGGCTGCCTATATGTGAAGACCAAATAGGTACCTATTTTGAGGCTATTTTATAAGGACCACAGACATCTATGTGTCTTTCTAAAGATCTAGAAGCAAAACAATAGAAATCATGGCTAGACTGAAGCTGTATACATTCATGCCTAAATTTATGCATAAAGTAAGCATAAATGTATGCTCATAAAGTACGCTGTATATGCACACATTTTATAGAATATGGGCTCTGCCCAACTTGTTCCCCTCCCCCCCCCACCCCGAACATACTGGTCACTTAAAGTATGTACCATCTTGGCATCATGTATATTTTTACATGTTTAACCCTTGTAATTTCATAAAAGCCCTCTTACATGTGAAAAGTCCTGTAGAAATTTACCCTCTTGATTGTGCTATTAGTATGGTTTATGACAATGTGGCATGGCTGGAAATAATTTATTGTAAATGTTATGTTTGGCATGGCGTGAAACCAAGGGCCTAGAGTCATTAACAATGTCTTCAGCCTGAGATTGGAATAGCTCAGATTGCTTGATTTCCCTTATTCCTTTCAGAAAACACCAGTTTGCAGTTTCGGTGTTGTGATTAGTTATTTATAGTTCAACAACTTCACTATATATTTAGTAGCCTGTTCTGTTTTCTTATGAACTTTTTCTATTTAAACCATTCAGCTCTCTGGAGGCAAGCCACTTTAATTGTGAAAGGTCGTTAGAATCTAGATTTTAATTTAAGATCCCTAAATTCGTATTTACTTTTAATGGTTGAATCCTTTCAGAGAAGTGTATTTTATGCAAAACAAAATATGTGGTTTTATAATGTAACTGAAAGCATAGAAAACTGTGAACACTTAAAGGTGTACCAGTGTCCCAAGACAAACATATATAATACTCTAAAAACATATGATGAGAATGGCAGAGCACTTTGTTATATCAGAAAAAAGATCTCTTGATTGCCAATAAGTGTATTCAATGTGAGCCAGAGGAGAAGGCTCACTGAACTTAGCTTTAGAAGATTTGTGTTGGTCTAAGGTAGGTAGATATAGATGGATATTATATCTGGTAATTTGATAGGGCAACAGAAATTCATCCAGTACCTGATACAGAAAAATCTTGCAAGACCTCTACTGGCCTTTAGTATTGCAGGGAACGAGTCTGGTAAGAAATGCTCTTCGAGTAGTGTTTTGACTGGCTTTAATATGTTATCTTTTTCCTACTTCTAATGGACTTCTTTCTGCCATAAAACTATTTTTGCCCCCCAGTGACCCTTTACTTGCAAGATTAATAATGAATCCATTGTTGGGTCTGAATAAGTACCTTTGTGTTATGGTCAATTCTACATTTCTGAGAGTGTGTTTACAATTTGCTGGAAAGAGGCAAGTCAGATCCCCTACCGAAGAAATTTAATCTTGATTCATCAGTCACTGCCAACTGTAGACCTGTGTCTAACTTTCCATTTGTGTCAAAAGTAATTGAGAAAGCAATATCTCGTCAATGAATTGAAACATACTGCTTTACATCCTAGATTATCTTGGAAAAGTGAACATATTGCAGTCCAGACAGTCTATATTTAGACCTGCTTACAGTATAGAAACCTAGACAGTTGCCCTCCTTAAGATCTTTGTGAACCTAGAAAAAGGGAGGAAGACACTATTAGTTCTAGATATGCCAGAACATTTTGATATAGCGAATCATCAGCTCCTAATTTTCCATCTAGAGGATCTGGGAATAGAAGGTTCAGCTCTGAAATGGTTCAAGTCTTTTCTGGCAGATTAGTCCTGCTACGTGAAATGATGGACTTTGGTTTCATGCCTGGTTCCACTTTTATATGGGATACCCCAGGGAGCAATTCAGTAGCCTACTCTTTTAATTTTTCTTGTCCTACTGGCCTTGTTGATTCAGACCGCTGGAATCAGTGCATATTTTTATGTAGATGATATCCAATCGGTCATTTTTGTTGATCCAGCAATCCCTGATCATACTTAATAAACATTTAGACACAGTAGCTGGCTATGTTCCAACAAACTTAAGCTAAATCCACTGAAATGCAAAGCCATCTGGCTTAGTAGGAATAGGCTTACCCATTAAGTCCTTTGCATTCTGGATGGTTAATTCCTGTCAAACAGGTGACATTACTTCAAATTATACTAGATTCCCAATTGAAGTTCAGGGGCATATTCCTACTCCATCTGCCCCAGGTCCAGTATCCACCTGTGTGCCCCAATCTTTACTCATATGTTCAGCAATTCCCCTCTGTGTCCCTAATCCCCCCCTTTGTCCAGCATCTCTCCCCCCCCCCATCATCATATCCTTCCCACACATGTTTAACATTCCCTTTCTATGTCCAGAACTCCCTTCTGTGCCCCTACTCTTTCAGCTACATGTGCCCAATATCTCCTTGTGACATTATTCTCCCTACCCCCATTCTCAGCATCCCCCTCTGTATCCCTATTCCCCCAAGTCCTTGGGCAAGTCACTTAACCCACCTTTGCTTCAGGTCAAGTCACTTAACCCACCTTTGCTTCAGCTTGTGAGCCCTTGGGGACCTGAATGTAACTCGCCTTGATCTTCTGGAAAGACGTGAGCTAAATAACCAAAGATAAATAAAATAAATAAATGTCCAACATCTCAGCCTTCCCCTCCTGTTCTACCAATGGAGATCCAATCTCCCATGGGCAGACAGAAGGAATGTTTGCCACTATTGCGGCTGTCTTCTGTCCATTAATGGATATTTCTTTTAAAGAGGTGGGAGGGAGCGGGATGGGACAAGAAAATCCCAGGCACCAGGTGCACATTTCTGGCGATCTGGCACCTGGGATTTGTCAAGCCCTGGGCTAGGAGCTTTGGTAACCCACTCTTTTTGTTGCCGGCATATCTTTCAGTGCACAGTAGAAATCTGTAGAGCACAAGGCACACGAGCGACATGAAACACATGAGCAGAAGAGGCAGATACTGAGAAGCACTGGCTTGCTGCACCATTAGCTGCACCATCCTGTTATCATCAGAGATTGGACTGCCTGGGGGGGGGGCAGAGGACCAGAGGTGATGAGGGGAGCCAAACAAGCATTGACCCTCAGGCGCTGGAGACACATGGTGTGCCGCTGCATGGAGATGCTTGACTTTGGAAATGTTTTCCAAGCTAAGCCTTGATTCAGTCTGGTAGTAAACTCACTGAAGGAAGGAGAGGGATGATAGAACGCCCCTTTTCCACTTTCACCTTTGTAAGAATTGTCCCTTTTATCACCCTTGTCCAGGGGGACGCAGGGGTAGCATGCTGTGAGATATGGAGGTGGGAGCTAATGTTTGGAATGAGTGTTACCAACATTTTACAAACACTAAATTCCCGAATGGACCTCCAGCAGGTATTCCAAACAGTCTGAATAAGTAACTTCTCTTCTGATCATAGAAATGTAGAGCATGACAGCAGAAAACCTCTCTCTTAGAGATCCTCTGTGTCTGTCACATTCTTTATTGAATTCACATACTGTCCTTGTCTCTACCACTTCCACATGAATCTGCCACGCTTTTTGTAAAGAAATATTTCTTTATATATGACCCCCCCCCCCTCGCAAGCTTCTGTCTTTATTAGATTTATCCAAGGTCTACAGTTTGTGAAGCGGAAGACCACTATCCTTACTTTCCTGGTCCAGAGGGATAGGGAGGAAATGATCTTTGAAATCCTATGTTCAGTGGATGCTTGACGCTAATTTTATAACCAGACACTTAGGTTTAGGCACCCAGAGCACTCCTATCTTAAGCTTATTTTATAAGGAATTTTATTTTTTAAAATAGGGTTGTAAGAGGCCAAAAATGCATGTTAAATCTAGGCACGATCACTTACACTAGCCCTCCATCAAACTATTTCCCTTTACATGCCCTCAGTGAAAATATGCACAATTGGCCCGAAGCACATACTTTCACAATAATGATAGTCTAAAATATGCATGTAAACCACTAAAATACTATGATTTGCATACAATAATAATGAAATGCAACTTTATGTGGCTCCTTTATAAAATGACCCTTCTAGGGGAAGTCTTCTCTCTCTCTCTCTTTTTTTCAATCTGTCTTCGTGCTTACCCACATACAGTAAGGTCAGGTTCAGTCCTTACATTGGCTGTATAATAAAAACAGTCTTTACTGAGTGATGAAATGCATATCAACTCTTATCTTTATGGACAAAAAAGAAACCAGTAAGAAATCTTTAGACAAGGGAACATCTTTTTTCTTTCTCTGTTTTGGGGGGAGGGAGGGGGGGAGATTCCTCACAGCTTCCACGCCATGATCTTCATTGCTCCAGCTCTCAAGAATCTTCTTCTGCTTCATGTTCACAGTCAAGAATTTCGTTTTCCGTCTTTTTTCCCTATTAAATTTAGGCCATCCCAAACCTCTTTCTCTTAGCTTTGGCTCCTTGAGCTTCCTATGGCAACAGCACTGTTGCCCCTATGGGTCTTCAGTCATCTAGCTTCTTCAGAAGAATGCGCTGGGCAGTCCAGCCACTCCAGCCCTTGAGTGCTGAAGCTACTTAGACAGACTTTTTAGAACTAGGCATTCTCACCTCCCAAGACCAGGGACTTTCTTCCTTTTGGATTTCACCACCACAGATACAGAATTATTTTCTCCTTTTCTCATACTGCAGCCAGCTCGATTTCCTGGACCCAATCCATCAAGGCCTGGAGCTCTGGATTCTTTTTTTTAATGTTTTATTTACACAATTTCACAAAAGCTAAGAGCAAAAAAACACTTGAAATGTGGGATGTCCATATTAACAACAAAAATGAAAATCAACACAATGATATGCATGAAGAAACATATCTAAGGACTTCCCATCCACCAGCCCACAATGAGATCCAAAATGGAGAACTTTAGCAACTAGGTAAATTATTATAGAAAACAAATGCTGAGTCTGTCACAGCTAACATACTCTAAGAAGCAGGTAGGGGTCCAGCATCCCCGTACCAGGAGATCCCCATGCATTTAAAAAGGAAATCAATTGTAAGGGAAAAGAAAAAATGTACGCTTGTCCCTGAAGCTTAATGTGGCACTTACAAAGATATTTCAAGAAAAACGTTCCACTCAGCTGGAACTCACGTCTGTGGCGTTGGGTCTGTCTGGCCAGGTCAGGAAGAATTCTAACCAAGCAACCCTTAAAAGGAACATTTCTTTTCTGGAAAAACATGCAGAGTAGCCACTCCCTATCAGATACAAGAGCTAAATTTATCAAACAGATAGCAGAAATTATAATGTCCGAATCAGACCTTTCTAGTACATCAGATAGATGCCACTTGTGGGACAGGGATTTCTGCAGAAGCAAAGACCCTTTGGTCCTATGGCGGGTAATAAGCATTGACTAAAGGCAGGCAAGACCCAGAAGGTACCCCCATAACTTCTAGCAAATACTGCTTAAACATGTCCTTCGCAATAATATTAGAAGACGTGTGTAAGTTTATCAAGCGAAGATTTTCCATTTGTCAACAATTTCCAGTTGTTCCATCTTAAATTTTACATTGTCTGAATCTTTAATGAAGGCATCTGAATGTTGTTCCAAAGAGTCCACTCTAAGAGATATACTGTCCACCTTTGTCTTTAAAGTCTCAAGGGACTGAGAATCTCCTGAACACTCCTCAGTAAGTTTCTGGGTTTTATAATGTAGCAATTGAATTTGAGGGGTAATAGCTTTTCCCAGTGACTTAATCACACTCCAAATTGATTCAAGAGTAAATTCTATTGGTCTTTATAAAGCAAAAGAAGGGATATCTGTTTCAGCGACCACAGGCTCCAGAGACTCCATGGGACCAACTGGACTGGGAGTGGCAGGGACTTCCTCCGTCTCAGCTGAACCTCCCTCTCAGCGGGTCCACTCGATCTCATTGCTCCAACTAGGATTCCAGTGCCATGGCTACGCTGCCGATGGATGTCCCCAGAGGACAGCCAACCGGGGCCCCTACATCCACGGGTCCAGCAGCCTCCAATCCATCCAGGCTTCTTCCGGGGCAAGCCTGCTTCACAGGTCTCTGTATCACAGGGGTGGGAGGGGGGGGAGGGGGCGAGATGTTACTGCCAGAGGGAGACTGTAAGCTGGATTATTAAAACAGCCTCTCAGCCTGGAAATCCGCTCCCCCTCCTTACATTGCCGGCTACTGCTCATGACGCAAAAAGGAATCCAACGAGTCAAAGGCAATTGGAGAGGAAGTTGACAGGTTAGCTTGGGGCAGCTTACCCTGCCTCAACTTCCCCATTCAGAAAATGCGTCTGAGCTGGCGTTTCAGCATGCCGCCATCTTGGATACCTTAATTCTTTCTTTTCCAGAACTCTGGATTCTTGGAGCTCTGTACCTGTATTAGGATGCTAGCTTCTTTTCCCTTGATCCCTAGACTAGTTTGGTACTTCAGGACGTAGCATTTCAAAGCCTGAAAGTTACTGTTCTTATAAATCTCTGCTTGGATCAGGGTGGCATAGAAAGGCAAAAAAGACAATTTTCCTTCCCTTCCAAGGCTTTTATACTCATATGGCCTCACATGGCCTTCAAAATGAGGACGCCATATGCCTGTACCTCCCACATTATGCATGACACAGCTACCAGGGCTAGTGTCATGCATAAAACCTCAAAACCTGTTTTTTAGGAAAAGGAAGCTTCCCTTTAGGGGCTTAGCTGTTCGTATGTACCCTGACTTGGCTCGTGACACCCAGAAAAGATGCAGGGAGTTTCTCCTGCTCCGTTCTGGAGTTTTACAGCTGGGAGGGCTTTTTTTCCTCAAACATCCTTGCAAATGCCTGGTGAAGTACCAGGCAGTTTCTTATATTTTTTTTGAGCCTTCACAGCTGTTAGCCTTCATTAGCGCTAAGCGGTTAGACTCATCAAGGGATCCTCCTTAAACTCATGTTGTATTTGTTTTCTGAATTTTGACTGCTGCCTAGTTTCTTATGCATTTGGTAAAGTTTATTATGCTATAAGAGTTACCCCCCTTTTATTGTGGGCTAGGGAGGTTGGCACTGTTTGTATCATTTCTTATTGTATTGGTCACGGGAGATTGAGTGGAGCCGTGCGTATTTACCTATTTTGTTATATGATCTGTTTCTGCAGGGAAGAATTATGTTTCTTTCTTGATTATATTATAAAATTTCATAAATATAAAATTTTAAAAAAAAACACATTTTGCAGCACCTTGCTAACCGGATACGTACCGGTTAGTGCAGGAATGGGCAAACTACGGCCCGCGGGCCGTATACGGCCCGGCGGACCTTTTAATCCGGCCCGCGGAGCGCTAGCTAAGATTCTTGGTGTATGATGCAGTGGAGAAAAATAACTTCTAAAAATAGATTCTAGGCATTGAGCTTTAGAGCATTAAGCACCACGACGAGAGTTCCCCGGATGGAGCCGCTGGAGGGGTGACGTTCTGTGTGCGTGGGGTTTCTTTGGAGAGCCCGAGGCTCGTAGGCGGGGCTTGAGTGCGAGCAGCGGTCCCGAGCCGGAGAGAGAGAGGTCGGCACGAGAAGGCCGCAGCCCATGTGGAGCGGGAAGAAAGAGCAACGGTACGCATGGTGGGTTTTCCTGTGTTAACCTAATTACCAGAGAGCGAAGGGCAGTACTGAAGGCAAACAGTAGCTGCCAAAGTGCTAAGGCGTCCAAAGGTTTTACACCCGAACTAGCAGGAACGGAAAAGCTGATTCTGTTTTAACACTGACGAAGAGGCAAACCAAGTTGCAAGAAGAAGAACCTGAACAACCCGTTTTAATCTAAATAGTCAAAGAAGGCGGAAAAGTGCAGTAGAAGTAAAACCTATAGAAACTGGTCGCGGGCGGCAGATAATGCTGGTAAATTTATTTGTTTTCAAGTGATCTAATCTAAAATGTGACTTGGGATAATTACAGGAACAGTGTGTCAACAAAGTAGGCTGCAGACCGGGGGACGGGGATTTGAGATTCACTTATTCATCTTTTCACAAGTCCGACTTCACGGCAAGTTACAAACAGGTACTCAAGTTATTTCCCTGTCCGAGTGGTCTTCACCATCTCGTTTGTGCCTCAGGCAGTGGAGGGCGAAGTGAATTTGCCCAAGGTCCTAGTGGAAGAAGCTGGATCTGAATCTTGGCTTCCCTGCTGCTGTCACCCAGAGCTGGTGCATCACCATAAGTGCAGTAAGTCCTGACTCCTGCTGCGGGGGGGGGGGAGGAGGGGGGTCCGGCGGCGGCGGCGGTACTGATGTTTGCAAAGGAAGAGCCCCAAGGGGGTCGCGAGAAACCCTGGCTCTATCCCTCCTCAAACTGCAAGGCGGCTACTCCACTTTTCACCCTGTCACTATGTGGGTAATTTTGGTCCGGCCCCCGGGTCCAATATATGAACCCATTGCGGCCCTCGAGTCAAAAAGTTTGCCCATCTCTGGGTTAGTGCAATATTCAGCAGCACTATCCAGATAGTGCCATTAAATATTTCATCTGACTACCTCTGCACTTTCCAGATAGCACCTGGGTGGTCCATGGGAGGAGTTAGGGTGGGGTTTCAAGGTTGTCTGGTTAACAGTGATATTCAGACCATTAACTGGATAACAAATCATATAAGTTAGGCCACAAAAAAATCAGTCCGAACTTTGTGGTCATGCTGTCTGGATAGCAGCTGAATATCGCTGCTATCTGCATAGCGCCTCTGGTTGCTGCTAAAATCTGATATTCATTCTGGTGCTGAATATCCAGGTTCAATTTAAATGCCAAAGCCAGCACTTAAAAAAACACTGACCGCAGAGTTTAAATATCAGCCCATATCCTTATTTGTTGTAGTTTGCTATAGTCCTACTCATAAACTTTCCTCTGTAAACAGTGAACAGATATATTTGTTAAGCAGGTCTGCTTTTTCCGGAGGAAAAGCAGATGTGGAATTTAGAAGCTCAGTGGTGAAGGGAAGGATCTTGATCCCGTTTGCTGTCTTGATTACCTTCTCATTGTTTGCTTAGCTTTCCCAGATATTGTTGCATGTTTTACTCCTTTGATATTTTGTCATTTATGAATGCTAACTTTTTTCCCCTTACTTTTTCACTTGCTAGTTTAGAAAACCTTAGCGACTTTTCTCCTCTTTATTTTGTTTCTTAAGAATGAGGTTTGTTGCCCTTAAAAACTGTACTTTCAGTTTTGCCCACTACTCTCTTGCTTCCCCTAACTTTTCCCATCCAGCTAAGGACACCTTGAACTACTTCTCAATCTTTTTTTTAATTTATTTATAAGATTTCAAACAAAATTATACAAGCAATCACACTTGATACAGAAAAATGACTTGAGCAAGTAATAAACAAGGAGAAATACACACAGATGAAATATAATTATAGCCCAATCTTACGAGTCCTCACACTGAGGAGACCCAATACTAGGAAAACAAAGAATTATAAACTCATTAGGAATAGCTAGATCCGCAAGGAACCGGTATACCCATATAGCAAAAATACCCACCCACCTAGGGGCCAGCAGACAAGCGAGCACTAATAAAGGAGACTAATTTAGTAGGTTCAAAAAAATATAAGATACAGATTGCAGTTTAACCAAACATTTGCAGGGAAATTTGATAAAAAATAAGCCACCCATCTGAATCACCCCCTCCTTAAGCAGCAAAAACTCTCTTCTCCTTTTTTGCGTATCACGCGATAAGTCAGGAAACATTCGAATAGCAAGCCCTTTAAACAGAATGAAACGATTTTCAATAACCACTCACGATCAGACACTAATGCCAATGAAATTAACAAAGTTGCTAGAACTACAGTATCAGATACAGAAGTGCCTAAAATCTCCGAAATATTCAGTACATCTAAAGCTTCTTCATTAATAGGGGAAACCCCGGCTGTACTTTTTATTTTTTTCCCAGTGGGAAGATAATAAATTTTGGAAATTGGGGGATGCGAATCTTCAGGAACGTTCAATACTTCAGTCAGATATATCTTAAACATATCACGGGGGGTAAACATAGAAGAACGAGGAAAATTCAGTATCCTAATATTCATAGCCCTGTTTGGATTTTCCAGCATTTCCATTTTAAATTTAACTCCTAACATATCTTTACAAACATCATTAAACGTTTCCTCCAACTGTGTAACCTTATTGTCCATCACAGAAGCTTGAGACTGCAAAAGAGTCACAGAGTCCTGACAATTCTGTATGTTCACCTTGTTTTCTTGTATCAACTTCAAGGTGGAATTAGTTTGAGATACTAAACACTCACCAAACTTAGTCAGTGCTATCCAGATGGAGTCCAAGGTAATGCGTTCAGGACGCTCCAAAGAGAAAGGCATCAACACTTCTCCTCTCCCCTGGTAAAGCTTTTAAATCCTGGGGGACTTGTAACTTCTCTGCCGCGTCCACCTCTGCTCCCTCAGATGCTGACCCTGCATCCACCGAATCTGTGACCGCAGCTTTTCCTCCCACTGAAGAAACAGCTCCGACCTCATCAGGTCGCACCACTTCAGAAACGTTGAGGTCCAGGAAGTCTGTAGGGAGTGCGGGTGCTCAATCCGCACCTCTGTGAGCTGCTTCTCCATGCCGAAGCGTAAGGGAAAACTACGGGGCGACCCTCCCCAGCCTAAGCAGACCTCTTCCGCGATTTCCTCTAAAGTCGGACCGATGGATACTTTTGTGCAACAACATGGACAGGCCCAGTCAGTCTCCAGAGTAATCCCGATTGAGTCGACGCCGAGACCGGAGAGTCCGGCGTCTTCCTCCAGGTGTGATCTCACTACTTCTCCATCTTAACAAAGTTACAGGCTGATGCAGAAAGCCGGTGCTAAAGTTGTGCGCTGTTTGCTGTGTACAGGTTTTTGTACTGTGCCGATAGCGTAAGACTTCAGTGCCAGTATGCAGCAAAGGGCATCTATGCAAAGTTGCTATGTGCAAAACTTTGATGTAAAGTTGAAAGGAAGAAAGCCAACACATGTACAAACAGACATGCTACAAGTGGCTGTGTGTGCATGTGCGTAAATGTCAAATACTCAGGACGTACGGGATCTTTTAGTGCTCAGGCCATAATAATCAACACTATTGCACCCAAAAACATTTTCTATGAAATCACAACAAAGAGACCTAACAGTAAATAGAGAATGATATACGTGAGTCCAAAAGTTTGAACACCAAACTTTCACTTATACGCTGAAAGATATATGCAGAAAATTTTCACATCACAGATAACAGTTCACTGGTAGATACCCTGAAACAATCTTTCCCTACGTGCACAAGATGCTCAAGTCTTTATCTTTATCGTTATCTTTATTCATTTCTTTATATACCGCCCACACCGAGGCATCAGGGCGGTTTACAATATAAACTGACTGCAGGAAAAAGAAATGGAACTCCATTGATGTGACAGGAAAGGGATAGAATCAGAGGTAGAGAAAAGGTGAGAGACAAGCTTGAAATTCAGAGAATGGACAAACAGGGGAAGATAAATCACTCAGGAGACTAAGGGGGGGCTGGATGGGGGGAGGAGGGAGGGGGCAGGTCGAAGGCGGCACAGAAGAGATGAGTCTTCAGGCCAGCTTTAAATAGGGAAAGGAGAGTTCAAGGCAGAGGGCGGGGAGCGAATTCCAAAGCTTGGGGCCAAGGAAGAAAAATGCAACAGAGTGAGTGGATTCTAGGTGGGCAGTCCAGATGTAGAGATATCGGCACTCCTGCTGCTTATGTAATCCTCTATGTGTTTCTTTGCATTAAGCGCAGACCTTATTAGCATTCCATTTTAATACGTGCAACTCATTTGCACATACTTTTCTTTTTCTGTTTACATGCATGTCAATTTCTTTTCTGCATTTGGTGTGGTGGAACTTGTGCACATAAGTTGCGTTATTTGCGCACAAAGGATGTGCTAGTCTTTCTGCAGGGGCCTGTTGGTTTTCCTGAGATCTAGGATCCTCTATTTTGAATGAACCAACTCTGCCTGTGCTCTAATACTGAACCACTGCATCTGGTGATAAACTGGATCCCAGATGATCTCCCACTATAACATCAGGAATACTCTTCCAATTTTTAAGCACCATATCCAGTCAGGGTTGGAGTGGGGCAGGGCTAGGTCAGGACTGACGACAGTAAAAGGATAGTGGGGGCACTCTGAAGACAGCAGGGAAAGACTCTTCACTGTGTGGCTCTTGTGCCGCTATGCCAGCCGCCTCCTCCCTTGTACCTCTGTTACTGATGGTAATATGAAAATTAGACTTACCTGCTAATTGTTGTTCCTTAAGGAACTCTAGTCCAGTCCCGGAACCATAGAGTTGTGAACCTCCACCAGCAGCTTTGGAGACTGAAAGATGTCATCACTTTGATGTCACTGGTATATCTTGGCAAGTACCGCCCCTCTTCCACCAGTACCTATTGACAAAGCAAACTAAGCAGAGCAACAAATAAGCAGTAATAGGAAAAATTAAACTCCTCAAAGCATCTAGAAACACTGTGGAACCATCCGTACGAAAGTACGGAAAAAAAAAACTCCGGACACCAGCTCCCTGGTGCCCCCTAGCCCCCCTGGGCCTGCTGTGCAAGAAAGGATCCCACCATCGAACTCCAGAAAAGAGTGGGATGATCTCCTGCCAACGGATTGTGTTTTCTCACGACGGTTGTTCTTCTTTTTTGTTTTTTGTATGTCTGCTATTTCAGGCTGTGTACGCGCGAAAAACCCTGGGAGGGATCCGGGACTGGACTAGAGTTCCTTAAGGAACAACAATTAGCAGATAAGTCAAATTTTCATTTCCTTTTTGTCCCTCTAGTCCAGTCCCGCAATGTAACAGAGCAGTGAATATTAACGGGAGGGACCCGCAAGCCCACCCTGAAGCACCGCCGAACCAAAACGCACATCCCCCGTCGCCTGCACATCAAGCCGATAGTGCTTTGCAAAAGAATGCAATGAGGACCACGTCGCCGCCCTACAAATGTCCTCCACCGGCACCAAACTGAATTCCGCCCAAGACACCGCCTGCGCCCTAGTCGAGTGTGCCCGAAGACCAACGGGAACCACCTTACCCTTCAACAGGTAGGCCGAAGCAATAGCCTCTTTTAACCACCGAGAAATGGAAGACTTCGCCGCCACTTCCCCTTTCCGCGGCCCGCCAAAGGCGACAAACAGACGATCGGACTTTCTGAAAGTCTCTGTCCGACGGAGATACCTCTTAAGCACTCGCCGGACGTCCAATCAATGCAAACGACCCCCTGACTGAGCCGATTGTGCTGCAGAAAAAAATGGCAGGGATACCACTTGGTTAACGTGAAAGCCCGACACCACCTTAGGCAAGAAAGCCGGAACCGTGCGCAGGACGACTTTATGCTCGAAAAAAGACAAAAACGGCTCCCTACAAGATAGCGCCTGCAACTCCGAAATCCTCCTGGCGGAGCAAATTGCTACCAGAAAAACTGTCTTCAATGTCAAGTCCTTCAGGGAGGCCTTATCCAACGGCTCGAACGGCGCTGCTGCCAACGCTTCCAACACCACATTGAGATCCCACGGAGGGACGGACACACGTCTCGGCGGCCGCAAAAGCAGCACCGCCCGCAAAAAACGCCGAATATCAATATGCTCCCCTAACAGCAGTCCCTGAATCCGCCCCTGGAAACAGGAGATGGCTGCCAACTGAACCCTCAAGGAACTCGCCGCCAGACCTTTCTCCAAGCCATCTTGCAAAAAGGAAAGAATGTGAGGTACCGAAGCCTTCAAAGGCCGCAGCTCGCGCTCCCCGCACCACGCTTCGAACACCCGCCACACCCGAGTGTACGCCAGCGACGTGGAACGCCTCCTTGCCTTCAATAACGTACCAATGACGGCTTCCGAGTACCCTTTGGACCTCAGCCTAGCCCTCTCAAGAGCCATGCCGTAAGCGAGAACCGAGCCACCTGCGGCATGCGTAACGGCCCCTGCTGCAAAAGGTCTTCCCGAACTGGGAGTCGCTACGGTCTTTCTATCAGCAACCGAATCAGATCCGCATTCCATGGTCATCTGGGCCAATCGGGCGCCACGAGAATGACCACCCCGCGGTGCCTCTCGATGCGCTGGACCACCTTTCCTATCAACGCCCAAGGTGGAAACACATAGAGAAGCCCGTCCACCGGCCACCGCCGTGCCAACACATCGAGGACTTCCGACATTTGTTTTCTCCGCCTGCTGAAGAACCGGTCCACTTTCGCGGACTCGAAGCTCGCCATGAGGTCCATTATCGGAGTCCCCCAGCGCTGCACGAACATCGCAAAGACCTCCGGGTGAAGACTCCACTCCCCGGGATCTACTCTGCGGCGGCTTAGGAAATCCGCCTCGACATTCTCCACTCCGGCCACGTGCTGCGTCGACAATGCTACCAACTGACGCTCCGCCCAGCGCAACAGCTGGCCGGCCTCCTCTTCCAGCGACACACTCCCCGTGCCGCCCTGGCGATTGATATAAGTCACCGTGGTTGCATTGTCGGAGAGAACCCGAAACGCCACTCGGCCCAAGGTCCCCTGAAACTGCCGCAGCGCTAGATACACCGCGCGCATCTCTAGCCGGTTTATAGACCAACTCAGTTCCGGACCCGACCAAGAGCCCTGTGCAAACAGTCCCTCGCAATGCGCCCCCCAGCCCACTAGACTGGCATCTGTCGTCACCAGCCGCCAGGACGGAGCCTCTAGTGCCACGCCCCTTTCCAGGTGTTCGGGCCGTAACCACCACAGAAGCTCCCGCCGCACCTCCGGAGGCCACACCAGTCCAAGAGACAAGGCGTCCCGCTGATGAGACCAATGACGTAGAAGGGCGCTCTGCAACGGGCGCATATGAAACCGGGCCCACTGCACCACCTCGATTGTGGCCGCCATCGTCCCGAGCAACTGCAAGTACTGCCGTGCCGTCGGAGCCCTGCAAGTCAAAAACTTGCGCACGAGCTCCCTTAAGGCTTGAGCTCTCTTGTACGGGAGAAACACCCTTCCCCGAGCCATCTCGAAGCGTGCACCCAAGTATTCTAGCGTCTGAGTCGGAATCAGGATGCTCTTCGCGAAATTGACCACCCAGCCGAGGCTTTCTAAAAACTCCACCACGCAACTGGTGGCCGCAGCACTCTCTTCCCTGGACTTTGCTCGGATCAGCCAATCGTCCAAATAAGGATGCACCAGAATCCCTTCCTTGCGGAGCGCCGCCGCTACAACTACCATGACCTTTGTGAATGTCCGAGGCGCCGTCGCTAGGCCGAAGGGCATCGCCCGGAACTGAAAATGGCACATGGGTACTGCAAAACGCAGAAACCTTTGATGCTCGGGGCGCATGGGAATATGCCGATACGCTTCTGTGAGATCCAAAGACGTTAAGAATTCTCCTTGCCGGACCGCCGCAATAACCAAGCGCAAGGTCTCCATCCGAAAATGGGATACTCGAAGGCAGCGATTCACGCGTTTTAAATCCAGAATTGGCCGAAAAGTGCCCTTTTTCTTCGGCACAACAAAATAGATGGAGTATCGACCGCACCCGTATTGATCCGGTGGCACTGGCACCACCGCCCGAGTTGTCGCAACCGCCGAAGAGTGACGGAAACCGCCTGCAACTTCCGCGGAGCTCTGCATGGGGAGCGGACAAAGGAATCTAAGACAGGGCGACGGAACTCGAGAGCATATCCGTCGTGAACTACCTCCAACACCCACTGATCCGTCGTAATTTGGACCCAGGCAGGGTAAAACTCCCGCAACCTGCCGCCTATGGGAACGTCCACCACCTGGGTCCGCCTTATCTCATTGCGGTTTCTTCCCGCTAGAGGAGTGGAAGGGGGCAAAACCCCTACCCGCCCCACGGAAACTGCGAAACGCCTGTCCCCGCTGAGGGAACCGCCCTCTCTGTGATTGGCCGAAACGCGAGGAACGAAACCTTCGAAAATCCCGCGAGAGCCCCCTGGAGCCAGTCATCCCGCGGCCCTGTCTGGGCTTATCCTCCGGGAGCCGACCTCCTTTGGTCTCTCCAAGGTCCTTGACCAGCTTCTCCAAATCAGTACCAAACAAAAGCCTTCCGCGAAAGGGGAGCTTACTAAGCCGCGCTTTGGAAGACCCGTCCGCCGACCAGTTGCGCAGCCAAAGATATCGACGCGCCGCTACCACGGATGCCATACTCTTGGCCAGACCGCGAATCAGATCATAGTGGACATCCGACAAATACGCTGTGCCCGACTCCAGCCGCGCCAAGTCGCCTGCCTGCTTATCCAGGAGGCCGTCCTGAAGCTTCTGGGACCATTGCAAGCAGCCCCTAGCAACCCACGCTCCGGCTATCGAGGCCTGCAAGGAAAGGGCACACATATCAAACACCTGCTTCAACAGAGTTTCTAACTTCTGGTCCTGCACATCCTTCAACGCAGCGGCGCCCTCCACCGGGATGGTGGTCTTTTTAGTAACCGCCGACACTGCCGCATCTACCTTCGGGGAACGAAAAATCTCTCTATCCTGGTCCGAAAGGGGATATAACCGTACTAAGGCTCTGGTGCCCCTCAGCGCCGATTCTGGGGCGTCCCACTCCTCCTGAATCATGTCCCGAAACACCCGATGAACCGGGAACACACGCTGGGTCTTTCGAACGGCCTGCAACAGAGGATCCTCCAACGTTTCCTCCGCCGATGGCACCACCGCGGGCATATTGAGCGTCTTGAGAGTTTCCGCAATCAGTGCTGGCAACTCCTCCCGCCGGAACACCCGGACTACCCTACTCTGCTCTTCAGCGTCCGGCAACTCCCCATCTTCCAGTTCTCCCTCGGAACCGCATTCCATTTCCAGATCCGAGAGTCGCTCCTCGACTTCCACCACCGAAGACGGGCTCTCCTCCACTAGTTCTCTACGCCTCTTATCCGAAACGGCCTCCCCCTCCAAAAGGGCCCCCGGCCGTTTCAGAACCTTCGCTCTCGGAGACTGTAGTTCCCGAGCAGGTTGCAACAAGGCCAAAGCCTTCTGCATCAGCGCGAAAACATCCGGGGGAATACCGGGCACTCCGCTGCCCTGACTGCCCGACGTCGCCCCCGAAGCGCCTGCCAATGCGGAAGGCCCCGCCGTCGGCTCCGGGAGATCCAGAGTAGGCGGCTGAGAGTCACCTAGGTCCGAAGGAACCGCCTCGGGCTCCCCAGGTTGACTCCTGAGCGCCTTCTCCATCCCAGCTGCCTCTAAAGTACAGCCTCTGCACACCCCAGCCTCTAAAACCTCGCTACGCTTTACCCCACAGACAAGACAGCGGGGCTTATCAGGCATTGTCTTGACAGGACCCCCCTTTCAACCTGTGGCAGGCTCCTGCGCTGAATACCAGCAGGAAAGGAGCAGGACAATGTCCCTCACAACAGAGTCCTTTACTAGAAAGGAGCACAGATCCGTTTTTCTCCTCACGTGTCCCCCTTAATGAATTTTTTTTTTTGACTCCCTCCTAGAGAGACAATAACTTAACTAGCGGAAGCCTGCCCTCCGATCGAAAAAACGAAGCTCTGCAGGCCTTAGAAACCAAACGCTGGCTCCTGCTCTCCCCCAACGCGGCACTCAAAATGGCTGCCGGCAACGAGTTCCCACGCACAGAATCGCGCCGAAATGAAGCGCTCGCGGTAAGGCCAACGGCCCGCCAAATGGAGGTCGCAGGAAAAATAGCCCCCTTACACTCACCGCTGCCGCCAGGAGGAAGGAGTGCAGGAGAAGCTTCGGAGCACCGCTGACCTCGATCGTAGGCCCGGCGGGTCCGTCTGAATCAGAGCCGGCAGCTCCCGATCAGCGACAGAAACAAAAACTGCACCGGCTCACAGGAACTGCACAGCCGCAGCTGCACTGAGTACCCTACCACCTGCTCCTCACCCCTTGTAATCGGGTTCGGGAGCAGGGAGGGAATAGAGGCTTAAAAATTCGCCGGTCTCTGATGCAGGGAAACAAAGGCTCTGCCTAGCCTAGTAGTCCCTGTCCTGCTGCTGTCCTGCAGTTCAGCCTGCTACCTGCTCCTCACCCTTTTCTAGCGGGTTCGGGAGCAGGGAGGCACTGGGCAAACCTACAATGCTCATTTACACGCTGGGGCTAGAAAAAGAGGGAAAGGTAAAAAAAAAAAAGGAAGTGTGAGAGAAGAAGAAAAAAAGAAAACAGGTCCACAGCCAACAGGGAACCCCTTCTGCAGCAGCAGGTCTGCACCTAAGAAAAATCCAAAAGACAGAATTACCCAACCAAAATGAAAAGGAAAAGAACAAAGACCTGCTTATTTGTTCCTACTGAGCCCAGTCCCGGGCTCAGAACCTCCAAGCTGCTTGGAGACTGAAAGTACTGGTGGAAGAGGGGCGGTACTTGCCAAGATATACCAGTGACATCAAAGCGATGACATCTTTCAGTCTCCAAAGCTGCTGGTGGAGGTTCAAAGCTCTATGGTTCCGGGACTGGACTAGAGGGACGAAAAGGAAATGCACATTGAATACACCCCAGGGAATTCTATGCCCAAAAACACCAAAATAATACAACATATTCAACAAAATAGTATTGGCAGCGTTTTGGAAATATATGCAGGTACTTTAACACTTGGCTCCCCAGGAGCAGCCCAAGGAAGGTGTGGGGCCATGTGCAAAAACTCATTGTGGGGCCTCATTTGCATAAATATTTGCATAACGGTAATGTGCACTAACGTTTAGTAAACATGCTTCTTAATGAGTGTCTGGATAAAGAAAGCCTACTGAATTTCTATATTACTATATTCCAGTGCCAACCGCCAGGCACATTAGGAAGTACTTTAAACACTGACCATTTAGAACCCATAGCAAACCCGCCATATCATAACAGTACTACCAGGACTCACAAAGCACCAAACCCTACCTATCAAAAGACAACACTGCAAATATTAAACCAATACATCTCAGAGAACACCAATACATCTCCTAGTGGGGAAAGAGAACAAGTGGCACTATCAAATAGAAACTACATAAACAGAATACCTCAGCTCGGTTACACATGTAGAACATAGACCATCCGGAAACAAAGAACAAGAGATCACAGTTTAGAAATAGAAAGGCAATAATTAAACTGGAACCCCAAAGGCCAAAATTGGAACGTACAACAACACTGGAGAAAATAAAACTATTAATTTATTTCCTCTTGTACTAAACAAAAACACAAAGACATTAGCAATGCACATTTCCTAGAGCTGACATATTCCAGTTAATAGATTCAAAATAAAAAAGTAATTTTCTACCTTTTGTTGTATGGGCATTTTATTTTTCAGTTGCAATTGCTCCAGTCACTTTCTTCTGGATTCTTTGTGTCTTCAGCTAACTCTCCATTGTCTGCTGTCAATTTGTCCTTTCTTCTCTCTTCTATTTTTTTCCCATTCTCTTTCTACATCTCCTTTAACATACTGATCTTTCCCCTTTTGCTCTTTCCTCCATTTCTTTCTTTATTTCTTTTTCATCCACTCAAATTTCACCCTCCTAAATCCCCACATACTCTCCCAATACCTGGTCAATCATAGATTTTTCTTCCCTCCCATACAAAATATATCTTCCCCTCTCCATCCTCACTCCCCCAGCCCCATCCCTTCTAGTCCTCCCCCAACATCAGTTCCCTTCTAGTTCCAGCCTGACCCAGCATCTGCTCCCTTCTAGTCCCATTCGCCCATCTCTGTGCATCAGCCCATTTCCAATCCTAGCCCCCCATCAGCCATTTCCAGTCCTATTCCAGCCCCCATCAGTCCATTTCCAGTCCAAGCTCCCCTCATCAGCCCATTTCCAGTCCTAGCCCCCCCCCCCCATCAGCTCATTTCCAGTCCTAGCGCCTTATCAGCCATTTCCAGTCCTATTTCAGACCATCAGTCCATTTCCAATCTTAGTCCCCGTCAGTCCATTTCTAGTCCTAGCCCCCCATCAGCCCATTTCCAGTCCAAGCTCCCCCCATCAGCCCATTTCTAATCCTAGCTGCCCATCAGCCATTTCCAGTCCTATTCCAGCCCCCATCAGTCCATTTCCAGTCCAAGTTCCCCTCATCAGCCCATTTCCAGTCTTAGCCCTGCCATCAGCTCATTTCCAGTCCTAGCGCCTTATCAGCCATTTCCAGTCCTATTTCAGACCATCAGTCCATTTCCAGTCTTAGCCCCCGTCAGTCCATTTCTAGTCCTAGCCCCCCCATCAGCCCATTTCCAGTCGAAGCTCCCCCCCATCAGCCCATTTCCAATCCTAGCTGCCCATCAGCCATTTCCAGTCCTATTCCAGCCACCCATCAGCCCATTTCTAGTCCAAGCTCCCTCATCAGCCCATTTCCAGTCTTAGCCCTGCCATCAGCTCATTTCCAGTCCTAGCCCAGTCTCCCATCAGCTCATTTCCAGTCCTAGTCCCCCATCAGCCCATTTCCAATCCTAGCCCCCATTGGCTCATTTCCAGTCCAAGCCCTCCCCCCATCACCCATTTCCAATCCTAGCCCCCCATCGGCCATTTCCTGTCCTATCCTAGACCCCCCCTCCCCGAAGAGCCTTGCGGTTGTCTAAACTGCTGCAGAGGGAGCCGGGAAAGCCTGCGTGAGGCCCAGCTCCCTCTGCACATTCGCCAGCGTGAAGAGTGGTGTTTTCCCTCACCCTGGTGGCTGTGTTACTGTGAAGCACGCTGAATGCCTGGAAAGGTTAAAGGGCATTTCCCGGCACTTGCCCACTTCTTATGAACACAGCCTCCAGGGTGAGGGAAAGCACCACTCTTCACGCTGGCGGCTGTGCAGAGGTGAGCCGGAGCCTCACACTGGCTTCCCCGGCTCACCTCTGAAGTTGTCCATTGTGTGCGAATGAATTTCACTTGGGACCCTCTGTAGCGCGGGACCCTGTACGAACAACATTCTTGCATAATGGACGGGCTGGCCCTGTGGCTACTAGTAAGCTTTAGCTCCCCAATGATGGCAATGTGAACAGTGGTATTCAGCAGTATTATAACAGAAATCCTGTGGCTACTGGCATCATAAAATGATGTGCCTATAAATTATTTTGATAGGTTGCCAAATGGCCATTATATTTCAGATCTTTTGGTAATTCAGCAATAAACTAAACATATTTAGAATATATATTACCTATATTAGCTGTCACTAATGGTTAGAGCAGCAAGTTGAAACCAGGGAGGCCAGGGCTCAAATTCCACAGACACTCCCTGTGACCTTGAGTAAGTCACTTAACTCTTCATTGCCTTAGGCACAGATTGTGAGCCCTCCGAGAATAGTGAAATACCTCCTGCACCTAAGTGTAATTTGCCTTAAGCTACTACTGAGAAAGGTGTGTGCTAAATCCGATATCTAGTACCAGCATTTTGTGAAGCAGTACAAAACCCTACAAAGGTCATTCAGGACCTATAGAGCAATTCCAGTTCATTTGGAAGCTAAAAGAGCAGGAATCTGCTGATAGACATTAAAAAAAATCATAAATGCACCAGTCAAAGGAGAAAAGAAAAAAATATCAAAGATACAAACTATTGTATTAGAAATAAAAATACCGAATAGCGCTTTCCTGCTATTCTTCTTCCAAGCTGGATAGAATTGACTAAAAGAATATCTCTAGCTCCAATTAGAAGTTTTGTGATCAGACTGATCATCAGAGACTCTAGCCAGCCAGCCCAGATTTAAAGTGACGTTAAATTAGTGGATTTATTTATTTAACTATTCTTATAGACCGCTATATCTACAAGTCAAAGCAGTTTACATAATAGCAACAGGGCCCAACACAGCTTTATACTGAACATACTTGCACTGAGTAATATGCAAAGTTAACTTTATAGCTATGTAACTATTCCATGAGGTGCTAGGTTAGTGGGGTGTGGTGAACCCTTGCTTTAAGGAAGAACCTTGTATGAGACCATGCAGTATGCACAAATGGTGTATGCTTAGGCAATGTAGCCTCTCTGTGCAGTGACTCAGCAGAGAAGTGCAGAGCTGAGTAGTCTGGGGAACTGCAGTGGAGAATTCAGTCTTTGCTGTTTTGCTGTACCCAGATTCTGATGGGAAGCCATCAAGTCACTTGTAACAGACAGTGGCATGCAAAACTGGCATGAAGACATTGACGCCAGCTGCGCTGCTGTTAGTTCTGCTGGTCCTACCCCTTATGACATATACTTCCTGTCGGTACGTCAGGCAACATTTCTGACCCTGTTCAAATCCAGGCTAAAAACTTGCCTCTTTGAGGCTGCATTCAGATCCTGATCCCCTCAGCCTCCTGTTCATCTCCTTTGTGTTTCCTTACCATTCCCACTGACATTTCCTAGTCCCGAGTTGTTGTGTTGTCTGTCTTGACTAGACTGTAATCTCTGATGAGCAGGGACTATCTCTTACATGTGTCTGTACAGCACTACACATGCTGTGTACTGCTACACAAATGATTAGTAGTAGTAGTTGTTGAGTTATACTCAGGTACAGGGTGCCTCACTTCTTGCTGTATTAAAGCGGACTAGCGGACTTCAAGGTCTATGATGGGAGTGAGCACCAAGGACCTCACCACCAGCAGAGTTTGGTTAAGGCCAGGTTTTGGCCGATTGGAAGTAATTCTTACTAAGATCACCAGAAGGGGTCAGCAATTATCCAAGCTAGTGCTCTTGGGACCATTATATGCCTATTGACACTGATTGCACTGGGCGTGGTTCAGCTGTATCACTGCCCTAGATATAAACAAAGTTGGTGATTTGGCATGTCTGACAGTTCTCTAAAATAACTAAAAGATCAATTAAAACATCCTTAAAGACACATTTATTCCAACAGGCTTTTGACCTCCCCTCCCCTAGTCCCGCTTAACTGGCTGCTTTCAGGCTATCTCTAATGACCTATTGGATATTCTTTCCTTTCCTATCGCACAATGGAGTTCTTTTCTTTTTCTATAGAGTTAGCATATTTTATTGTAAACCACTCTCATGTTTCAACAAGGGCGGTATATAAAGTGTGAATAAAGATAAAGATTATCAAGAGCTGATAAAATCAGGAAGCCAATGATTGCCATTGTGCAGTC
Organism: Ichthyophis bannanicus; assembly: GCA_033557465.1. Lineage (NCBI taxonomy): Eukaryota > Metazoa > Chordata > Amphibia > Gymnophiona > Ichthyophiidae > Ichthyophis > Ichthyophis bannanicus. The sequence continues at coordinate 449,260,446 of CM066031.1, forward strand.
CACTAAGAATGGTAATACTTTGAAACTAGCACAGGCGAAGCCTGGAGGAGGCAACTTGTTTAGACTTTGAGCCAGAGAAGAGGCTCCAGCAAAGGAAAGATGCATTGCTTTTAGAAGGCTGCTGTCACTTATATGTATGGCTTGTGCCTGACTGCATGAATCTCTAGCATTCTAGTGCACCCTAGGAATGTATCGAAAGAAGTCAAGTACCTTTGAATATTGGCACAAGTTTTTCATCTTGATTCATTATTGACATAAAGTCATCTAGACCCTACCCCCTATCACTCATATTCATATCCATAAATCCTAACAGTTATCATTCCCATTGCACACAAGCTATTACTATGTACATAGTTATCTCTGTTCAGGTTACAAATTACTCTTAAATCTTGTTAATCTTGTTAATTACAATATATATAGTTCCATGTTACTGACACAATATTCTATGTACTACACAGTCGAGATCTATGTAAACCGCTATGATATTATGAATAGTGGTATAAAAGAAACATTAAATAAATAAACTCTTTCAGTACTCTGGGATCCCGGGTGCACTTTTCACTTGTTAAATTTTCAGTATTGACCTCAAGTTCGGCCTATAGGACGTGCAAAGTATTCTATAGGCACTCAAAAGACCTGAAACCTTAGGTATCCTAAGACACTACCCTCCTGGCTGCATCTCTGGAGGGCAGCACGAGCTGGGCCACATGAGGCCCAATAACAGCTCTTTTTGCAAGTAAATGGGAATGCAAAATTTGTATACCAGAACCACGTAATCTCGGGGCTCTATTGAATGCTCCTAGGCCAGGTCTGTGAAGCTGGACCAGGCACATAGATGGGACATATGTCATAATGGATACTGAGAAGCTCACATGAATGGCTTTGAGTGTTTAATGAAAAAGTGCAGCTTGTTTCATCTCATAGAAACATAGAAACATGATGGCAGAAAAAGACCACATGGCCTATCTAGTCTGCCCTTCCATATCAACCACTAAAACAATGCCCTTTTTTCCTTTAGAGAGCGCCTTCAATCTGGTGGTGGCACCTACAAGATTCATCACAGTCCCTATTACACATGTATATTATATAAGCTTCTTGAAGGACACCTTAGGCATAGCTATAGGTGTAACCACCACTGCCCTGGCCATTAGGACAAGGCTCTTCGGTAGAGAAGATTCTGTGATTATCCTCAGGTTGGGTAGCTGCTGCACTCTGGGCGAAGGTGCAGATGTTAACAGGGGAGAATAATTGGACAGAACCACAAGGTAAACACCATATAGGGTGTATAGGATGGTATGTGCAAGAAACATGCGTAAGTCCCTATGTTGTAGGACTTATGCATGTGAATGGACACGTATATGTGCGCTTAAAGAACAGTGACCCCCATAAGCGCATGTCTGTACCACATGTAAGTACCATAGGGGCATCCACAAGGGCAAGGCTTAGGTCTATACATGACCTTCACCGACACGTATATGTTATAAAATACTATGACTTGTGCTCATCAGATCGCCAATCTAGGTGCGACAAGTTACACATTCTATTGGGCAGGCGTAACTCCCGCACCTAAGTTCCAGCATGTCCATATGTTCCTGTGTTATAAAGCTTGAACTGCACGTGTAGTACCACGTGTTGCCTGCATGGGAGTATACAGAATTACCATCTATGGGGGTAATTTTATAAAGTTTTATAAAGTTTTTTTTTCTATGTGTAAAATCTGTTTTACATGCAAGCATGGACTTCTATAAATTTTTGTTACTTCGCATGCACATAAAAGGTATGAACATGTATTTATTTTATTTATTTATTTAACAGTATTTCTAAACCGCCTTATCATAATAATCAAGGTGGTATCACAGCAAACAATCTGGTAGTGTGAGTGTTGATACATGCAGTGAGGGTGGAAATTTCGTTGGGTGTGTGTTGTCTTGTTTGCTAGATTGGTGTGAGCTATGTACAATGTGGGCTATTTACAGTGTAAAATGTGCACCTACTTTTATATGATCTGCATGTAGGTTTTCCCAGGGGCATAGTTTGGAAGGAGTGGAGCTGGAGTTCGAGATGCGATGTATGCACATATTTTAAAAAATACACTATGGATCCCCATCTAGGATTCAATAAGGCTGCACGCTATCTGTTTCTTGCCAGGTCTCCTACTAGAGTGCTTACTGCTATGGCTAAACATAAAGGTTTTCTTTCTAAACACCATGGGGGAAGGCCATCAGTTGTCTATTCTTCCCTTCTTAACTAAGAAGGAGGAGGATTTAGTTGGATTTAATGGAATTCTGGAGACTTCCAAGTTGAAGGACTCTCCTTGTGGTTCTCCAGCCTCCAGGCCTGACTGTCAGTCCTCTCCAGACAATTTCAGGAAAAGCAGATACCTGAAAAATATGCTGCTAGTACTGTGATGGTTTTCACTGTGATGTTCATCCAAGGACTCTGACGATGAGTTGTTGGTGACTTTGGAAGCAGTGGAGCCTTCTTTGGATCTGACTGAGTCTTCAGTCGAGTCCTGACCAGGGCTGAGTGCACAAACAATACCACATTGAGAGGAGATTCTTGGCACTAGGCGTTCAGTGGAAGCAGCTTGGTGGTTAGACAGGGGGCAGAATACTATGTCTGCAGCGGCAAATTCTTTGAGTGTGACTCCGTCTCATTTTGATGGTAGTATTTCAGTTGAAGCTCGAACCATGTATTCTTCTCACACAGAAACTGAAGGTAAGACTTTGCCTAGTGATGAGCCTCACTTTTTTTGGGCAACATGATAGAGGAAATCCTCAAAATGTTATAATGATGTCCGTGGACATTATTCAATATCAGGATTTGTCTGAAGGATCTGTTTGTTTAATTTTAAAAGTTTTTGCTCGTTTGGAGACGTTAGTGATCACAAAAATAGAGCTACAACATGATGTGGTAGTAAAATTTTAAGATTGATTACAGTTATGTGAGCAAAATGTAGAAATGTTTCCCATTATGTGGTTACTGTTGAACAAGAGTTTAAACAATTTGAAGATATCTCTGAGAATCTTTTGGAAAGTAAAGTGATTATGTCTCATTGGAGAATATTGAAATAGTTTTAAGCATTGTAATGGTAGATTATTGAATTGTCTTATACTCTATAATGTTTCTGTTTTCAACCTCTTTAAAAGTTATCTGCATGAAATACTGGCAGCTTCAGAGTCTTCTTTTCCTCTTATGTTGTCAGCTTATTTTCTTACTTAGGGCTTGCCTAGCCCCAAAGTACAGAGGAATACTGTACCTTCAAAACCAAAACCTGATTTTTCTTAGCTGATTTGTCAAAGGTAACTGGGAAGGCTACTCCTTTCAATGCAATGCTTTTAGAATCAGATCATGATTGGCTCTTTATTTTTTTCATCATGAGATAAAATGTTTTGGGGATGTATTATAAGAATGTTTCCTGATGTTTCTTTTGAAACTAAGGGGCTTATTTACAAAGCCGCGGTAGCGGTTCGCAGTCGTTATCGGAGCCACGGCTCCATTGAAATCAGCCCAGCTTAGTAATCATGCCCCAAAGAGTACATGGACAAAAGTTGCCTATCTTGCTTTTATAAAATAACAAAAGCTAAGATCCAAATAGCAGCCTCACATGAACCCAGCATGCGTTATAAGGACCATCAAAATTCATACAAGAGCAAACTCTTCCTTCAAGCTCTCAAAATGACGCCATCGGTCCAAAGAAAGCTGAAAAAAGCTTTGAAGAATGAGGGAAGCATGCAATAATGAAGCTCCCTGATGCAGAAGATATACTTCTTTGAAACACATGACGTGTTGGAGGACACTATGACCTATTGAGAAAGATAGGTTGGACTCCTTTTTCTGCTGCATACAGTACTTTAATGTACAGTAGCCAAAAGCTTGGGCCAACAATGAAATTTTGAGAGCTTGAAGCAAATGAGTTTGCTCTTGAATGAATTTTGATGGTACTCAAAAAGTGTTTTTATGTTTATAATGTAAGGCCGTTATAAAGTAGACTTAAAATAGACACCTTTTTGGACTTCACATATAAGGGTCTTGCTATAAGATTACCCCTTAACCTCTAGTTTCATTAATACATTGTTCATCCAGATCACTGCTTAACTTCCCGCCATTATAATCTACAAGCTGATGCATTTTCTTAACCTTGTTTTCTGTCTTAGTACCTCCTTGTCTCTCCCATAGAAAGGGCTGATTTTGAGAAACTTTGCTTTGTCAACCGTTTGCTTAGCAGGAAAATTCTTGTATAGTGTTTTATCAGTCCCATCATATTAAACCACACAACTCACAGGATTTCATTTTGCACATGGACAGTTTGGAACGGAGTGAACAGTTACTTCACTGTAATTTGAAATATGAGAATGTTTGGAAAGCTTGCTGTCCTGATTGATTTTTTGGGCTTGTAATTATGTTTACTAGTATGAAATATCAAAAGTGCTTGCACAAACATGTTAAATCAAGAAATGATTCTAAAAGAAACATACTGTCCCAATATGAATAACAAAATTACATTTTATAGGAAACGAATTTCAGAAGACAGATCATAAAATTTCTAGTTTATTTCAAAATGGTAACGTTGTGAATAAAATCTAGTTTTCAATTCTGTTTCTGCAGAATCCATAGTGTATTGCAAATTTATGTTGTTTGCCCATAGCATTATAGCAGCAATCCCTGAACTTTTCAGGAGAAAGGTCATGTAGACGTTTCAAATCACTGAATGGGCCAGTGGGGAGTTCCCCCTTGAAGTTAGAAATATACGGGGAGATAGTCAGTGACAGCTGCCAGTCCGATTTAGGTGGCTGGCCATCACTGTTTCAAATTAGACTCTGATATTGCATGCCAGGATCATATCCAGCCCCTGGCACTGAATATCTGGTGGGCCTGGTTAGCGTTTTAGCTGACTGGGCAATGGCAATTTTTAACTAAACTAGCTAAAGTTAAGACAGCCTTTATTTTGCCTGTCTTTAGCCGGTTTAGGTTAAATATTTAGGACCGGATATCTCTGCTAATTGGCTAATCTAAGTCACCACCCCACTCCGCCCTGAAGCTAGTCGGGTAGGGTCAAGGTGTTTAACCCTACTACTACTACTGCTACTGCTACTATTCATCATTTATATAGCGCTACAAGGTGTACGCACTGCTGTACAGATACATATAAAAGAGGGTCCCTGCTTGTCAGAGCTTACAATCTAATCAAGACAGAAAATACAATAGTTGAGAACAACGGTACAAATAAGGAAAGCAAAAGATCAGGATCCAAAAGCACCCTCAAAGAGGTGAGCCTTTAGCATTGATTTGAAAAGGGGTGGAGATGAAGCCTGACGTACAAACTCAGGTAGTTTGTTCCGGGCAGATGGAGCAGCAAGGTGAAAGTAATGAAGTCTGGAGTTGGAAGAGGATGAAAATGGCACAGAGAGATGCAAGCTAGTAGAAGAACGGAGTTCATGAGGAGGGGTATAGGGAGAGAGGAGAGAGGAAAGGTACTGAGGAGCAATAGAGTGAATGCATTTGTAGGTTAGACGGAGAAGTTTGAACTGGATATGGAAACGGAACGGGAGCCAATGATGTGACTTGAAAAGAGGGGTTATTTGAGTATAATGGGGTTGGCAGAAGATTAGCCATGCAGTGGAGTCCTGAACAGATTGAACAGGAGAGAGATGATTCAAAGGGAGACCAGTAAGGAGGAGATTGCAATAGTCTAGACGGCAGGTGGTGAAGGAGTGAATAACTGTTTTAGTAGTGTGCTCAGAAATTAAGGAGCAAATTTTGTTAATATTATAGAGAAAGAAACGATAGGTTTTAGCAATCAGTTGGATGAGTGTGGAGAAGGAGAGGGAGGACATTAAGTGGCATTAAACAGTTTAGTGCCTCTGATTGTTCTACTGACCGTGATTTAACCAGTTAGCAAGTATGCTAACCAGTTAAAGTGCTCTGAATATTCCCCCCCCCCCTCATAGAAAAATGAAGACAAATAAAGATGATACGGCTACTCCAGTCTGCTCATCCATAGCAAATACCTAACTCTTCAATCTGCCCTTTCCCTCCTTTGTGTTTGTCCCAGACTTTCTTGAATTCATACCATTGTCGTCTTTGGCTGGGAAAAACAAATAAAATGAGGGTGAGTGTATCAGAATAGAAAAATGAGCTCCACGGGCCACAGTTTGGGGACCCCTTCAGAAGCTGAAATAAAACAGTAAGCAAAGCTTGTTTTGTGATACTCGTATATAGAATGAATAATGAGTGCATCAGACATCCTTTGCGAGGCTAGATAACATCCATTTGCTTCAGTAAATTAACAGTTTTAATTTCACCTAAAGGGAAGGAGTAAATATTCTGCATTTTGGTCTTTACAGTCACTCACAGAATTAGCACACTCCATCATTTAAGCAATATTTTATAGGCATGGTTTTGTGCATATTTTTATGACAGTGGTATCCCTCACTACAAAACTTGGTGGGTAGAAAATTTGAATGTGACAGCTGAATGAGCACAAAGAGATGCTGTACATAATGTGGTTTTTAAAAACATTTTGGGCATATTTACTAAAAGCGCTGTAGTTTACAGCATGTTAAGCCCCAAAACTTAGCAGGGGATGGAACCAGACCTACACTAGCCGTTTGATGTGGTTACTGGGGTACCGTTAACACCACGCCTTGAAGTGCAGCCATGCTAATTGTAAAATGTGCGGTTAGCATGCACTGCTGATGCCCGTATTATCCACACATTGCAGTGAACATCCACACTCCGCCCCTCATTTACCTAGCCTCTGCCAAACCTATGCTAAGTGATTAGCATGGGATATTTATCATGACCACATTTTTAGCACATTGGAAAATCTCTACTAACAGTGCTCTTTAGTAAACATGCTCCTTTTTTCAATTGTATTATAGAATAATCTTCAGAATAGACTCTATGCAGGCTGAAACTTTAGCAGCTAAACTGCATGCGTTTCACAAATGTTCTTCATTGGAGCAGATAATATTTGTACTTTTTTTGCAAATATTCTTCAAAACACTGTTTATATTATATTTATGGTAATCTTCAGAATAGGTATTAAATAGATGTTAAATTACGGTGCTCTGATTTCAGTGGATGGTAGTTATGGACATTAAAGTCCAAAGTAGAGCACAGACACCCGTAGGTGATATTGAAGATGACAAGGAACAGGTAGCCTAAAACAGTGGTGGGTTTAAAAGAACTTTATTGGGCAACCACAACACGTTTCAGCTGAATGCCTTTTTCAGGGGATATTAACCTTGAATAAAATCATCAAATAAAACAGAAGGTTATCAAAATATCAAATAGACAGACATAAATGATAAACTGAATGATTGAATAAATAATTAAATAAATGATCACATGCACAGACACAAATGGTAAAATGAATGATTAAATAAATAATAAATGCCAGTGAGTCTATGTAAAACAACCAAATATACAACGGATAAGAAATGTTAAGAACACTAGAACAACAATGTGGAGCAGGAAGGCTGTGAACAATCTACCAAAGACGAAGGATGACATTGATTTCCAATATAAAACCATATCCAACAACATATGCAGGGACGAGGAGAAAACATAAGAAGTTTAAGAGGGATGAGGAGGACTATAAAGTTGGGTCTGTCTACTACTAGACCGGTAAACAAGCCCGCTTTAGAAGCGAGACTCACAAATGTAAAACATATTTTTCCAAGACAGATCGTTCTACAAAATCTAAGGCAAGACATGAATCAATAGATGGTCCAGAACCGATTCGAAAACAAAGCAGGAGCCACATAGAGGAACCGATAGATTCCTCGGTACGTCTTTTCTCCTCGACTCCCCCCTCCAATCAAAACCAGGGTTTTTCCATAGATTTTCTATGGAAAGGTGGGGGGCAGGGTGCCATCCCCAACCTACATCAGCAGGGACAGGAGCCCCAGCGATCATATTACCTTCGGAGGGGCCTGGGAAGAGGGAAAGGGGGTACAAACAAGAGATTGACAGAGTGGGAGAGCTAGATAGCATTTTTAATTTATCTGATTACATATTGAATAATGAAGAGATTAGAGTTTTACAAAAGGGCCTTTTCTTTGTTTCTTCCTGTAAACATGATCCATTTAACACTAGAGTTGAGTTATACAAATTCTTTCGTAAACTTAAAATTACAGACATCTTTGCTAATAGAGATATTTCTACTTCTGACCCTTCTGTGATCAAGAAGATCTCTTCTTGGATACTGCCCAACACAGGCAATGTTCTAACTGAGGCCTATGAGAAAGTGTCTATTTGTATAAAAAGAAGCATCACAGGTTTTATAACATGATCAAAGGTGAAAAACAAGCACTAGATGGACTTTCCAAAAATATAAACATTGTGATAAAACCAGCTGACAAAGGAGGGGCATTGGTTATTCAAAATCATACAGAATATGTCAAGGAAACAGTGTATCCCATAGACAGATTAAAAAGTGGATACCTTGTTTATATAGGACACAAAGCAGGTTATCTCACACATAGAGTTTGATTTCATTACAATTACCCACTGATTACGCCCACCATCTATATCTTACCCAAAATACACACAAATCATGGAAAAACCCTCCAGGTCTCCCCATAATCTCCGCGATCGGCTCTATTTTTGAGCCGATATTCAAGTTTTTAGACGTATTTTTAAGACCTTTTGTTACGATGGCACCATCCTATGTGCGGGACTCTTCCCATATGATTCAGTTGTTAGGCCAATTTGAGGGTTACCACAATGACCTCTTCCTTGAAACCCTGGATATCAAATCCCTGTACAACAATATTCAACAAATGGCTGCTATAACAATATTAGAGGATATTTTACTAGACAGGACCAGGCTAGTCAGGACTCTGACATGTTTTTAATCCAATTGGCCAGTCTGACCATGACTGAAATTTTTGTTTTAGGGATGTTTTTTATAAACAGACAAAGGGAGTTGCCATGTGATCCTCAATGAAAAGAGTTGCCATGTGATCCTCAATGAAAAGAAAAAATTGATGGATCGGTTTCGATTGGACATGTTATCTGTCATTTTTCCTTTCCACCAATTAGATAAGGGACTCCCTTTGCAGTGGGTGTTTCCTGTTCTATTGGTTGGTTCTTCTTTAAAAGCAGCAGTCATTCAGCCTATAGGTAATTGCCTCTACCGTGGCCGCAGAAGACGGCGTTTTTTCAACAATGTTGCCATTTTTGCTTTTTACAACTAAGCACTTGATACAGAGTTGGATACTCGAAAACGCGCGCGTCGTGTAAAGGGATTTCTTCTGGAGCAACTTTTCTCTCCGGTGGAGTGTTTCAAATCAGATAAGTTAAAAAATATAAAGATAACATATAATATATCAATTTTAGTGGTGAAGAACCATTTTTGAATAAAAGGCAGCTTACTGCTTGGCGTGAGTGGTTGAACCCATACCACCTCTCCTACAGTCAGCTTCGACAAAAATGAAATAAATAAGTCTTTTTGGGGGTATTTATGGTGAACTTTTTTGTGATAGTATGTGATCCTCAATGGCACCAGACGTTACCAACTTGTATGTCACTGCTTTTGAGAAGAAACATCTTACAAGACACCCATTCGGGAATCACATAAAGATGTGGGGAAGATACATAGATGATATCTTCATGATCTGGGATGGCACTGAAGCTGTTCTTCCAGATTTTCTCATATGGTTGAACATTTTGGATGAGAACCTCCAATTTGAACATAAATAGTAAAATAAAGATGATATAAAAATGCTTTTAAACCAAATGAGAGACAGGGAAGATGTACTTACGAAGGCACCATGCAACACGTTTTAGTCTTGAAAAAGACTCTAACGAACCATATCTATGAACTAAAGTATAAAATATAAAATATAATTCATTAAAATGAAATACCCAGAGCCAGAAGGATATCTATAAAGGAAGGGGGGAAGAAGCTCAATTATTTTAAGAATGTATAAAAAAATGAATGTTTTATAGTTAAGGAAACTAGATAACAAAGGAAAAAGGGAAGAAGCAGTGTTCTAAAGGTAAAATAGTTAATTTCAGTGGTAACATGACCACATTAAACTTAATAAACCAAATATATATCCAGAAGTCTTTGGAAAAAATATATACATTATGTACTGAACTCACAATTAGGATCCCACCAGGACCACAAATAAGAAACCTGAATCATCAATTTGGCACTGTTAAATACAGGAAAATATGTGTGCAAGTGTAGCGGGTAAGCTACCAAGTAAAAAGACAGATTTCTTCTAGGTAATCCAAAGTTGTAACGTTATAATAAAAGTATAAACTGTGATCGAACCTTAAATCTGTCAAGCAGCACGGAAGGAAACTCAAAGAAGTATTCTTAAAAACAAAAACTATGGAGCATTCATTTTTTTATACATTCTTAAAATAATTGAGTTTCTTCCCCCTTCCTTTATAGATATTCAGTTTATGCAGTTTTGTTATTATTATTATTATTACTTTTATATTTATTGATTGTTGGTTTTAATGATTTTTGATATTATGTTTTTATATTTTTGTATTATGTAAGTTCACTTTTATCTTTATGTTCAAAGATGCGTTCCCCCTGAAGGCGTTCATGCCGAAATGCGTTGGGGTTCCTGAAATAAAAACTCTTTTGCACCAGTGATCTCCACCCTCACTCTTTGTGTTTCCTGCATTGTGTGCGGAGGTTTCGCTACCTCTTTGTTCCAGCAAGACCAAGTTCTTCATCAATACAAGAATTATAGAACACAAGAGCAACATATGGAGAAAACTTGCCAATAAACTACTAGTGAACCATTGGATTGATTTTGAACATGATGTTGCGGATCTTAAAATTTTTAGCCTTGAAAGTACTACAGCCACACTGGAGAGGAGGAGATATAGACCAGTTTTATTGCTGCACTTGAAACAAAGTTTTATATTTAACCTAAATACAGTACATCCCCATTGTCTAAATCTGGAACATGATGTTTCTGTGTTTTTATAAAATTTCACCTCAATTTGTGTTTTTGTTTTTTAACAGTTCCAGTTCTTGTTTTTAATCTCCTCCCCCTTTCCTCCCCCTTCCCCTTCCCCTTCCCCATCCTACCCTTCTCCCTTTCCCCCCATCCCCTACCCCAACACCTCCTTCAGTTCATCTTCCCCTCTTCCTTTTCTCCTCCCCTCCCCTCCCCCCTTTTTCTCTCTCCTCTTTTTGTTTAAATACCCAGTCTATGGATTTTTATTTTCATTTTTAACTTTTTAAACGTATTTTTAATGTATGGCTTTTAATCAATGAGATTCCCTCTTATTGCTTGATTCCTCCAATTTTATGAGGGTTTCTATTTATCAGATCCTCATTATGGTTTTTATGGTTGTTTTATAAGCTTCCGATGTTTTTAGGACAAGAACACTCAAACAAGAAAGAGATAAAGTACAAGTTGATCAAGTCTCAAGACAGTCCCCATTTTAAGCTCATGTTTTAAAGTGGTCTTTTTTATGGTGTATTAATATGCCCTAAATTGTTTCTTATATCAGTGGTACAGAGGTTCCTTATGTTTTCTTTCATAATTTATTCTGATTTGCCCCTATATGTTCTATTTATTTATATACTTTTTATCCTTTTAACCATAATGAACATGTATGACTCTTACATTTTGAATTTGGTTTTAAGCATATTTTTAATTACAACAGGTAATATATACCATGTTCCTTGATTTTATTTTATAGTCGCATTCACTGTTCCCTCTAAGCTGTGCGCGTGTGCGTGCGCACACACCTCGCCGAGCTAGCGCACATACTTTACAACAGAGCGCACAAAAATTACAGCTCTGGTTCTGATAGAAAACAACACAGACGTCTTAAAATTTAAAAGTTATCATTTGCAATGAGACCTACACTGTATCAGAGGGACGACGGGCATTAATGAAGGCAAGCAACTGAGAGGGATTATAGAAAACATATGTAGCGGAAGTCATTTTGATAATACATTTTGAAGGAAATTTGAGAAAAAACTGAGCACCCAACATCAACACAGCGGGACGTAACAATAAAAAGTCCCGTCGACGTTTCTGGGTCACTCTTGCAAGGTCTGGAAAGACCCGAACAGTCAGACCCAGAAAAGTAACATCCCTTTTACGAAAAAACATTTTAAGAAACCAATCCCTGTCCAAGGGTAGTGCAAAAGTTGCAATTAAAGTAGCAGGGGTAATAGTATCCACTAAAGAGGTCTCCAGCAAAGCTGTAACATCTAAAGAATCAGCTACATTTACCCCCGGTATATCCCCACCTCCCTCTATCTTCATTCTAACAGGAAGATAATACAACTTAACCAAGGGGGGATGTGACTCTACAGGTACCCCCAAAATTTCCAACATATATTTCTTAAGCATTTCCTTTGATCCCATTGAAGGGGCCTTAGGGAAATTAATCAGACGTAAATTGGAGTATCGAGAGTGATTTTCCAAGATTTCCAACCTCAATTGCATAGCCATAGAGTCCTTTTGGTAACTTTGGCCAGAATCTTCAACCAATGTGATTTTCTGCTGCAGATCCGAAACAGAGCTCTGCACCGCCGAAATCTCCAGTGTGTGTTGTTGCAGGAGTCCAGTGTGATCCTGAAGTTGTGAGGAAACTGATGAAATCTGAGGAACCAAAAGTTCACCAAGTTTGACGATTGCAGACCAGATCGTTTCAAGTGTGAATTCCGCTGGTTTCTGAAGAGGAAAACAAAATGAAACAGCTGTTCCCTCCGCACCAGCCTCCATTCTCCTTCGTTCCACCTCCAAGACAGCAGGAACCCCTAAGGCCACCGTTGACTCACTGAATACACCGGGACTAACCGCAGCCAAACCGCTGCTCCGAAGAACCGGCGTCCCTCCGATCCCTACTCCCCTATCTGAAACCAGGGGAGGGCTCACCGTCGGCACCGGAGTCCCATTCAGCACAGGCACTTTATGGGGCCGCCACTGCTCCGGCGATGAGATATCGGGTCCAGAGCCTCCCGCCGAACTCAAATCAGCCGAGAGACTCCCCAGGCCACTTATCGCCGGTTCCTGACCAGACCGCTGCCGTGAGACCACAAAAGCGTCAAGCGGGCCACCCGCAGAAGGTAACGGGGTCGAGGTTGCAGGGGTAGAGGAGGGCTTCTGCGCCCCTTTTGCTTTCCTTTTCCCCATAAATTAAGAAGACAGCCACACAGCACTCCCTTCAGCACGCCATCTTGGATCCGCCCCCTCACTGTTCCCTCTAAGCTGTGCGCGTGTGCGTGCGCACACACCTCGCCGAGCTAGCGCACATACTTTACAACAGAGCGCACAAAAATTACAGCTCTGGTTCTGATAGAAAACAACACAGATGTCTTAAAATTTAAAAGTTATGATTGGAATTACTAGAAATTTCCCGCTTCATTTAGTAATCGTCTATTTTCATTTAATTTGATTAAAATCAATGTGGTGTACATACTGTATTCTGACGTGTAGTCAAATTTAAAAGTATATAACTCCGAGTGTCATTATGTGGCGCACAAAAATGTAACCTTCCTTCAAAAGCTGCACACAAAAAAGAAGTGTAAAATTGTACATAGATAGATGTGGCATGAAGAGTGCCGCTAAGAAAAAAGTGAAAGAGCAAGAGTTTAAAACAATGCTTAAACTAGAAAGAAGCCTCATATTAAAGAAATGACTGAAGAATTATTCAAGTGTGTGATGGCAGCCCTGGGAGACATGCTTTCCAAATTGCATTTTTCAGCAAAGGAAATCAGGAAAGGATTGGAGTCTCCTGTGAGCTATTTTGCAAAGGCTGAAGAGAGGTCAAAGATACAGGAATGTTAAAAGAAATAGGGTAATGGAGCTAGAAATCCGGAATGCTGAAAACGAGAAACTTGACGATCAAGAAAATCAAATCAGGTAGAACACTGTTAGCTGTAGAGCTGTCTCCAGTTGTAAGAGACGTACACCTTTACGTGAAAAAATGGCTTCCTGGGGTGTTTGTGCTTTCTCCAACGGAGATATAATTTAAGGTTGAGAGAGGTAATGCAATCGACACACGCCAAAAAGACTATAATAACAAGAACAGTAATTATAAAATGGCTAAAACTAGGCAGATTATGGAGGAATAGCCTAGTGGTTAGAACACTGACTTGGTAACCAAGGGACCAGGGTTTGATTCCCACTGGCACTCTTTGTGACCTTGGGCAAGTCACGTAACTCTCCATTGCCTCGGATGCCAGCCGCCGGAAAAAATGCTTATTCCCCGCAGCCTGACCTTCGATATGGCTTCCTAAGGCCAGGGTCGGGCTGCGAGGAATGTCCTGTGGCCCTCCTGCCTCATCCATGCCCTGGCATTAAAATAAAAACATGTCCTTGGAGGTGAATAACTTCCCTGCATATGTCGCCAGCCCTGGATGTACAGGGCCGACATTGGAATCGGCCCTGCATGTCCAGGGCCAGTGACTGCCTGCCCAAACTCCGCCCCCAATCTGCCCCTTCCCTACCCCTGTCTAACTTCCCAGCACAATCGACAGGGAGGTTTAGATACTGTTGGGGGAAAGCACGAACAGCCCCCAGAGCCTTTTATAAAGTACTTAAGATTGTGGGAATACCTATGTAACTGCTGGCATGTGCACCCATTTTAGTAAGAACCATATTCTAAAAAATAGTGATATTTCTTGGGGAATTTAAACTTGGGCGATTAATGCCTTGGGCGAGGGCTAGCAAACACATAAATAGCTTATTCGTAGAATTTCAAAAGGTATACTGACAATATTGGGTCATTTAATTAGATTGAAAATACCATCAGTATCTGAATTTAGATTGATAGGATAAAATGCAATGCATAGGGACAGGCAAAAAACTGTAGAGTTAAAGATCACATTTAGCATTATATAGGGCCGGCCTGTCCACTAGGCAAGCTAAGCGGCCGCCTAGGGCGGCTGCTCCGGGTGGGTGATAGCAGCGGTAGCAAGCTTTTCCTGGATTTGTTTGAAAGGCAGGTGAAGTACATCAGGCAATTATGTTTATGTGTAATAATGATCCAGTTTATGTTGTCAAATGGCAGTCATCTTAGTTTTATTTGTTTAGATTAGAATGATTTATTTTAATTTGTATATAATTCATTTTGTATGAGTTTACTGGTTTGTTGTGATTTATTTATTTATAGTCTCTTCTATACCACGCTATTCAGCATCAGCGCGGTTTACAATGAACAATGAATTTACACATTTCCGATGGTACTTTGTGTTTACAGTTGAACAGGTAATACAACTTGGATAACAGGGGTAACTATTTACAATTTATAACATAATCGCGATCTTTTTGGTTTCAGTCTTGGGAGTTGTGGGTGGTCTGTGAGGTGGTTGCAGTGTCTGCATTGGTTACTGGGTATTCTCCAGGACCAAGCAGGAAGTCAGTCCTCACATATGGGTGACGTCGGCGCCGACGGAGCCCTCGCGGAGCAATTTTCCCCAGCTTTCAAAGAAAGCCTTTGGGAATTGCAGCGCGCATGCGCGGTCCCCTTCCCGCCCAAGGGTGCCATCTTAGCCAGTCTTCTTTTTTCCGCGGAGCCCTTCAGACGTGCCCGTCTTGTCCCCGCTGAAAAAGTTGATTTTTTCGTGTTTAATCTCTTTTTTCTCTATCGGTTCGACGCCGGTCCTTTTCCTGCCCGGACTCGCGACGCCGTTGCGAGTCCTTCTGTTATTTTTCGGTTTTTTCTGATTTTCTGTCAGTTTCGTTTTCGGTTTTTCACTGGCAGCCCGGTCCTTTGACCTTGCAGGGGCCCTTTTTCCCCCGATGGCTGCCAGTGGTTTCAAGCGGTGTGTTCAGTGTGACAGAAATATGTCACTCACTGACACACATGATAATTGCCTCCGCTGCCTTGGCCCGGATCACGAGGAACTGATCTGTGGGGCCTGCAGCAAGATGTCCTCCAAAGCGTTAAGGAGTCGGCGGCATCAGCGGGAACGAATCTTCGCTGACCCCGGCCGTACCCGGACCTCGTCGGAGGCCTCGGCGTCCAGAGGTTCCAGCTCTGACCATCGCCGGAGTTCCTCCGACAGGGGTTCTCCCTCCGGGGACCATCGTCGGAAGGTGAAACCCACGAGGGCGGCGTCGGTGGACGCTCCTGGTTCCGCGAGGGCCAGGTCGCATAGCCCCGATAGCCTTCCCGGGTCTTTGGAGAAGGAGCATCTGCCGAAGCGACCTCGTCTGGAGTCGGAGTTGCCTGCTTGGGTAAGTCCTGTAGTCCTCCTGGACTCGCCTCAGAGGGGTCCGACGTCGGGCCCGACGCCGTCGGGGCCCGAGTCGGGGGCTGCTGGGTCACCTGAGGTCAGACTCAGGTTGACGGCCTTGGAGAGTAGACTCTCTGCCTTCATGGACCAGCAGCGGGCACTGATCGCTAGCCTTGCTGGCGCCTCTGCCCCGACCGCCGGGACGTCGACGTCTAAGTCGACCCCGGAGACCGAGCCGATCCTCGAGTCCATGCGGGCTCGAGTTGATCCACGGTCGAGGTCACCCTCGGCCTCCCGTTCGGGACCGAGGTCGTCGACGCCGACTCCCTCGGCGTCGGGGCGGCCGACGCCTCCGCCCGCCCGGACCGACCCCACCGATTCCTCCTCGGAGTCGGCCTGGGAGTCTGAAGAGGAAGAGTCACCTGATTCCTTTCGGACTCGGTGTGTCCCCTCGGACTCGCCTGAGTCCGAACCTCGGAAACAGTCCCCTCCTGAGGACGCCCGGTTCTCGGATTTCATCAGGGATATGGCCAAGGCTTTGGCCTTCCCTGCGGATCCCGAGGAGGAGCCCCGAGCCGAAGAGCTCGATGCCCTTCAGTACGACTCTCCCGCCAGGGAGCACTTTACTGTACCGGTTCCTCCCATGCTGGAACGACTACTCTTCCGCATGTGGGAGAGTCCGGCATCGTCGCCGGTGTTAAGCAAGCGGGTCGATTCCATTTATCGAGTCCGCAAGAGCCCTGGCTTCCAAAAAGCACAGCTACCGCACCATTCCATGGTGGTGGAATCGGCCATGCATAGGCTTAAGAGCCAGAAGATGCACTCCTCGGTGCCTCCTGGCAGGGAGGCCCGCAACCTGGATGGCCTAGGTAAGAAGTGTTTCCAGGGCTCTATGCTTGCTTGTCGGGTCCAGACCTACCAGCTCTACATGGGCATGTATCTCAGAGACCTGGCTAAAGAGATAGCCGGATTCTCCGCTGGGCTGTCCGAGGAACCTTTGCGGAGGTTCCTAGCCTTGACAACTGGTATTCGGGAATGCTCCAAATTTATGTCTCGAGCAGCCTATGATGGCTTTGAAGCATCGGCACGAGTGGCCGCAGCCGGCATCGGTGCCCGCCGACAGGCTTGGCTTCAGTCGTCTGACCTTGAACCCTGGGTGCAGGACAAGTTGGTCGATGTCCCCTGCCGAGGTGAGAACCTCTTTGGCAAGCCCATGGCTGAAAAGGCTGCCCAAATCGAGACGGAGACTCTCACCAGAACTAGGCTTTCTAGGAAGACCTCCGCCCCTTCCCAGAAGAAGAAGGGCTCGGGAAAGAAGTCCATTTACCCGAGGAAGGCGGCTGCCTATAAACACTACCCTCAATATCAGGCCTCTGCGGCTCCCCAACAGGGTCAGCAGGCCAAGGGACGGGGTAACGGGTCCCGTAGGCAGCAAGCCCCCAAGCCTGCACCACCGGCCCCTGCTCAGCAGGGTGGGGGTTTTTGACTTCATCAGCATAGCCTCTCCCCCTCAGCTGGTTCCTCCCAGCACAGGAGGCCGGCTGGTTCACTTTGCCCACAGGTGGTCCAACGTCACCTCAGATGCCTGGGTGCTTCAAGTGGTGAGAGAAGGCTATCTTCTCCACTTCCACCAGATCCCTCCCTCCTATTTCCCGGGAGAACCTCCACGACTCCCTCTGCACAGGGACTTACTCCTTCAGGAGTTAGCAAGTCTTCTTCAGGAACAGGCTGTGGAACCGGTGCTCCACCACCTGCGGGGTCAAGGCTTCTATTCCAGGTATTTCCTAATACCAAAAAGAACGGGAGGCCTCAGACCCATCCTGGACTTGCGCAACCTCAACAAGTTCCTCGTCAGGGAGAAGTTCAAGATGCTTACCCTTGGAATCCTTCTGCCCTACCTCCAGCAGGGAGATTGGCTATGCTCCTTGGATCTAAAGGATGCCTACACGCACATCCTCATCCACCCAAGCCACCGCCAATACCTAAGGTTTGTGGTGGCAGGAAATCATTACCAGTACAGAGTACTGCCCTTTGGCCTATCCTCCGCACCACGAGTCTTCACAAAATGTCTCGCGGTGGTGGCGGCTTATCTCCGGCTTCACGGCCTCTATGTCTTTCTGTACCTAGACGACTGGCTCATCAGAGCATCGTCCTCTCCAGAAGTCACAAAAGCCACACACCGCACTGTGACTCTTCTGCAATACTTGGGCTTTGTCATAAACTTCGCAAAGTCCACTTTGCTCCCCTCACAAGATCTCGAGTTCATCGGCGCAAGATTGCACACTCTTCAGGCACGAGCTTTCCTGCCTCTCGACAGGGCTCAACGGCTCATGGACCTAGCCGGCTGTTTTCGCAGCCAGTCCCTGGTCTCCGCCAGGCGCTTCCTGAGACTACTCGGCCATATGGCTTCCACCGTCCACGTGACCCCCAATGCCCGCCTGAATATGCGGCCTGCTCAGTGGTGCCTTCGCAAGCAGTGGCAACAGGCCTCGGGTGGCCTAGCCGACTTAGTGCGCATCTCCGGCCCGCTGGCCTCTTCTCTACAGTGGTGGCTTCATCGGCCGAACCTGGTGCTCGGAATGCCTTTTCAGTCTCCTCCGCCGGCTCAAGTGCTGACGGCCAATGCTTCTCTCCTAGGATGGGGAGCGCATTGCCAAGGGGCATGTACTCAAGGTCTCTGGACCACGTGGGAGTCTGCGCAGCAGATCAACTTCCTGGAGCTCAGAGCAATCCGTCTGGCTCTCAAGGCTTTCTCCCACCTGACTTTTCACCAGTCCGTCCTTGTCCAGACGGACAATCAAGTTGCCATGTTCTACGTGAACAAACAGGGAGGCACGGGCTCCTTCCTTCTCTGTCGGGAAGCACAGAAGCTCTGTTCTTGGGCCGTCAGCCACGGCATTCTTCTCAAGGCAGTTTATCTCCCAGGCCAAGAGAATTGCCTGGCGGACAAACTCAGCAGAATCCTCCAGCCGCACGAGTGGCGCCTGGATCCCTTGGTAGTTCAGAAACTTTTTCTGAAGTAGGGCCTTCCCACGATGGATCTCTTTGCCAGTCCTCTCAACCGGCAACTTCCTCGCTTCTGCTCTCGGCAGCCGCATCCCCTTCGAGTAGCGGCGGATGCTTTTCTGCTCTCATGGTCGAAAAGCCTTCTGTATGCCTTTCCTCCCATACCGCTAGTCTCCCGAACTCTTTTCAAGGTTCTCCGAGACAAAGCTTCCATGATCCTGATAGCTCCTCGCTGGCCCAGACAGCCGTGGTTTCCACTCCTGCTGCAATTAGCGGTGGAGGATCCGTTCCCTCTGGGGTTTCAACCAGATCTCCTAACACAGAATCAGGGGTCCCTGCTACACCCCAACCTCAGATCTCTACATCTGATGGCCTGGCTGCTGAAAGGGTAGTCCTCGCTCCCCTTCTATTGCCGACAGAGGTGGAAGAGGTCGTCCTAGCTTCCCGGCGACCTTCTACCCGCAAATGCTACGCCCTTAAATGGCGTCGCTTTTCCGCTTGGTGTGCCCAGCAGTCTCAGGATCCCTTCTCCTGCTCGGTGTCGGTGATCTTGCAGTACTTGCTTTACCTCTCTAATCTGGGACTTAAGTCCAACTCCGTCAAAGTTCACCTCAGTGCTCTCTCAGCACATCATGTGCCGGTGGACGGCAGACCTCTTTCCAGCGACCCTCTCGTGGCGAGGTTTCTCCGAGGTCTCCTTCTACTAAAACCACATCTGCGCCCGCCAGCACCTGACTGGGATCTAAATGTGGTTTTACAGCGGATCACCTGTCCGCCTTTTGAACCTATGGCTACCTGTTCTCTACGTTTTCTATCTTGGAAAACCTTGTTCCTGATAGCCCTCACTTCCGCTAGACGCGTAAGTGAATTGCAGGCCCTCGTGTCTGATCCCCCTTACACTCGGTTCTACAAGAATAGGGTAGTCCTACGGACTCACCCAAAATTTCTTCCAAAAGTGGTCTCCCCTTTTCACATCAATCAGGAGGTGGTACTTCCGACCTTCTTTCCCAGGCCACACTCCAGCCGAGCTGAAATGGTCCTGCATACCCTGGACTGTAGAAGGGCATTGAACTTCTACCTTGACCGTACGCGGGAGCACCATAAAGCTGCTCAGCTTTTTGTATCTTTTGACCCCAATAAATTGGGGCTCCCGGTCTCCAAGCGTACTCTGTCCATATGGGTTGCTGACTGTATCGCTTGGGCTTATGGGGCAGCCGGACTCTCCTTAGAAAGTCGAGTCACGGCTCATTGTGTTCAGGCGAAGGCTACGTCAGTGGCTTACCTCCGCTCTGTTCCGTTGGCAGACATCTGCCGGGCCGCTACTTGGTCTTTGAGCCAGACTTTTGCGGTCCTTTACTGCCTCGAGAGGGAGTCCCGCAGGGATAGTGCTTTCGGACAGGCAGTCCTCCGAAATCTCTTCGAGGTTTGAGCAACTCCTACCCTCCATCCCGGATGGGGGCTACCGGTGGGTAATAATTCAGCGAAGATTCCTTCCTTCTGTACTGCTGAGCTAGAGGGAGCTCATTTTTGTGCTTAGGGTCTCCGGTAGCCTTAAGCTTGGGAGTCCCATATGTGAGGACTGACTTCCTGCTTGGTCCTGGAGAAAGCGTAGTTACTCACCTGTAACAGGTGTTCTCCAGGAGCAGCAGGAATCAGTCCTCACAACCCTCCCTCCTCCCCTTGGAGTTGCGATTATCTGCTTTAGTTTTTTTGCAAATTTTTACGCTGTCTTTTAGCTATGTCATCTGACTGGCTAAGATGGCACCCTTGGGCGGGAAGGGGACCGCGCATGTGCGCTGCAATTCCCAAAGGCTTTCTTTGAAGGCTGGGGAAAATTGCTCCGCGAGGGCTCCGTCGGCGCCGACATCACCCATATGTGAGGACTGATTCCTGCTGCTCCTGGAGAACACCTGTTACAGGTGAGTAACTACGCTATACAGGAGGAAGAGGTGGTGTTTCAAGGCCTTTCTGAACTGCAATAGGTCTGGGATGGCTCGGATGCCTTGAGGGAGGCTGTTCCAGCTCCTTGGTGCACAGAATTTGAAGGCCCTGCCTGCTGTTGCTTTGGTGCATTGTGTTATTGATTTTGGGACCACCAGTGTGTTGAGTGTTACTAACCGTCTGTCCCTATTGTGGGGTGTCGTCAGGATCAGATCTGTTAGTGATGCAGATGAGAGCCCTTTGATGGCCTTGAATGTAAGTAATAATGTCTTGTATGTGTGTCTACTTCTTATCGGGAGCCAGTGCAGTTGTTTTAGGATGGGTGAGACATGGTCTTTCCTGGATGCTCCATGTAGGACTCTTGCTGCGGCATTCATCGCCAGTTGCAGTGGGTTCAAGGTGGCTTGAGGGAGCCCTTGTAAGATTGAGTTCGCATAATCAAAATGTGGTATGATTAGGGCCTGATAGATGGTCCTGAAATCATCTGGCTCTAGCAGGGATCGTAGGTGTCTAAGGGAACGGATTTTATGGTATACCGCTCTTACAATGTTTCCTATGTGCGCCTTCATATCCAAGTGCTGGTCTAGAGTGACGCCGAGGTATCTGATAGTGGGCTTGGTTTGGAGGTCCGCTTCCTTCACTTTCACGAAGGATGGAGCGGTGAAGTTTCGGTTCCTTGTAATGAACCACACCTCCGTTTTCTTGTGTTGGATCCTGAGGTTTTGGGATTGCGGCTAGTTGGATATTTCATTTATGCAGTTTGTTAATGGAGAGAGGTCGGGGTTCTCTGTTGCAAAAGGCATGTATAACAGCACGTCATCCGCGTATATCATGCAGTTAACAATGAAGGACCGTATCAGGTTGCAGATAGGCTGCATGTATATATTGAACATAAGGGCAGAGAGGGAGGAGCCTTGTGGGACACCTTGCTTTTGATGGAACATATCAGATGAAGTGTCGTTGGATCGTAGCTGCTGCCATCTGTCAGAAAGGTAGGACCTGTGATGAATTGTGTATGTGTTTTGTTACCCACCTTGGTTATTGTGCAGGCTATAAATACTTTTAAATAAATAAATAAAATAAATAAAGTAGAGAAAGTAGGTGAATCCAAGTCTTACAGCAATGATAAATAATTAAGAGAGCATATTCGTCAAATAGAATGCTGAAAGCGCACCTATGAGTGTGCGTGTAAATTTATTGGTATTTTAGTGTATTTTTTTTTAATTTTTAATGCAAACTGGATTTTAAATTATTGTGGGGTGTATTTACTAAAATGCGGAAAGTGCAAAGCCTATGTGATAAATTCAATGGGCATGCACAATATCTGCCCTACTTTTACCGCACAGGGCAGACACTTACTGCACAGGCTTGTTTTCTCCAGCGACCAAAATCAATACAAAAAAGAAGCCGCTGCAGCTGCAAAGTCACACACTCCCCTGATCCGCCTTCCCCCACCTCAACATAGACCTCCCCCCATGCTCTGAAAGTAAAAACCTGCAGCACATAAGACCCACACAAAACTACTCCCCTCCCACTTATGGTAACTCATAAGAACATAAGATATGCCATACTGGGTCAGACCAAGGTCCATCAAGCCCAGTATCCTGTTTCCAACAGTGGCCAATCTAGGTCATACATACCTAGCAGTTTCCCCAATAGAAATTAAAAGCAACCATAATGTTGAGGCCCCCATGACCCCACAGAACGCCGCCTACAAGATCATCACCTCATGCCTCTCACTCATCCTCATCAGCCCCCTGGGCCTTATCCACTTGATCCCTGGTAGTTTAGTGGTCATCAGGGCAGGGACAGTCCTCCTCTACTCCTGCCCCAGCTGTGGATACTGTCAGAATGGCAACTAGGAACCTTAGTGGTAGTCTTATATTACTATCCATAGGGGTCATAGCTGCCATTTTGACAGCCTTTGCACCTTGAGTGGGAATGGAGGAGGGCCACTCGTACTCAGATGACCACCCACACTACAAAGGATCAACCGGGTAAGACCCGGGTGGAGTGATGGAGATGTGGGGCGGGCGGGGGAATTAGGAGAGGGCCTTCCAGGGGGCACTTTTTTGGGGCTGGGGTTCACAAGGAGGCCTTAACCTGTTTTCTTTTGGGGGTGCTGAGGGAGGGACTGGGGTTCACAAGGATGCCTTAACCTCACTGTTTTGTTCTGGGGTGCTGAAGGAGGATATGTTGTAGGATCTTATTCTGGGGGTAGGGTTATGTGTCCACAAGGTTTTGCTTTTGGTGTGTGGTGGGTGTCTACGCTGGGGGGAGGAAATCGCTGCTAAAGTACAGAAGTTTGTTTTGGTTAGGGTAGTGGGCAGCAGCTGTGCCATTGGTAGTTGTGACAGCTAGTGCACTCTGCCACCCCGCATGCTAGTCGCCACCAGCCGCTCCACCCACCAACTGCTGCAAAATCACCCTGATCTTTCCCCATTGTGCTGGAAGCAGGTAGTGTGAGATTTTTACCATGCTCTCCCCTTTTAAAGCAGGTAGCTGGTACCACTGCCCCTCATTATTGATTAGCACATGCTAGAATGCATGCTAATCATAAATGCAATTTAGTAAACATGCCCCTTTATTTTTTCTGAGAACAAAATGGTGCTATAAAGGCACTGATCAAGCATATTTACCACAAGCCAGAGTGGTGAAGGATGTACAACGCCAAGTGATAAAGTTATTTTATTTCTAGAATTGCAAGCTGGCTAACATCAGGGTACTTAGAGGCTGCACCCAGCGATATTCAGTGGCATTTAGGCAGTTCTCAGGTCTGCAGAGAACCTAAATGCCTTTGAATAACTTCCTCTAAATTTTTGTTCCTCAGCTTGATGGTTTAAGTAACTTGAGGTGCCATAATATTAGTTGTGATAACAATGATAAAGGGAATGAACACTGTCCTATGAAGAAAAGCTAAACAAGTTGGGCTATTTAGCTTGAAAAAGAGAGAACTGAGAAGAAATTATGATGTTCTTAAACCATGAATGAGGTGGAACAGTTAAATAGGGAATGGTTGTTTATCTTTTCAAACACCACCAAAACAAGAGGATGCTGTGTGAAACAGCCAGCAGATTAAAACAAACCATATAAAGTATTCTTTCATACAGTGTGCAATTAAGCTGTGGAATCTGTTGCTAAAGGACATGGAGAAGACCATTAAAATAGTGGAGTTCAAAAGAGGTTTAGACAAGTTCCTGGAGGAAAAGTCTATAAAAAATTATTAGCTGGGTAGACTTGGGAAAGCCATGCTTATCCTTTGAAATAAGCTATGCAGAATTTGATTTTCTTTTTGGAATCTGCTAGGTTGGGTACTTGTGACCTGGACTGGCCACTAGGGTTGGCCCAACTACAGGGCAGACTAGATGTCCACCTAGACAGGCTTTGGGGGCAGCAACATAGCACCAGATGCAGGGAAGCCCTTTAAAGCTGCTGTCAACAGTGGGCCTTTGAGTATCTATGCATGCATGCAGATGTTGAAGGCTGCCACATTCCAACCCTTCCAATGTGTGGGCGGGACGTGGTAAGCCTTGAGTGTGAGCATACTCAGATGCTCAAAGGCGGCTTCCCTACCACTGGCTGTGCTGATGATGGGATGCTCTGCTGCCCCCCAGAGCCTGTATTTACTTTGGCCTCCTGTGGAAGGTAGGGTGGTGGGGTAGCAATAATGATAGCAGGGGGAAGAGAACGAGAGAGATGATGGACAAACTGCAGGGGCGGGGGAGAGAAGAGAAGAGAAAGATGCTGGACACCTAGGAAGCAGGACATGCTAGGGAGATAAAGTTCCTAGACGAAATAAATGACTGCTTCATAGAGCAGCTGGTTCATGAACTGACCAGAGGGGAAGCCATATTAGACCTAATCCTTAGTGGAGCACCAGATCTAGTGCAAGAGATAAGGGTGTTGGGGCCACTTGGCAATAGTGATCATAGCATGATCGCATTTGATTTTATTAGTGGAGGAGGGATAGTACGGAAATCCACAGTACTACCTTTTAACTTTCGAAAGGGAGACTATGATAAAATGAGGAAAATAGTTAAGAAAAAACTAAAAGGAGCAGTTGCAAAGGTTAAAGACTTACATCAAGCTTGGGTGTTGTTGAAAAATACTATCTTGGAAGCCAGCTGTATTCCACGCTTTAAGAAAAGTGGAAGGAAGTCCAAAAAACTGCTAGCATGGTTTAAAGGTGAGGTCAGAGAGGCTGTTACCAAAAAAGCATCTTTCTGGAAATGGAAAAAAAAGAGCCAAACGACGAAACCTGGAAACAGCACAAGCACTGGCAAGTCAAATGCAAGGCATTGATAAGGCAGGCAAAGGGAAATTTGAGAAGAAGCTTGCTGCAGAAGCAAAAACACGAAATAAAGACTTTTTCAAGTACATTCATAGCAAAAAACCTGTGAGAGAGTCAGTTGGTCCATTAGATGATAGAGGGGTTAAAGGGGCACTAAGAGGCGACAAGGCGATAGCGGAGAGACTGAATGAATTCTTTGCTTCGGTCTTTACTGAGGAAGATGTAGGGATGTTACCCATAACTGAAGTGGTATTTAAAGGTGCAGAAGAATTGAAGGAAATATCGCTACATCGGGAAGATGTATTACAACTATTAGATAAACTGAAGAGTAGCAAATCACCTGGGCCGGATGGTATACATCCAAGGGTGTTGAAAGAACTGAAATATGAGATTGCAGACCTGCTATTAGTAATCTGTGAACTATCATTAAAATCATCTCTAATACCTGAAGATTGGAGGATTGCCAATGTAACACCAATTTTTAAAAAGGGTTCCAGGGGTGATCCGGGAAACTACAGACCGGTGAGCCTGACGTCAGTACCGTGAAAAGTGGAAGAAACCATCATAAAGAATAAAATTACTCAGCATGTAGATAGTCATGGCCTAATGGGAGACAGCCAACATGGCTTTAGACAAGGAAGATCTTGTCTTACTAATCTGTTATGTTTTTTTGAAGCTGTGAATAAACAGGTGGACAAAGGTGAGTCGGTTGATATAGTGTATCTGTACTTTCAGAAAGCCTTTGACAAGGTCCCTCATCAGAGACTTTTGGCAAAACTAAAGAGTCATGGGATAGGAGGCAGTGTACTATTGTGGATCAGGAACTGGTTAAAAGATAGAAAGCAGAGGGTAGGGCTAAATGGCCAATTTTCCCAATAGAGAAAGGTGAATAGTGGTGTACCCCAGAGATCTGTGCTGGGTCTGCTGCTTTTTGACATATTCATAAATGATCTGGAAAGTGGAATAACGAGTGAGGTTATCAAATTTGCAGATGACACAAAACTATTTAAAGTTGTTAAAACCCAAGAGGATTGTGGAAAATTGCAAGAGGATCTTGATAAATTGGAAGACTGGGCTTCAAAATGGCAGATGAAATTTAATGTGGACAAGTGCAAAGTTATGCACCTAGGGAAGAACAACCCAAACTATGGTTACACGATGCAAGGTTCCACATTAAGAACCACCACCCAGGAAAAAGATTTAGGCGTCATTGTGGATAACATGTTAAAACCCTCGGCCCAGTGTGCAGCGGCGGCCAAGAGAGCAAATAGAATGCTAGGTATCATAAGGAAAGGAATGGAAAATAAAACAAAAGATATTATAATGCCTCTATATCGTTCCATGGTGAGACCGCACCTTGAATATTGTGTGCAATTCTGGTCGCTGTATCTTAAAAAGGATATAGCGTTATTAGAAAAGGTTCAGAGAAGAGCCACCAAAATGGTAAAGGGGATGGAAGGATACTCCTATGAAGAAAGGCTAAAAAAGTTAGGGCTCTTTAACCTGGAAAAGAGACGGCTGAGGGGAGATATGATAGAAGTCTATAAATTAATGAACGGATTGAAAAGGGTAAACGTAGATCGATTGTTTACGTTATCAGAATATAGAAAGACTAGGGGACATGCAATGAAGCTACAGAGTAAACTATTTAAGACTAATAAAAGCAAATATTTTTTCACTCAACATGTAATCAAATCCTGGAATTTGTTACCGGAGGATGTAGTAAAGGCTGTTAGTGTAGCTGGGTTTAAAAAAGGTTTGGACAAGTTCCTGGAGGAAAGGTCCATAAACCATTATTAAGAAGGAACCCAAGATATCAATGCTTGACCTAGTACAAGCATTGTGCAACCTGTGTCTTTTGGGGAAACTGTTAGGTACGTATGACCTAGATTGGCCACTTTTGGAAACAGGATACTGGGCTTGATGGACCTTGGTCTGACCCAGTATGGCATATCTTATGTTCTTATGTAAAAGGGAAGAAGAGAGATGCTGGACTACAGATAGGGAAGCATGGCTAATGGTTCACCTAGGGTTTTGGATATCCTTGGGATGGCCCTGCTGGCCACTGTCAGAGACAAGGATGCAGGGTTTAATGGACTTTGGTCTGACTTTGCATGACTTATTTGATGCCCTTTGCAAGTGAGTAGGTATATATTGAAACAATAATTTAATGAAAAGTTTGTTTATATTGTTTAACTTGGTTGAAAAGGTAGCACTATTTGAGACTGTAATTTGTTTCTCTGTGAGATGATTGAGACTTGAATCAGGTGAGCACGTAAGAAAACTAATTTACGGGATACCCAACAGTGGTGAGTTTTGTCATTCAGGAAGGAGAATTTGAACCACTGTGAAGATCATTTGGTTTGTAGATGCCAGGAAAAATTAGAAATGAGCTGTCCTACGGCTAGCAGAAGTGGCACACACATGCTAAATTATAGAGTTACCATGCAAA
The DNA here is from genome assembly GCA_033557465.1 of Ichthyophis bannanicus. Taxonomy (NCBI): domain Eukaryota; kingdom Metazoa; phylum Chordata; class Amphibia; order Gymnophiona; family Ichthyophiidae; genus Ichthyophis; species Ichthyophis bannanicus. Next base: position 449,288,319 of record CM066031.1, read on the forward strand.
CAGGGGAGACATAAACTCAATCAGCATGCTGCCAAAGTTATTCTTATTGTATTGAAATGCTGGGACATATTGATATTTAATTATGGCTTTGCCTCTAGTTCCCCAGCTCAATAGTAAATAGTTTCTTTCTATATTATTCTTAGATGGATAAAATTAGCCCTGATGGTTATTTTTTGAGAAAAGCCTACTGGGTTTATTTGGAAATATGCTTAGAATAGGATCTGTTGGAAAAGGCACAGTGGAATAGTGAAGTCGTTCATTAGAGAGTGAAATCAGCATTGTAAGTAAATGCTGTGATTGTTACCATATTATATGAGTGTGTCTGAACTAGACTGAGGTTAATGGGGTTAATTATAATACTCAACAATGTGTGAATTGTTACTGAGCAAGCAAAGCTCATGGATTTGTATGTAGAGTAAGGGGATATCCTTGGCAGTCTGTGACTTAAGGGAACCTCTTAGAGGTATCCAGAAATGTGATGCATTACCAGGACATGGAGCTGGCAGTAAGTTTGGAGCTACTGTGGGACGGGAAAGGATACAAGGCAAGCTACAGTAGCTTGCTAATCATAGCTTTATAGGCTCTTAAAAATATTAAAGTGAAGGAAGTGGCCATATTCACTTTGAGGTGCGGCTGGTTATGCTCATTAGGAATACACTAATTAAGGACCTGAGATTAATTAATCTTGAGGTGAACAAAGTCCATTAAACATATTAGATATAGTTGCATTAGTATAAGTATCCCCAGCAAACCTAAGTAAGTAAACAACTTAAATATTCCTTAAAACTAAGATGCAGACAGCAGTCCAGCAGCAAGATGGGGACTTTCCAGTCTTTTGCATTGAGTGTCACATGTCTGATTTTCTCTCAGTTGGTGAGGGGTCTTACGTGTGCACTAGGTGGAAGGAGCTCTTTTCTCTCAGGGAATGAGTCTGATTTTTGGAGGCTAGGATATAAGACTTGGAAGACATAAGGAAGACAGAGAGATATATAGGCAAGATCTACAGGGATGTAGTACTGAAGTCCCACCTCTGTCTGGCAGCCTCCCTGGTGCCATGGAGGAGAGAGGTCCCGTGACAGGAGAGCATCATCCAGGTGTGGCAAGAAGTGATCCTGTACCTAGGACCTGTCCTCCAGGTGATGTAAAACCCTCTCGCATTGCGGAGGCAGGCCCATGAGGGAAGGGTTAGGACAGCCATTATAGTTGGTGATTTGATCATTTGGCATGTAGATAGCTGGATGGCAGGTAGATGTGAAGATTGCCTGCTAACATATCTGCCTGGGGTGAAGGTAGTAGACCTCACTTGCCACCTAGACAAGGTTTTAGATAGTGCTGGGGAGGAGTCTGCTGTCTTGGTATGTGTTTTAACCAATGACATAGGAAAGTGTGGTAGGAAAGCCAAATTTAGGCTTGTAGGTAGGAAGTTGAAATCCAGAATTTCCAGGATAGCATTCTCTGAAATGCTTCCTGTTCCATGCACAGGACCCAAAAGGCAGGCAGAGCTCTGGAGTCGCAATGTGTGGATGAGATGATAGTGCAAGGAAGAGGGTTTCTGATTTGTTAGGAACTGGCCAACATTCTGGGGAAAGGAGGGGCTTTTCCAAAGGGATGGACTCCACCTTAATTGGGATGGAACCAGGCTGCTGGCATTAACCATTAAAAAAGGAGATAGAGCAGCTTTTAAACTAGATAATAGGGGAAAGCTGAGTTGCCCATGAGTGCATGGTTCGGACTGATATATCCTTGAGGGATACTAGAAAAGTTTGAAGTTAGGCCATATCAACATACAGGTTCCAATAAAGACTAAAGTAACTCCAATGCCCTTAAGTACAGAGCAGACAGAACTTAAAGATTCCAAAATATCCCTGTCTACCAATAACCAAATTAATAAGTATATATTCTGCAAAAAACAAAGGAGATGTAAGGTGCTCACATGCCAAGGGACACAAAGTAAAAGAGAAGCACAGAACACTTTCTAACACCAAAATAAAAGTAGCTATAATTTAACTCATTTTATTTTAGTATTAGAAATTGCACTATGGTTCTCACTTTTTCTTTTTGAATATCTGTTTTGTGTCCAACAAAATCACTCCTCCAACAGTAGGTGCAAAGCAGAATTAGCAGAATTAGGACATTTCACCATAGAACCAAACATACAAGAAAAAAAATCTGAGCTGTCAGCTCATTTACAGTCTCTCCAGTACCAGGCAGATTGTGAACTAACACAAAACCCTACAAACGTCACTGAAGACTATAAAACAAATTTACCATACCATAACGTCACCAGCGTCTAATATTAACACTATAAGGAGCCTGTCCAAAAAAGAGAAGCACCATGAATACTGCAGTGGCTCTTAGAACATCCTTACACCTGTTCAGAAAATTTAACAAGCGAGATTACTACAGATCCTACATTTTGATGGCAGAAAATTTCTATATAGAAAGGCATAATAAGGTAGCGTGCCTCATCCATTGGAAACTGTAAGCACTACAACATCACTATGCCCGAAAAGCACTGGGATCATGACCCTAATAGAATTACCGAGAATGAGGAGGTTTGATTATCTGGGATACTCCCATTATGACCGATAACAAGCTGGATGTGAGGAAGCCTCATATAGTAGTTAAGGAGAAAAATACCAGAAAGGCATTGTAGACAGTTCCAAGCGACTACTGTGATTTGCTTAGAGAGGCAGAAGATCCTGAAATACCAGGAAATGTAGTCGGAGACCAAGAAAATGTGGCAGAAAGATACAGAAATATTTCCCATTGTGTTGTGCAGAAACCCTTGGGCCAGCCCAACTCCCACCAAACCCAAATAGAGGTCTCCTCCAGGGAATTACACGCAAAGTAATTCCGGATTGCCTCTTTCGTAGAGGCAACAAAGAGATCTTCTGAAAGGTAACAGCCACATGACCGGAAATAGTTATACCTTTCATGTCAGAGTGAACAATATATGAGGCAAGCAGCTTAGAAACTAGAAAAAATTTGATTCACGAGTGAGATTTGTGGGGAAGAGAGAAAAAGGTGAATTTCTTCAAGGCCAGATGTTCCAGCCACCATGGATCCAGCAGCCCCATAGATGATATAAGGAATTCTAGGGCCAACCTGATTTTAGGTTTCTGTGGTGACCTATTCAGGCATGATCAACAGTGGATGTAAGGTGATGTTAAAATCCACCCCTCCCCCCCAACACTACAGGATGAAAAGCCACTTTTGTAAGTTCCTGTGTAATTGTGGGGGTAAAACCAGAGTCGTCTTGGTTAAGGGCGTAAACCGTGAACAGTACTATAATCATCATGCCCACTTGCACCATTGCCCTAGCCCAGTGCCCAAAGCTGATGGAGCAAGTTTGAAGTACAGGAGGTAACGATGCTTTTCTCATCAGGATACTGACCCCTCCATTTTTCTTCTAAGCAGAGGAGGCAGCTATGGGCCCAATTTTCGAAGGCCTCTTACATGGGTAACTTCCCTAGTTACCCATGTAAAGGCCTTATCTGGAATTTTCGAAGGGCACCTACACAGGTAGTGCCCTTTGAAAATCCCAGATATGTCCCTAACGGGCCCAGATGCTATCTGCATAGCATCGGGGTATGTTGGGGGCAGAACAAAGGCGGGCCATGGTGTAACCCGTGTAGCACCAATTTTCAATGCTACATGGTTAGCGCTCTGCGCCTTAAAGATAGGCATGGGAAAACCTCGCCTATCTGTGTAGCATCGAAAATCGGCGCTACACGAGTAGCTCCTGCAGCTACCTGACTGTGCGGCGTCACCCAGATTTTCGATGCCAAGGCCACATATGACCCCAGCATGGAAAATCTGGGTTAGGTGGGAGGTGGGCGGGCTATGCGCCAACGCGGTACATAGCACCGCCCAACAGAAATTTGGATCCTATGTGCACAAACCTTCCTGAGCCCCGCTTTACAGATTCAGTTAGGGATGAGGGGATCTCCTGCGTATATACGATATCAGCTTCCTCCTGCTGACAGTAAAGCAGTATCTTTTTTCATTTTTTAGGATTATTTACCCCCTTTACATTTAAGGAAAGAAATTTGAGGGGCTAACCCTTCATCCCAGAGACAGCCATATCATATGATTAGAAAGGATCTCCCAAAGTAGTATGACCCTACCGCTATCTGATGTGTACTCCCATAAGAACATACCAAGACTATATCGACAACCTCTGTATTCCTTCAGGGTAGAGAAATTAACATACCAGTATGAACCAGGGATTAACACTATACAAACCTTATCTACCATATGCGGTAGAATTAACATGCCCTACTTGAACGACAGTCCCTCGCAAAAAATAAATATCTACGTTCCTCCTCTTCCATCCCTCTTGTCATCACAGCTAGTCCCACTTACCCTGCATACAGACTTGACCATCCATTCCACTAGCATAAGCTGGCACTGAGGGGAAAAGACTCATCCGGGGCCTAGGCACTCACACGAACCCAATGCATACTTTCCCAAGTCCAGGAGTTCCGATAAACAGCATCACCCGACTGGTCCGCAGGGTTGTTTAAGACAAAGAGACAATCGGAGGGTGATCGAGGTCATCTTTTAAGACAGCCATATGCTAAGTCAAACCTATTGTAGTGCACTTCACCGAGGCCAGGTAAAAAGCTGAATCCTCCATCATCAGCAGTAAAGCGATCTGTAATAGGGACCAAATCTCCAAGTAGCAGACCACATTTGAGACCGTTAGCCTCTCAGTAAAGTTAGTGGATGTCCACTCCTTCAAACTTGCTTAGGAAGGCATTTAGTGATTCTGGATCTTTGAAGGTATGTGTGTGATTATGCATGGTGACTCGCATTCGGACCGGGTAATAAAGGCTGAAGCGAGCTTCCAGTTTCGGCAATTGGGGATGATAAGCTATTAGCTGCTTCCGACACTCTGTTATCTTGCTCAGATCTGCGAAGAATAGTAACTTGTGTCCGTCATACATCACCGGGTCCTAATGCCATGCGGTCTGCAGATTCTGTAGTGTTTGCTGGTATCACGGCACTTTGATGATGAATGGCTAAGGGAACTTGGAAAAGGGAACCCGGTAGGGAAGGGCCCTGTGTGCCCGTTCCAGTTCTATTTGCAATAGCATAGGTAGTAGTTATTCAAGAAAAAAAATGGGATCAGGGCTTTCTGCCCCTTTTGGCATGCCCAGTACCTACATATTATTTCTTCAAGACTGGTTGCTTTGGTCCTCCAGATGTGTGAGTCATTTTGAATTCTTGTCGGTCTGCTGCAGCAGTTCTTCATTACGCTGTAACTTCATCTGTACTGCTTCAAGCCGCAACAAACTGTGTCTTAACTTCTGATAGCGCCGACTGCACTGTTCCAAGCATCTCTGCATTAGACATTACCAGTTCCTTGACCTGGATTATTTCAAGGAGGATCGGTCAATTTTGGAGATGTCATAATTTTAAAAAGCACTAGTGAAAAAATGGTACAATTTCATTTGGCAAATCAACAACTAGCCTTAAATTTTGTGTAATATCTTATTTACATACCTGTAATTTCTAGGAAATTACGCAAAAATACACAAACTACTGAAATATGTTGAAGTGCTCTGATAATAGTTTTTATGTGTTTGCATTGCATATTAATGTCTTTTGTGTTTCAATTATCAATTTGTCTTATTTATTGCTGATCAAAGAACATAGTCTCAAAATGGTCCTGCACCTTAATGTAAAGAAGACAAAGATCATAACAATTGCCAAAATCAACAGGTTCATCGTTGAAGGAGAAGAAATTGAAATCGTGAACAACTTTAACCTACTTGTATCAACTATCAATAAAGAAGCAACAAGCAGTCAAGAAATCCGACGATGCATTGCTCTTGGCAGAATGGCTATGAAAGACCTAGATAAGATTCTCAAGAGCAGAGATGTCTCTCTCCATACAAAGATTTGACTTGTTCAAGCCATGGTATTTTCAATAACATCATATGGATGTGAAAGCTGGACAGTGAAAAAGATAGACAGGAAGAAAATTGATGCCTTTGAATTATGGTGCTGGCGGCGAATACTGTGTATACCATGGACTGCCCGAAGAACAAACCAGTCAGTACTAGAAGAGATCAAACCTAAGCTTTCATTAGAAGCTCAAATGACAAGACTTTGACTTTCATACTTTGGACACATCATGCGAAGAGAGAGATCATTAGAGAAAGACATCATGTTTGGCAAGATAGAAGGTCAACACAAAAGAGGAAGGCCAGCAATGAGATGGATCGATACAATAACAGCAGCTACAGGTACCAGTCTGTCAACAATGAGCCGCCTGACTGAAGACTGAACACAATTTAGGACAACTATCCAGAGGATCGCCATGAGTCGACACCGACTTGATGGCACTTAACAACAAAGCTGAGAGAAAGAGGAGCAGACAAAAGTCTTCAAGCTATTGGAGGTGATTCCTGTAATGTAAACACTGGTTGGGAGGGAGGAGTGATGCATTATGTTGAGGAGAAGCTACAAAGGAAGCTGATGTGGATTGTCTGTAACCTGTACACAGGCGAACTACCAATGAGGTACTCGGTGACTGCTTTAGACTGCTTTAAGCATCAACAAATGGGCAGGTCTCATAGGAAAAATGCTTGATTCTGCTACTGAACGTGAAATAAATCTTGATCTTACTAAGATATCTGTTGGCCCTGATCTTCCTCAGCTCAGCGATGAAGTGATCAAAGACCTAAGCACAGATCAAAGCTATGGCTATAGAATTATAACTGCCATTAGAACAGGTGTTTTGCCAAAGGATCAGCTCTGTTGGAAATAGGACCTGTGTCACATAGCAGATGGCTTACAATAGCGCTAACATTCATGAGAATATGGATTTCCAAGCATAATCTGAAAGAAAAGAATCTGAAAAACTTTAAAAATAAATAGCGATTGGACACAAGGTCTCAGGCATCTCCTTTTCTAGTTGTAACTTGAAAGAACAGTGTGAAGAGGTAAGGAAGATAGTCATGCCTACAGTGAAAGATCCTGTTTGTCGCATGCGTCTTTGAATTCAGATACTTTCCTCATCTATTCCACAGATCTACCACTCATCTATTCCACAGATCTACCACTCTTTCAGTAAAGAAATATTTTCACATATCATTCTTGAATCTATCCCCTTTCACCTTCATCCCATGTCCCCTCGTAGCAGAGCTTGCTTCAATTGAAAGAGGCTCTCCTCCTGTGCATTTATGCCACGGAGATATTTAAACATCTATATCACCTCTATACCACCTTTCCTCTAAGGTATACATATTAAGATCCTTGTCTGTCCTCATATGCTTTAAAAATGAAGACCACTAACCATTTTAGTAGCCATCTTCTATACCGACTCCAGCCTGTTTATATCCTTTTGAAGATGCGGTCTCCAGAATTGCACACAATACTCCAAATGAGGTCGCACCATAGACTTATACAGAGGTACTATCGCCTCCTTTCTTGTCCTGGCCATTCCTCTCCTTATGCATCCAAGCATCCTTCTAGCTTTTGCTGTCACCTTTTCTACCTGTTTAGCTACTTTAAGATTATCAGACACAATCACGCCTAGGTCCTGCTGTACTTTAGTGGCCAAAAGTACTTCACCACCTATACTATATTGCTCCCTTGGATTGCTGCAGCCCAAATGCATGACCTTGCATTTTTTTACATTAAATCTCAGCTGCCAAATTCTAGACCATTCTTCAAGCTTAGCTAGATCCCTCCTCATGTTATTTACACCTTCCCGAGTGTCTACTCTATTGCAGATTTTGGTATCATCCGCAAAGAGACAGGCAAACCTTACCCTTATTTCTGCTATATCATTAACAAAGATGTTATCTCCTTGGGTACAAATACTAAGTTAAGAGTGTTGCCTTTTATATGGGTAGATACATGAACAATTTGTTGAAAGCCCATATCAGCCAGAGAGCTGATAAGATTTATAGAGTGTGAATGATGCACTGATGGAAGATTAAAATCAGCTAATAGAACTAGGGGGCTTCTTTATAGAGGTGGAACATAATGATATGGGTGAGGTTATTTGGTTTAGGACTCTGTGGTCTATAAATAAGGCATATTGAGAGATTTTTATTCTCTATCTGGAGAACATCTATTCCATCAATATTATTTGCTTGGTGAAGGGATATGTTAAGATGCTGCTTTGTTAAAAAGAGGACAGCTCCTCCATGGCTAGTAGTCCTGGGACAGTGAGTTAGAACATATTCAGGTACCTTCAATTGGTTGGTCAGTACAGAATCAGATTCTGATAGCCAAGTTTCTGTAATGCAGCAAATGTCTAGGTTATTGTCAGTCAGGATGTCAAGAATGACCAGTATTTTGTTCCGAATAGATCTGGCATTGGCAAGTAGGAATTTAATAGATCTAGGGTTGTCTGTGTGTTTGTAATTTAAGTTGTTATGGTGAGCAGTTAGACAAATGATTCTGTTATAATGTTGCTTATGAACCTTGAATGGTCTATGTTCAAATATTGTAGGATCATGTCTGATATGGTTAGGTATGATTGGTATATTGTAATGTTGGGGTGCTGGAAAAGTGAGGGCATGACCATTGGTTATTATGAGAAATATAGCTGTCAAACAAAAAATAGTTTGTAGCAATTCTCTGGTCTCCATAATTAAGGTATAGCCTTCCTTGGTATAGTTTTAATTAAATAGAACATTGGTAGATATTCTCAAGGATATAATGAGGAGTGTGTGATTAGGTATGATTAGATAAACACTGAATGGAACAGTGCACACAAATTTTAGATATTAAAGAGTTATTACCTAATTAAATTAAGCTGAGAGCTAGTCCTAATACATGCCCAATAAAGTGACAATAGCAATATCTGAGCACAATGCCTCATCGGATTATGCAATGTCCAATATAAGAGAATTAACAGTCATTAACCATGGAGTTATATAAACTGGAATTTTCCTTACCATAGATAATAGCAGCCCGATAGATTGTCTCACTGGTGCTGAAACCTAAGTCTTCTGTTTTCAGTAAATTCAAGGCCGTGGGCAGGGTCCCGGCGGCCGCCCGTAGCCGGGTGTGCGGCCCGGTGCAGGGACCCTGTGCGCAGCCGCAGACAAGGACGGCAAGCGCGAGGAAGGAAAATTTAAATTCATTGGCTCCCCGCGAATGCGATCGTGGGGGAGCCAATGGGAGGAATACCCGGCGAGCGTGGGTGGGAAGAGTCAGGCCGGCAGCCCTTGCCTCTTCAGTCGCTTCGGCGGAGGCTCTGGGTGCCGGCTTGGAGTGCTGTTTGTGTGGGGAGAAGAGCCGGGACTGTTGGTGTGTGGCGGACGGAGCCGAGGGGAGAGCCGCGGTGCATTGGAGGCAGCAGAGGTTGAGTGCGGAGCCGGGAGCCAGACACGGAGGGGAGAGTCGCTGTCCTGCAGGGCCAGTCGTTCGTCCCTGACACGTGGGAGTTGAGTGCGGGCCCCGGCCTTCCCGGTGTTGGCAGGTGGATTGAGGAGAATGCAAAAGGCAGAAGAGATCGGTTTGGTGGCAAGGCAAGTGTTGGGGTGGGTATCGATTTGCCTGAAGTGGGGGGAGGAATTTTTTGCTGCTGTGTGCTGTGTTTTTAACAGGCTTAAAGCTCTTTAGGTTGCCGTGGGGGGGAAAAAGTACAGTGGGCTTGTCATAAAGATTGGGATAATTCTCGGGCAATAGTGGGGGCCTCGGGGTCAGTCAGTTAGCACTACCATTAAAAAAGAAAAGGGGGAACAGGTTAAATAATAATAAATAAAAAATAAAATAAGGGTATAGTGAGGTGCCGCCACGCAGAGGATGGCTGGGTTGGCTTGGAGGGCCTGGCAGAGCAAGCAGGGCAGTGGGACGGCGTGCCACACCTGCAAGGATGGATTTTGGGGGACGGGTGGACTTAAGCGTGGGTGAAAGGAATGGGGGGGAGCGGGGTCGTGGGGCCACTGGTAGAGGCCACATGAGCTCAGAGGCTTGAAAGAGGGTGAGGGGGGTCGCTAGTAGTACAAAGGATGGGTAGGAGTGGAGGTAGGTTGCGGGGGGATTGGGCTCAGGCTAGAGGACCAGAGGGCCCCTGCAGAGGTGGGTTGGGGTCCCCACACAGGCTTATGTGGCCAAGGGGTCCTCAGAGCGGGAGTGATGTGGTAGCAGAGGAGGATAATACAGTGTTAGAGGAGGACTGGTGGTTAGCAGCGGAGATGCAACAGCAAAGAACCCGAGGGGCTGGGGGAGGCCGCTGTTGGAAGAAAGGCATTGGGGAGTTATGCATCCTGGTTGGGGGAGAGGGCAGTAGCATGGCAGGGCAAGGGACATCTAGTTTGGGAGGGCAGGATATATCCTCCCCTTTAGACTGGACGGCGGTGCAAGGCGGCTATTTTCCAGTAAGAGGACCAGCAGCATGGGAACACTTGCTTGGGGGGGCAAGGTCTGTCCCGAGCGGAGTGGTTAGGGGCCTGGCAACCTGCGTGGTCTCTGGCTGTTCCCCCCCCCCCCCTGCTTTTTCCTTTATGTCTCCACAGGTGCAGGCAATGAATCCGCATTCTGCGGGGCATGGAGTGAGAGGCCTAGGAATAGCGGCGAATCGGGACGGAGGAGTCGTATCACAGCGAGGTTTCACGGAGGAGGCGACCAACGTGAGGCGGGACGAGCCGCTTCAGCAAAGTGAGGATGTCCACCAGGCGGAGGATAGTACAGCGTCGGCATTGGCGCCGGATCTACCGGCGACAGGTGAGAGGTGTTGCAGTGCAGTTACATGACGAAAAGGGGGGTAAATCGCGCAAGAAAAGGGGGCATTCCTGTCAGTGGTGTAATAGCTCGGCATCATCCTCGTCCTCCTCCTCGGATTCTTCATCATCATCAGCCAGGGCTGAAGGGGAGTGGCAAGGGGTAAGCAGCAGTGTGATGGCAGGGACTAGGTCGGGGTGGAGCTCCTATCGTAGTGTCGTTTCTGGAGTTATGGGAGGGAGTTCCGAAGAAGTTGCGCCGTAAGATTAGGAAATGGCGATATATAGATATATTTTGTCTGTTAGAAGGCAGGAAAGCGGTCCGGTGAGAGTAAGAAAAAGAAAAAAGAAGATGAAAAGGCGGGCCGAATCAAAAAAAGTCTCACGCAATGTGGTAAATTGGACGCGATCCTTTCTGCAATTAGCAAGTGTGTGGGGTCATCACTCGCCTGAGAATCACAGGATGCTGCTAGCGTATGCGGATTCCATCTTGGAGGCGTCACAGACCCACGAAGAATGGGCTTGGTTAAATTATGATGAGAAGTTTAGGGACAAAAAGGAGGAGAACAAATTACTGTCCTGGGGCAAGCAGGATATTAACCTTTGGCTGACGCAAATGTCAGCCAGAGCAGGTTCGGGGGGAGGGGGTGGGGGAGAGGTGGAACGGTGGTCAATGCAGGTGTGGGTCATTCCTTTCAGGCGGGAGGGGTCATGTTGCAGCAGAAATCAGGGGCAAGTGGAGTCGGTGATGTCTGCTGGAGGTTCAATAAGTCCTCCTGCCCGTTTCCTGACTGCAAATTTAGGCATGTCTGCTCAGTCTGTAGCGGAGGACACTCTGCTGCAAAAGGCATTAAAAAAGGGGCCGCTGTACCCCTGAGTTGGCCCCCAAGTAATAATGAGGTAGGCGACCGTGCCCCGACTCCAATATGATTGGAAGCATTGTGGTACTGGCTTCGACAGTACCCAAAACGGGGAGATGAGGATGTTCTACAGTTTGGCTTTCAGTTAGGGTTCATTATTCCAATTCAAAGTGAAGCGTTAACGTCTAAAGCATGGAATTCGCCTTCAGTGTGGCGTTTTGCGAACATAGTCAAGGATAAGTTGACGGTAGAGCTGAATTTGGGCAGAATCACAGGCCCGTTTAAAGAGCTGCCTTTCCTGGACTTTGTGGTTGGGAATCATACATAAAAAAGAGCCGGGGAAGGTCAGGCTAATTCATAATTTGTCTTTTCCACTGGGAGCATCTGTAAATGACCATATCCCGCTGGAGTTGTGTACGGTTCGATATGCTTCGTTTGATAGGGCAGCGGAGTTGGTTAGAAAAGCGGGTCACAGGGCGTTAATGGCCAAAGTGGATATCGAATCTGCTTTCGTTTGTTGCCAGTGCACCCCTACGCTTTTCATTTGCTAGGTTTCCGTTTTGAAGACGGAATTTATTTTGACAAATACATGCATGTGGGCTGCTCATTCTCTTGTGCCTACTTTGAGAAGTTCAGCACTTTCTTGCAGTGGATGTTGGTACAGAAGGTTGGCTGTGCAAATGTGGTTCATTACCTTGATGACTTTTTGTTTGTCGGAGCGGCTCAGTCAGCGGAGTGCCAAGAGCTATTAGAAGGTTTTGTTGAGATATCTCGAGAATTGGGTGTGCCATTGGCAGCGGGTAAGACAGAGGGCCCGGTAATGAAGATCACCTTTTTAGGAGTGGAGTTAGACTCAGTGGAGATGGTGGCTCGCTTGCCTCTAGAAAAGGTGTCCAGATTGCGGGTTTTAGTTGCTAACATGTTGGCTTCATCTACGTTAACATTAAGAGAGATGCAAGCATTAATAGGCTCTCTGAATTTTGCGCGCAGGATCATACCGATGGGCAGGGTGTTTCTGTGGCAGTTGTCCTCTTCAACATCGGGTTTGCGTAAACTGCACCACCGGATTAGAGTTTCTGAAGTGATGTGGGCGGATTTGCGGATCTGGAGCAGATTTTTGTGGGTCTCGGGACTTTGGTTTTGATGGAGGCGAAAGTATCAAGTGAGGACTTGCAGTTATATACGGATGCAGCAGGAAGGATTGGTTTAGGAATTTATTTTGGTGGTGCATGGTGTGCGGATAGCTGGCCGCAGTCATGGCATGAAGCTAATATAACCAGCAACATAACCTTCCTGGGGCTGTTTTCCATTTTGGTGGCATTGGAGTTGTGGCCGGATAGGCTTCGCAACCGTCGGGTGGTGTGGTGGTGCGATAATGTGGCAGTGGTCAGTGTGATCAATCATTACATTTTGAGATGTTTGCGGGTGGCGGTGCTAATGAGGGAAGTGGTATTAGCATGTTTGCAGTTGAATGTGTTGGTAAAGACCCGGCATATCCCACGTTGTACTAACGAGATTGCTGATGCTCTTTCCTGTTTCGAGTGGAAGCGATTTCGGACGTATGCTCCAGAAGCGGACACAGGATTCATGGCCCCAAAGAAATTATGGAGCATTGGCCAAGGGAGATGCTGAACTTACTGCGGAGTTCGGTGTCGGTGGGGACATGGTCAGCATACCAGCGAGGGTGTGGCAAGGTGGTCGAATTTTTGGTGGATCAGGGATGGCAGCCGGTTGTGGTGTCCAATCATTTGATGAGTCAGTATATACTTGAGGTCAAAAGCAACGGGTTCTCCAGATCGTCAGTGCACACCCACTTGGCTGGGTTTAACTTTTTTGCGAGAGCCATGGGTTGGGGCTTGTCTGCAGAGGGATTCTTAGCCTGTCGGCTGCTTCAAGGGTGGGAGCGTTCGAGGCTGACACCTCGGGACTCCAGGCGGCCAATAATACATGACTTGCTGGTGAGACTCTGTGCTGCCCTATCAAGTGTGGCAGCGTCACAGTATGAAGGCATCCTGTTCCAGGCAGTTTTTTGCCTTGCTTTTTTCGATGCTTTCCTTATTGGTGAGTTGGTAGCGAACTCCAGTAGGCCTGGGATTGAGGGCGGTATGCAGCGACAACATGTGCGTGTGGAGGTGGGGCAGCTAAGAGTCTTATTAGCAAAATCTAAGGCGGACCCGCAAGGGAGAGGATTATGGGTGGTCTTGAGGGAGAGTGTGGGCTTGGTGACATGCCTGGTAGCAGCCTTGAGGTGGTACCTGCGGGTGCGTCCCGCACCAGAGGGAGGGCTCTTCATATATGAGGATGCACGGGTGTTGACGTGCTTTCAAGTTTCTGCAGTGTTGAGGATGGTGCTGCGACACGAAGGTGAGGACACGCGTCCTTTTGCGACATGCTCCTTCCGCATCGGCGCAGCAACCAGTGCGGCTGCAGCAGGATTGCCCGAGCAAGACATACTGTACAAAGTATTGGCAGATGGCGTTCTTGGGTATTTCGGGGTTATGTGTGGCTTTGAGAGGGAGAATGGGTGGGCATGATAGTTGATTATAACTGTTAATTTCTCTTTCAGATGGGGGACTGAATCCCTTGGGATGTTGGCTGATTAGTCACTCCTTCGTTTATTGGGCAGGACAGCGAGCAGAGACAAGGCCGGTGGGTCCTAATTTGGGTATCAATCCTGCGATGGTGTCTGTGTTATGGCTAGGCAAGCATGGTCTCCGCTGGAGACAGCTGATGCCTTTGCTACGGCACCACGAGAAAATAAGGAAAAAGCCTGCATTGATACTTTTACACTTGGGGGCAAAGACCTTGTCTCATGGACATGCAAGCAGCTGATAAAAGCTGTGAAGAGGGATTTGGCAGTGGTTTTGAGAAGGTTTAAGGCTGTGGTATTAAAGTGGTCAGATATTATTCCAAGGCCTGCTTGGTGGAACCAACGGCGTTGGTCACGAGGACTGACAAAAATTAATTGCCAGATTGGCCGTTGGGTCTGCGAGCAGGGGGGTTATCAAATCATGCATTCCTGGGTGGAAATCGATTGTGCGGGGTTATACAGGTGCGATGGAGTGGATTTGCTACTGAATGACTGGCAAGAGGCCTTGGAATACGTTCTTAAGCAGGATGCTCGCTGGTCGCAGCTTGGTGGTGGGGGGGCGGTGCAGGGACAGTGATGTCACCTGTGCCGGTGGCGGGATCCCGGAGGTTTCTGGGGGTCCGGAGCCTAGGTAATACTTGGGTTGGGGGTGGTGTGCCCCCGACCCAGACAACCCCTGGCCTAATTTTGCTAATTACATGGTAATGTCGGGGAAAGGGGGTAGGAAGCTTGCCGTTGGCAGGACTTCGGCAGTAGCGGAGGCAAGGTCACCTTGCTAATTGCATGGCTGGTGAGGCATTGCTCCGCTGTTTGGATTGTAAAAGATTTATCATTCCAATGTATTGTTAAATTGTTATAAAGGTTAATAAAGCTGCGACCAGTTATTTTCCAAGAACAGTTGGTGTTTGAGTAATTTGGGGAGGGGAGGGGGAGGAAGGGGAAGGTGAGGGATATTCATGGGGTCTGGAGCATAGGGTCCGTCCACCTCGGTTACAACGCCTAATATCATCATGAAGAGTAAGAAAGTTCATATTTTAGCATATAATATTTCTAGAGAGAGAGATTATTGGGTCACTCCAGGTACTGGCATGCCTAATGTGTGTGGGTTAAACAAATTGGCGAAGCCGGAGGTGATGTCAAAGAGGGGTGGGGAAAGGTGCCATGTGGAGCAGGCTTACCTTCCCCGGCTCTGTATTTGTCTCTGTCTAATTCTTTGCTTTGCCTGATGTCCCACGCTGTCTCCTGTCAGTAGAAGAGCCCCCTTCCCTCCTTCACTGAGGGTGCCGTTCAGCGATTAGCTCCACCCCCTATTTTTGTCAATTTCTATCATTGTTCTTTAACATTAAAGTGTGCCTCTTATTTCATTGTATTTTGAATTGTATTTTTTGGACTGCAGAATATAAAAAATGCACAAAAGAAGTTTTGGCCATATCGGATATTATTGAATTTCAGCAAATATATTATATGCTTTCCCAGACTAAGGCAGTTAATCTCACTGAGGGTGAACTCAATGTGATAATACCTTCTGTTCAGAATCTCACTGCCTTCTTAGAGGATTCTCTTGGTTTAATTTCTACGTGCGCCACACTTCTGGCTATCTTTGTGTCTGAATCAGTTAAGCTGCATATTCTTAAGGCATTTTTTAAGTACAAGGAAGCCAAATTTTGAGGTCAATGCTTAAGTGTATTTCCTGATGAGTCACATACTCTTCAGCTTCGTCGGAGACAGTTTTTAGGTTTGAAGCCTCAGGTTTTAGCCTTAAGGGCTACATTCCATTTACGTTTTCCTTGCAAGTGTATCATAACTTATTGTGATGCTACACTTGTGGATGTCTCCCATTTGGAGAAATTTCTTCAAGAGCGGTTAGGTTAAGATAGGGTGGTATAAGGGTAGTTTTATTTTCTGCCGTCTCTATATGGCTAGTTTCTCTAACCTTATTTTCTTTTGTTATATTTCATGTTGTTCTAATTTAAAGCTATGGTTCTCATAATGTGGGTTTTTCCAATTGTATTTCTGGAATTATAAGTTACTAATACGTATTTTTGGATTTCTTTGTTATATTATTGTTTTTTGGGTTGTAATGAACTGAAATTCCATAAATAAATAAAAAAGCACAAACACATTTGGGCAATTTCTATATCTTTCTGCCACATTTTCTTGGTCTCTGCATTTGTTAGCATTTGAGAATCTTCTCGTTCTCCACATGTGATAGAGTATTGTCATTTGGTATCAGTACCTCTAGTTAGTAGTGCTGTATGTGGGCTTTTTTCCTCTACCACACTGTCCATTTTTCTTGCATCCAAGCTTTTCATTGGTGTGAATGGGAATGTCTCAGGTAATCGCAGCTTTTTCATTCTCTACAATGCTGTTGTAGTCATAATCCCACTGTATTTCTGACACATCAGTGTTAGTTTTTATATCATTTCCAGTTGATGAAATGTGCTTATTGTGCCTTTCAGTATATAGCCTTCTGACATCATTACTTCACAGCCACTGCTAAGATGTGTGACTATTTCCAATTTAGTACTACAAAATCTGCATTTGTTTGTTTTACCAGTTTTTTTTCCTGAGCTGGCAGCGAGCCCTCTTATCCTTAGTTTACTATTCTCTGCTGCAATTAAGGTGCATATCTGGGGTGCTGTGAAGTTTCATTCTCCAATTTTCCAATTAGGGACATTGTAATTTGAAGCTGCGACCGTCTGACTCCAAACCAGGCACTGCCACTTCCCACAGCTGGCTCATTGAACTCTATTTAGTTTATCCCAGTTGTGCATATCTATTCTCTTATTACTTATAGAAGCATTCCTCTGGTCTCATAAATTTATTACCCCGTCTGTGATATGAGAAGTAACAGTAACGGTACCATAGAAAAATATCTTAAAGGTGATCCATCTATGTGGTGGACTGAGGTTCGATTTCCAGTACAGGCCAGGACTGAGGGTGCCGCAAAGTAGAGTTCTGGAAGGAGCACTGGTGTGTGGCCCCGGAAGAAGAACTGTTGCTACAGAAGCTGGGGTTATAAAATAGGCATCCCCCCCCCCCCCCCCAGGTAGTTGTAATTGAAAATTCATGATGACATAGCCTAACAGTGCTGGTTGTGACTGAACTGGTAGCCTAAAGACATGAATTGCAGGCAGCAAAAAAAAAAAAGAATGAAAAGAACAAATATGATGGCTCAGCTCAGGGCCGTGGATCTTGCTGGTTTTTTTACATGTAAATCTTTTTCTGGTTGAAATCATTTCATGAATCCAAGAAGCGAATGCCTTGGACAATTCAAACACCCACGTATCTATTGATGTTTTGAATATGGATTATGCCCTGCATGTGTTTTCGTCTCAGGCATCATGGGCTGCAGTTACATGCATGGCCCTGTCTTTGGGGAAATGAATAGAAAATGTCACCATCTGTTTTACAGGATAAAATACAGTGCCTAACAAATAAACTATGCATACTTAATTTATAGAATGAATGCAACCATACCTGAGGCAGAAACCTCAAACAATGGTCGATGTTTTCCTGTGTGCATACCCTGACACTTTGTGCACCTTCCAGGCTCTCTCTCTCTCTTGATTGGACTCTGGGGTTTGGGTTTTTTTTGCTGTTGTTATCATAGTAATTCCTTGAAATTGTTTGTTTTTGATCATTTAAAATGTTTTCTGTAACTGAAAGGTAGTGTTTGCATTCCTTTTCGGAATATTTATAAATGACAGTGATGGAAACCAATTGTATTTATTTACACAAATTTATGTTCCGCTAATCTTAAATCATTCCACTGCTTAGTGGACAACATTAGTTTATTTGCTCCCTTCTTGAAAAGGTTTGCACACAAACACATAGGATATTTTAACAAAACACTTAGAGGTCAATTTTATGTCTGAAAGTAGCTGCCTTATTAGACGCTATTTTAAAATACTACCATAAATGCCCATGCCTAGATTTTTAGAGAACGTGTGTAAATTATAGCTTGCATGTAATTTTGCATCCCACCCATGTCCTGTCCAAACTCTGCCGCTGTGCATGCCCACAGTGAAAATACCAGCCATGCACATTTTTACAGAATGGGGTGCAGTGCAAGCACATTCATTTATGTGTGTCATTGGCCACCTATATGCATTAAAGACTAAAATATCCTCATGTGCACTTGTTCTTTCCACGTAAATTGAGGCAGATCCTTATAAAATTGTCTTTTTTATATAGATATCTAACTGTTGATCTTTCTGCGTATCTGTTCTCTGGGTTACACATAAAACACTGACTTCTCCTTGCGAATCAGAAATGCAAACTCTCCGAGAAAAATATATATACTTTAGATTTCTCATATTAAGCACATTGCTCTGATGAATGGAGCCTTAAGGGTAAACTGTTCATGATAAGTGCCCTAATAAGCCATCTCTCTGAGCATATAAAATATGTATTATAATGAGGTGTAACAGAAAATGATATGTCTGTCACCAGTGCTGAGCATATTTTATGAGTAACAAATGTGTGCTGCAAATTACTTTTTTAATTAATAAGTTGTTACCCTGATTAATAAGTTTTAGAATTTGTTTCTACAATATTGAGTATAAACAGTTCATTGTACCTTTAAGAATAAACGAGTTAATTTTTTTTAATACACAGAGTTGATATAGGGACATTTTAAAGAATGTAACATGTTTTCCTCATTGAATTTTTATTCCCAAATAAAGGCTTCAAGTAGGGTTGTACACAGCCAAAAAAAAAGTTTGTTTCATGTATTTTTTTGAATTATTATTTTTTTAATTTTCAGGTATTTTTTGTGCACATTTGACCTATTCATTCTTTTAGGTATGCATTGTATGCATGCAAGAACTTAAAAATGCACACAATTAATTCACATGCATTAATTCATAGGTATATGTTGTCATGAAGAAGACCCTTCTGAGCCTATGGAGGTAGGGCAAGATGAGGATTTGCTTTCAGAAACTGACAGGCAGTCTGAGCACATGGCTCAGTGTTTGCAAAGAAGAAGTAAACAAAGAGAGTCACGAGCTGGAGAGACACGCCCCTGCAGTGACGTATTCCCTAGTTCAGGAGGTAATGAGCTTCACCTGTTTCAGGGCAGGGCACAGCTAAGCCCTGAGAGTTACAATGATAAAAAGTGGTCATTAGCTTGGACCATGCAGAAGCAGATGTAGAACCAAAGGGAGGACGAGAAAGGAAGCCAGCAAAGGAGCACGCTGACTAGAAGGAGGCAAGGAGGAGTGAGAACCAAGGGAGCTATATTCCTGAGGCCAGAAGGAAGCAACCCAGGACAGGGGTTGTCTGGTAAAGGCAGGAGAGAGAAGAATCTTCCTGAGAGGCAGGCTTGGCAAAGCTCACACGCTCCTAAGAGAGAGACATGCTGGCAGGAGAATACTAGTACGTCTGAGGGGAAAGTTAATAGGCTGAAAGGCAAGCAAACACAAGCTGTGTTTGAGAACCAGTCTAACCCTGCAGAGTGGAGAGTTCCTTTCCTTTCAAAGCCAAAAGGTAGGCTTAATAATTTATATAAGTTTGAACCTAGCTATAAAGCAGTTTCCTATAGTTACCAGAAAGTAGCAAACTCCCTGGACAAAAACTACAGCATATATGGTAGTTTACAACCCTGCTCAGGAGAGTGTTACAGAGAGAAACCACGTGAGGTCAGAGAAACCGTTTGCTTCAAAGATCAGGATAGCAGTTTACTGCCACACCCTGCTATTCCTGATACTAAGGAAATTCAGATAGACTCTGACCATAATGCAATAGTGGATGATCGGATGGACTGTACATTATCTTTGGCTGACCATGTGAATTCCCTATGCTGAACAGTGTCTGTGAGAGACGGTAAAAGCAGCAGAAGAAAAGGGAACATTTTCTTTGCTAATTGAAGCTGTTGTGATTTGTTTTGTATCAAGCACTGCACGTTTAAAGCCTG
This sequence comes from Ichthyophis bannanicus, assembly GCA_033557465.1. Taxonomy (NCBI): domain Eukaryota; kingdom Metazoa; phylum Chordata; class Amphibia; order Gymnophiona; family Ichthyophiidae; genus Ichthyophis; species Ichthyophis bannanicus. The sequence continues at coordinate 449,308,380 of CM066031.1, forward strand.
AAGCTGACAAGGCTAACTTACCTGAGTTCATGTATAATTTCCTCAAGCCAATTGTATGGCATGTTTTGTCCTGAGTTATTCACTTGCATTTAATCCGCCGGGAAGGGGAAAATAAATTCTTGTCATTGCCTGAAACCACTCGACTGCAACTCATCTGTGCTCAAAGGGTAAAGGGACTTACATTCCCAGAAGGCCTTGCAAAGTTAAAGCAAGCCCAAGCTTTCTGAGGCAGGAACACCACAGGCAGACCAAGTCTCAGCGCCTTAGGCGTTGGACTGGCCACCGTGAGGGTGACAAGTGGCGTAGTTTGTTCGGATTTTTTTGCTTGGAATACAAAAAGGACCTCTCAACTGAGGGAAAAGAAATGAAGAACTTCAGGATACAACAGAAAGTTTTGCATAGCTGGAAAATACAAGGGGAACGAGAAATCTGCTAAGCTGTTGGAGAGTTCGCTGGCAAATCGTGCCAGGAGGACCAGGACCCAGGAGGATAGACTCCTTTCTCAAAGTCTGAGTCTACACCGTGCGAAGGTAACTGGTAACTGGGCACGGATGTAGAAGGATTCCAGTGAGAAAGGGAGTTTTGTTCTGCAGAAAGCTAGTGAGGTTTTAAAAAGAAAATTTGGTGCCGCACTTGGTGGGCTTTTCTTTTGCTTTCTTTGCAGAGACAATAATCCTCAGGATGGATCCTCAAGAGGTGTTGCGCTGGATGTCCAGTCAATTTGAAAAGCAGATGGAACTGGCTCACCGCACACAGGAACAGACGGCTTCGGCTATACAGGCCCAGCAGAAACCTCATGTAGAGCTGATGGAAGCTTTACTGACAAAGCAAAAGGCTGCTGAAGATGCCAGTCCTTCATTTTCTACAGTGATAGGACTGCAAGGCTGTAGTGCCTTAACTTTTGGCCAGTTAAACACCAATGACAACTTGGATGACTTTATAGAGGCCTTTGAAAGAGTGGCAGTAGCAGTTAAATAGCCACCTGAGCAATGGGCAGTGAGGTTTGCCATGTCTCTTACGGGAGAAGCTTTGGCTGCATACAAAACCATGCATGCTGCTCTCGCATCCACCTATGAAGAGGTTAAAAAAGCAGTGAGAGACAGATTAGGTCTGACTTCAATGTATTATAGGAGGATGTTTAGAGAATCTAGGCTTAAGTCTAATGAGACGCCAAAGGCATTATATCAGAGGATCAAAGCCTTGGCCTGGAAATGGCTTGTTCCAGAGGGGAAAACCCTGGACTATAGACACAGTCATTCTGGAACAATTCATGGAGGCAGTACCTCCTGAGGTAAAATCTTTCATAATCCAACAAAGTTGCCAGACCACTGCAGAGGCAGCCGTCCTTACAGAGCGTTACTTTGAAGCGGAGTTGGCGAGCAGGCCAACAGGAGACGCTCTGAAGTTGGCTGGAACAAGCAACTTTGCAGGATTAGAAAGAAGCAGAAAAGCAAATGTGTCCAATGTAAATACTGTTTTACCTGTGACAAAGGGAAAGTGTTACAATTGTGGGAAGACAGGACATTTCCAGAAGAGTTGTACAGTGCGGACTGCACTAATGTCGGGAAAAGGGAAACCGGTGCAAGAAGGCATTATGGCTAAGGCACTGCTTGACTCGGGTGCTGACCAGAGCATGGTCTCTGAAAAGCTCTGGCAGGCCGTGGAGGCTCACGGTAGGTCAGCACCGAGTCAAGCAGAGGGCCGTGTTAAGATACGTTGTGTGCATGGTGCTTCATCCTATTATCCACTGTATAGGCTCTCCATAAAAGGGTTGGGGACCCAAAAAGAGGTTTTGGTGGCTGTTGTCCCACGGCTTCCCTATGATATTGTGTTGGGGAGGGACTGGCCCCCATTTTGCAGAGGGGTGGAGAAGGGCTTAAATATGAAAACAAGCGGAGACTCCACTAGGCCCCAGGTAGAAACCTCAAGAGCAGGGAACGAACCCTCCCAGAGTGAAGATAAGCTTCCTGCCTGTAAGAAAATGAAGGGGAAGCTCTGTAATGCCCCTGTACTACGAGGGGTAGACTTTGGGTTACCCTTCATTGTGCAAACCGATGCCTCGGAGACTGGATTGGGGGTTTTGTCTCAGGAGTTTGAGGGGGTGGAGCACCCCATCACGTACCTTAGCAGAAAATTGTCAAAGGCAGAAAGAAATTATTCAATGATAGAGAAAGAATGCCTCGCGATTAGGTGGGCAGTGGAGGCCCTGAGGTTTTACCTCACCGGGCGCAAGTTCTTGCTGGTAACAGATCACGCACCCTTAAAGTGGCTAAGTCAGATGAAAAACAATAATGCATGACTAACTCGATGGCATTTAGCACTGCAGGTCTTTGACTTCGTGGTACAGCATCAGGCAGGAAGGCTGCATAGCAACGCTGAAGCATTGTCACGAATTACGAGCTGTCCGAGTAGTAGCTCGTCAGCCCGTAATATCTTAAGGGGGGGGATCTGTCATGAAGAAGACCCTTCTGAGCCTAAGGAGGTAGGGCAAGATGAGGATTTGCTTTCAGAAACTGACAGGCAGTCTGAGCACATGGCTCAGTGTTTGCAAAGAAGAAGTAAACAAAGAGAGTCATGAGCTGGAGAGACACGCCCCTGCAGTGATGTATTCCCTAGCTCAGGAGGTAATGAGCTTCACCTGTTTCAGGGCAGGGCACAGCTAAGCCCTGAGAGTTACAATGATAAAAAGTGGTCATTAGCTTGGACCAAGCAGAAGCAGATGCAGAACCAAAGGGAGGACGAGAAAGGAAGCCAGCAAAGGAGCACGCTGACTAGAAGGAGTCAAGGAGGAGTGAGAATCAAGGGAGCCATATTCCTGAGGCCAGAAGGAAGCAACCCAGGACAGGGGTTGTCTGGTAAAGGCAGGAGAGAGAAGAATCTTCCTGAGAGGCAGGCTTGGGAAAGCTCACACGCTCCTAAGAGAGAGACATGCTGGCTGGAGAATACCGGTACGTCTGAGGGGAAAGTTAATAGGCTGAAAGGCAAGCAAACACAAGCTGTGTTTGAGAACCAGTCTAACCCTGCAGAGTGAAGAGTTCCTTCCCTTTCAAAGCCAAAAGGTAGGCTTAATAATTTATATAAGTTTGAACCTAGCTATAAAGCAGTTCCCTATAGTTACCAGAAAGTAGCAAACTCCCTGGACAAAAATTACAGCACATATGGTAGTTTACAACCCTGCTCAGGAGAGTGTTACAGAGAGAAACCATGTGAGGTCAGAGAAACCATTTGCTTCAAAGATCAGGATAGCAGTTTACTGCCACACCCTGCTATTCCTGATACTGAGGAAATGCAGATAGACTCTGACCATAATGAAATAGTGGATGATCGGATGGACTGTACATTATCTTTGGCTGACCATGTGAATTCCCTATGCTGAACAGTGTCTGTGAGAGACGGTAAAAGCAGCAGAAGAAAAGGGAACATTTTCTTTGCTAATTGAAGCTGTTGTGATTTGTTTTGTATCAAGCAATGTGTATATAAGTGATTTGCATGTTGTCAGTTTTTAGGTACCCAAATGAACCAAATCCATGCTCATAAATGCCCAGCCCTAGTTTCAAGTGTGTTCCTGTTTCAACAAATTCAGAATATATTCTGTTAGGAGAAAATGGACCAAATCATAAAGTCTGCAATTATTTGTTTCTTCTAGTCGAGTAGAATTTTCAAATTTCACTTTAGCTCTCACATTAACAATACAGGCCTTCATGTGGTTACATTATTTGGCATCGTGCTACATTTGCTATATTTTGTTGATAGAACATAGTTCACACACAGTGGTGATCTGCTCTACCCTGGCTCTAATACAGATCAGATATTCAAATGTCTGGCGTGAATAGACTCAGGTTATTGGGGGTCAGCTTCAACCCAGCTTGAATCTGAGAGTGACTATTTATTTTGAAAGTCAGTTTGACTTTGTTTCAGATTTATGCAGATAATTCACAGATGTTTCAAATCCATTCTGTACTTAGTTGAATTGATAGGAGCAAGAAGGGCCGACTGGATGAGTGTGGTTGTTCATCTGTGAATGGCATACATGGTTTCACCCCTTCTTGTTTCAAACGAAGGATTACTAAACAAACAAACCCCCCTCCAAAAAAAATCCTTACACTATAATAGTGATATAACAGAAAAGGTTTAAGTGATCAATATGCTCCATCATACGAAGCGCATATAAACTATAAACATAACCCAAGCCCATAGCTACAGTATGAGGGATAGGTTAAAACACCCACCTAACCTTACTGTTAGAGGTGTCCTGACGCAGCCCTGTGACTGAAAGGGGCGAAACTCAAGTCCACATGTCTCACAGCAATTCCTTTCCTTCTTAAATTGGGAGAGCTACTGATACTGAAGCAAAGTGTTTTTCAATTTCTTTAAATGCACTGCTTTAGGGGCCAATGAATGATATGCAAGGGAGTTAGTGGTGTGCTAGTAATACTTGCCTTTGGTTTGTCACCTTCCCTTCGCTGAGGCCCCCATTTTCTTTCTTTTTCGATCTCTCTCCCCTGAAGGTTAGGTGGGTGTTTTACCCTATCCCTAAATAGTTATGGGCTTGGGTTATGTTTAAAGTTTATATGCGCTTCTGTTATATTACTATTTCACATTTTAAAGTAAGCCGTTCCCTAAACATTACTACAGTCTTTTTCATACATAATGGTAGTAACTGCAAAGTAAGGAAAATTCAAAGTCCTGATCAGTCCCTTGGAAGTGACAGTTTGTCCCAGTTTTACTTGCTAGAGAAGGCTCCGAGGTACTTTTAACTAGCTGACTCTGCCTGTTCTTGTTATGTGATCACACAAGAATTAAATCTGGGTATTTATTGTATCTCAAGTTTAAAAGAATCTGCAGATTCTGTCTTGGAATGAAAAATTACAGGACATATGAAAGAACAGAACCATTCAGGAACCAACACAATGGGGCCCCAGGAGATGATAAAGAAGAAATCTAGAACTTAGAATTTCTTTTCTTTGTTGTTGTTCTGGTTAGTTGATGAAGGATATACTAATAAGGGACTTATTTACTAAGCTGCACTGGGTGTTTAATAAAGAGTTCAAAAGACAACTCAACAAGAGTAACAGCACATATATTAAATACCTAACATGGAAATTCTTAGTGGGGGTAGGGAGTATGCCTTAAAAGGATATGCACAAAGCAAAAATGTTTAATTAGTTTTATGGTTGGGCTTTTTTCATAACTTGTGGACTTTTTCATTTCATTTCAAACGTGTTTTAATACAGATCTTTTAATGTGCATTAGAACCTTTAACACGTTACCCAACTTAATGTGTGTTAAATTCTAGGTTAATATGCATTAAATTGATTTAGCTTGCACTGTATTTTTTAGACATGTTAGCAAACTGAATGTACCCTGATGAATACTGTGACAAGGAAGCCTGTTTTGAGCCTATGAGCATAGAAAAGGCCAATGACTTTAACTTAGAGAAAGGAGAAATCCCTACAGGGCATGGATTTCAGGCCCCTCATAGAGAAAGAAACCTGAGGGAGAGAAAGTTCAGGCAGCCACACCCTAACTCCTATGACTTAACTGCAGGCTTGAGAGGTGATTACAATCACCTGGGAGGAGTGGAGGAAGGGCTGGAGCCCTGGAGAGGGAAATATAAACCCCTGCTAAAGCAGAGGAAAGGGGAAGCTCAGAGGGAAGCTCGGAGGAAAGGAAAATCTCAGAGGAAGGAAGAAACTCTGGGGAGGCAGAGGTCTCAGGAGGTTCGGAAGACTCAGAGGATTCAGGGGAATCAGGAGTGGAACCAGGAGCACCTGCAGATCTCTGGGAGAGAACCCAGAGAGGAATACAGAGAGCTGTTCCAGAGAGGCTGGAAGGAGACAAGGAACCATAGCAAGCACAACCAGGGAGAACTGCCCAGTGCTTCAGGTACTGACTGTCTTTATAGGGGAGAGTTGAGCTCAGGAGAGATATTAGAACCCCCAGGGAGGCTGTATTCTGAGCACCGTGTCCAGAGCTCAGAACAGGACACTGCCCTAACAACACCAGAGGATATGCAGATTGAGTTGGCAGGGGAGGAATTGCAAGATCTAGATATCCCCATGGACTGTACCCTGTGTCAAGCTACAAGCATGGAATCATTATGCAAAAGGCTAGCATTGAATGAGAAAGTCTCCTAGAAGCAGGTAACTGGAAATGAGCCAGGAATTGGGTTTGAAGAAAACTCCACGTGTTTGCATTTCTCAGGCAAAGTGCTGAGTTACACTGAAGAGAAAGTTTGTGAATGTTTGTTACTTGTTTTCTTATTTTGAGTTTAAAACCTATCCTGAATAGAAGGAGGGAAAGAAGAGGTTGTTCCAGAGGAACTGAGTTATTCTTTTGCTGTTAAATGCTTCACAAACACAAGGTTAAAAAGAAGTATTTTTACCTTGCTGAGCACAGATGTTTCTCTAAGACTGAGCAATGTTGTTAACCAGCTGCATGTGTTTAAAAGACAGTGAAGCAGTTATACTGATCTAAATGCTCTGTTGCAAACAATCCTGAATGGACAAAATTCCTGTGTACAGTTTACTTGAACCTTTACTTTAAAATAAATTCTGTCATTTGCCTTAACATCGGACCATGATTACACTTCTTCTTAAGAGCCAAACTACAAGTCCCAGAATCCACCTGAGGAAAAGCTAGTTTATTTGAGCTCACCAAGAGAGGTTCTCCGTTACCTCGCCCCTATAAGCCAGAGGTCAGGGGCAAGGACGTGACAATACACATCCCTGGTGCCTTGCAGTTGACACTGGTGTCGTTAACATAACTGGTAATGCATCAGATAACACAGACGTTAGCTACACTGTCAGAGTATAGCTAACTGTATACTGACCTAAAGCAAATTACCACCACTCAAAAAAAATATTTTTCCAACTCCTAAACATGTTAAATATTTAGGGACTTTTTTCTATTAAACCACTTTAAGGTTCTTTAGTTAATACACATTAATAGCAAATGTTAATCCGTGGTGGCCACAAAACCTCTACAGTAACTGTTGGGGGCACTTTGAGAAAGCTACCCATGTTTTACTTGACAAGTCAGGCAGTGATCTTGACCAGGGGGTACACCGATCATTCCCGGACAGTTCCCAATAGGTATCTGAAGCTGTTCAGGGGGGATCGGTGCTGAAGGGGGGGAGGGGCGGCCAGTTAGTGCCATGGATCTCTACAGCCATGGCATCGACAATATTCTCTGATTGGAGGGGGGCACAGTAGTGATCGGGGCACAGAGCAGGTATAGTGGGTCTCTGTGGTAAATCTGAATCCTCTGCAGCATCTGCAGGGGGAAAGCTGGGAACTCTCCCTGCAGATACGCGGACGTTTTTGACTTACTATGGGCCTTTTGGCTGCCATGTTTCAGTAGACATGCCCCTAAATTATGACTATATAAACTAAAGATATTAAACCTGATGTTTAGCAAGAGATTTTCACATTAATCAATTGTTGTATTTTATGGAGGAGTGGCCTAGTGGTTGGAGCAAGGTACTTCAGGCCGGAAGGTCGGGGGTTCAAATCCCACTAGAGGACAGCAACCTTGGGCCAGAAGGACTGGGGTTTCTAGTCCCACAGGTGCTCCTTGTGGTCTTGGGCAAGCCACTTAACCCTCCATAGCCCATGTTCCCTGTAAAATAGTTATCTCCAAGTTATAATGCCCTGTTCAATGTAATTTCAGTTTGTTCAATGTAAACCGCCCTGATGCAGAATAGCGCGGTATATAAGAGAAAAAAAAAATAATAATGTTCTGCGTTTTTAGTGTATTTTCATATTATACTTACTCTTGCTTTTATTGTGTGATATGTTGTATGCTGCCTAATATTTTTGAAAGCAGATTATTCCTGAATTTTAATGAATCAATAAATTCCATGATCTACAAATCCTGTGACTAATAATCACATTTTTTATTCCAGTACATTTATCTAGCATGCTGAGTCAGGGCACTATACAAAAAGGCACAGTGGATCTCTGCACCAGATAACATAAATGCTAAGAGGCCGATTCAGTGCTGGGCACATCTAGGCTGTCTGGATGTCCAGAAAATGAATGGGGCCATTTTGTACCCCATTCTGCAACCACGAGAGCTATATGTTCCCGCAGTTGCAGAATCAGGACACTTGAATGGTCCGGCATACACAGCATTTTGAGCGGGAAGACGTACAGCAGGCTGCCCGTCCCTACTGCTCAATGCTCCGGCTGGTGTGCAGATCCTGTGGCGTCCCATCACCATGGCACCAGCACATCCAGCCTGAGAGCCCAATGCCTGATCTCATAGAAAACCCTTTCGTTGCCGCCTGATCCTCAGCAGCCAGGGCAGGGATCGGGTGACGGGACACCTACCACAGCAGCTCATTGTTATTGGGAGGGGAGCTGCAGGCACCATTCACCCCTGCGCCCAGCACTTATTCCTCCTTTGGGGTGGAATAAGGCAGACATCTAGCAAGCTCCAGGGAACTACAGAGGCCTGACCGGAATGGCCTCTGTACATCCTTGTGCCTGGCCACTTGCTTCCTGCACAAATGCAGTGTACGTGTGGGGAGCAGAAGAGCCAGAATCACTATCAGGGACTAAATGCAGGTTGGGCGTCCATCCGGACATCCAATCCCACTATTCCCTGATCAGAATGACCACCTAAAGGGGTACCTGAGATAGTGGGAAATCATATGACTTGCCAAGAGTCACAGTGCTTGTCAATGGCAAAATCAGAATTTGAATCCAGGTTTTACTGGTTCCTCATCCATTGCTCAAACTATTCCACTGACACACATCTTTCTTTAATGATCTGAACAAATGGATAACACTGGTAACACACTGCTTTTGTAATTTCTTTAGTTGTTTTTCCAGAGCTACATTTCCTTCATCAGATCAAAGCAAAAATGAGCAGGATAAATTTTAAAAAAATATATGTATATGTTCCTGCTTCCATTCCATAAGAACTCATCTTTAGGACAATGGATAGATATGATATAGTCACATTTTGGATCAATATCATTCAAGGAATGATAGTGATGGCTATTTCTATATAGTTTTGTTCTCCTTTGTGGTTTTCTAAGTTTAATTAAAATAATATGAAAAAAAGAGAAACTGTTATGTGCCTTGTCTATTTTTTTCAATGCATTTAAATGAAATATTGCTGCTTTAACAGAAGGGACTCTCCCACAAGGAAGGTTGGACAGCTGGGTCAATGGGCTTATTGCCTGGCGCAAGGAAGCGCTGCCATTAGAAAGATCTGTTGTATTGATGGTCTGAGAATAAATGAAGACCTTTGGGACCAATGAATTCTCTTTGAGTATGATGGCCGTGTAAATCTGTTACAGAGCAAATGTAATGCATCCTCAGACTTCACTGTGACATGCTCTGCATTTTATCACCCTGATAGAGTAACTTATCCTGTTTATTCACTTTGTTTTGCAGCTTCACTCTTGAAAGGATTGAAACATACCAACATTGTGCTACTTCATGATATTATCCATACCAAGGAGACACTGACTCTTGTATTTGAATATGTGGTAAGCAAAAATTATTTGTGATGTTTTCTGACATGAATATGTTGACTTTAAATAGGTTTTTAATAGCAGTTTATTTAAAATTGACACAATATGCATGTACATTCTGCCATACATATTGCTAACATTGAATTTTTTGGCCCAAAGAGCTTGCAGTCTAATTAAATACCTGAGCCAGAAGGAGACAATGATCATTAGGCATGTCTGTTGTAGAGGCAGGACTTGGACTCTTGGTATGAATCCTTTTACTATAATCACTAGGCAACACTCATCCTCAACTTATTTTATTTTTTATTTTTATTTAACATTTCTTATATATACCGCCTTTCATGATATCAACATGATATCAACTTCTTTCATGTATAGAGGTATCTAAAATGGGCCTCCTCGGAGTAAGGTGGTTGAGGCTGAGACTGGTCTGCACAGCCCATCCAACAAGAGTGATTACAGTCTGCAGTTGAGGGAGACAACACTCGAGCCACACAGTCTAGAACTTTGATCTTCACTCGAGGTCCTCGAGGGTCACCAACAGGCAGGGTTTTCAGGATATCCCTAATGAAGATGCTTGAGAGAGATTGAATACAGTGGAGGTAGCAGGCATGCAAATATCTCTCAAGTTTTTCAGGATAACCCTAATGCATCTTCATTAGGGTTATCCTGAAAAACTGACCTCTTGATGGCTCTTGAGAGCTGGGAGTGAAGATTCAGGAGCCCTTTTACTGAAGGGCATTAGCTATTAGCACACGTTCTGCCGAGCACTAATGGTGCGCTGGGACATGCATTAACAATTGGCGCAGGGCTATGACAGTTAACATGGCCAGATTTTAGCACTATAATTGTTCAAGGTTGCAAATGGGTGGGTTAGTTGTGGAAAGTGGGTGGGCCATCAGCACGGATGCACATACCACCACCTCCATAGGTGGAAGCAAGTGCTATTTTTATGCTGCTGGGAACATGCCTTCCATGCCCTCAACAGTTAACGCTGTCATGTTGTACCTAATGCACTATGGTTTGAGCATTATCAGCATTTTAGGTGCAACATCATAGCACCCTTTAATAAAAGGGACCCTAACGGTCCATAAGGAAATTTACAGGGAGCAGAGGGCCAGGATTTGTTGTTGGGCATTTTCTATTGGACTTCAATTATTGCCCACTGTACTTCTCACGAGCCGCTAGTTCCTGTTCTTCTTTTATAGTTCTTGTTGCACTTTAGCTCCACCCATTTATTTATTTTCAAAATCATATAATTGCTCATATACAGTGGTTGTACCATCATTTTCCCTTCTCCTTGCTTCCCATGGCTCAATTTTCCAGCCATTGGCCATTCTGTCTTCTGCCCTCTTTTGAACTCCAAAATGTTCCAACTCTCATTCATCCATTACCTTTCTCCCCAAGATCATATCATGCTCGTCACCATTATCACATCACTGCACTGTCTTCTCCACTTCTCTTGTTCCCTGCAGAATGTCCATTCTGTTTCCAACAAACTTGCCTACATTCATGACCTCTTTATCTTTCATTCCCTATGTAGGTGTTCTGCTGCTCTCATGGAGGTTTTCATTTTTCCCACAAACCACATTCAGTTGGTCATGGTGGTAGTGTTAGGCTGCTGTTTTCCTCCTCCTGCAAGCTTCATACCCTTTTCCCGCCTCAAGCCTACTCATTTTCTTTGAGGTCCACTGTATCCATCTATTCATCCTTACTTTTCATTCTCTATAGCTGTCATCCTCCTTCCCTATTGATTTTGATTTCTGGCTTTCATTATTCCCTGACTCATCTTACCCTCCCTTATCTCCTTACATTAGCATGCCCTCTGATTCTCTTGCTTCAGAGTGCCTTGACTTCAACTCCACTTTTGATCTATGGCTATACTACATTGCTCCCATTCGTCAGCATGGCCCCTGCCTTGACTTAGTCCTTTTTTTCCAACTGCTCTTTTTCCAGCTTTTCCATCTCTATTCTCCCTCTCTGTGGTCATCATCTGTTAACCTTTAGCCTTAAACACCTCACCCCCTCCCCAATTTTGTCCAAACACCACCACCATCTTTAAGAATATCCAGCCTTAAGAGTCTTGCATCTTATCCAGTACTGTCTTTCCTAACCTGTCCTCTCTTTTCTTCTTCAGCCTTGCTAGATTCTTTTGATGTGGCTGTTTCTTCTTAAAACACTATATTCTCTTCTGCTTTGGGCATAAATTTCCTCCTCGCCCCATCGAGTAAAGTTTGCCAAATCTCAGCCCTTGTCTTTCCTCCAGAGTTCATTTTCTACATTCCTGCACCTGTTCTGCAGATTGTCTCTGGCTGAAATCTTGATCCCATGCTGATTTTAGGACTTCCAAATACATGCTCACCTCCTTTTGATCTGATATTGAACTTGCAAGGTAAGATGATTATATCCATCTGATGGGCACATTTTCCTCCAATGCAAATAAGCTCTTTATACTCGCCTCCCTTTTCAAAATCCTTCTGTTTCCCATTCTCCCATCCTTACTTTCTGCCCAGAATTTAGCTAACTGCTTTCATGACTAGATGCACAAGATTAATCATGAATAACCCACCAGGCTACCACCACCTCCTCCACTTCATTCATCTCTCTTGCACCTGCGTATGCTTTGTTCCTTTTCTGAATTCATAGAAGAGGAAACTGACCATCTTCTTTTCTCTTCTAAACATACTACTTGTTTTTCTAACCCCATTCCCACCTGTTCCTTGGCTGTACTGTATATTCTTTCCAGGTGTACATTCCATCTGTCACATCCTCAATTGATCACTTGCCATTGGCAACTTCCCTCTTCCTTCAAACATGTTGTGATTACAATACTCCTCAAAAAACCTCCAATGGACCCTACCAGCCCCTTAACTATCGTTCCATTTCCCTCCTTCCTTCCTTGATATCATGAAAGGTGGTATATAAGAAATGTTAAATATACAAACTGCTCGAGTGCACTTTTCTAGATCCCTTCCAGTCTGAGTTTTGCCTTTATATTCCACTGAAACTGCTGTTGTCAAAGTCTCCAGTATACTCTTTACAGCTAAAGCCAAAGGCCTTTGCTCTGTTTGCATCTTCTTTGACTTCTCTGCTGATTGTTCATCACCATCCACTCCTTGACATACTGTACTCAATTGGTTTTTGGGATTCCGCTCTGTCTTAGTTTTCTTCTTACATTTCTCATCATACTTTTAGTGTTTCCTCTGGTGTTTCTTCCTATACCACTATTCTGCTATTAATCATTGTACCTCAATGCTTTGTCTAGGCCATCTTATCTCTCTACACATATTCCCTTGGTGCTCTAATCTCCTATCATGGCTTTCAGTAAAATTTCTATGCAAATGATGCCCAGAACTTCTTCTCTACACTACTAATTGCACCAAAAATATAGTCCTAAATCTCTGCTTGGATATCCTACCATCACCTTAAACTTGGCCAAGACAGAAATCTTTTCCCCTAAACCTGCTTCCCCTCTTCCTTTTTTTTAATCTCTGCATGGTGTTCTCATCCTTCTGGTTCTCTCTGCTCTTAACTTCTAAGTGGCCTTTGATGCCTTTTTCCCATTCTCTACATACATCCAAAACGCTGCTACAGCATATTGTTTCTTTCTTTTCACCATTGTAAAATGCTTCCCTTTCTTTTTGAACATGGTACCAAAATCCCCATCCTCTCTCTCATTATCTCGCACTTAGACTACTGCAACTTACTCCTCGCTGGTCTCCCACAGAAACATCTTTTCCCAGTTCAAGCTGTTTGAAAATCAGATGCTCAAATTATCTTCTTCTACATCACTACACCCATGTAACCCCTCTCCTCAAGTCATTACATTGGTTTCCCATCCATTTTTGCATACAGTTCACATGTCTATTGCAAAGCAGACTTCTTGAATAAGTGTGCCATGCTCCCTTTGACCGTATTCAAATCCAGACTGAACACTCATCTTTTCTAGGCTACTTTTACATGCTGATCCTTTCTTTATTATACAGTATCCTAGAATCTCTTGTCTGCCAAGTGTGTTTGTCTTGACTAGATTACAAACTGGGTGAATTAGTAACTTTCTTCTATGTGTCTGTACAGCACTAGGATAGTGCTTTAGAAATACTGTAAGTAGTAGTGATTCCAGTAACTAATGCTGCTGTTATCAGTAGTAGTATTTAGAGTATTGTTTTTATTATTTCATTATAGCAATGCAAGCCTTGAGGCAGGTGAAGATAGTAAGGCTCATCTAGTCCGCTAGTTTCATTCCAGGTGCAATTCGACAGACTCCAGCTGATCTCTAGATTTTTCCTTACTTCTTTGCAACTTGAGATCCTCTGTTTTTTCTAATTCTGTAACTGTTTTGGTTTCCATTTCCATTATTAGGGCACGTGATTTGCCTACAACTATTTCTGCGGCAAAATATTTTCATTCTAGTTGGATATTCTAACAGACGTACAGTGTAACTGGCATAAGATCACACAATGGATCATTGACTGTGCTGATTAGAATATATAGGGGTTTGTATGGTCCTCTCTGTTTCTCAGCCTGATTTATACAAGATTTTCTACCTGTCATGCCTACGATAAAAACCTTTACCAGCCACATAGAATATCAGTGGGACTGAGAGGAGATGTAAAATGAAAATACTGCTTTGGAAACTCAATGTATAATGAATGTTGCAACAGATAGCATTGCGGGCTCTTGGATCGATTTGAAGATTTGGGTAATCTGAATAATAGTGTAATCTGGATGAAGAGAAAGCACAAGCAATTTAAAAGAAAACAAGAGGACTGCATTTGAGAAACCAGTGCAGTAAACATTTTTTTGCTTCAGACATGGTGCATCAATGGTATGGCATGGTATGCCTTTTTCACCTTAGGCATCCCTGTGTAAGAACATAACATAAGAAAGTCCATTAAGAAGGACCAGGAATTTCACGGTTTGAAACACGATATTGTGTAAAAGTTTGACATGCGTCTTCATAGAATGATTCGTTGTGAAATTTGGAAGAATCCATTGTGAAATCTGGAAGATGTTGCCCGAGAGGATGAAGAAAACATGACATACTCGCTGAAGAAGTACGTGAGGGATAGCCTTTATCCACCAGAAGTCAGCGTTCTACCCACTGGATGGCTGAATTAAGCAGAATTTAAGTTGAGTACTTACTACTTTGTTCATCTCGGGGGACTGAGGATGATTTTATAATCTTGTCTCGGTGGAAGGTAAAGAGTGAGTGCACTCTTTTTATTTTAAAAAAAAAAGGATTTTCTACGAGAGGGAAAGTTCCCTCTCAAGGCAAACGATCCGACATAAATAATAGTTTGTTTCTTTAGGGTATCTATGAATGGACACTAAATCTCTTTGATCTGCTGAATCCATTTATTCGGCACCAGTCACTTTCTGGCTACCAGCACAGAATATCTGGATTTTTTTTTTTTTACCTGCAGTAGCCCGCGTTTAAAAAGAAAAAAACCCACTTCCTGCCATGGGCTGAATCTCAGCCCATTTATTTCTATTTGCATATAAATTATATCTTTAGATAATATGAGACTCTGCCTAGTGGCACTGCTGCAAAACCCTTGAATATATTACATAGTCCCCAGGATGGGTGTAAATGTGTATCTTCAATCTATTCTCATTTCTTTTATTTGAGCCTTTTCTCCATCTGCATCTAGGTTAAGTGAATTCTCATTGGGAATAGCTTTCACATTTAATATTAACTGGAAATGCTTGCTATTTGTATGTTTTTACATTTATGAGAATATTTAACCTTTAGACAATCCCTACAGCACTCTCCTTTTAGGAAGTGGTGACCTCTCTTTTGCAATTACATGTAAACTATTTGCCACTTTTTAATAAGCAATTAGTTTTTAATCAGAAACTTTTATGGATAAACTGAATTTACTTCCCGGTAATTCAAAGATTAGATTAAATGTGTTTGATATCAATGGAAAATGAAAAGAAAAAAGCTCATCCACTGTATGGGGTGTGTCATTTTGATTTGAAATGTCTTTTGTGTGTTTGACGTGCAGATTATCTGAAGGTCAATCAGTGAAGGTTAAATTATCAGAGGAAACGTGCATATGACTAATAAGAAAAAAAAGAAGGGGCATGAAAGAGTGCAAATCTTTGAAATTGGTTCTTTGTGCTCTTATCCTTGAGCAAGTATTACACTTGGCAGGCACAGCGCAATGGATAAGATCACCTGCCCATCATCATGTGGAGACTTTTTCTAATATTTCTTGCTAAGAGTTCCTATTGAATGCATGGAGCTAGTTCCATCCCACATATTACTTTCATTGTGTAATAGTTTTTAAAAACAAAAAAGCAAAAACATGCAAATTGCAACACATGGAAATGTTGATACACAGAAAAATAAATTCATTCCTATAAATACCTGAAGATTGGAGGATTGCAAATGTAACACCAATTTTTAAAAAGGGTTCGAGGGGTGATCGGGGAAACTACAGACCGGTGAGCCTCACTTCAGTACTGGGAAAAATGGTAGAAACCATCATAAAAGAATAAAATTACTCAGCATGTAGATAGTCATGGCCTAATGGGAGACAGCCAACATGGCTTTAGACAAGGAAGATCTTGTCTTACTAATCTGTTATGTTTTTTTGAACGTGTGAATAAACAGGTGGACAAAGGTGAGTCGGTTGAAATAGTGTATCTGGACTTTCAGAAAGCCTTTGACAAGGTCCCTCATCAAAGACTGTTGGCAAAACTAAAGAGTCATGGGATAGGAGGCAGTGTACTACCGTGGATCAGGAACTGGTTAAAAGATAGAAAGCAGAGGGTTGGGCTAAATGGCCAATTTTCCCAATGGAGAAAGGTGGATAGTGGTGTACCCCAGGGATCTGTGCTGGGTCCGCTGCTTTTTGACATATTCATAAATGACCTGGAAAGTGGAATAACGAGTGAGGTTATCAAATTTGCAGATGACACAAAACTATTTAAAGTTGTTAAAACCCAAGAGGATTGTGGAAAATTGCCAGAGGATCTTGATAAGTTGGAAGACTGGGCATCAAAATGGCAGATGAAATTTAATGTGGACAAGTGCAAAGTTATGCACCTAGGGAAGAACAACCCAAACTATGGTTACACGATGCAAGGTTCCACATTAGGAACCACCACCCAGGAAAAAGATTTAGGCGTCATTGTGGATAACATGTTAAAACCCTCGGCCCAGTGTGCAGCGGCAGCCAAGAGAGCAAATAGAATGCTAGGTATCATAAGGAAAGGAATGGAAAATAAAACAAAAGATATTATAATGCCTCTATACCGTTCCATGGTGAGACCGCACCTTGAATATTGTGTGCAATTCTGGTCGCCATATCTTAAAAAGGATATAGCGTTATTAGAAAAGGTTCAGAGAAGAGCCACCAAAATGGTAAAGGGGATGGAAGGATACTCCTATGAAGTAAGGCTAAAAAGGTTAGGGCTCTTTAACCTGGAAAAGAGATGGCTGAGGGGAGATATGATAGAAGTCTATAAATTAATGAACGGAGTGGAACGGGTAAACGTAGATTGACTGTTTACGTTATCAGAATATAGAAAGACAAGGGGACATGCAATGAAGCTACAGGGTAAACTATTTAAGACTAATAAAAGAAAATATTTTTTCATTTAACGTGTAATCAAACTCTGGAATTTGTTACCGGAGGATGTAGTAAAGGCTGTTAGTGTAGCTGGGTTTAAAAAAAGGTTTGGACAAGTTTCTGGAGGAAAGGTCCATAAACCATTATTAAGAAGGGACCCAGTTTATCAATGCTTGACCTAGTACAAGCATTGCAGAACCTGTGTCTTTTGGGGAAACTGCTAGGTACGTATGACCTAGATTGGCCACTGTTGGAAACAGAATACTGGGCTTGATGGACCTTGGTCTGACCCAGTATGGCATATCTTATGTTCTTATGGAAATCTACTTCAAAAGTAAAACAAAAATTGGCTGGAAGTTCTGTGTTTGATTCTTGAGCCTAGCTTCTACTTTCTGACTAAATATGGTTGGGGATACTGAGATGGCAGTGTTCATAGACCCTGGGAAGGGAGGGCATGGGTGAGAGGAGAGGGAGGGACTCAACTATTGTACAAAAGTGACACGTACCAACTAAACTTAGGGCGTACGCATTCCTGGGTTTTGGAGGGAGACACAATTCATGGCCTTTGAATATGGTCACTGTGATGGCTGAGGTGGAAGAGGCTACTTGTAAATGAAGTCTTGGCTTTGTGGCCCAGTAGAGGTCAGTTCTAGATGAGCTGAAAGCCCAGAGGAGCAAAAGGAAAATGCTGGGTCATAAAAAAAAATTTGCAACCATGCCATGCCAACAGTAATTTATCATTATTTTGATAACAACAAAATGGTGAAAACTGATTTGCCTCTGTGAACCACATATGATAGGATGAAAATATTCTCTTCCCGTCTTTTGTACTTCTCTTCCTGTCACTCAGCCTTCCCCCCATAGTTCCCATTGTGTGTCTCCTTAGTGCTCCTTAATATTCCCTCTAAGGTACTTGGAAGTCATCCTTTCATGTTCCTATCATTGGGAGTACTACATCAATATTGTGTTTTCAATCACAGCAGTGGGCAAGTTCTCTAGGATTCTCAAGAAACCTATTTGCCCTTTGCAATGAAATCACTGTATTGATGTTTCTCCAGGACCAAGCAGGAAGTCAGTCCTCACTTATGGGTGACGTCGGCGCCGACGGAGCCCTCGCGGAGCAATTTTCCCCAGCTTTCAAAGAAAGCCTTTGGGAATTGCAGCGCGCATGCGCGGTCCTCTTCCCGCCCAAGGGTGCCATCTTAGCCAGTCTTCTTTTTTCCGCGGAGCCCTACAGACGTCCCCGTCGTGTCCCCGCGAAAAAGTTGATATTTCTTCATAATTTTATTCTTTTCCTTCGGTTCGACGCCGGTCTTTTTCCCGCCCGGACTCGCGACGCCGGTCACGAGTCCTCTTCTTCTTTTCGGTTTTTCTGACTTAGTCAGTTTTCGTTTTCGGTTTTTCCCTGGCAGCCCGGTCCTTTGACCTCGCCGGGGCCCTTTTTCCCCCGATGGCTGCCAGTGGTTTTAAGCGGTGTGGTCAGTGTGACCGAAATATGTCACTAACTGACACACACGACTTTTGCCTCCGCTGCCTGGGCCCGGATCATGAAGAAATGATCTGTGGGCCCTGCGGCAAAATGTCCTCCAAAGCGTTGAGAAGTCGGCGGCATCAGCGGGATAGGATCTTCGCTGACCCCAGCCGTACCCGGACCTCGTCGGAGGCCTCCGCGTCCAAAGGTTCCAGCTCGGACCGTCGCCGGAGTTCCTCCGACAGGGGTTCTCCCTCCGGGGACCATAGACGTAAGGTGAAACCCGCGAGGGCGGCGTCGGTGGACGCTCCTGGCTCCGCGAGGGCCAGGTCGCATAGCCCCGATAGCCGCCCCGGGTCCTTGGAGAAGGAGCACCTCACGAAGCGACCTCGCCTGGAGTCGGAGCTGCCTGCTCGGGTAAGTCCTGTGGTCCTCCTGGACTCGCCTCCGCGACAGCCGACGTCGGGCCCGACGCCGTCGGGGCCCGAGTCGGGGGCTGCTGGGTCACCTGAGCTCGGACTCAGGTTGACGGCCTTGGAGAGCAGACTGTCTGCCTTCATGGACCAGCACCGGGCACTGCTCGCTGGCTTCGCTGGCGTCGCTGCCCCGACCGCCGGGACGTCGACGTCCAAGTCGACCCCGGAGACCGAGCCGATCCTCGAGTCGATGCGAACTCGAGTCGATCCTCGGTCGAGGTCACCCTCGGCCTCCCGTTCGGGACCGAGGTCGCCGACGCCGACTCCCTCGGCGTCGGGGCGGCAGGCGCCGCGCCCTGCCCGGGCCGACCCCACCGAGTCCTCGTCGGAGTCGGTCTGGGAGTCTGAAGAGGAAGAGTCGCCTGATTCTTTCCGGACTCGGTGTGTCCCCTCGGACTCACCGGAGTCCGAACCTCGGAAGCAGTCCCCCCCGGAGGATGCCCGGTTCTCGGACTTCGTCAGGGATATGGCCAAGGCTTTGGCCTTCCCTGCGGACCCCGAGGAGGAGCCTCGAGCCGAAGAGCTCGACGCCCTCCAGTATGACTCTCCCGCAAGGGAACACTTTACTGTACCGGTTCCTCCTATGCTGGAACGACTACTCTTCCGCATGTGGGAGAGTCCGGCCACCTCGCCGGCCCTGAGCAAGCGGGTCGATTCTATCTATCGAGTCCGCAAGAGCCCTGGCTTCCAAAAAGCACAGCTACCACACCATTCCATGGTAGTGGAATCGGCCATGCATCGTCTTAAGAGCCAGAAGATGCACTCCTCGGTGCCTCCTGGCAGGGAGGCCCGTAACCTGGATGGCCTTGGTAAGAAGTGTTTCCAGGGCTCTATGCTTGCGTGTCGTGTCCAGACCTACCAGCTATACATGGGCATGTATCTCCGAGACCTGGCTAAAGAGCTAGCCGGATTCTCCGCTGGTTTGTCCGAGGAACCCTTGCGGAGGTTCCTGGCCTTGTCCACTGGCATTCGGGAATGCTCAAAGTTCATGTCCCGAGCAGCCTATGATGGCTTTGAAGCATTGGCTCGAGTGGCCGCAGCCGGCATCGGTGCCCGCCGACAGGCTTGGCTTCAGTCATCTGACCTTGAGCCCTGGGTGCAGGACAAGTTGGTCGATGTCCCCTGCCGAGGCGAAAACCTCTTTGGCAAGCCCATGGCTGAAAAGGCTGCACAAATTGAGACGGAGACTCTCACCAGGACCAGGCTTTCTAGGAAGACCTCCGCCCCTTCCCAGAAAAAGAAGGTCTCGGGAAAAAAGTCCTTTTACCCGAGGAAGGCGGCTGCCTACAAACAATACCCCCATTATCAGGCCCCTGCAGCTCCCCAACAGGGCCAGCAGGCCAAGGGACGGGGTAACGGGTCCCGTAGGCAGCAAGCCCCCAAGCCTGCACCACCAGCCCCTGCTCAGCAGGGTGGGGGTTTTTGACTCCTTAAGCATAGCCTCCCCCCCCCCGCTGGTTCCTCCCAGCACCGGAGGCCGGCTGGTTCACTTTGCCCACAGGTGGTCCAGCATCACCTCAGATGCCTGGGTGCTTCAAGTCGTGCGAGAAGGCTATCTTCTCCACTTCCACCAGGTCCCTCCCTCCTATTTTCCGGGAGAACCTCCACGACCCCCTCTGCACAGGGAATTATTCCTTCAGGAGTTAGCAGGTCTTCTACAGGAACAGGCGGTGGAACCGGTGCCCCACCACCTGAAAGGTCAAGGCTTTTATTCCAGGTATTTTCTAATACCAAAGAGAACAGGAGGCCTCAGACCCATCCTGGACTTGTGCAACCTCAACAAGTTCCTCGTGCGGGAGAAGTTCAAGATGCTTACCCTTGGAATCCTTCTGCCCTACCTCCAGCAGGGAGATTGGCTATGCTCCTTGGATCTAAAGGATGCCTACACGCACATCCTCATCCACCCAAGCCACCGCCAATACCTAAGGTTTGTGGTGGCAGGGAATCATTACCAGTACAGAGTACTGCCCTTTGGCCTGTCCTCCGCACCGCGGGTCTTCACAAAATGTCTCGCGGTGGTGGCGGCCCATCTCAGGCTTCACGGCCTCTATGTCTTTCCGTACCTCGACGACTGGCTCATCAGAGCAGCGTCCGCTCTGGAGGTCACCAACGCCACGCGCCGCACGGTGACTCTTCTGCAGTACTTGGGCTTTGTTATAAACTTCGCAAAGTCCACTTTGCTCCCCTCACAGGATCTCGAGTTCATCGGCGCAAGGCTGCACACTCCTCAGGCACGAGCGTACCTACCGCTCGACAGGGCTCAACGGCTCATGGACCTAGCCGACCGTTTTCGCAGCCAGCCCCTGGTCTCCGCCAGGCGCTTCCTGAGACTACTCGGCCATATGGCTTCCACCGTCCATGTGACCCCCAATGCCCGCCTGAATATGCGGCCTGCTCAGTGGTGTCTCCGCCAGCAGTGGCGACAAGCCACAGGCGGCCTAGCAGACCTAGTGCGCGTCTCCGAGCCGCTGATCTCGTCTCTCTCCGGTGGTGGCTTCAGCAGCCGAACCTGATATTCGGAATGCCTTTCCAGTCACCTCAGCCGGCCCGGGTGCTGACAACAGATGCATTCCTCCTGGGCTGGGGAGCGCATTGCCAAGGGGCACGTACTCAGGGCCTCTGGACCACGTGGGAGTCTGCTCAGCAGATCAACTTCCTGGAGCTCAGGGCGATCCGCCTGGCTCTCAAGGCCTTCTCCCACCTGACTTCTCACCAGTCCGTCCTTGTCCAGACGGACAATCAAGTTGCCATGTTCTACGTGAACAAGCAGGGGGGCACGGGCTCCTTCCTCCTCTGCTGGGAGGCACAGAAGCTCTGCTCTTGGGCCGTCAGTCACGGCATTCTCCTCAAGGCAGTTTATCTCCCAGGCCAAGAGAATTACCTGGCGGACAAACTCAGCAGGATCCTCCAGCCGCACGAGTGGCGTCTGGATCCCTTGATAGTTCAGAAGCTCTTTCTAAAGTGGGGCCTCCCCACGATGGATCTCTTTGCCAGTCCTCACAACTGGCAACTTCCTCGCTTCTGCTCTCGTCAGCCACACCCCCTTCGGGTTGCGGCGGACGCTTTCCTGCTCTCATGGTCGGGGAGCCTTCTGTACGCTTTCCCTCCCATCCCGCTAGTCTCCCGGACTCTTTTCAAGGTTCTCCGAGACAAAGCCTTCATAATCCTGGTGGCCCCTCGCTGGCCCAGACAGCCGTGGTTTCCACTCCTGCTGCAATTAGCGGTGGAGGATCCATTCCCTCTGGGGTTTCAACCGGATCTCCTCACTCAGGATCAGGGGTCTCTGCTACACCCCAACCTCAGGTCTCTCAACCTAATGGCCTGGCTGCTGAGAGGGTAGTCCTTGCTCCCCTTCTCCTGCCGACAGAGGTGGAGGAGGTCGTCCTAGCTTCGCGACGGCCTTCTACCCGAAAATTCTACGCCCTTAAATGGCGTCGTTTCTCCGTTTGGTGTACCCAACAGTCTCAGGATCCCTTCTCCTGCCCGGTGTCGGTGGTCTTGCAGTACTTGCTCTACCTCTCTAATCTGGGACTTAAGTCCAACTCCGTCAAAGTTCACCTCAGTGCTCTTTCAGCACATCATGTGCCGGTGGACGGCAGACCTCTTTCCAGCGACCCTCTCGTGGCGAGGTTTCTCCGAGGTCTCCTCCTACTTAAACCACCTCTGCGCCCGCCAGCGCCTGACTGGGACCTGAATGTGGTTTTACAGCGGATCACCTGTCCGCCTTTTGAACCTATGGCTACCTGTTCTCTCCGTTTTCTTTCTTGGAAAACATTGTTCTTGATAGCCCTCACTTCCGCTAGACGCGTAAGTGAATTGCAGGCCCTCGTGTCTGATCCCCCTTACACTCGGTTCTACAAAAATAGGGTAGTCCTACGGACTCACCCAAAATTTCTTCCAAAAGTGGTCTCCCCTTTTCATATCAATCAGGAGGTGGTACTTCCAACCTTCTTTCCCAGACCACACTCCAGCCGAGCTGAAACGGTCCTCCATACCCTGGACTGTAGAAGGGCATTGAACTTCTACCTTGACCGTACGCGGGAGCACCGTAAAGCTGCTCAGCTTTTTGTGTCTTTTGACCCCAATAAATTGGGGCTCCCGGTCTCCAAGCGTACTCTGTCCATCTGGGTTGCGGACTGTATCTCTTGGGCTTATGGGGCAGCCGGACTCTCCTTGGACGGTCGAGTCACGGCTCATTGCGTTCGGGCAAAGGCCACGTCAGTGGCTTACCTCCACTCTGTTCCGCTGGCAGACATCTGCCGGGCCGCTACTTGGTCTTCGAGCCAGACTTTTGCGGTCCATTACTGTCTCGAGAGGGAGTCCCGCAGGGACAGTGCTTTCGGACAGGCAGTCCTCCGTAATCTCTTTGAGGTCTGAGCAACTCCTACCCTCCATCCCGGATGTGGGCTACCGGTGGGTAATAATTCAGCGAAGATTCTTTCCTTCTGTGCTGCTGAGCTAGAGGGAGCTCATTTTTGTGCTTGGGGTCTCCGGTAGCCTTAAGCTTGGGAGTCCCATAAGTGAGGACTGACTTCCTGCTTGGTCCTGGAGAAAGCGTAGTTACTCACCTGTAACAGGTGTTCTCCAGGAGCAGCAGGAATCAGTCCTCACAACCCTCCCTCCTCCCCTTGGAGTTGCAATCGTCTGCTTTACTTTTTTGCAAATTTTTATGCTGTCTTTTTTAGCTATGTCATCTGACTGGCTAAGATGGCACCCTTGGGCGGGAAGAGGACCGCGCATGCGCGCTGCAATTCCCAAAGGCTTTCTTTGAAAGCTGGGGAAAATTGCTCCGCGAGGGCTCCGTCGGCGCCGACGTCACCCATAAGTGAGGACTGATTCCTGCTGCTCCTGGAGAACACCTGTTACAGGTGAGTAACTACGCTATCACTACTAATGATAGGAATGGGAATGAGTGACTTCTGCAAACCTTAAAGAGAAATGAAATGGCAGCGAGGCCACTTACTCGCCAGCCAGGGGTAACCGGGGGAGCGGGGCGGTGCGGGTCCTGACGTCGGCAAGTCATCCCGGGAGGGGGGGTGGGTGTGTGGAAAGCGTCTTTTGAACTGATTGGCTCCCGCGGAGGAGTGAGGTGTGCAGGAGCCAATGAAAGGGGAGAGGAGAGAGGGTTTGTGAGCGAGGGTGCCGGCTGGAAGGCAGTCAGTGGCGGAGAGCTGAGGAGGAATGTGGTCGGCGTTCATCGAGGGTCTGTGCGAGGAACGAGAGGCACGAGGCATATCTGGGTGCAGGACAGACTCTGGGGGACGTTGGAGAGCGCGGTGTGGTTCACTCATGCTGCGGGCAGAAGGAAAATGGTGAGGCAATCGGAGCAGGCAGTGGCGTGTTGCCAGAGCCAAGGCACGTGGCATTTGGGCCTGGATCAGTGTTGCAATGCAGGGCTCGACACTCTGAGGGCTTAATCAGGCAAGTTTATACATCCTACCACTAGACAAAAAAAAAACAAAAAACTATCGATTACTTGGGGCGTTGTAATTAAGTTTCTAGTAATGCCTCGCAGGGGCCGGCTGACTCGGGGGAGGGGGACAGGAGGGTTGCGGCAAGTGAGGGGTAGGCAGGCCACATCATTGTAGCATGAGCAAGGAGAGTCTTGAGGTGCAGCGGAGACGGAAGGGAATAAGGGTGAGGACGCAGCTAGGGGGAGGTCTCTGGGGTATCAGGGAAGGGGAGGGGTGGCAGGAGGTCTGCCAGACCCGGGCTACCCAGGAGGGGGTGTGGGGGGGGGCAGTGCATTTGCCTACGAGGAGCAGGGTTAGGGTTTGGGGGGTTCGGGTGCCCGGGGATGGGATTTCGTTCAGGGGGGATCAATCCTGCAGCAGGGATGGGGCTAATTGGACCATTGAGGAGAATATATCCTCGCTAGGCCACGTAGGGAATGGGGACGGAGCGGGGGTGGCAGTCAGAGAAGGTGGGGCTGGTCTAGGTCAGGGTGGGCAGGGTCCTCCGTGGTGAGGGGTGGGCACAGAGGAAGAAAGAGGCAGAGGCTGTACCAGTTACGAAGCGCAGGGCTGTACTGGCCAATTTGGGTGGCTGGTGATGCCAGGGGGTTACTACCCTGTGGCTTGGGACTTTTGGCGTGGGGGTGGGCAAGGATCCTCCAGAGCGGAGTGGTTGGGGGTGTGGCAGTCTCCTTGGCCTCCGGCGGGCTCCCCCCCCCCTGTGTTTTCTTTTTGCCTTCACAGGTACCGGCGGTGTGGCACCCAACAAGTGGTCGGGGAGCAAGAGGTCAAATACCTGGAGAGGACATGGAGGCGAGAGCGGCCGGGAGGAGCAATCTGACGAAGGAGGCGAGGGTGGATCCGGACAGAATGCCTCCGCATCAGGGGGACCGGCAGGAGCCTGGAAGTTGTCAAATGGGAGCGGAGTCCAGGACGGATGAGACAGGTGAGTTACCAGCGGGAAAGGAGGATGGAGAAATGTTGAAATGTTAATAAAGCTGCAACCAGTTAAATTCCCATTAATGTTATAGTGTGGTTATTGAAGGGGGGGGGAGAGGGAGGTGTTGGGGGGGGTGGTTGGAGGGAAAGGGGAGCACCACGTCCGCTGTCCTCGGTTACATTGCTCCTCCCTCTTCCTTTGTGTCTCCTTAGCCATTTTCAATAAAAAAAAAAAATATACCAATACGTCAGCCTCTAAGCTTTGAGTTGGCCATAGCCAAGCATGTGCAATGGAGACAAAAAGCTGTTGACATCTTCCTTATGGTTCTTCTTATTCCTGGATGTTCCCTCTTCTGTGATATACTGTACCAGAACACATTAGGAAACCAAACATCAAAGAGCACACAGTACTTGCAGCAACCAAACTAGAGACAAAGGAGCTGGTACCAAAGACTGGCGAATATTCAGGTATATAACTCTTCCTTTATTGTCCCCAATGCGTTTCGGCCTGGGCCTTCTTCAGGGGGTATGGAAAACAAGCCTCAAAAAATACAATATACATATGAGAACACAAAATATCATAAAAATACAATATCCAAAAAGAATATCACTATGAAAACATAACACACATATAGTTAATAAATGATAAAATCAAGATTAAAAATATTCAACTCATAAAAATTATGAGAAATAAACATATGCAAATTGCTAAAACATTAAAAAGTGCAAGGGTGACATATAGAGACACCGTGTACATGAGAATCCATTTAAATTCATTAACTGTACAATAAACCACTAAATAATACTTATGCATCACAATAAAATCACATACAAATTAAAAACGCATATAAAAATTAAAAACATAAATATGATCCAAGAGTGAACAAAATTTATTAAATGTGAATATAAAATAATTTTTTTTATCACATTTCTATTCAAAACATTTTTATCTTATATTCACGTTTAATAATTTTATTCACTCTTGGACCATATTTATGTTTTTAATTTTTATACGTGTTTTTAATTTGTATGTGATTTTATTGTGATACATAAGTATATTATTTATTGTTTTATTGTACAGTTTATGAATTTAAATGGATTCTCATGTACACGGTGTCTCTATATATCACCCTTGTGGCATATCCCCTGAAGAAGGCCCATGCCAAAACCCGTTGGGTACAATAAAGGAAGAGTTATATACCCGAATATTCACCAGTCTTTGGTACCAAATCCTTTGTCTCTAGAACACACTAGGACCACATATTCAGTAGGCCAACTTTAAACAGATTGTTAGGTAGCCTTTCTAAGTTATCTAGACAGCTTAAAGCTGTCTAGATAACTTAATTAATTAATTTATTTATTTACATTCTCTTATATACCGTGCTATTCTGCATCAGTGCGGTTTACATTGAACAAACTGAAATTACATTGAACAAGGCATTATAACTTGGAGATAACTATTTTAGAGGGAACATGTACAGGGAACATTTTACAGGGATCTTAATGATATCTTTAAGCAATGGCCACCCCACTGAATACTGACCTGGGCCCCATGTAAATGCCTCATGAAATTTCAGTCTTTTCTGTTTCATGTGGTAGAGCCATGGATCGAAGCATGCATGCCTAGTTGTGTTTCAGTTCCTCCATACAGTTGATAGTCACCAGCCAGCAGTACAGGACACTGTCGGCTGTTGACTATCGACCCCATATACCTGAAGCAGAGCATTACAGCTCGAAACGCGCATGTTGTGGATTGGGAGATGTTGAAGGACAGCTGGGTGATTTGGCATTTGGTCAGGTACAAAGTATTCAGATAAGTCCGCACATTTCTTAGATTGCCACAAATGTATAATAGCTATCACTAAAGTAGAACTCTATAAATTATAAATGTATTCATTTGACCAATATTATGTCATTTTATAATTGACCTCTCATTACTAAATAATGCAATATCTTAATATTATTAAACAGGCGACGCTTTTAAGCCATATACATTTTTTATTAAAATAACTTTCTTGGGACTCAAACCATGGAACTTATTGGCAGAAAGAATTTTTCTAGCCACACCACCTGGTGAACTTCATCATCATCATCATCATCATCATCATCCCAAAGATCAAACCATTACTTAGAGCTTATATTAAAGCATATTTCATAGCCTATTCTAAAAATAGAGTAACTAAATTATTCTATAGTACCCCAGTCATCAATTAAATATCTTATCACATTTCATTTATACACAGTTAAATATATTATCACATTGCCTTAATTATAAACTGAATGTGGATTACACCAGAACTTTGCTCACACCCATGTTTTCATCCAAATGTTAGTCTCCAAACACTGCTCTATATTCCTCTTTTTGCTCTATATTGCTCTATTATTTTTGCTCTTCTTGCTCTGACCATGGCCATTGGTTTTGCCACCCACAAGGGGCTTCATCAGAGAGTGACATGACAAACGGGGAACCGGCAAAACAGCCCTCCACTGCCAAAGATTGCGGTTAGCTCAACTCCCAACACTGCAGAATATATCAACAATCAGAGAATGCTGCCGAAACAGCCCTTCTCTCTCAGGATACATGGCTGAATCAACTCTTTGTAATTACACCAAGCGAAAAGCGCTAACAAACCAGCTCTTCCTGGCAGGCTTCTATTAGATACAAAAATGCATATACATATAATAATACACATTGGGCCACCACACTCAGTATATCACTTATCTGACTTCTCTAAAAACTTTCTTACTAAATATGAAAAACACACCATGGCTGAATCACCTCTATATGTTTTCACCACTGCAGACGCTGCCAAACCTGACCAGTCCTCCCTCAAATATCATTGGATTAGCAAACTAACCAATCGAAGCCATTATCATCACTGCCATTAGCTACCCTCTAAATATTGAGGACAGAATATCCATTCACAAAATTCTCTTAACCTCCTAGTAGCTGTTACTAAAAGCTCTCCACTACTCATTTCTCAATCATTAATTTTGACAGCTCGCCCATCTTGAACCAACCATACACAACAGCAAAACATCAAAAGAATGCATATATACACATCCATGTATTTACCTAGAGCCATCTCCCTTAATTCAAGAACCCACCCAAAAAGTGTGTATTGTCTTGGCATATGTAACTAATTATAAACTATTAAAGAGCTCTAGCATAAAACTACATGCAGTGCTTGCTGGCACAGACTTTGCTGGTGGGTGTGCACATGGCCAGAGCTTGGGTGCAGTATGGGCTGAGTATATAAGTACACACAAGGATTGTAACATGTGATAATGTAAATGAATTCTGGAATGAAATAGATGTGGACATTTACACCAGTCCTAGGGCTGGTATGCCTTAATTAAGGCATGATTTCTGCCACTTAGGCTAGTATTTTATAAAGGCAAATAGGAGTTTATTTGTTTTTATAAACTAGGCCAGTAGTTCCCAAACCTGTCCTGGGGACTCCACAGCCAGCCAGTTTCCCAGGATATTCACAAACAGGAGGTAGATTTGTATGCAGTAGAGGCACTGTATAAGGACGTAAGAAATGCCATACTGGTAAGACCAAGGTCCATCGAGCCCAATATCCTGTTTCTAACAGTGGCCAATCCAGGTCACACAAGTATCTAGCAGTTTCCCAGAAGGATACATAGAGGCCTATTCTGTACTGGCAGTTCAGTCCCTGTATGGCCAATCATCCCAAATTACCCATGTCTACCAATAGCCAAATTAATATGAATAAAATACAGTCTCTAAAATGCTTGTATGCAAATGCTAGAAGTCTAAAAAATAAGAAGGGAGAGATAGAAAATATAGCACTAAATGAGAGGTTAGATATGATTGGAATATCAGAGACATGGTGGAAGGAGGACAACCAGTGGGACACTGTGATACCTGGGTACAAACTATATCGTAATGATAGAGCTGATCAAATTGGTGGAGGGGTTGTGCTCTATGTCAGAGAGGGCATTGACTCAGAAAGGATTAAAATTTTGCAGGAAACAAAATTTGCTGTAGAATCTCTATGGATTGAAATTCCATGTAAAAAGGGGAAGGTGATGGCAGTGGGGGTGTACTATCGACAACCGGGCCAGAATGAACAAATGGATGATGAAATGCTCAAAGAAATCAAGGAAGCTAACAAAAGTTACAGCGCAGTAATAATAATGGGTGATTTCAATTACCCCGGTATCGACTGGGTCAGTGTCACGGCAGGACATGCTAGGGAGATAAAGTTCCTAGATGACATAAATGACTGCTTCTTGGAGCAGCTGGTTCATGAACTGACCAGAGGGGAAGCCATATTAGACCTAGTTCTTAGTGGAACACCAGATCTAGTGCAAGAGATAAGGGTGTTGGGAGCACTTGGCAATAGTGATCATAGCATGATCGCCTTTGATTTAATTAGTGGAGGAGGGATAGTACAGAAATCCACAGTACTACCTTTTAACTTTCAAAAGGGAGACTATGATAAAATGAGGAAAATAGTTAAGAAAAAACTAAAAGGAGCAGTTGCAAAGGTTAAAGACTTACATCAAGCTTGGGTGTTGTTCAAACATACTATCTTGGCAGCCCAGACCAGCTGTATTCCACGCTTTAAGAAAAGTGGAAGGAAGTCCAAAAAACTGCCAGCATGGTTTAAAGGTGAGGTCAGAGAGGCTGTTGTTGCCAAAAAAGCATCTTTCAGGAAATAGAAAAAAGAGCCAAACAACGAAACCTGGAAACAGTACAAGCACTGGCAAGTCAAATGCAAGGCATTGATAAAGCAGGCAAAGGGAGAGTTTGAGAAGAAGCTTGCTGTGGAAGCAAAAACG
The DNA here is from genome assembly GCA_033557465.1 of Ichthyophis bannanicus. NCBI lineage: Eukaryota > Metazoa > Chordata > Amphibia > Gymnophiona > Ichthyophiidae > Ichthyophis > Ichthyophis bannanicus. Next base: position 449,338,601 of record CM066031.1, read on the forward strand.
CGAAATAAAGATTTTTTCAAGTACATTCGTAGCAAAAAACCTGTGAGAGTCAGTTGGTCCATTAGATGATAGAGGAGTCAAAGGGACATTAAGAGGCGACAAGGCGATAGCGGAGAGACTGAATGAATTCTTTGCTTCGGTCCTTACTGAGGAAGATGTAGGGATGATACCCATGACTGAAGTGGTATTTAAAGGTGCAGAAGAATTGAATGAAATATCGATACATTGAGAAGATGTATTACAACTATTAGATAAACTGAAGAGTAGCAAATCACCTGGGCCGGATGGTATACATCCAAGGATGTTGAAAGAACTGAAATATGAGATTGCAGACCTGCTATTAGTAATCTGTGAACTATCATTAAAATCATCTCTAATACCTGAAGATTGGAGGATCGCCAATGTAACACCAATTTTTAAAAAGGGTTCCAGGGGTGATCCGGGAAACTACAGACCGGTGAGCCTCACGTCTGTACCAGGAAAAATGGTAGAAACCATCATAAAGAATAAAATTACTCAGCATGTAGTGTCACCAGCTCTCCTTAAACCCCCGAGTAGAGGTTAAGGGAGTAGGTTTTTCCCTATTGAAACAGCTATTTCACAGATCCTGGAGCAATGCCCCTTGGGAAATGTAGTCTTTTCACTCAATCAATAAGGAGCAGTTGTGGAAAAAGTGGTTAAGCAACCAAAGGATTTTATTTCCCCTCCCGAGGTGGATTTTACCATGAACAGAAAACACAATCCAGGTATTTACTGGTATTTGGACAAACAAAAGTTCCTTAACAGAAAAAGGCTTTCTTCAGCATTAACCAAGGTGAAAACAAACATTCAAACAAAACCACGCTGTTTCCTCACAGCTCTCTGTTTCCACGTGAAATCTGTGCTGTATTCTTTTTTCAAACAGGCTTTCAACGCAATGAAATTATTCCATTGGCCAGAGATAATGTACAGTCCATTATATCTATATCTTCTCTAGTATCAACACTCTCTGGTTCACAGTCCATCAATTCCTCCTGGTCATAAGGAAATGTTTGAACCGGCACTGCTGGTGCCACGCCCTTTCCTACTGCTCCAGGCTTTACTCGATATGCTTGGGTCAAATACTGGCTTTCACACAGACTATCAGGCCCAGTGTTCGTTTCCCAGCACCACCCTTATGGGTACAAACAGTCACTGTAATTAAGTATATTCAAGCCTTTTGGCTTACCTTTCAGCCTTACTGGTGGAGGTTTTCTCTGGTGCTTTTGAATAGCTGTAGGTTCCCAACCTAAGCCCTGCTCATAGCATTTCACTTGCCTCCTAGGCTTTCTGTCTCTCCCGTGCTCCCCAGGATATTGCAGACAATCTCCTTTGCCCTTGTTATATCCTGTCCTCGGGGTTTCTTTCTTTCTCCTCAAGAAGGAATCTGTCTCTCCTTTCCATAGAGACTCTGGCTTACTCTGGGCATAGCTGTCTTCAGTGTAGCTCTCAATAGCTTCTCTCTCCAGCTCATATGCCTCACTTCCTGCTTCTTCAGCCAACTCTTCATTACTTCTTTCTCTGCCCAACTTCATAAGCTCCACTGAAGTTTCTTTAATAGGGTGAATTCTGGGGCAGTGCTCAACTCCACCCCCTAGCAGGTGTCCTGCATTACCTCGTGATTCGCCCCTTGAATGATAGCACCGGCGTTTCTCTTGCCTCTGTGCTCGGTTCCCACGGTAGCCAGGAGCCATGTGCTTCTGTTTACAGCTCAGCTCAACTTTTGTTCCTGGCTTTTTAGCTTCATTAAATGGGCTAGAAGGACCCACTATGTCACAGTAGATAGTCATGGCCTAATGGGAGACAGCCAACATGGGTTTAGACAAGGAAGATCTTGTCTTACTAATCTGTTGTGTTTTTTTGAAAGTGTGAATAAACAGGTGGACAAAGGTGAGTCGGTTGATATAGTGTATCTGGACTTTCAGAAAGCCTTTGACAAGGTCCCTCATCAGAGACTTTTGGCAAAACTAAAGAGTTATGGGATAGGAGGCAGTGTACTATTGTGGATCAGGAACTGGTTAAAAGATAGAAAGCAGAGGGTAGGGCTAAATGGCCAATTTTCCCAATGGAGAAAGGTGAATAGTGGTGTACCCCAGGGATCTGTGCTAGGTCCGCTGCTTTTTGACATATTCATAAATGGCCTGGAAAGTGGAATAACGAGTGAGATTATCAAATTTGCAGATGACACAAAACTATTTAAAGTTGTTAAAACCCAAGAGGATTGTGGAAAATTGCAAGAGGATCTTGATAAATTGGAAGACTGGGCATCAAAATGGCAGATGAAATTTAATGTGGACAAGTGCAAAGTTATGCACCTAGGGAACAACAAACCAAACTATGGTTACACAATGCAAGGTTCCACATTAGGAACCACCACCCAGGAAAAAGATTTAGGCTTCATTGTGTGTAACATGTCAAAACCCTCAGCCCAGTGTGCAGCGGCGGCCAAGAGAGCAAATAGAATGCTAGGTATCATAAGGAAAGGAATGGAAAATAAAACAAAATATATTATAATGCCTCTATATCGTTCCATGGTGAGACCGCACCTTGAATATTGTGTGCAATTCTGGTCGCCGTATCTTAAAAAGGATATAGAGTTATTAGAAAAGGTTCAGAGAAAAGCCACCAAAATGGTAAAGGGGATGGAAGGATACTCCTATGAAGAAAGGCTAAAAAGGTTAGGGTTCTTTAACCTGGAAAAGAGACGGCTGAGGGGAGATATGATAGAAGTCTATAAATTAATGAATGGATTGAAAAGGGTAAACGTAGATCGATTGTTTACGTTATCAGAATATAGAAAGACTAGGGGACATGCAATAAAGCTACAGGGTAAACTATTTAAGACTAATAAAAGAAAATATTTTTTCACTCACAGTGTAATCAAACTCTGGAATTTGTTACCGGAGGATGTAGTAAAGGCTGTTAGTGTAGCTGGGTTTAAAAAAGGTTTGGACAAGTTCCTGGAGGAAAGGTCCATAACCATTATTAAGAAGGGACCCAGGATATCAATTCTTGACCCAGTACAAGCATTGGGGAACCTGTGTCTTTTGGGGAAACTGCTAGGTACGTATGACCTAGATTGGCCACTGTTGGAAACAGGATACTGGGCTTGATGGACCTTGGTCTGACCCAGTATTGCATATCTTATGTTCTTATGTTCTTATCAGAATCAGGGCATACAGATGTAGATGTAGAGTGCCTGCAGGATCAGAATCATGTCTACAGCCTGGGCCTGCAGGCCGGGCCCCGAGTCTGATTGGCCGCATGCCCAGCCACATACCAGCTAACTCAGCTTGGCTCCGTAATGGAGCTGCAGTACCATGGAATCTCGTTTCTATGGCACCGCAGCTCCATTATGGCACCGCAATCACTGGCTGCTGACCCAAAATGCCCTTTCCCCGCAGCTCGACCCCCGATTCGGCCTCCTATGGCCATAGTCAGGCTATGGAGAACCCCTTTCACCCCTCACCTGTCTATCCTCACCATCCCCAGACGTCCAGGGGGACTTATTCCACCTCAAAGGTGGAATAAGTCCCCTGTCTACCCAGCTGACCCTGGACTTATAGGACCGACTTCTGAATTGGCCGTATATGTCTGGGGTCTCACCCTGCCCATGCTTCGCCCTTGCCCCACCTCCAGACCGCTGCCTCCCGCTGCTGTCTACAGTTCCCCATACAACATAGCTGTATGTTTGGGGAACCTTTGCACTGGGGCAGCAGGGGGACGAATAGTGTGGATGTATGTCCTGACATGATGTACATCCCTGCTATTCTTGGCACAGAATGAACCTCATAGGTTCCACAATGTTGGTATTGGGGCAAACAGTGGATTTCCTGGGTCCCCTTTAACAATGGTTTATAGACCTTTCCTCCAGGAACTTATCCAAACCTTTTTTAAACCCAGCTATACTAACAGCTTTTAATACATCCTCTGGTAACAAATTCCAGAGTTTGATTACGCGTTGAGTGAAAAAATATTTTCTCTTATTAGTCTTAAATATTGTAGCTTCATTATATGTCCCCTAGTCTCTACTTTTTGATGGCATAAACAATCGATCTACGTTTACTCGTTCCACTCTATTTATTTATAGACCTCTATCAAATCTCCCCTCAGCAAATCTCTCTAGGACAGGTTTGGGAATCACTGAACTAGGCTTAAAACAAATGCTTTAAAAATATCTTTAATTAGATGGTACATTATCAAATAACCCACTACCTATGTGGGAAGATGCTGGGCATATCCCCAACAGTTAACTTGTAGGCTTTGCGGGTACCATATGTTAATTTTGACTTGTTACATATTGATAGTTTTAAGTGCCTCCGTTCATGTGCTTATAAAATGAACCCTGCTAATAGTTTCCATTTGTTGTAAGCAAGATTTGTTCATTAGATGCACAATTTACATCTAGAATTCTTTCAAAGAATTGTTCTGGGTTCTACACTAATACACTCATACATGATTAATATATAGAATTTATTTAGTCCTAAATCAGAGGGTTTTGTGTTGTGAAATAGTCTTGCAAGTGCAGTATTCTTAGATAAAAATCTGAAACATCATAATTATCTAAGAGGCAAAACAAATAATGGTGAACAGTTAGTGATCCAAAAGATTAACTGAAAATTAAGCAGCATAGCTGTTGGGTATGTAATAAATTAGCACAGAAAATGAACACTGATAGTATAGATCACCACTGTATATCATCTGGAGATTCAGAGTTTGCAACCAAAGGATTTCAGTGCTGAGTAACGTGTATGGTGACCGTAGGGAAAATAGGTTTATATTTAGCTCACAAAATATGTCTAAGGGTATGCTTTTCCCACCCATATGGTTCACGTGACTAAATGAATGCAATGAACGGATGTGGAAATAGCCGGTTCTGCATAAATATTAGATTTATTATAATAGAAATATAGGACTTGCACAAATTATTACTAGAACTATGCACATGAGGTTGAAATGATTCATTGCAATAGTCAATAGCAAAACTCCTATGCAAACTAAGAAAATGCCTAAAGTAATTACTTACCAAGTCACACATCCTTGCTTGCACTTATGACAGCAGTAAGTAAATATCTGCTCTAATCCTTACCATCACAACCAGCTACGAGTGAAAAGTAAAGTCAGTAGCTTATAGTTCTGCCAAGGAACGAACTTGGCCAAATTTCAGTTCCATCCAGGAACAGCACAGATTCTAGAAAAGGAAGATTTATTACGTAGGCTCTAGCCATTGTGAGCAAGCTGTATGCAGGGATTAGATTCCTCTCACAGGCACATGGGTCAGCAGGAGATCCCGAGCACCTGAAATACTGGCATGAGGCTTAGCTTGGTCTCTCAGCAAAAGTGTACTAGCCTTAGAGACAATGCAGTGTCTTTGTTAAAAAGGGGAAATTGCACCAAGGCAACCAAAATCCCAAGGCAAAAGACAAGGTAAAAGCAAGGCAAAAAGAAAGTGTTTTCCATGTGCAAAGTTGTTATCTTGGCATATGCCCAGTTCTTATATGGGTGAATCCAGGACTCCACCAGGTGGTTGGTTGAATCAGGAGGTGATTACCCACACAGTAGGTTCCATGATGAGAGATGGAATGTAGAAACAAATAACCAGTCTCAATCCACTATTGCAATTTCAAAGCCAATGAAGAAGTACTGAGGATGGGAAAGCTTGAAAATCTAGTTGTCAGTTTGTAGGCAGAACATAAAACAATGGTCATCAGTATCCATACACACAAACCCTTGATAGCAGTATTTCTGTAACATCAGCAGGTCTGAGGCCCATGGATCACATCAGAGGCCTATGGAATAGGAGACCATGTCACTTTGGATCATGGATCTTGGTTCAGACTGTAGGCCATGGTAAATTGGAAAGACAATGAATACTGATAGTATATATTTGTACCTATATGTCTGTTGGAGATTCAGAGTTTAGCAACTAAGAATTTTCAGTGCTGAATATAGCATATGGTGGCGATAGTTTTATGGCTTCACAGCTTTGTAGCCTTAGTCTTGTGTTGTTGTTAAGTGCCGTTGAGTTGGTGTCGACTCATGGTAACCCTCTGTATAGTTGACCTAGACTGTGTTTGGTCTTCAGTTAGGCGGCTCATTGTTGATAGAGTGGCACCCATAGCTGCTGTTATTGTATCACTCCATCTCATTTCCAGCCTTCCTCTTTTACGTTGATCTTCTACCTTGCCAAGCATTATGTCTTTCTCCAAAGATCTCTCTCTCTTCGCATGATGTGTCCAAAGTATGAAAGTTGAAGTCTTGTCATCTGAACTTCTAAGGAAAGCTTAGGTTTGATTTCTCTAGTCCATGATATACACAGTATTCATCGCAAGCACCATAATTCGAAGGCATCAATTTTCTTCCTATCTATGTTTTTCACTGTCCAACTTTTGCATCCATATGATGCTATTGAAAACACCATGGCTTGAACAAGTCAAATCTTTGTATGGAGAGAGACATTTCTGATCTTGAGAATCTTGTCTAGGGCCTTCATAGCCATCTTGCCAAGAGCAATGCATCATTGGATTTCTTGACTGCTTGTCCTTTCTTTATTGATTGTTGATCTAAGTAGGTTAAAGCTGTCAATTATTTCTATTTCTTCTCCATCAATGATGAACTTATTGATTTTGCCAGTTGTCAGGATCTTTATCTTCTTAACGTTAAGGTGCAGGTCCATAGTTTTGCACTGATACAAACAAATTATTAGATGGGATCATTTTGAAAATATTAGATGGGAAAGAATATTTGGAGGTCAGTATTAAATGGGGTGGCCATTGACAAAGAATATCCAGATATCTTTAAGCAGAAAGGCCACCTAAAAATCTTCTTAAAGTTGGTCCGCTAAATATCTGGCCCTAAACATTTCTGGATAATGGCTGAAATATTATCACCACTATCTGTATTACTTTTGGCTCTGTATCCAGAATGCCCCATCCCTGTTCCAACACTAACCTTCCACTGAAGTGGCCAATGTGGTGCAATCCAGAGGAATTATTTAGTTGTCCCTGAGGAGTAGAGAAGAGAGAGGGTTGAGAGTAGCTGAAGAAGCTGAATGTCTTGTTCTATTTTCTTGTGTTAATTGAGGAATTTATTTATTTATTTAACAGCTCTTATATACCACGCTATTTGACATCAGTGCGGTTTACATTAAACAAAATACACTCAGATTTAGGGAACTTGTCCAAGTTACAGGTAACAGGGGAATAAAACAAGGATTAACTGGGGAATAGCATATAAATAACACAGGTACACTAAAAAAAATTTTTTTTTAACTGCCTCTAATGTTTCGATTGATTTTTACGTTTTTTGGTGCGCTGAATCCAAATCTGGTAACCAATTTGCTCCATCACGTACAGATTTTTTGCTACATTGGGTTAGCAGTTTGAGGTGAACGTTTCAGATTGAGTGCGATCGAGATAAAAGTTTCTTGGATGAATTCTTTATACTAATTGTTTAGTAGTTATTCAAATAAGAATAAAGAAAACTGTAACAAGGCAGCACATAAGAATAGAGTAATGTCAACAAAACACACTGTGATGGTAGCAAAATTGTCTGCACTTAAAACAGCCACATACATGTGCACAAACATTGAGCATATAAGAGCGAGGTTAGACACAAAGCAAAGCAAAGAAATGTGCAAAAAATGTTGTACAGGTATGTATGTAAGAATAGAAAACGCAAACCGCACCATTGCAATACATGAAGACAAACACCCAATGGTGTGAAAATAAAATTCTAATAAATGAGATCCGACACTGTGGTAATAATTAGTAAATTTTTATTTCAAAGTTTAGTAAAAACACGATATTTGTCAACACAGTTTAGATTTTAAAGTCATTCTTGGGTCAATCAATCTCCTGGTGGGCCCGTTTCTTCTTCCGCCGAATGCTTCTCTTGGTGCGCTGCTTGGCGTATTTTTCATCTGGGGTTTCCCGCAGCAGCAACCAGCAGAAATCAGCCATCATAGTGGTGTTCCATCTTCCTTGGTACCTTCTCTCTGCGTCCTTGATGTCCTGGTGAAACCTTTCACCTTGTTCTTCACTGTACGCCCCCAAGTTTTCGGGAAAGTAGTTCACATGGGAGTGCAAGAAATGGACTTTCAGGCTCATGTTACAGCCTTGTTCTTTGAAGGCATTGAGCATCCTGGCAACAATATCCTTATAGTTCTCATCCCGCCTGTTCCCCAAGAATTTGAGAACAACATCCTTGAAGGAATCCCAGGCTTCTTTTTCCTTCTCAGACATCGTTTCAGCGAATGCTCCATCTGAAATGAGTTTCCTTATATCAGGGCCAACAAACACTCCTTCCTTTAGCTTTGCTTCAGAAAGTCGGGGGAACTTTGAGCAAAGGTACCGAAAGCACTCACCATCTTTTGGAAGGGACTTGATGAATTGCTTAATGAGACCCAACTTAATGTGGAGAGGTGGTAATAGAATTTTATCACGAGGTACCAAGCTCTCATGAAGAACATTTTTCTCACCAGGTCTCAAATACTCCCGAATTGGCCAGTCTTTTTTCCCCCAGTGTAGGTCACGGGCCCAGCTATCCCACAAGCAAAGGAAGCAGGGATATTTGGTGAAACCGGATTGCTGCCCTAATAGCATGGATAGAATTTTAAAGTCTCCACAAATCATCCACTTATGCTCATCATAACGAATCTTCTGAAGAATCAGGGCCAAATTCTCGTATTTTTCTTGGAGAATAACAGAGTGAGCAATAGGAACTGAAGCGAATGTGTTGCCATTATGAAGAAGAACACCTTTTATGCTGTCTTTTGACGAATCAATGAACAGCCGCCATTCAGCAGGATCATACTTGAGTTTAAACTTTTCCATCACTCCGTATATATCGTTGCAAAATACCAAATCTTCCTCTTTGCTGAAATACTTCAAAAATTGTGTCTCGCGGTTGCGGTACCAATAAAAAGTTGTTCCTGGTGACAATAGATTTTTCTGTTTAAGCCGAGAACCTAGCAGTTGGGCAGCATCTTTTGGGAGTCCTAAATCCCGGACTAAATCATTCAATTCAGCTTGAGAGAAAAGTTCAGGTTTCGGATCTGGTTCAGTTTCAAACTCGGAAGTACTGGACTCATCGGGAAAAGCCATCTGATGAGTCTCATCATGATCAGAACCATCCACACAAATATGATCCAAAGATTTTGGTGGTTCAGGCACAGGTACTTCGTTGCTATGAGGCATAGGCCTAATTGCTGAGGGAAGGTTGGGGTAACTTATTACGTTCTTATTTTTTAAGTTGTATCCCTTCACAATGCAAGAGCAAAAATAGCAGTCACTGCTGTGGTCTCTTTGTTCACGCCACATCATAGGTATTCCGAAACGAAATGCTTGTTTTTTACCTTTCATCCATAAGCGTAGATCTTCCTCACATGTCTTGCACACTTTGTGAGGAGCCCACGGTTTGTCTTGATCGCCTAACTTCAAACCGAAATAGGCGAAATATACTTTTTTAATAAATGCAGAAATGTTCCTCTGCCGCTTTTTCACGGTATATTCCCCACAAATAAAACAAAAACTGTCCGGAGAGTTGACGCAACCTCTGGCTCTGTGAGCCATCACAAATACACAGCACTGCAAACTACAACTGTAGTGAACCACTTCGGAATAAAGCTGGATTACGACTGAGCAAACAAAAGGTAATAATGAACTTGCAAGAAACTGAAATTTGACAGGAACGTTCATGTCGCAACCACCGTGTTTGAGCGAGCGAACGAGGCGAGGCGAACAGGAAAGAACATGCGCCAGCGCGAGTACTGGATTTAGCCCCCCGCCTCCCAATTGTCCTGTTAATGTATAAAATGAATACAAAACACTCTAAAATATCATGAGGGAGTGTTTCTAGTTAGTTAACCATTACAACCTCTATTTTGGGCCAAGAAAATAAACTGCAGTCGGCTAAAAAGAAATTATGTGAACATTCCTTATATGGGTAAGAAATCTAATTTTGCAAGAAAACGTGACATGATGGAACATTTTGGCTATTTTTCCTGGATTCAGCACCCCAAAATCTATAGGAATCAGTTGCAAAACTGGAGGCAGCTTTTTGGTAGTGTACCTGTGTAATTAAATAAATAGGAGTAAAGGCCTGTTCCTAGTTTCTCCAAAGAGCAGAGGAAGGAGAAAGAACAGAGAGGGTGAGAGGTTGTATTATGGAAATGTTTAGAAGCTTAACCAGTAACTGAACAGCAAGTCTGAGAGCAAAGACCAGGAGTTTCCTGAAGGAGAAACAGAGGAACACATAATGCAGATATACTATTAGTAATCTGTGAAGTATCATTAAAATCATCTGTGACACCCCTATGAAGAGAGGCTAAAAAGGTTAGGGCTCTTCAACCTGGAAAAGAGACGGCTGAGGGGAGATATGATAGAAGTCTATAAATTAATGAACGGAGTGGAACGGGTAAACGTAGATCGATTGTTTACCTTATCAGAATATAGAAAGACTAGGGGACATGCAATGAAGCTACAGGGTAACCTATTTAAGACTAATAAGAGAAAATATTTTTTCACTCAGCGTGTAATCAAACTCTGGAATTTGCTACTGGAGGACGTAGTAAAAGCTGTTAGTATAGCCAGGTTTAAAAAAGCTTTGGACAGGTTCCTGGAGGAAAGGTCCATAAACCATTATTAAAGGGACCCGGAATATCCACTGCTTGACCCAATACAGGCATTGTAAAACTTGTGTCTTTTGGGGAAACTTCTGGGTACTTGTGACCTAGATTGACCACTGTTGGAAACAGGATACTGGGCTTGATGGACCTTGATCTGATCCAGTATGGCATATCTTACGTTCTTATGTTCTCCCAGAACCTCTGAAAGCAAATAGGTACTTCACAGAGTCCCATGTAGGGAGCCCAGGGAGGGAAGACCTGACCAGAGTAGAGAAATCTCCTGACGAGAGTAGAGAAATACCCTAAGACAAAATGAGAAGGGTGATCTGAATAATTAGAGTTACATTGTGGCATTTTTCTGCTGATGTGGTGTGTATCTTGACTGGAATGGATGAACTGTGAATTTGTCAGTATTAACCTGGAGGAAGATATTTTGTTTTTAAACACCACTTACTTGTTGAGACTTCTGTTTTTTTATTTTGGAATAGGGTAGTCCTATCTGGAATCTGAAAGAGGTATATCCTTCCACCCATCAGAGGATCCATGCCAGGTTTTCTGGAGGGAAGGAGTGAAAACCTGAAAACCTATGAGTTAAGAACATAAGAACATAAGACATGCCATACTGGGTCAGACCGAGGTCCATCAAGCCCAGTATCCTGTTTCCAACAGTGGCCAATCTAGGTCCTACGTACCTAGCAATATCCCCAAAAGACACAGGTTCCACAATGCTTGTACTGGGTCAAGCATTGATATCCTGGGTCCCTTTTTAATAGTGGTTTATGGACCTTTCCTCCAGGAACTTGTCCAAACCTTTTTAAACCCAGCTATACTAACAGCCCTTACTACATCCTCCGGTAACAGATTCCAGAGTTTGATTACACGTTGAGTGAAAAAATATTTTCTCTTATTTGTCTTAAATAGTTTACCCTGTAGCTTCATTACATGTCCCCTAGTCTTTCTATATTCTGATAGTGTAAACAATTGATCCACGTTTATCCGTTCCACTCCATTCATTAATTTATAGACCTCTATCATATCTCCCCTCAGCCGTCTCTTTTCCAGGTTAAAGAGCCCTAACCTTTTTAGCCTCTCTTCATAGGAGTAGCCTTCCATCCCCTTCACCAATTTGGTGGCTCTTCTCTGTACTTTTTCTAATAACGCTATGTCCTTTTTAAGATACGGCGACCAGAATTGCACACAATATTCAAGGTGCGGTCGTACCCTGGAGCGATACAGAGGCATTATAATATCCTTTGTTTTATTCTCCATCCCTTTCTTTATGATACCTAGCGTTCTATTTGCTTTCTTGGCCGCCGCTGCACACTGGGCGGAGGGTTTTAACATGTTATCCACGATGACTCCTAAGTCCTTTTCCTCGGTGGTGGTTTCTAATGTGGAGCCTTGCATCGTGTAACTATAGTGTGGGTTGTTCTTTCCTAGGTGCATAACTTTGCATTTGTCCACATTAAATTTCATCTGCCATTTGGATGCCCAGTCTTCCAATTTATCCAGATCCTCCTGCAGTTTTCCACAATCCTCTTGGGTTTTAACAACTTTAAACAGTTTTGTGTCATCTGCAAATTTGATAACCTGACTAGTTATTCCCTTTTCCAGGTCATTTATGAATATGTCAAAAAGTAGCGGACCCAGTACAGATCCCTGGGGTACTCCACTATTCACTTTTTTCCATTGGGAATATTGGCCATTTAGCCCTACCCTCTGCTTTCTATCTTTTAACCAGTTCCCGATCCACAATAGTACACTGCCTCCTATCCCATGACTTTTTAGCTTTGCCAAAAGTCTCTGATGGGGGACCTTGTCAAAAGCTTTCTGGAAGTCCAGATACACTATATCAACCGACTCACCTTTGTCTACCTGTTTATGCACACCTTCAAAGAAACATATCAGATTAGTAAGACAAGATCTTCCTTGTCTAAAGCCATGTTGGCTGTCTCCCATTAGGCCATGACTATCTACATGTTGTGTAATTTTGTTCTTTATGATGGTTTCTACCATTTTCCCTGGTACTGACGTCAGGCTCACCGGTCTGTAATTTCCCGGGTCACCCCTGGAACCTTTTTTAAAAATTGGTGTTACGTTGGCGACACTCCAATCTTCAGGTATTACAGATGATTTTAATGAAAGTTCACAGTTTTCCATTTATGCCCCAGAAAAGGAAGATGAGAAGGGGGATGGGTTTGCATGCATGTCCCCTTTTACTAAGCTGTATTGAAAGTTTGCAATTGCCACATGTTCCTGGTCAAAATGCATGCATAGTATCTGCAAAGCCTCTGTGTTAACCTTTGGGGGCGTTCCATACAGTGACTACAGAGATGCTATACTTACCATGCGCTAACTGCATTGCAGATAACATGGATGTACTTTGTGCCATCTATGAAAGTGGCATTAATTGCTCTGTTTGCTGACAACACATGGTACCCTGCCCATTCCCAACCCCATTCCACCTTTTTCACTTAAGGTGGGGATTAGCACCTGCTGTCAAACTACTGCATTAACTGTTAGTGTAGGTTTGCCCTGACAGCGCATGCTAGTTCCCACATTAACTGCTTAAAACAGGGCCCATAGCTGTGTAAAATCCATGAATACATACTCTGTGAATCCTTTCCACTTTTGTTTCCATTTATACCTGTATATTTATAGTTTTCTGGGAGCAACCCTGTTTCCGTTTTGAAACTCCTACTTCTAGCAAATGAATGTAGGTAGTAAAAAATGAAATAGCTGTTGCCCTTCAGTGGAAGTGCCAAAAGCACACTTTTTAACAGAAAAGAACGGCTTGCAGCAGTACTGCTGCCTTGCTGAAACAATACATTCTGTCTGCTGCAGGAGGTCATTGCCAACAGCCAAATAGCACAGTTTTTGTTTTAATGGAAGAGCCCTTTCACACTGCTAGTTTGACATGATGGGAATGTACTGGGCAATGCTTCCTGTTTCATTCATCAGCCCCAGGGCTTCCCATGCATTTCAGATTCACTCATAGCAGCTGAAACCAATTAGACAGTCATGGTTCACGTAAATCATGTTTAGAGTTATCGTGACAGAGCAGTACTAAAAGGATTTGCAGTAACAGTGGGTGAAAGCTAGAAATGACTAATTTATTCAGGAATAAGTCAAACAAAATATTTAGGTATTGACTGGGTGGGATTGTGTGTATCTTATGTGTAATTTTGCTTAATTCATTTTTTTATTATTTTATATTTATAAGCATTTGTAATTAACAATAACAAGCAAGATCTAGTTACAGAAAAAGAAGAATTCTTACAAACAGAAGAAAATCATCCTACGTAAGAATAGAATTATTTTTAGAATCTTCCACAAGTCCTTGGTTAAGGGAGGAAACTAGACACAAATCAAATAAAATATCAAGTAACAAGGAAATATGCAGAAAGTATGCACATTGGCATAATAAAGTTATCCAGACACTTCAACCCACAGCCCTTAGTGGGGAAGAAGCATGTAAAGGCTCCACAGAGACAAGAGTATGCAGTCTCTTATTAGCAAGAAATAATTAAGCTGGTTAGGTTCAAAGAAAACATATCTGGTGCCTTTGGGCCTGATATTCATTTGGGCAGGCTATGCGCTGCTACAGCACATAGCCATGCCTGCTGACCCCAAACTCTGGATATTCAATGCCAGGGTCATATGTGGCCCTGGCATTGAGTATCTGGGTTTGCCACACATGCCTGGAAACCGCAGTAGCTAACTGGGCAGCAGCAATATTGCATGCTACCTGGTTAGCTCCTGCACTTAAAGATAGGCAAGGGTTTTCCTCACCTATCTTTTAACCGCCGGTCCCTAAGCAGTTAGCATTGGGGCTTGTAAGGGAGATAATCGTGGATATTCAGTGGCACTAATTATGTTTATGCCATTGAATATCCCGATTAGAGGCATTTACATGGTTTACTGTGCTGTAAACCGTGTAAATGCCTTTCAACTATCGAGCCCTTGATATATAATTAAACATTTACATGGATGGTGCAAGAAAAAGAGACCCCAAAGTTGGATAATCTGAAGCCTAAGCAACAAAATCTGCTTCCTACATTTCTGTGTAACTTTGGAGACATCAGAAAAAACTCTGGTCATAAGCCCCATAAAGGTGCATCTCTCACTTTGAAGAAAAGCCTAAGGAGCCAGTTGTGATCAGGCTCTAGGGCAACGGTTATCAATAATGTAGCCCTAGTTATAGAGTTCAAGGTTGACTTCTCCAAAAATGCAGTCAAGTGAGTCAAAGGACAAATGTGTATCTGATACTGGTTCAGTTCCATCCTTCTTAGCTGATGATGAATAGAAAGCCATAGGAGGAGTTGGCAGGGTGGAAGGGGATAAGGGATGCGGAGTTGCAATGGGCTAAACTAAAGGTGGCAATAAAAGGGGCAACAGGTAAATATGTAAGAAAACTAAATAAAAATAGGAGGAGAAGGAAACCTATTTGGTTTTCCAAAGAAGTGGCTGCTCAAATAAAGGCAAAAACCACAGCTTTCACAAAATTCAAAAGCTTGCAAACAGAGGAACACAGAAATGAATACAAGATCAAACTCATAGAGACAAAAAGAGAAATAAGGAAAGCAAAATCAAAGGCAGAGGAAAAGATGGCTAAAGATGTGAAGTGTGGCAACAAAACTTTCTTCAGGTATATTCGGGAAAGGAAGAAAATCAGAGGTGGAATTGCAGGACTCAGAAGTGCTGGGAACGGACTCGTGGAAAGTGACATTGAAAAAGCAAAATTGCTAAACAAATACTTCTGCTCTGTTTTTACTAAAGAAAATCCTGGAGAAGGACCACCTGTGACTCCCAAATATAAAAATGGGAATGAGGTAGATACCACACCATTCACAGAAGATGATGTGTTAGAACAACTTGTGAAACTGAAAGTGGACAAGGCCATGGGATCGGATGGGATACATCCCAGGATACTGAAAGAGCTCAGAGAGGTTCTTGCAGGGCCATTAAAGGATGTTTTCAACAGATCCTTGGAAACAGGAGAAGTTCCTCAGGACTGGAGAAAGACTGATGTGGTACCTCTTCACAAAAGTGGTGACAGGGAAGAAGTGACAAACTACAGGCCCGTGAGCTTTACCTCGGTGGCGGGAAAAGTAATGGAGGTGCTCCTGAAAGAGCGAATAGTGGACTTTCTCAAAACCAACAGGTTGCAAGATCCATGGCAACATGGTTTTACCAAAGGACGATCTTGCAAACAAATCTGATTGAGTTCTTTGACTGGGTGACCAGAGAATTAGATCAGGGACATGCGATGGATGTCATCTACCTGGATTTCAGCAAAGCCTTTGATACTGTTCCTCATAGGAGGCTTATCAATAAACTCAGTAGTTTGGGGATGGGTCCCAAGGTGGTAAACTGGATTAGAAATTGGTTGACTGACAGACGACAGAAGGTGATGATAAATGGAGCTCACTCAGATGAAAGGAAGGTGATTAGCGGGGTGCCCCAGGGTTCGGTCCTGGGCCCGGCACTGTTCAATGTATTTGTGAGTGATATTGCTGAAGGACTGAATGGAAAAGTCTGTCTTTTTGCAGATGACACTAAAATTTGCAACAGAGTGGACTCCCCTGAGGGAGTGGTTAACATGAGGAAAGATCTACAAAATCTGGAAGAATGGTCTAATGCTTGGCAATTAAGATTTAATACGAAGAAGTGCAGTGTCATGCACTTGGGTAGCAGAAATCCAAGGGAAATGTATGCGATAGGGGGCGAGCGGTTGGTGTGCACAGATCAGGAGAAGGACCTTGGTGTGAAGATCTCAAGGTGGCAAAACAGTGAGACAAGGCGATGGCAAAAGCCAGGAGGATGTTGGGCTGCATACAAAGAGGAATTACCAGTAGAAAGGAAGAGGTACTAATGCCACTGTATAAGTCACTGGTGAGGCCTCACTTCGAAACTGTGTTCAGTTTTGGAGACCGTATCTTGCAAAGGATGTAAAAAGACGAAACTGTTCAGAGGAAGGAGACCAAAATGATTTGGAGCCTGCGTCAGAAGCCTTATGAGAAGAGACTTGAAGACCTAAATATGTACACTTTGAAGGAGAGGAGGGATAGGGGAGATATGATTCAGATCTTTAAATACTTAAAGAGAAATAATGAATAAACAAACCTCTTCCAAAGATGGGCAAGCTGTAAAACTAGAGGGCATAACATGAAGCTGGAAGGTGGTAAATTGAAAGGCAATGTCAGGAAATACTTTTTTCGCTGAAAGGATGGTGGATGATTGGAATGCCCTCCTGATGGTAGTGGTGGGGGCAAACACAGTGACGGAATTCAAAATGGCATGGGAGAGACACAGTGGATCCCTTTACAGCAACAGGATAAAATCAAAATAAACTGAACTATCTAGTTTCTCAACAAATAGGGGTGTCCTAGATGGAGCAGTGGGTTCACCCCTAAACAAAGACATGGGGAGGGGTGGCCTGCACAGAGCAGCAGGTGCACCTACTCTTGCCATCTTACTGGGCAGACTAGATGGACCATACTGGTCTTTATCTGCCGTCATTTGCTATGTTACTATGTTACTATAATGGGGAACGGACTCCAGAGCCATTTTCAGTATAGATGTGGCATACTTCTTGAACACTTCCATAGGCAAAATATGGGTATACAAGGAGAGTTTAATACACAAAGATTACGCTTCTGGATTACGTTTTCCAAAGCTTCCATCTTAAGATGTATAGCTGTGGAATCTTTAATTAAAGCTTCAGCTTGAGTAGTCAAGCCATCACTGTTTTTGTCCCATTTTCCTCATTCTCTCCTGTAGTGAAGAAGTTAGCAATTTTTATTGTTCTACCATATTCTGAATGTCAACTGAGTTGTAAGGATCATTCTAAAGTACTCAGGCTGCCCCACAAAGTTTCAAAGTTAAGTTGTTTAGGTCTCATCTGTAGCAGTTTAGGCTCTTCAAACCAACCAACACTGCTGGCCTCTCGCGTACCAGATGCTCCAAGACCTTTAGCTGCAGAAAAGAAATTGATGTGTCCCAGAGTGCTTGACCATAGCCACTGCCTCACCTGATTACACAGGAGCAGCCCTATCCCCAGATGCTGTTGCAGTAGCTGACACCAATCCACCAGTGGGGAACACGTCATTTTTTGATCCTTCAGCATTGCGTTCTGGGGATATCTCTTGGGGGGTAATCTGGATTTCCGAGTTTAAGGTAGTATCAAGCTCAAGGGAGTTCAGAGGACTGCCTTCTGCTCCTCCTCTTCCTAGCAAGTGCTCTGGAGTCTTGCATTGTGCCGAACAAATTAATCCATCAGCCCTTGGGTTGAAGGTGACTTCTTGACTGGCAACTGCTGTTTGCCGTTATGCATTTGGCCCATAGGGAAAGTTGAATGAGGGTACAAATAGAGAAACACCAACAACTAGGACCCATCCTAACATGTATCTGCGATCCAAATCACGGATACCTCCCTGGAGCCATTTTAAAAATGACCAAGTAGGCAGGGGTGTCCCGGAGGTGTGTCTGGGGTCCCGGAGCTGTGTCTGGGGCAATGCAATGGACTTTAGACATTCCTGCTTATTTCAAGAAACATTAGTGATATCTGCGACCCCATCCAAGTTTAGACATGCTCCAGGCATGATTAATAACAAATAACAAAAAAACTCAGTAGAAAAAACCAATTAATACAAAGTAATTTTTTTTTATTTTTTTTTTTTTGTTGGAATGGCCAGCACAGTAGAAAGGAAAAAATACCTATTACCACCGTGGCCTGTCCTTTTTAATCGTTTTGAAAATCAATTTAAAATAGCTCTTATTCAAAAGATAGCTATGTAATTAGCTTGTGAAGGAAAAACAGGCTGTAGAAACGCTGTAATCAACAGTAGGTCAAATGTACGACGTGCCACGTTTCGGGGGTATACACATAAACCCCCTGCTTCAGGTCAGACCACTGTATAGAGAACGTTAGCCCTGGAAACACAGCTAAGTGAAATGGTCTTTATAACCCAGGCTCTTGAGTTAACGCCATGTATCCTGAATAGGACACGCTCATCAGGTGTAGCCCATACAGAGAAACCAATCCGAGCAGGGAAGTGAAACCACCAATCAGGTATCACCTCACGATCAGAAAGGTTAAAAAATGGTATGCCAATCCAGCTGCTGATTCAGGCCATCAGGGTGGACCGAATTCAATCTAAAAATCAATTTTTGCTCCAAATTCTGCAACCGCTGGATCCTGTCGCCACCTCGGGGATTGGGGGGCACATGGTCCAAAATTCGCCACCGGAGGTCATCAAATCCGTGTGAGTGTTCCAAACAATGACTGACCAAAGGAGCTGTCAACAGCTGAGTGCGTAAGCGAGAAGCATGTTCTGTCAATCTCTGTTTGCAAGTCCGCGAGGTCCTTCCGACATAAGGTAACTGGCAAGGGCAAACAATTAAATAAACTACATAAGTAGTAGTACAATCCGTGTGCCAACGGGTATAGTAGCTTCTGTTGGTACGACTGTCCATCCAGGTCAGACCCGATAAAGTGCCCGAACAAAAAGAGCAGGTCCCACATGAAAAATGACTGCCATTATCGTGTCTTGAGGGGGGCCGATCTAAAGGAGCCGTGGTCTTCACCAATAAATCACGCAAGTTAGACTTGCGAGAATAAGCGATTTGAAGCGGTGTTCGAAAACATGAATGGATAGCTAAAACAGGCCAGAATTTATGAACCAGACGAACTACTGAAGTAGTACCACACATGAATGGAAAAATACCCGTTATTTTCTCAATGGAAGGTGAGTGATCTCTAGGTGCCAAGAGCCATTCCCGGTGTGTGTGGCAAGTCCTTTTATATGCCAGACGGACAACCTTGGATGGGTATCCCCTAGATAAAAGTCGGGAACTTAATTCCTCTGCATGAAGTTTGAAACTGTGACATCTCAGTACAATTTCTTCAAAGCCTTAAGAATTGACCATAAGGTAAGCCCCGTTTAAGAGCTGGGGGATGGTAACTATCAAACCGCAGTAGCGTGTTGCGCTGAACCGGCTTCCGATACAGAGAGGTCGAAAGACCTTCTGGAGTACACTCTATCGTGATGTCCAAAAATTGAATTTTATTCTTCTCCACTTGGGTTGTGAACTGTATATTGGGTTTAGAAGGCATGATTAGGCATCAGGAAAGTGCTTGTTTTGGCCATAAAACATCCAGAGGGTTTAGAGAAGATGGAACTGCACCCGTCCAAATTACAATGATGAGAGCAGTGGGATTCCAGCTCTGGCTTCCCTGGTCCTAGCCCACTACTCTATTAGGCTATTTCTAGATGTCCTTGGTCCTAGCCAGAAATATTGGATGTTGGTGTTTGTACCTTCCCAGAGGCAAGTGCAAATGTTGATGCCCTCCCCCCCAACACCTTCCTGACATCAGCAGATGTTTCTGACACCCCCTAACATCAAAACACCCCCTAATATCAAGATCTCCCAAACACATACCTGGACATCCAGATCTCCTCTATTGGCCCCGTCTCCCTCCAGTCCCACCCCCTGTTCTTACCAGATGTTCCTGATGGTCTAGGAGGAGCAGAAGCGATCCCAAGTTGCATGTGCTCATTGTGGTTGAAAATGGCACCATTGACCCCCTAGCAGTAAACTTGCAGTACTACCTAGGGTTCAAGCTGACCCCTAGTACAGAAGTGTGTAAGTCCCTGAAATGGTATGAACTTTACCTGGCTGCCTTAGAAAATTACCCCTTTGATTTTCCACTCACGCATTTTAAAATAGCACCAATAACAGCCACCTGTCCATCACCATATGCACCATAGGTTCCAGAGATCCACTAACTGTGTTAAAACTGCATGAATACTACCAAGTCTTATTCATATATAAAAAGGGAAACAAAAGGATACTAACTGAATTCAGTTTGATGATGAGTTTGTGAGTGTCTACAACTCCCAGTATCTGACCTTGGATATCAGAATATATATTTTTTGAACACACGTTTTTAGAAGAACCAGGTGCTCTGAGATCATATTTGAAAACAGTGCAGATGGAAATAAAACAGGCATAAGCACAGAAAATAGTTGCTGTTCTTATTTCTCTTGGAAGTCAACTCAGACCATAGCATTTTTTAAAAATAGTTGTTGGAAAACTGCATACATTTAGGTAGCCATTAATAATTTATTAAATGCCGTTTAATAAATAGAAAGTGTTGAAAGTGAATGATTGGCGCCAGGGGTGCGTGCATTTCATTTTCCTCTAAATAATGCACAACTCAAGATCAGAATTATTCATTTGCTACAGAGTTCAGACATCTGAGCCTCTAGAAAGCTAAAATGCTGAAAATGAAAACTTTTTATATCACTGATTTCTAATTTTTCCTTTTGGGATTTATTATAGCACCGTAAAACATAGAAGTGTTCTTAGGACTACCCTGTCATGCTGAAAATGTTTATAGGGTGCATGTGCAACTAAAACCTGCAGTTCACTGACCCGGCGAGTTGAGGTGAGCACAACTAGGAAGGAGACCTTCCAAATGAGAAACCCGAGGGAGGTAGTGCCTAAATGATGACACTTAGGGGCCCTTTTACTAAATATTTTTATTTAGCTAGGCTTATATACCGCTTTTCTACAAGTCAAAGTGGTGTACTAAAGGCCACTAATCAATTAAGGCACTTTTTAGCATGCAGTAACTGACAGCTGAGAACACTAGTGCACGTGCATGCCAGCTACCGGCCACCAAAATGCACGTTACGTGGCTACTGTGCACTAGCGCTGAGAGTGAGTGGTCTAGGTGCTGAATTTGAGCATGGCGAGCACATTGTCACTAGCTCAAGGGCAACTGCTGCACGCTCAGTGGCAATGTTGTAATTAAAATGAGTGCACATAACGGTAACTCTCTGGGTCGTGCTACTGTAGGTGCATCTGTGTTAATTGTAAACGTTTCAGTAAAATATGGTGCACTAACTGCCAGGATCTTGTTGGGCACACCCTTGCCAGGACATGATGGTTGCACTTACTGCATATTCATTTTGCACGTGATAATTGCATACCTTTAGTAAAAAGGTTCCTTAATTTTTGTCATAATCAGTTGAAATTTAAATAGAAAATTGGCTTTTAAATATACTTTGCACTTGAACCATAAGGCGTTTGGGTGAATTTTCGCTTTAAATAAAGACCAATTTTATTTAAAAAATGATTCAAAAATATAATCATAAAATTTGTGAAGGAAAGATCTATTTTTATACATTTTGGACCAGAGGATGGCACATTGGCACTGAAATGCAGTTATACTGGATAAGCATTAGAATTGATTTTACAGTACAATACTAATGGATCCATAAATAAAAATGTGTTTATTTTTTTCCAGCTGTTCTTTTTATCAGTGCACTTGGTTCTTTCCGGAACATAATTAGACCTGCCTTAGAACAGGTGTACATGTGTGCATCTGCTATCTCCAGAGTAATTATATAAAGAGCATAGGCACATATGTTGCCTTTATAAAATAAGTGCAGCATAGGCATTTGTTTTCCTGCCTAGGTGCCCCATTATAAAAATGTCCCTCATTACGTTCTTAAAAAAGATTATTGTATCTTGGAAAAATTCTGTACGACATAATATAAAAGAATGTGGGTTTACTGCACTTAACGCCTCAAGTATATCATGATCCTCTCTGTGGTCACCAATTCCCATGAATGCATCTAAACTCATAGAAACACAGAAAACAACAGATAAAGACCATAAGGCCTATTCAGTCCACCCATCCATGAGAGCTATTAAGTCCTAAAATGCTTTCCTCTCCCTTAGAGATCCTCTATATTTGTCCCATGTTTTCTTGAATTCAGATACAATTCTAATCTCTGCTGGGAGATTATTCAACGTATCCACCACACTTTTATAGAAAAATATTTCCTCAGATTACTCCTGAGTCTGTCCCTGCTCACCTTCATCCTATGACACCTTAATTCCAGAGCTTCCTTTCAATTAGAAGAGGGTCACCTCTTGTGCATTTATCTATTGAGGTATTTAAATGATTCTATCAGGGCCGGCCCAACCCCTAAGCAATCTAGGTGCTCACCTAGGGTGGAAGTTTCTTGGAAGGAAAGGAGCAGCAAGAAGCAAGGCATTCAAAGCTAAACAATAGATTCTGACAGCCAGGGAGGGCATAAGGCTTAAGGTATGCCTAGGGTGCCAACACCTTGAACGATCTCTGGATTCTGCAAAAGCAACTTCCATTCTAGGTGATCGCCTAGATTGCCTAGTGGTTGGGTCAGCCCTGATAGAATCATTTAAATACCTCAATAGTATAAATGCACAAGAGGTGATTGAAAGGAAGCTCTGGAATTGAGGGGGTCATAGGATGAAGGTGAGCGGGGATAGACTCAGGAGTAATCTGTGGAAATATTTTTTTATGGAAAGGGTGGTGGATACGTTGAATAATCCCAGTAGAGAAGAGAACTGTATCTGAATCTGTATTTATTTATTAGTATTTAGCTCACACCTTTATAGTGGCAGTTCAAGGCGAGTTACATTCAGGTATGTAGGTATTTCTCTGTCCCCAGAGGGCTTATATTTTAATTTTGTACCTGAGGGGATGGAGGCTTAAGTGACCTGCCCAAAACCACAAGGAGTACTACTGGGATTCAACAAAGAAGGCAGCCATTTTGACTGACTTCTCTGTTGCCAACATTTGCTTTTCAGTCACCAATGGCAATCAGTATATCTTGTTTGCATGTTCTGTTGATTTCAGCTTGTACTTGTCCATGAACTGATCAACTTTATCCTCTTCTGTATCTGTTGTTGGCTAAGCCTATGACCACAGAAAACTGACCATATAGTGATATCCAGTTAGATTTAGGTCTTATCCAGAAATGTCTCTGAGCCATCTTTCTAGCCAGGTCTCTCTTGTCTGGACATCTCAATGTTCAGCCAAAAGTTGCAGTCACAATGCCAAAATTTTTAAACCAAATTTGTATGTGTTAATTGATTCAATTTGATACCCAATTCCCCATAATAGTCCAGAACGCTGTACAATAAAAGTATTTAATATAAACATTACAATTTATTACAGACAAAACACACAAAAAACTCTCTCTTCCCCAGCCTTATTCTCATCATACAGTAAATAACAGAAAAACACTAATCATATGCTCTTATCCCCCTGATTTAATAGCGAAATACTTGTAAAAATCATAGTGTCGTCAGCTTTTTATGAAATGTTAAAAGCCCAGTTTCTTTGTGCAGTTTGACTAGAAAAGCATTTCAGAACCTTGAACGTAACAACTAAAGGCTAAATTTTGTGTACTTGTGAGCCTCTCTTCTGAGACTGATGGCATAGAAGGGACCAAATTTTACAAGAGGGAGTAGAGTTCAGCAAAAGATCAGTTAAATATAATGGTCTGATGGTAACATTTAAAAGCAGTTGAGAGATCCTTACATTTTGTTGCCCAAATAACTGGAGACCAGTCTATGTTTGGAAGAACAGCTGTCACATGACCCATCCCTTTTGCCCCTAGTAAAATATTCATGGCAGCTTCCTGTATGCATTTTGTAAGTTTTAATGGTAAACCTTGATAAAGCGTGTTACCATAGTTAGTATGACTAATGGCCAGTGATGAGTCAACAATTTCAAATCTGCAAAATTCAGATAAAGTCTCAATTGTCTTATCTGATGTAAGCCTTCAACAATGAAATTCTTGTGTTTCAACTGGATGTCCTCAAAGTTACCTGCATAAGTCCTTTGAATATGGACCTGACAGTATCTCATTTCAAAAAAACAATGTCAACATGTTTAAATTGTTCTAATTCTTGGACCTTCTCCACCTCTCATCTATGGGTCTCAAGACTAATTTCATTTGTGTCCACCTCAGTGCCATTTCACCTTCTCATCAGGGGATTGATGGAAAATCTGTTTCCACACATCCATTGGTAGCCCACTTCATGCAGGGTCTCCTCTTGACTAAACTACCAGTCTGGCCCCCCACCTGTTGCCTGGGACCTTAATGTGGTTCATGCTCAACTGCTCAAGCCTCTTTTAGGCATCACCTCCCTCGGGTTTCTCACTTGGAAGGTCTCCTTCCTAGTTGTGCATGACAGGGTAGTCCTAAGAGCACTTCTATGTTTCTTGCCAAAGGTTGTGTCTCCTTTTCATCTCAAGCAGTCGGTAATTCTTCCAACCTTTTTTCCCAAGCTTCATGCATCTCGGGTTGAGGCGGCACTTCATACCTTAGATTGCAAATGGGCTTTAGGGTATTACCTTGACAGAACCAATGTTCACCGGAAATCCTCACAATTATTCATGTCTTTTGACCCTAGGCATTTTGGTTTCCCCATGACAGAACACACTCTTTCTCTTTGGATAGCAGACTGCATATCCTTTGTATTTGCTCAGGCGGGTCTAACATTGGAGGGTCATGTAACAGCTCACAATGTTCGGGCCATGGCCACATTCATTGCTCACTTACGATCTGTCTCCATAGTGGAGAACTGCCATGCTGCCACATGGTCCTCAATTCATACCTTTGTAGTCCATTAGTATCTGGACAAGGACTCTCAAAAGGACAGTGACTTTGGCCAAGCTGTACTCCAGCACCTCTTTGGGACTTAGCTGCACCTCCTTCCCTCCAGTCCTCTGTCTATCCAGGCTGCCGCCACTGTCATCTTGATGGGGGTGTACTGTGGATGCCAGCTCTACTAGATCTACTGGACTTCCCATGTTGTTCTTCAATGGTTTCTTCCTGTTGTAAAGGGCACTACTCCTTGCCGTTTTCCAGTAGCCTGGAGCTAGAGAGTACCATATGTAAAGACTGCAATCCTGCTTGTGCCTGTAGCAGGTGATCTCTGGGAACAGCAGAAATCAGTCTTCACAGCCCACCCTCCTCCCCAAAGAGTTATAGGTTGTTTCCTTTTTCTCAGCTATGAACCTCACTGAGAAGAATCACTGGGAGGCAAGAAGGCATACACACATGCACAGAGGGATGCTCCCAAACGCTTCCTATTGGATGCTGGGGAGTGTTCCCGCATGGGCTCCATCGGGGTATGTCACCCATATGTGAAGACTGATTCCTGCTGTTCCTGGAGATCACCTGTTACAGGTGAGTAACTATGCTTTTCCTTTGTATTTAATATAACGAACATGTCCCTTATGGTACCAGGGACCTTCCTAGCAAGGAAGTCAAGTAGACAGGCTATATAATACAGCCCACAAGCTACCTACCTCTTCCCATACACTGTCAGGTGACACAACCAGCTAATGTCGAACCCTGGCTGTCTGGTTTAGAGAATGACCTTCATTTATGAATCTTCCAACACACTGTCCAAGTCAGAACAAGCCCTCTGATTAAATGCAAATCCAATTCAAGTTAAGCTGAAATATAAGCAATATCAGAGAAGATTCACGTGCCTCCTTCAATTTTTTGTCATGATTGTTCTTATTTTGCATTCCCAATTAACCTACCAGAATTGCAGAAATGATCCTGAAGTAATGTTCACTACATAAGTCTTCATATAATAAATGCTAAATGGGAGAACTGTGAGTATCCTTTTAGTGATTCTTTGACAGATATGCTCTAAGAAACCCTCCCACATCCTGCTGTGAAAATATTTTGGTATCATGGAAGGGCCTAGTTTGATATGTGTGACCCCAAGCAATGAAATTAGTCTGCTCCTCAGAAGAAAAATACAGCTGAAATATATGAAAATAATATTTCGGATCCTCATTCTTTTCACTATTGTCTTTTTCTCCTTTGAGAAAAGTCTAAGCAGTGGTTATGTCTGATTCCTTTACACTCCACAGAGATGACGCTCTTCAAAATCTCAAGTGGGCTCTTCATGGCTGAGGCAGTGGGGCTTTACTCCATCCTTATTCTTCTTTACCTGTCTGACCCTTCTGAAATAGTTAACAGCAATTTGTTCCTTCACATACTCTTCATTCAGACTCAAGACTCCCTTCCATCCTGGTTTTCTTCCTACTTTTATTAAAGAACAGAAAGCCAGCACTCAACATGGACAATAAGCAGTGATATTTTTTCATACAGAGATTTTAAATTGAAGGTCCCTCTCAAGTATTTATCACCAGTTGGGCCACTGGAACTTGGTGGTGTTAATCACTATAAATGTTTAATTAACTCTTTGGCAAAGAACACAGTTTTGGATGCCTGTCACCACCAGATACTTCTAACGTTTTCTTGATCATACTTTACAGGGCTGTGATCACGTGCTTTCTGGCATCTATTTTTGATATACAGAACTCGATATTTGGCTGATCCTAGAATTTACTTCCTACATTCTTGTGCTTGCTCTGTAGAGTACCTCTGACTAAATTCCTTTGACTATGCGGACTTTATACATTTCAGATTCATGCTCACCTCCTTCCAATCTGCTATTACATTCGCTAAGCAAAACTACGATGTCCATCTTTGGTCTGCACTCAACTCTCTTCTCAAAGTGGAATTTCTTTGCCACACTCAACTTTCTTCTCAAAGTGCATTCATCTCCAACACCTTCACTTTCTATCCAGACTATGGCTGACTACTTCCATGGCAGAATTCAAAAGGTTAATCTTGAGTTCGTCACTAGGTCACCCTCATCTCCACTTCCCCCACTTTATTCTTGGGCATTTCTTTGATACCTGCTACCCTTTCTTCCTTTCCTAAAATCACAGAAGAAAAAATAAGGGGGGCCTGTACATGATTCTCATCCTCCTTGGCCTTTCTGCTGCTTTTGGACACTATTGATCAGCATCTTCTCCTTGATAATCTGTTCTTGCTTGGATTACATTGGTACTCTATCTTCACGTGTATTTCAGGACTCTGTTCTGTCTTTTTTTAATCTCTCCTGTGGCACTTCTAGTGTATGCTCTGGTGGATCTTCCTCTATCCTATCCTGCTATTAACTGATGTACCTCAGAAGTCTGCCTTGGGACTTCTTATCTCTATGTATTTGTTCCCTTGGAGCTCTGATTTCCTCCCATAGCTTTTAGTATCACCTCTGTGCTGATGACTCCCAGATCTTACCACTCTGTATCAGAAATTTCACCAGGAGTCCAATTCAGGATCTGTCTGCTTGTCTAACATTGCTGCCTGGACATCTCATTATAATCTGAAACTTAACAGGGCTAAAAGAGCTCATCCTTATCCCTGAATTCACCTCCCTCCCCCTTTGCCTATTTCTCTATTTCTGTGGATAATACTGTCATCCTCCTAGTCCGATCAGCTTGTAACCTTGGGATCATCTTTGACACCTTAAAGCTCTCTCTCACCCCAATTACTACTCTATTACATATATTCTAAAAATCGAATGTAATGTGTTTTGTAAACTTTGTAAGTTAAAGTTATCTGTAAACCGCTTTGACTCTAAGAAAAGCGGTCTATAAACTGATTAAATAAATAAAATAAATAACATTTCATTGCCTTCTCTAAAACATCACCACAATTCCTTCCTTCTTTTCTGAACACACTATAAAAAACCTTATCCACACTCGCATTACCTCCTGCTTAAACCTTTGCAGCCTACTCCTCACAGGTCTCCCACTGAACCATAGCTATACACTTCAATTTATTCAAAGCTCAGTAGCATAACTTATATTCCATCAGTGTCGCTACACTCATATAACCTTTCTTATCAAGTCAGTTCCTATCCAGGACAGAAAATAAGATAAGATACTTTCAATTGAAGTAGACAGGACTTACTAAAGATATGGGCTATCGCATTATAAATTTTAAATATTTACAACCTGGTCCCCTTCTGATCGCCCATCCATCTTTCCCACTCCCTCCCCCTTTCCCTGTGACTGTCAATGGAATGCTTTTATAAGTCATTTATATATTACAGTATTGTCATCTATTGCTCATATTGTCCTGATCTGAGGAAAAAGGTTTTAACCTTCGAAAGCTAGTCCAAAAATATATTAAGTTAGTCCAATAAAAAGGTATCACCATATTTTTCATTTTTGTTGCTTATTTTACTACCAAAATACCATTGAAATCATTGAAACATCTCCATCCTTATCTCCACATCCTGTCTAAGATGTGCATTCAATTTGGGTTATCAGTATTGTCAAACTATGTGCTTGAGTTGCCCACCCGAGGCTCATTGAGAGGTAATAGAACTAAACATCTTTATCAAATTAGATAAACAACAGACCATAGTAATCAACCACAAGATGACGAGAAGAAATGATCCTATTCCTTCTTATAGTAACGTGTGAAAACTAAAGGGTAGAACCGTCATAATCTGGAATAACTATGGCCCATTTGATTTAAACCTAGCATACCTAGTCTACTTGCAATTGTGCTGTTTTTCTTTTTAAGTTTAAGCACATAAAACAATTCAGTTCAAGACATAACTATTGACATACTTATCCCTATCCAGTCTGCATTTTGTTAATACTACCTCAGGGGACATACTCCACTTTTTGCAATACCTTGTTCTTGAAATGCCTCTTTTCCAACGTCTTGACTTGGAAGTAGGGCAACTGGTGCTTTCTTTATATTAGATGGCTCTTTTCTTATCCAATTAAAATCTAGTAGGTGTGAAGCTGTGTTTGTTAACCAGAAGTAGTTATGTATTAGATTAGTTTAGAAAAAGAACCATGTGCTATGAAGCACCCTACGCTTTTCCTGTAGATACAGACGCTGGAAAAGTGACGTTTCATGTAAAAGATGATGAATGTGGAGAAATACACCCACCCACTGAGTTAGTATTAATGAAATGCAGGCTGTATTGAGATAAATACTTGAGTGTTGTGTTTTCAAATTGTATGAAGCCTTAATTCTAAGAGTATAATAAAAATAAAATTATGCAGAAAGAACTAGAAAATCACAACAAAACATTTGATAAATGAATACAAAGAATATATATATATATATATTTTTTTTAAGCTAAAACCAAAATTTTAAAATAAAAAAAAAGCATTTTTGATGTGGAAGCACATTTTGTTTGTGTGTGACAGTAATGAATGAAAAAGAATAAAAAACTGAAATGTGTGTGCCTGCCTTAACTGCAGAATCAGTATTCAGATGCATGGTCAGAGAGCAGCTGTGCCATATAGCTACAAGTGATGGTAGTAAATGTCTCCAAAACAGGTCATTATAAATGCTGTGAGTACTGCTGTTCTGTGTATTATTCTTAGGGGTAAAGCAGCATGCAATTTATCTATTTTTAGGGATCCTGCCAGGTAGTTGTGACCTGGATGAACCACAGGATGCTTTGATCTGACCCAGTAGGGCAGTTCCTGTGTTCTCTTTGTCCTGTTAGTGTGGGTGATGTTGTCAAGAAAGAGGGCTCTCTACCTTATAAGTAAGGTGAATAAGAGCGGACAAAGATTCTCATGAATTGTCACTGATACTGTGGGACCTTGCCTGCTCCTCTCTCCAGCGGGCTGCTCAGAAGGACTCCCATCTAATGATACTTCTCTCTGAGCGCTTACATTCAGAAATGGAAATTTGAAAGGAAATAGAAATACAAGAAGCTAACGTGATAAGTTTGCTAGTGCATCTTTTGCCCCAGAATTTAATTTCCTGTAATTTCAAAATAAGAAAAAAAGTTGCACGAAAAATAAGGTCAGCAAAAATTTCCGTACAAAGCACTATGGACTGTTTCCTGGAATGATTACATTAAAGAATCAGACAAAAGTTTCCCAGTGCTGTTTTTGCAGGGTATTTTTTTATATTAGGAATGTTTCACCATTGAGAAGAGTTTTCAGGGAATTAAATCTTGAGACAGATGATTTAAAATTTCACAGTTATATAATCATTAATTAGGAAAGCTTTTGTACTTTTTTGCTTTGGTTTTACCTGATCTGTAGATTTGAATGTTTGCCTTTAGCTTTGCATATGATTTTCTTAAACTCTGCAGCTTCTGTTGTCTATTAGCAGCCGCCTTCACCAAGGGACACACATTTTGCTAGTGTAACATTGGCTTACTCATAGAATCTCCATCTGGTCAGGCACACTGGAAATCCTCCCTTGTATCATTCCTGCTGCTGTGCTGTTTAAGAATGTGAGGGGAGATGCAGAGCTCCGAGAAACAGGCTGCTATTTATCTTTTCCTCCTCATTATGGAATTACAATTGTTTTATGAAGCATATTCTGCATATAGAGCCTGTTTTACATGAAGAAAATGGCTATCACAAACAAAATTGTTTGGGAGTGTTCATGCGTAAAAAATGGGCACACAGAAACCCAATATACATTTACGCGACATCTGTGTAGGCTTTCCCAGGGGTGTAGTTTAAGTAGAGCAGAGGTAGTCTATGGTTACATACGAGGTCACTTAGATTGAGAGAATAAGAAGGTGTCTATTTGTAGTCTACTTTGTAAAGACACTGGTATAAGTGTTCACCAGGGCCGGCCTATCCACTAGGTGAACTTGGCGGTCGCCTAGGGCAGCAAGCCATGTGGGTGGCCTCGGTCCCCCCCTCCTCCCAGCAACACAGCTGTTCATCATCGCCTGGCCCGCCATGCTGCTCCCCCTCCTGACATCCATCTTCTCACCTGGGGGGGAAGGGTGGCAAGGCGATGCCTCTACTGCATCAGATTTTAAAGTGCCTTTACTAGCGTGCTCATGGCCTGCCACTCCTGCCCCACTTCAGTGCAACTTCCTGCCGTTCATACCCCCTCCAACAGGAAGTTCAGTCGAAGGGGGCAGGAGCAGCAGGCACAAACAGGTTAAGCCACAACACAGCAGAGGCATTGCCGTTCCACCCCCGCCAGGTGAGAAGATGGATGCTGGGAGGGGGGCAGCATGGCAGCGCTGCAATCTTTGGGGAGCGGCATGGAGGGTCTGCCTAACGTGGCAGAAACCCTCGGGCTGGCCCTGGTGCCCATGCCTAGATTTCACATGCGCTTTCAAACACGCTCCTATTTTATAATGCAAAGTAGATGCTTGCTTTTTTTTATATAATATGTTCAAGATAGGTGTACCTAAAACTAGGCATTGGGTTATAACCTTCACAGATTGCATAATGTGTTTCTGCCTGCTTTGGAGGAGATGTAGATTTTTGTGAGAACCTTTGTGCATTCTCCGAGCCTGTGCTACAAATTCACATGGATGTTTGTGTTACCTTTATAAAGTAAGCAAGTGTTTGGACATTTTATAGTCCCTCTCCTACCCCCCTCCCCTCCCAATATGTCTTATTTCAGTACCACATGTATAAATCAGTTTGCGTGTAATGTTTCCTGCATTTGAATCAGAATCTTTCCTTGGTGCTAGCTGGCTTCATGTTTGTTGGTAGCGCCTCTTACTCATTGCGCTGCCCCCCCCCCCCTCCAATTTTTCCTACACCCAAAGACAATGATTCACCAGGATCTTCAATTAATTTGATTGGTCTCAGATCCTCTCTGTGGTTGTGTACATAATGCCAAATTACCCTAAGGGGGGAAAAAGGAGTGTAGATTGTCAAGTGCTCTCTCCATATTGTGATGTATACCCAAGTTCAAATTTAATGACAGTAATCCTCATCTAGACAGCTATAGAAACCACAGAAAGCTTTTTATACTATTAGTCTTCCAACTTGGAAGCCAGGCAACTCTTCTACATATGCTGTGGATAGTGGAGCACAGGTGAAGTAGCAGGTTATGCTGAATGGAGTTTTGCCAACACCCCATTCCTTATCCACTTTAGTATGGGAGTTTAAAGGATAAAAACTTGCATAGAACTAGTGCTAAGTAAGAAAAACAAGGCACCATGTGCTCAGTTTGAGCATGTTTAACTGTGTCTATTGAACTGTAATAAAAGCTGCTTATTAACTGCACTGACCTCGCTGTGTACTTTCAGTTAACTTTTGTTGGAAAGCTGGTTAAGTAGAATAGGACCAAGACTTTTACAGCTAAAGAGAAATACTTTCTGCTCGTCTTACTTTTGTTTTGCTTTGAAGGAAACAGTACACTTACTTTGCTGAGGAAAAGTACAATTTGAAGAATGAGAGACAAACTATGTTTTCCCCCTTGACTCTTTCAGCACACTGATTTATGTCAGTACATGGATAAGCATCCTGGAGGTCTTCATCCAGAAAACGTGAAGGTAAGTGTGTGAGGAAGGCCCTGTAACCACAGATTAGTTGTCATTCTTCATGTACTGAATGAAAATAACCTGTTCTGCTCTTTCACAAAAGATAAGCAGTAGATAAGTAAATTCATTTTTATTTAAGATACCATGATAATTAACTGCCATGTTCTTTTTAGATCCCATTATATGTAAGGAAACATAAGCTGTTTATGAAAAGATATTATCTCCAGGAACAAGCAGGAATGAGTCTTTATTTATTTTATTTATTTATTTGCTTTTCTTATATACCGCGCTATTAAGATCAGTGCGGTTTACATTACAACTCAACAATGCAACAATGTTTTTTACATAACACAATGTGCTTACATAGAACAAGGGTACAGTCATAACGGGAGAATAACGGGGGAAACTATTTACAAGATATATACACATAAAATTTACATAGAGTTAAATACAACTGATATTTGGTTATAGCTAGATCGGATGGGGGACAGGATACAGCCATAGGGAGAGGGCGGCTAACCGTTTTCGTGTTGGGTTAGTGCGTTGGGATAATTAGAGCAGGGGGTGGATGCCTGCGACTTATGTTTTTCAGGACTGGTTTCGGGATAGTAGATTTGAAATAGATGGTGTTTTATTTCTTTTCTGAATGTGGTGAGGCTTGGTATGGATCGAATCCAGGTGGGAAGTTCATTCCAGGTTGTCGGAGCATAAATCGAGAAAGCTCTATTAGTAGTTGTCTTTGTGCACCTTGTGGTAAATTTGGGTACTATTAACATGTTGAGTAGTGCAGGCCGTCTTATTCTATTTTCAGGAATATTGTTAATTAGGTTGCTGATAGGTGTAGGAGACTGGTTGTTCAGTGCCTTGAAAGTCATGACTAGTACCTTGTATTGGATTCGGGCTTGTAGTGGTAGCCAGTGTAACTCTTTCATCACTGGTGTTATATGTTCCATTTTTGATACACCTGTTAAGACCCTAGCAGCTGAGTTCATGGCCAGCCGAAGCGGGTTGAGGGTTGCCTGTGGGAGACCATGAAGGATGATGTTTGCGAAATCAAGATGTGGGATTACTAGGGCCTGAAATATCGTTCGGTAGTCAAAGAAATCTAGCAGAGGGCGGAGGTGGCGGAGGGTTCGTATCTTGTGGTAAACTGATCTTGTAACGGCCTTTACATGGGTTGTCATGTCCAGACGCCGATCTAGAGTAATTCCTAGATATCGGATTGTGTCTCTTGTTTTGAGTTCAGCATTTTTAACTTGCAGGTAAGGAGGTGTAACGAACTTCTGGTTCCTAGTGACAAAGAGGACATCAGTCTTGTTATGATTGATCCTCAGGTTTTGAGTGAGGAGCCATTCAGCAACTGCATCAAAGCATCTGATGATAGGGGAGAAATCGGGGTGCTCAATAGTAAATGGAATGTATAGTAGTATGTCGTCAGCATACACCAGGCATTCTACATTTAGGGAGCGGATCAGAGAGCAGATAGGCTGCATATAAATGTTAAATAGTAAGGCAGACAGGGATGATCCCTGGGGTACTCCCTGCTTCTGTAGAAAAGGTTCAGAAGAGGTGGTGCCTGTTTTTACTTGCTGCCATCTATTGGTTAAGTATGATTCACACCATTGTAGCGCAGTATCCTGTAGCCCTTTTTCCTGGAGACGCTGTAATAGTATCTTATGGTTCACAGAATCGAAGGCGGCAGCAATGTCGAGGAAGATAAGGATGAAGCCTTGGTGTATATTATTAATTCCTGTGATTAATTTGTCGAAAAGGGTAGTTAAGATGGTGTCTACCCCATGCGATTCTCTGAAGCCATGTTGAGCTGGGTCGAGAGGTGACTCAATGTCGACGTGTTGCTGGATCTTTCGCTGGACTATTTTCTCGATGATCTTGGCCAGCAGGGGGATACTCGATATAGGTCTATAGGATTCGACTTTGGATGTATCAAGGCGACTATTTTTTAGTAGGGGCCTGATTGATGTGTGTTTTAAACTTTGTGGGAAGATGCCCCTTAGTAGAGATTGGTTGGTTATATTGCATAATGAGTGGCTTAGTTCATGTCGAAGTTCCTTTATCCAGCTTGCTGGGCAAGGGTCATTTGGGGCAGTGGTGAGATTGATGGAGGTAATGGTGTCTTCAATTTCTTTAGTGGATACTGCAGAGAAATTGAGTAGTAGGGTAGGCTTTGTTGTACTTATTACAATGGTTGGGTTATAGGTGGATGGAATCGTGTTGGATTGGATCATTTTTGATTGTAGGTAGTTCGAGTAATCCTGTGGTTGAGGCATGAGTGGGCTTACTGGTGCTGGGTCCCCTGTTAATGACTTTACTATATTAAATAGGTCATGTGTTTTATTCAAAGACCGTTTTAGAATGGTTGAGTGATGTTGTTTCTTTTTTTCACTTATTTTCTCTCTGTGTAGAGCTAGATGAGAGTTGTAGTTGTGATAGGCTGCTGTAGTCTGGTTCCTGCGCCATCGTCTTTCGAGTTTACGTAGTTGTAAGAGGGAAGCTCGAAGGTCAGTAGAGTACCAGGGAGCATGTGCACGTTTCCTGGGTACCTTGTTGGTGGATGGGATACAGGCTATAGCTCTGATACTGTTGTTCCAATTCACTACAAGTTCGTCTGGGTCAAGGATAGGAACGTCAAGGCGTGGCAGTAGCTTGATAAGTACATCTTCCTTGTCGAGTGGACGAAATCGTGTTGTTAGTATTCCGGGGTCAGGGGTGCTGGCCTTGTCACTGGTCTTATGGTGGTGTGTGATTGGTATGGGGTTCGTCGGCGCCGACAGAGCCCACACGGGAATGCTCCCCAGCATCCAATCAGAAGGCTTTTGGGAGCATCCCTCGCGCCTGCGCGGTAGCTTCCCGCCCTTCCCACTGCCTCTCCCCAGTTTTCGTTTTTCCGCGGAGCCGACAGGATGTACCTCCTGTCACTGCAGAAACCTTTTCTTCTTTTCTTGTTTCCTGTAGTCGCGGTTTTTTCCCCGCTGACTCTGGCACCGCTGGTGCCCCCTTTTTCCGTTTTTTTTTTGTTTATTTTCCTTCGAGGAGCATCCTCCTCGTGTTATTCTGAGGCCTACCGGGCTTTCCAGCATGGAGCCTTCTTCCCCTAAGAAGTGCCCCCACTGTGGAGACGTTGTCTTCTTCTCCGACTCCAACGCCTGGTGTCTCTCCTGTTGGGGCCCTGACCCCTTCTCCCCCGGTTCCCTGGGCTTCAGCGTCGGGAGAAGACCCTCCCTGTTTCGAGTGTCCCTTGATGACGTCTTTCCCTCTGAGGTGCAGTCGTCGGCTTTCTCTCCTCGCCAGGATCAGGTAACCCAACAACAGTCTGTTAAGACTAACCGAGCCTTGAGGGGTGAGTCTCATGCGCCGCATGACGATGGCTCCGGCCTTCCCCTCCAGTCCCTTACACCCCGGAGGGAGTCTTCGGGCTCCAGAGCCTCCACGGGGTTTCGGGTTGTTCCTGAGGTTCGCTCCTCACAGAACATTCCCGAGCCATGCCCGAGGGTGGCACCCGCTTCGAGCGGTGCAGATCCCTCGGCATCGGCGCCGGCGTCGAGTGTTCCAGTCTTCGCCAGGGACTGTCAACTGGTGTCCTCGGTGCCTTCAGGGCCGATCGACTCGACCCAGTCTGGCTCTACGGCATCCCGGCCCTGCGCGGGGGCGGTACCCGCTTTCGGCGGTGCCGATTCCCCGGCATCGGCGTCGGTGTCGAGTGTTCCACTCGTCACCGGGGATCGTCGGACCAACCTGACCCGGTATGGCGTGCCCACACCCCTGCCATGCACGGAGGTGGTGACCGCTTTGAGCGGGACCAAGTCCTCGGCATCGGCGTCGGAGTCGGTGGCCCCACTCCCCGCCGGGGATCGGCACCGGGTGCCCTCGGCTCCGCCAGGGCCTATTGACTCGTCCCCAGCTTCCGCGGGGGCGGTACTGGCTGTGAGCGGCTCCGCCCCTCCCGAGGCGGTCTCTGGAACAAAGGCCCCGTTCTTCGCCAGGGGTCACCCCCGGGCTCCACCTGCGGAGCCGATCGATCTATCCCGGTCGGGCGAGTCAGCACCTCCACTGTGCGCGGGGCCGGGGCCTCCCCCGGACGCCACCGACCTCCCGGCATCTACGCG
Organism: Ichthyophis bannanicus; assembly: GCA_033557465.1. NCBI lineage: Eukaryota > Metazoa > Chordata > Amphibia > Gymnophiona > Ichthyophiidae > Ichthyophis > Ichthyophis bannanicus. The sequence continues at coordinate 449,375,327 of CM066031.1, forward strand.
GGCGTCGAGTGCTCCACTCGTCACTAGAGTCTGCCCGCGGGACCCGGGTCCTTCGGTCGAGTCGACCCAAAGAAGCGCCACGGCCGTGGAGCCGGGGCTGGGCGTCTCACTCCCTGCCAGGGCTCGTCGGCGGGTTACCTGGGTACCCTCGAGGCCACGTAGTACACCCCGTAAGGGTTTCCCGCTCAATAAAACAGGCGCGGGCAGAACCCCGGTGCTTAGAAGGGCCTCTCTCCCGGCGTCGGAGCCGACTTCAGGTGTTTCCCTCTTCGCCGAGTTTCGGCCTGGGAAGCCCTCGTTGCCTTCGGCACCAATCGTCGCGACCCCGACTCCATTCGCGGGAGTGGCAGCACCGGCGCGGCCGCCGACACCGGGGCCCCCTAAGGAGGCGTCGCTCGGTTCGATGCCCAGCCTCGAATCGATCTCCAGTCTGGAAAGCATGGCTCTGGCGCATTTCGGATCCAACCCCGGTCTCTTCCGACGGCGCAGTGCTGCGCTCGCCTGCTCTCCAGCGGCCTCGGCACCACTCCAGCCGCCCTTGCGGATTGCCCTGGGGGCGGCTCCGCCCCCGGAATCGGGGCCGAGGTCAAGTCCCGCGGGCCCGTCGGGGACGTCGCTCCCTTCGATGCCCCTCTTGGAGTCACTCCCAGGCTCTGGCGATGCAGTACCGACTGCCTCAAATTGGGACTGTCAGTACCCTCCTCTGTTTAGAGCGATTCCTCCCGTGCACCAGCATGGTGGGTCCCCTGGTGTTCAAGCGGGCCCCTCCACCTCGGCCTCCCCCGGGATAGCCCCTCTGGGAGAGCCGTCTTTTCAGGACTTTCTCCTTGACATGGCGGACTTGATCGCCATTCCTATCCCGGGCCCTTCGCTAAGTCCGGGTACTGCGGAACAGGCAGCCGTAATGCTTCCTTTACATCCCTCCCTGCGGGATCTCCTGCTCAGGATTTGGCGCTCGCCCTTACAGGTACTGGCGCCGCCTACAGCCATGCATGCCCGGTATCGGGTGCCCCCCTCTCCGGGTTTCCAGACGCACCAGCTTCCCTATCATTCCATTGTGGTGGAATCGGCCCTGAGGAAGGTCGGAAGCAAGAAGAAGCACTCTTCCTGCCCCCCGAATTGTGCGTCTAAAACTCTGGACAACTTTGGGCGGCGAACCTTCCAAACATCCATGTTGGCTTCCAGGATTCTCTCATATATTTTCTATATGAGCCTGGCGCTTCAGGAGGTCACTGAGAGGTTATCTCTTTTGTCTCCCTTTGTGTCGGCCCCTCGGGCCCCTGACTATTCCTTGCTTCTTTACCATTGCAGGAATATCTCTTGGTTTCTTTCTCGGGCTGCTGTGGACTCTTTCGAGTCAGTTAGCAGGTCCTCTGCGGTAGCCATAGGGGCGCGTCGTACAGCCTGGTTGCAGGCTTCCGACTTGTGCAGCTGGGCACAACATAATCTGGGTACTTCCCCGTGCACCGGGGAGAACCTCTTCAATGGTGAGGCTTTGCGTCAGGTTGCTCAGTGCTCCGCTGACCTGTTTGGCACTGGCCGCCCACGGCCCTCCCCCTCTCCCGGGGGTAGGAAATGTCCTTCCCGACCCTCCTGTCCGAAGAGGAAGAGGTTTCTTCCCTCTGCCCGCCTGCCGGGTGCACCCATGCCAGGGACGTCTCACACCGGTTGGCAGTGCCAGGGCTCGCGCCAGGCTGCCCATGCCAAGCAGCCTTAGGCTACGGTATGCGGCAGTTTGCGCTTAACTCCTCTTACCTGAAGTTACTGTCCAGTTCTACACTGGGGTTCTTTCAATGTGACAAGCGGTTCGGCTGCTTGATTGGAGGTATGGAGCCCCCTCCTCCGGGGGGGGGGGACTCTTCCCACGCTAGATTAGCCTGGCTCCTCGGGGCCATGATAGTCTTCTTCGGACTTACCCTCGGGTACATCCCTCGGATTCCCCTCTGCCTGGTTCCCCCGGATTGAGGGGATCGCGCACCGAATCTCCTTCTCCCAGTGTAGGCCTTGGCCGCTACTCTCCGAGCGTGGCCGAACCAATCCTCGACAGGGCCGGACCACCCCCCCCTGGTCTGTGTCTCCACTCTCGCAGAGAAATCCCTGGGTCCGTCAGGTTACGGTGGACAGGGGTCCCACTGACCCATGCCGATCCCCGGCTCCGCTCCCTGCATCGGAGTGGCAGAGGGCATTGGCCCTAACCCCGAGGGTTTTTTTTATATAGGCCGGAGATGACCCCCACTGTCACGCCGTGGCTATAGGGTTTTCTATCCTCCTGCCTTCCCTGTGGCACGGAGGACACATTTTTTGGGTGGCTGTCAGGTGGACGCCTCAGGGGCCTACGTACTCCTGATGTTCTCCTCCCCAACTGATCTGGCGGTCACACAACCATACTGCTACTCTCGCCGATCTGCCCTGCTCCACGCACATCGGCCCATCACTTTGGATGGCCCTCCCCCCGCCACCTTCCAGGTGGGCGCCCTCCTGTGGATCAAGGGCCTGTCCGAGTTGGCAGTATCGTTCTCACGTGTGCATACCGGTTTAATAACCTGGATGGGCGCTCCCGGGCCCACCTATAGCCCGATATACATCTATACCTGTTATTGGATATATATCGGTACAGGTGGGCGCTTTTTGGGAAATGTTATAGCGCCCTGTGTCTTACCGACTATCTCCCAATTGTCGGTACTGACGTTTTGTTATTTCTTCCGGGGTCCGGCCGGCCCGCCCGCTTGCCTGCGTTCTGCGGCTCGGGTGCTCGGACCAGTTATGCTTAAACTTGCTGTGATGTCAACAGCCCCTTGGTTTACGCCTCCTTGTCTGGATGTTTTCGAACCCATTGTCTTCCTATCCCTTGCCGGCTAGGGTAGACAGTGTACCCCTCGGTATCCCGGGGTACCCTCCTGTTCTTCTCCGGGCTGGGTTCTCCCAGATCGGTCAGTCTTCTGCTTAGTCCTCCGGATTGGGGACTCTGCTCCTACTGGAGTTCTCAGCTTCTCTTAGAGCTCCTCGTGAAGACCTGCCGTCTTTCCGGTGCCGGTTGACACCTGCGTCTCCAGCCCGCCCGGACTGGGAACTTCGTCCTCTCTGCGGTGAAGTTCCCTTGAAGACTTCGCTACTGCATCTACAGTACCCGTCGCAGCTGTGCCTTCTACAATCCAGTAGGTAAGCTCTAGATTGTGCTAGATCATTAACGGTTTAATGATATTGACGTGGTTTTGAAGACTCCCCTGTAGTCTTCGGTTGCTGTGCCTTGGCAACTCTTCTCAACTCCTACCCTCCATCCCTCAGGGGATGCCGGGGATCCAGGATGGGCGATGCCGCCCTGTCCAGGGGCGCGCATTCTGGGATCTCCTCTGGCACCCTCAGCTAGGGAGTCCCCATATGTGAAGACTCATTCCTGCTTGTTCCTGGAGATAGCACAGTTACTTACCTGTAACAGGTGATCTCCGGAACAGCAGGAATTAGTCTTCACAACCCACCCACCTCCCCTAGGAGTTGTAACTCTCTCTCTCTCTCTCTCTCTTCCTTCCTCTTCTCTCCTTCTGTCTCAGCTATTAAACGCAACTGGGGAGAGGCAGTGGGAAGGGCGGGAAGCTACCGCGCAGGCGCGAGGGATGCTCCCAAAAGCCTTCTGATTGGATGCTGGGGAGCATTCCCGTGCGGGCTCCATCGGCGCCGACAAACCCCATATGTGAAGACTAATTCCTGCTGTTCCGGAGATCACCTGTTACAGGTAAGTAACTGTGCTTTTTTTCTGTGCAACTTAATTATTATGGCTCATACCTCTCAACAAATTGGTTAATCTGCAAGGTGCTACCGGTCTCTGTCTTTTTTTTCTGCTGCGGACTAATTTGACTACGCCTCTGGAAATTATTTTGTTTCTCTGTATCTGCTGATATATCACATGCAGAGGGTCATTTTATTGCAGGCTATCTAACTTTAGTGGCAAGTGTGTGTACAGGTTACACCAATTTTCAAATTATGCTCGGGAAGGTTCACAAACACATGTACACAAATGCACAAATTTCCATGCTTACTTTCTGCTCATCTGTGCACATTTTGTAAGCTATGTGCACATTTATAAACCCCTCCCCCATCTCTGTCACTGGAAAATAACTCCACCCAGATCAAATGAACATGCACATATATTTAAGTGCATGTAACTTAGATAGTAAGCCCACTGGGCACAGGAAATCTACCTACCATACCTGACTGTAACTCACCATGAACCTCCGAGAAAAGGAGTGAGCTAAATCAGTTCCCTTTATTTAATCTGTAGATATACCTTTTTTAGATTGCCCCCATAGAAGGTCGTTTTCAAAAGCTGAAAATTGCCCACCCTTTCCCTAAGTAAAAGTGCAAGACAGCATCAAAAATATGCAAAGGGGCCCTTTTACTAGACACCGCTAAAAGTTACCATGCATTTTAGTCAGTGGTAGCTGGCTGCAGTAAACTCTAATGCGCGGGCACGTTTTCTATCGACTGCTGAAACGCACGTTAACTAGCACTCACACTCCAATGTGGACAGTGGGCGGGTTAGAGGCGGAGTGTGGTTGTGGCAAACACATTAACGTATGAGTGAAGTTGAGTCACTTAATGCCAGATCTCCAGGAACAAGCAGGAATGAGTCTTCACATATGGGTATCGTCGGTACCGACGGAGCCTGCGCGGGAACGCTCCCCAGCGTCCAGTAGGAAAGCTTTTGGGAGCATCCCACAGCGCCTGCGCGCTGCCTTCCCACCTTTCCTAACTGCCTCTCTCCAGTTCTTCTTTTCCGCGGAGCCAGCAGGTCGTGTTTCCTGTCACCGCTGAAGAATTTCTTATTTTCTTTTATTTCTTTAGTCGCGTGTCTGCCTTCTCGTTCCCGGACCGGTACCGCCGGTCTTTTTTCTTTTTAAAAAAAAATAAATAAATAATAACTACTATTTTTCTCACTTCAGTGCATTTTCTTTCTGTGGCCTTAGGCCTACAAAAACTTTCCTCATGGAAAAGCCCTCCTCCGGGTTTAAAAAGTGCACAAAGTGTACCGGCACTATTTCTGTCACTGACACCCATGACTGGTGTCTCAAATGTTTAGGTCCTGACCATTCCATGACAGACTGTGAGTCCTGTTCCATGATGTCTAAAAGAGGTCTACAGAATCGAGCAGCCAAGCTCAGTACCCTGTTTCCCTCTGATGCAGCTTCGGTAGCATCGACATCTTCCAGGGCTTCCTCTTCCTCCCATGGATCTCAGGTAACCAAACTTAAGTCCAGCCGGTCCTCGAAAAGTAGATCTCCCTCTAAGTATCGAGATGCCTCCGGGCTTGCTCTCGAGGAATCCGCACCGGCAAAATTACCCCGGGGGGAGGCTCCGGCTTCCAAAGCTTTATCTATGGGGTCACAGGTTGACATCGATGGCTCGGCCTCGACCGATCACCTGTTGCAATGTTCTGGGGTACCGGTGGTTTCCACTGGTACCGACATCCAGACATTGGTGGCGTCGATGGATCAGAATATCCTGACCATGCAGCGTGCCATCACGGCACTCATACAAGCTGCAACGCCTTCGGTACCGCAACAAACTCCGTTGTCGGTACCGATTCCGGTACCGGACCCAATATCGGTTCCGGTGCCAGTACCCATTGCATCGACATCTGCTTCGACGTCGACGGCAGTGGTACACTGTTCTGTGATGCCCATCGGTACCGATTCAGTACCGATTACTCCCGATGTTGATACCCCTCGGTACGCGTATCGGGCTTTGCAAGAACATCCAGACAGGCGATACTTCGATTCCTCTGAAGACTCTGATGACTCAGAGGCCTCTATCGAAGCATCGGGGATCCTTCCTCAGGAACCCTCTTCTCCAAAAAGGAGAATGTCTCCTCCAGAAGACTTGTCTTTTCAAGACTTCATTAGGGAGGTGGCCCGGGCCTTTCCATCTCAGTGGCCTCTGAGACAGAGCCTAGAGCCAAAAAATTAGATATTTTACAATATCCTAAGGCTCCTAAAGAGGCAGCCACTTTACCAATACATGAGATTCTTTATGATCACATGTTGGGCATATGGGAGACTCCTCTTACCACCTCCCCTCATTCTCGTAGGTTGGACACCATGTATCGTGTTCCTCCTTGTCCTGGTTTTCATAAGACTCAACTTCCTCACCACTCCATTGTGGTAGAGTCTGCTATGAAAAGGATCAAGAGTGCAAAAAGGCACTCTTCTACTCCTCCAGGAAGAGAATGCAGAACCTTAGATGCCTTTGGCAGGAGAATTTTCCAGGCCAGTATGCTTGTGGCCAGAATCAACTCCTATAGTCTCTATATGGGGATGTTCCTAAAGGAAGTTACAGATCATCTGCAAACCCTATCTCCTTTTATGTCAGAAGATAAAAGGGAAGAGTTTCTCACCTGGCTTAAACATGCCCAGGATATTTCCAAGTTTTCCAACCGTGCAGCCTTTGACTCTTTTGAAGGTGCCAGCAGAGCCTCGGCTATTGCCATAGGTGCACGCAGAGTTGCTTGGTTACAAGCCTCTGATTTGGAACCCTGGGTTCAGGATGGACTAGGTAACCTTCCTTGTACAGGTGAAAACCTTTTTGGCAAAGATTGGCAAGCAAAGGCCAACCAGATGGATGCTGAAAACTCTGCTTTAGATAGACTTTCCAAGTCTACTTCTGCTCCTTTTAGAAAGAGGTTGTTCAAAAAAGGATTTTTCCCAAAAAAATGGAAATATTCTTCTGCTTATGGTCAGGCCTCTTCTGCAGGTCGTTTTGCTACAAAGAGACAGCAACAACCAAAACAGGCCAAGCCTAAGGGTGCAAGGGCTTCTACGGCCCAACAGCCTCAGCCTCCTCAGGGCCTTTGACTTACAACTAGAGAACTTAGTCTTTCTGGCTCTAGAACATCCAGAGCCTCTCACAATTCCAGGAAGGTTAGCTCATTTTGCTCCCAGATGGGAACAAATCACAGCAGAGCAATGGACCCTCTCCATCATAAGAGAAGGGTACAAACTTCATTTCTTAAACCTTCCCCCTCACACCATGGTGAGGCAGTTCAATTCTCCAACATCTCTCCTCGACCTTCTGGGTCAGGAGATTGCTACCCTTCTTGCCCAAGGGGCAATAGAAGAAGTACCCTTTCTTCAACAGGGCTCAGGGTTCTACTCCCCCTATTTTCTCATTCCAAAGAAAACAGGGGGCTACAGACCCATTTTAGATCTCAGAAAATTGAACAAGTTTCTATGCAAGGAGAAATTCAAGATGACTTCTCTCGGAACTCTCCTTCCATACCTCCAGAGTCAGGACTGGCTTTGTTCTCTAGATCTCAAGGATGCGTACACCCATGTCCTCATCCATCCAACACACAGAAGGTTCCTTCGGTTCCTTTACCAAGGAAAGCACTACCAATACAAAGTGCTTCCTTTCGGTCTGGCCTCTGCACTAAGAGTGTTCACAAAATGCATGGCAGTAGTAGCTGCATTTCTATGCACTCTAGGGATATTCATATTCCCATATCTGGACGACTGGCTCATCCGAGCTCCATCCCAGTCAGAGGCCCAGACTTCCCTGGCCTGCACAAGGCGTGTTCTTCAGTATCTGGGACTTGTAATAAACATTCCAAAATCCCATCTCACCCCTACTCAATCTCTAGAGTTCATAGGGGCCTTGCTGGATACCACAACTGCAAGGGCCTATCTTCCCCAGGCCCGTTGCCTACGCTTGGTGCAGTTAGCCTCACAGATTCAGTTAAAATCCCATTTAACTGCTCGAGAGATGTTACAACTCTTAGGCCACATGGCATCCACTGTGCATGTGGTTCCTTATGCTCCCCTTCACATGAGAGCGGCTCAATGGACTCTGTCCACCCAATGGACCCAGGCATCAGGGTGCCTGTCAGACAAAATAGCGACCTCCAGTCGCCTCTTTTCCTCTCTCCATTGGTGGAAGTCCACTCAAAATCTGTTGCTGGGGTCCCCCTTTCACCAGGTGTTACCCCAAGCAACCCTTACAACAGATGCCTCTCCAAAGGGTTGGGGAGCTCATCTACATGATTTCTCCACCCAAGGCATCTGGTCTCCACAGGAGTCATCTCTACATATCAACCTCTTAGAGCTCAGAGCAATCTTTCTGGCTCTCAGAGTCTTCCACACCCTGCTCAGCTACAAGACAGTCCTCATCCACACGGACAACCAAGTAGCCATGTTCTACGTGAACAAGCAGGGGGGGACGGGCTCTCTGTCGCTTTGCAATGAAGCTCTGAGATTGTGAGCCTTCGCCAGAGAGCATCAAATCCATTTCATGGCAGTGTATCTTCCAGGGGTTCAAAACTCTTGGGCAGACAGACTCAGTCGAGTTCTGCTTCCACACGAATGGTCCCTCCATGGGGACCAGATAGCCAGGATCTTTCGAATTTGGGGAACCCCAGATATAGACCTGTTTGCAAGTCCGTGGAATGCCAAACTTCCCCGGTTCTGTTCCAGGATTCCGTGTCAGGGAGTTCAGGCCAGGGATGCCTTCCTCCTTCATTGGGGGCAAGATTTCCTCTATGCCTTTCCACCTATTCCCCTCATTCCCAAGACACTGTTCAAGCTTCAGAGAGACAGGGGGTCTATGATCCTCATAGCACCACGTTGGCCACGCCAAGTGTGGTACCCTCTACTTCTGCATCTCTCTCAAGCTCCTTCCCTGGACTTGAGATCTGCTCCAGATCTCCTCTCTCAGGAGGAGGGAACATTGTGGCACCCAAATCCCCAGTCTCTTCATCTCAGGGCCTGGTTGCTGAAGGCTTAGACCTTCAAGATTTACCTCTTCCTATGCTTTTAAATGGAAGAGGTTTACCATTTGGTGTGCACAGAAGGGTCTTAACCCTCTTGCAATACCTCTGAATTCTTTACTAGAGTATTTGCTGCATTTATCCCCTGCAGGCCTTAAAACAAATTCAATCAGAGTCCATTTGAGTGCTATTGCAGCATCCCTTAAGCCTCTCAATGGACATCCTATTTCCTCTCATCCTCTTATAGCAAGATTCATGAGAGGCCTTCTTTTGACTAAACCTTCCATTAGACCACCTCCAGTGGCATGGGACTTGAATCTGGTTCTTGGCCAGCTTATGAAGCCACCCTTTGAACCCTTAGCCACTACCTCCTTGAAATTCCTTTCCTGGAAGGTTATTTTTCTCATTGCAGTCACCTCAGCTCGCCGTATCAGTGAGTTGCAAGCCTTAGTGGCTAATCTTCCTTATACAAGGTTCCATCATGACAAGGTAGTCCTCAGAACTAATCCACATTTTATGCCTAAAGTGGTCTCACCTTTCCATCTGAACCAGTAGGTGTATTTACCTGTCTTTTTCCCAGGACCTCATGCTTCAAGTGCAGAGAGGAATCTTCATACCCTGGATTGTAAAAGAGCACTTGCTTTCTACTTACAAAGGACACAGCAACATAGAAAGTCCTCTCAACTTTTTGTTGCTTTTGATCCCTCTCATTTAGGACTTCCAGTCTCTAAGAGAACTCTGTCAAATTGGATTGCTCAGTGTATCTCCTTCGCCTACCAGAGTAAGAACCTTTCTCTGGAGGGCCATGTCACAGCTCACAATGTGAGGGCCATGGTAGCCTCTATGGCTCATGTAAACTCTGTGACCATCGACCAAATCTGTCGAGCCGCCACCTGGGCCTCGGTTCATACCTTCACAGCCCATTACTGCTTGGACAAGGACTCCCGCCGGGATGCCTTGTTTGGTCAGGCTGTTCTCAAACACCTGTTCCATACCTAATCAACTCCTACCCTCCATCCCTGACTGGATGCCTGAGATTCATGGGTGGAGGTAGAGCCCTTCCCAGGGACTCTCAACCTGGGTGATCTCCCAGGCATCTCTAGCTGGGGAGTCCCCATATGTGAAGACTCATTCCTGCTTGTTCCTGGAGATAGCACAGTTACTTACCTGTAACAGGTGATCTATGGGAACAGCAGGGATAAGTCTTCACAACCCACCCACCTCCCCTAGGAGTTGTATCTCTCTATCTTTCCTTTCCTCTCTCTCTCTTTGTCTCAGCTTTAAAACTCGAACTGGAGAGAGGCGGTTAGGAAAGGCGGGAAGGCAGCGCGCAGGCGCTGTGGAATGCTCCCAAAAGCTTTCCTACTGGACGCTGGGGAGCGTTCCCGCGCAGGCTCCATCGGTACCGACGATAACCATATGTGAAGACTTATTCCTGCTGTTCCCAGAGATCACCTGTTACAGGTAATTAACTGTGCTTTCACCTAACAGCACTTCTGTGGTAACGTTAGGTGCACCCACATTACTTTGCCACGAGAGGGAGGAGTGGTCTAGTGGTTAGGACAAGGTACTTCAGGCCGGAGGGCCGGGGGTTCATGTCCCACCTGGGGACAGCAATCTCAGGCCGGAGGGACTGGGATTTCTAGTCCTGTAGGCACTCCTTGTGGTCTTGGGCAAGCCACTTAACCCTCCATTGCCCATGTTCCCTGTAAGTATTAGTGTATGTGTCTCATATCCCCTCGTGTTAAAATGTATCCCCCAATTGACCGCTTTGACCCGGTGAAAAGCGGGATATAAATACAGCTAAATAAATAAATAAAATAAATAAATAAATTGTTAGGGTACCCTGTCACGCATTAGCTGCTGACTAAGCCCCCAATAGATAGCACAATGTCTTTGCACTTAACATGCAATGACGTTGTGCTCATTAAGCACAAAACTTTAGCAGCATTTAGTAAAAGACCCCTTATAGTTATCCTCTGGGAAAAGTAGGTATGCACTGAGGGAAAGCAACCATGCTTTTTTTGTTCAGTTTTTTAAAAAATTATTTTCATAGGAAGGAAAATGAAAATACAATTGCATCTTATACAATTCAATGAGCAGAAAAATCTTAACAGGGGGATTTGCTAGGCTCAGTCTCAGAGACCTCGCTGATCATCATAATGCAAATCGGGTAACTAAAGCAGTGCAACACGATTATGAAGTGCAGAGGAAGAAATAAGGCCACATAAAAAAGACAATACAGCCCTCCCTCAAGACTTGAAGATCAGCGGGCATCACTCTATAGTTAATTTCTCCACAGGAACCCAAATTAAAGAAAACCACACCGTTCTTTCCCTCTTCTTAGCTGTGAATAGCCTCATGCATGAAAGTGACACAGATCAGGCTCCATCAGAAATGAATATCTAGTGAAGCCATGCCTTTCCAATTGGATAAAATAATTTTCATCACCACAGAGAATTAAGTATCTAGTATCTTCCTTTTGCTTTTGTATGTAAGATGTAGTGGGGTTGCTAATGAGATAGCTAATGAATAAGACAACACCATGAACATCTGCATTTTGATCCATACAGCCTGATAAAAGGAATGTGCAGCTGGACATGTATAAAGCATATGCGCCAAGATACAGCAGCAATGCTTTTTCAAAACTGTGTGTCCCATTTTTCAGGGTCAAAGTATCCATTTTTAATGGGAACATATGCCATGCTTTCCCTTTGAGACTTGGTGCAGCCCATTAGCAAGATACCCATGGACTTCACAGCTTCCCACATGGGAGTAATTTTATGCATCTATTTTTTTTTTTGCATATAAAATAATGTTTTACACACAAAAATAGGTGCTTGTAAAATTGTTCTTGGGATAAATTTGTAACACCTCGTCCAGGCAGTGAAGGTGCATATGTTGTGCTTATTTTATAAAAGCCATTAAACTAAAAAAAAAAAACAGCTAACCATGGACTCTAATTCCCTTGTTAACTGCTTAACACACTTTGGTAAAAGGACCTCTATGCTGGAAAGTGTTTTTGGTACATTATGATTACAAATATACATGATACACCATGAAGGTGAGTAGGGAATTTTCCTAAAAGTTGGTTGTGTTTTTTCATGATGATCTGAGTTTTTTGATCATAGCTGATTTTTTGCTTGGTGGCTTTTGTTGCTGCTATGCATATCCATTGACCTCCCTTAATTTAGTATTTTATACATATGTACCTGGGTGTCTTTTTAAAATAGCTGACCTGAAAGCTCACACAGAAAGATACATCTTCTCTGGGTAAAGTGCAACTTTTCTGGCTACATTTGTGAGCATGCATGCACATTTCGTAGCATACGCAACGTATCTCGCAGCTCTGCCCAGCCTCTGCACCCACGAACACCTTTCCATATGTGTATCCCTGATTAATTTTATAAGGGCCTATTTCTGCATGCAAAACACAAGAAGGGTAATTTTATAACAGGTCACCTAGGCTGGAGTGCCAAGCAGGTGCCTATTTTAAAGCTATTTTATAAAGGCATATCAGTTCCCTATGGGGCCTCTTTACTAAACGGCACGGTGGTGTTGCACCTAATGCTCCAATAATGTGCATACTCATGGCATGTTAGGCAACACTATGGTGTTACCTACCGGGGCATTGAAAGCATGTTCCAAACCATTAACACAGTGCACGCAGCCCTGCTGCAGTACGGGAATAGCAAGGGTGCACTTACCTGCATCGGTGGAGGTGGCAGTACTTGCTTGCAGTGCCGATACTGCAGGTGTGCTGACTGCACATCCCTCACTCCTGCCCCATACCTGCCCACTTGTAACCCTAACGCTCCATGGACAGTTAGCACTGAAATCCAACCATGCTTCCATATCTCAGGGCAACCTGTCATTTTGTGTCCAACATGTATCTTTACCACATGCCAGACCCGCACTGACAGCTTTTAGTAAAAGATGCCCTACGTGTCTATATAGAATACTAGCAAAAAACCTGTTGAAATCACAGCTACAATGTAGCTGCATACATTCACACCAGCCTGATCATTCCAGACACCCAGAGTCGACATCAGCTTTTCTTCCCTCAGAAAGCGGAAGCAGAGAAAAAACATGCTCGCCTCTCATAAAGTCTGATGTAGCAGGGAGGCATGCCAATGTTTTTCTTTGTCTTCAGAAGGATGGGTCTGACTGGTGTAGCAAGGATCCAGAAGGCATTGGTGGCAAAGGCTCCATAACATGCATGCTTTTGGTGGTATTTGGGATGGTGTTCCTAAGGGTGTGTTTTGGGTAAAATTGGAAAATAATGTGTGAAAATAGTATTTTTAGGACTCTGTGCATTATCTCACATGGAAAATCTACCCGTCTATAAAGTAGGTATATTTTACTCAGAGCGGGTCTCAAGGGGAAACATTCTTTTTGACACTTGGAGTGCGTTGTGCAGTCAGCATGGGTTTTGGTATGTGTTAAGCGCACGCTGGAGCCCTCAGTGACCAACAGCATAGGGCCAGGACAATGAGCACATGCTGATTTCTGCATTACTGCATTGCACATTGGGGTGGTGAAGGGGCGGGTTAGGGGTAGAGAGTGGGTATGATAAGGCCAGAGCAGATAGCTGTGCAGGAGACACACTGTGCCGTTACCTGTGCCTCGATCAATTAGTGCAGGTGCACCAAAAGCCACCGCGATAGGTTGCAGTGCATTAGAGCGCCCCTCTGTGTGGCACCTCAATAGGCTGTGGTGCATTAGAACACCCCTTTGTGTGGAACCTCGATAGGCTGCGGTGCATTAGAGCGTCCCTCCGTGTGGCACCTCGATAGGCTGTGGTGCATTAGAGCGTCCCTCCGTGTGGCACCTCGATAGGCTGTGGTGCATTAGAGCGTCCCTCCTTGTGGCACCTCGATAGGCTGCGGTGCATTAGAGTGTCCCTCCATGTGGCACCTTCATAGGCTGCAGTGCATTAGAGCACCCCTCCGTGTGGCACATCGATAGGCTGCGGTGCATTAGAGCTCCCCTCCGAGTGGCACCTCGATAGGCTGCGGTGCATTAGAGCGTCCCTCCGTGTGGCACTTTGATAGACTGCAGTGCATTAGAGCGCCCCTCCCTGTGGCACATTTATTTATTTATTTATTTATTTAACATCTCTTATATACCGCGCTATTAAAATCAGCGCGGTGTACATCGAACAAAATATACTGCAATGTGTACAGGTAACATCGAGTTTACAGAGAACAGGGGAATATAAAACATGGAATAACAGGGATAACTATGTACAATAAACAATATACTATTTATATGCTTTAATTATGTACCATATTTAAACTCGAGTGAATATTGAACATGTATTCATGGGTAGGATGAGTCTATAGTAGTAAGGTAGATTTTCGTGGGGACTACCCGTTTTCTGGTTGGATTAAAGTGCTAGGGTGTTTGGTGTGAGTGGGAGGCCTGTTGGCTGTGTGGGTGTCCATGGACACTTCTGGGTAGTATTTTGTGAATAAGTGATGCTTTACGGCTTTGCGGAATTGTAATAGACTTTTGATGCCGCGGATTTCGTGGGGAAGTTTATTCCAATTCCTGGGTGCAAACAATGAAAAAGCTCTGTTTGATGTGGCTTTAGTACATGAAGTCATCATCTTAGGAACTATTAAAGTGTTCATAGTTGTAGTCCTTCTGTTTCTATTTTCAGGGGTGTTGTGGATTAGTTTTCTGATTGGTGTTGGTGGGTAGATATTCATGGCTTTGAAGGTCAAAACTAGTGACTTGTATGAGAGTCTGGCTTGTAGTGGTAGCCAGTGTATGTCTTTCATGATAGGTGTTATATGAGCAGACCTTGGTGACCCAGAAAGGACTCTAGCAGCTGTATTCATAGCCAGACGTAGTGGGTTTAAGGTTGATTGAGGGAGCCCGTGAAGGATGATGTTTGCGAAATCTAGATGTGGCAGGACTAGTGCCTGGAAGGTTGACCGGTAATCAGTATAGTCTAGTAGTGGACGGAGGTGGCGTAGTGTTCTGATCTTATGGTATATGTTCTTTGTCACATTCTTCACGTGCATTGTCATGTCCAGGTGTTGATCTAATGTTATGCCGAGGTATCTGATCGTGGGTTTGGATGTCAGTTCTGTGTTGTTGACCAGCAGTGACGGCGGAGGTACAAACTTAAGATTCCTTGTAACAAATAGGACATCAGTTTTGCTATGATTTATTCTTAGGTTTTGAGTCAGCAACCATTCGGCTACTGCTCCGAAACAGTTGGTTATTGGAGTAAACACTGGTTGGTCAGTTTTGAACGGCATGTATATGAGGATGTCATCAGCGTATGCCAAGCATTGCACGTTGAAGGATCTGATCAATTCACAAATCGGCTGCATATAAATATTGAACATTAACGCCGATAGTGAAGATCCTTGTGGTACGCCTTGAGACTGTAGGAACGGCTCTGAGGATTTCTGGCCTGTTTTAACTTGTTGCCACCTGTTGGAAAGGTAGGATCTACACCATTCCAGTGCTGTGCTTCGAATCCCCTTCTCTCTCAGACGTTGAATTAGTATATCGTGGTTTACAGAATCGAAGGCAGCAGAAATGTCTAAAAAGATGAGGACAAATCCTTGTTTGATGTTGTTTATTCCTGTTATCAGATCGTTGAATAGGGTTGTAAGGATTGTGTCGACTCCATGTGCTTCTCTGAATCCATGTTGTGATTTGTCTAGGGGTGCTTCTGTGTCAATGTGATGCTGAAGTTGTTGTTGGGCAGCTTTCTCAATGATTTTTGCAAGCTGGGGGATGCTTGAGATTGGCCTAAATGATTCAACTTTGGATGGATCAAGCTTACTGTTTTTTAGTAGGGGCTTGATAGAGGTGTGTTTAAGACTCTGGGGGAATGAGCCTGTTAGGAAGGATTGGTTCAGAATTTTGCATAGGATTTGGCTTAGATCATGTCGCAGATCTTTGATCCAGTTAGCTGGGCATGGGTCATTAGGTGCCGTGCTAGGATTGATGGAGGCAATAATTCTCTCAATTTCACTAGATGATATAGTATTGAAGTTGCAAAATGGAGTTATATGAGATTCCTTAGGTGATATAATGGGGTTGATGGTATTTATGCAGGTGCTGGACTTAATCATTTTTGATTGCAGGTAGTTTGCGTAGTCCTGTGGCCGAGG
Source organism: Ichthyophis bannanicus (assembly GCA_033557465.1). NCBI lineage: Eukaryota > Metazoa > Chordata > Amphibia > Gymnophiona > Ichthyophiidae > Ichthyophis > Ichthyophis bannanicus. The sequence goes on from CM066031.1 coordinate 449,391,218, forward strand.
TGTTGCAGGTTGGTCTGAAACTGGCTCTCTTGTTATGGATCTTACTAAGTTGAATAGAGCATGAGGTTTATTGATGGAGCGCTTCAGTAGGTTCGTGTGGTATAGTTTCCTGCTCAATGTTACCTTTTCACGGTGGGTGGCTAGGTGTGAGTTATATGTTTCAAGGGCTTCTGGTGAGTGGGTTTGGCGCCACTGTCTTTCAAGTTTGCGTAGATGAATGAGGGATGTACGAAGGTCAGCAGAGAACCATGGTGCGTGATCTCGTTTTCTTATTTTCTTATCCATGTGCACTGGACATGAGGCGGCTCTGAGGTTCTCGTCCCATTTGGATACCAGGTCATCTAAGTTGAGGGTAGTGTTGGTCAAGAGTGGATGGAGGTTATCTAGGACTTTGTCGCGGTTGAGAGGTTGAAAACGGACTGCATGGGTTCCGGGTGAGTTAGATGGTATTTGACTCACATGTGAGGTAAAGGTGGGTATATTGAATTGAATAAGATTGTGATCAGACCAAGGTACTGGTATAACCGATAGTTGAAGGGCTTGGTGTGTTAAGGTTTTGGAATGAGGTGCGAAGATGAGGTCTAGTTTGCCTCCTTTAGTGTGGGTGGGAAAGTCGACATATTGTTTGTAACCTAGATCCTCTAGTGCATCTAGAAATGCTTCTGAATGGCTGTCATGAAGAGAGGGGAGGTTGAAGTCGCCAACTACCCAATTTGGAGAGCGTGATGTGGATGTTGCGCATGCAAGCTCAATTATTGTTGGAAGGTCATCCGGTAATGGGGATGGTGCTCGATAAAGCAGGTTGATTGAGCAGAGATCATTGGATATAGTGAGGGAGTCAAGGTGGGTTGAGCTGGAGGAGTTGCATAGCTTGAAGTTAAGATCTGTTTTAGCAAGGATGAGCGTTCCGCCTCCTTTTTGAGTGGATCTGTGGCATGTGTAGAGGTCGAATCCAGGAGGCAGCATCTGGTTTAGGAGGATGTTGTCGCTGTCAGATAGCCATGATTCTGTAACCATCAGGATGTCGAGCTTGTATTGAGGAATCAAGTCCATGACTACGGGCCATTTTGATCGTATGGATCTGGCATTTATCAATGCACATTTTAGGAGGCGTTGTCGATGGAGTTTCTCAGATTGGGCTTTGTTGATGACTTGAAGGGGAATGCTAAGAAGATGGGAGTGGGATGTGTGGTTGCGTTTTGCATTTGTGTGGTGGGAGAATTCAAACCATCTCCTTCCATATGTACGCAGTATTGGTATGTAGCTAGTATCGTGGTTGAGGGCGTTTGTGATGCAGGGGAGCCCAAAGGTAAGGAGGGTAGTGATCAATAACAGGACCTTGTACATTTTTAGGTCCCCATTGATAGGCTGCGGTGCATTAGAGCGTCCCTCCATGTGGCACCTCAATAGGCTGTGGTTCATTGGAGTGTCCCTCCGTGTGGCACCTCGATAGGCTGTGGTGCATTAGAGCTCCCCTCCGTGTGGCACATCGATAGGCTGCGGTGCATTAGAATGTCCCTCCGTGTGGCACCTTGATAGGCTGCGGTGCATTAGAGCGCCCCTCCGTGTGGCACCTCAATAGGCTGCGGTGCATTAGAGTGCCCCTCCATGTGGCACCTCGATAGGCTGCGGTGCATTAGAGCGCCCCTCCGTGTGGTATCGCGATAGGCTGCGGTGCGTTAGAATGTCCCTCCGTGTGGCACCTTGATAGGCTGCGGTGCATTAGAGCGCCCCTCCGTGCGGCACCTCAATAGGCTGCGGTGCATTAGAGTGCCCCTCCATGTGGCACCTCGATAGGCTGCGGTGCATTAGAGTGTCCCTCCGTGTGGCACCTTGATAGGCTGCGGTGCATTAGAGCGCCCCTCTGTGTGGCACATCGATAGGCTGCGGTGCATTAGAGCGCCCCTCCATGTGGCACCTCGATAGGCTGCGGTGCATTAGAGTGTCGCTCCGTGTGGCTCCTTGATAGGCTGCGGTGCATTAGAGCTCCCCTCTGTGTGGCACCTCGATAGGCTGCGGTGCATTAGAGCGCCCCTCCGTGTGGCACCTCGATAGGCTGCGGTGCATTAGAGCGCCCCTCCGTGTGGCACCTCGATAGGCTGCGGTGCATTAGAGTGTCCCTCCATGTGGCACCTCGATAGGCTGTGGTGCATTAGAGCGCCCCTCCGTGTGGCACATCAATAGGCTGCGGTGCATTAGAGCGTCCCCACTGTATGGCAGCTGCTGGGAACATGCTGGTCACATCCTTGGCAGTTAGCACACAAACTTACCTTATTCTTAGTGCTAAATGCACGTTAGTTGCTAAACCTTTGCACTTTTTAATAAAGGCTCCTTGGTGTAAAATCCACATATAAAAAATAGCTGCTGAATTTTTCATAAAGTGGGGAGTCTGGAAATTGCCCCCATGGGGAGTAATTTTATAACAGGTTATACAGTATAGGTAAGAAGTGCATGTAGGTGCCTGTGGGGAGTATTTCAGAAGCATCTCCATGGATAGATAGCAGCTTGTACAAGTATAGATCGGCTATACCCGGAAATACTGTGGGATTTTAAACATCTGCTATGTACCTATGATGATCCACACCATCTATAGATATCAAGGGGGGGTGTGGTTTGAGTGGGCCCAAAATATTGATGTGTATTCTCTACTTTTCAAGGGGAATATACAGTACATGTACATGGATATCAAAAAGCTTCTGTCAGCTTTTTCACTTGCCCTGAGATAGTTTGAAGAGGCAGGAACAAAGACCGATGGACACCCCCCCCCCCCAACAGCCATCCCCCACTCCCTGGACCCTTATGGCAGTTTAGCACCATCCTTGAACTGCCCCTCTGCGCCAATTTAACACCATCTCCTGCACCCCACGCCAGTTCAACACCAGCTCTGGCTCCCCAGAAGCAGTCCAGTACTCCTCATTACCCCACTCCTGCCAGGCCAGATCCCCCTACCCCCCTCAATCCAACCCCCAGAATCTATTGGAAGCATTATTGGGTAGTCTAGGGGCAGGAGGAGCAATTCTCAGTCACTCCTGCTCTGTTGTGCTCCAGGTTCAAAATAACACCTCTGATCCCTAATGGTATTCTCGCGATACTACTGCTGGGGTCAAGCTGCCAAATAAGAACTAGGGGTTTGAAAGCTTCCTAAAAAGAAGATATTCTCTACAGTGCCTTAACTCTCTGAGAATTGAATTCTAGAGCTTAGTACCAAAACAGTAAGAAACCTTCCTTTTAGTTTCTATGAAATGAGTATCGTCTGGTAGAAGAGCACATGACGATGAGTCTTGTACCAACTGCAGCATCATATCATTTTGATTTGATTCATTAGCTTGGTTTTTCCCTTCAAGTTTAAACATCAAAGCAGTCAATAATAATAATCCCAAACTCAACATAAGCAATAACCCCCCCCCCCCAATAAATAACAAGCAAAAATAATAGATTACTTCTCCAACCTCCCTCCATACCATTTGAGTTTATCTCCCAAATATTGCAGACCTGATTGAGCACAACCTTAAAATTATGACAAGGACAAAGAAATCAATCCTTGCCACCACTGGTAACCAATGCATTTGAAGTAATGCTGGTAGAATATGGTCATAAAATTTTAACGCAAACATAGTATGTCCTGTTGTATCACTCACAGATTATAGCCTATAAAATTGTCTCTTGTGTAACCCCATATAAAGAGAATTGCACTAATCTAGACTTCCTGTGACCAGAGCAAGGATCACTCTCTCAGATTATAAATTAAAGACAGCTGCTAACCACATTATTAAATGGTTGTAGTCCTTAGTCAGCATCTGTAGTAACCCCAAGAATTTCTGCTTCCAAATGAATCAGAATGCTCAGATATTCAACAATAAACTATTTTGGTGCATCTAGACAAGAATTTCCTCTAAAGAAATTGAGAGAGTCAACAATTTTTATTACAGTCTATGTCCAATTCAGTGTAACTTTAGAAGTTGTTGGCATAAGATTGAAATGGAAAACCCATTTGTCTAATAAGGCTTGCCAACTGCTGATCATATTAGTCGCAGTGAAAGTATGAATCACTGAAGTACTGCCTGTTGTAATATTCAGGCTTCTAAAAGGTCCTGTTGGGTTTTAACCTGCAAACTACATTTAAAAAAGTAGCAATCCAGTCACCCATCACACTCTCTCTCCAAAGACCCTTTATATATATACCAAGATGTCACCGTCCACAGCGTCAAAAGTCACGGGCAGTCTTAAAGAGAACACCACGGCATCAAAAGCCTCTGTCCAAGCTCCTACAGAGATCATCGATTAGGGTTAGAAATGAGATCTCAGTGCTATAGCCACTCTGAAATCCCAATTGACGACTACCCAAAAGATTTTATTTATCTAAAAATTGCCTAAGTTGCATAGTTACCAACCATTCAGTTTGCCTAAATATGGTAAAGAGGTCTAGAGTTTGTGATAACCAAATGATTTAAATTGTTTTCTCTTTATTGCTGGTTGAACAATAACTTTTTTGTCAACTGCAAAAATTTCCTGATTGTAAAAGAATTTATGATGCATAAAGATGAGTTAATCAGGTCAGATCTACAATAGACCTTCTTGGTTCTGAGGCTGCTAATAGTACACAAACATCAGTCTTATTATTCAGTGGTCCTTCTGACATGCCCTGGACTGACGTTTTTAAGATCTGGTAAGCTCTCCCTAGATTCCTATGATTCCAGTAGTCTTCTGGCAGATATTGTGCTCCCCAAATCCCCTCCTCAATGTCTCCTCTGCATTGTGTTATGTTTTGATGCATGTGCATTTTTATCTCAGTGCATAAGTTACAGTTTTCTTCTCTTTGTAAACCACTGCAATGCACATGTCATTAGCGGTATAAAGAGTTCTCAAATAAAATAATTTATTTATTTATTTAACATTTCTTATATACCGCACTCTTTGTCATCAGTGCGGTTTACATTGAACAATATAACACTTGGTCAGTAAAATTAGACCATCGTCTACATAGAACAGGGATTTAACATGGAGGTAACTTGGGGAAGCTATTTACATTACTTAGTACAAATACATTTAGAACTAATTTTGCTGTAGGTTATTGGACTCATATAGCTGCGGTTTGGAGTTGGGAGGGTGGGGAAGGGTGAGGGGGGGGAATATCCAGATGTGTAAAATATGTGAGGAAAAGGTGGTGTTTGAGGGCTTTTCTGAACAGCCTAAGGTCCTTGATTGCTCTAATGCTAGGAGGGAGCTTGTTCCAACATCTAGGGGCATAGTTCAAGAATGCCCTATTGATGGTGGTCTGGTTGAGCTTTGTAGATTCACTTGGTATGAGTAGCGTGTCTGCAACCAGTGGTCTCCTAGGTCTGTTGTTTGCAGTGTGTATGATGCGGTAGTAAGCTCCACCCCACAGCTGCATTGTGTTTGCTCTGCACCAGCTCAGACTTTAAATTTGTGCATCTCCCAGGACATTTCCCTTACATCAGCTGCACAAGAACATCATCGGGACTTCCAGATCACTGCTCCAACCACGAACGCTCCCCCATTGACACACAGGAAGCACAAGAAAGCAGTGACTGTGACCCGGTGGTAAGCTCCACCCCATGCTGCATCATGCTTGGTCTGCGCTGGCTCACCCGACGAAGCGCAACCGCTGTGAACCCATGCACCACCATCCACAAGGTACTAAATAACCATTCCTCCGAGCACCTTTAAACACTAAGCAACACTCCCAAGACCAACAAACCGAGAAGACACAGCACACAAAATCTCCTCAACCTCCCATCCCAGATTTGCAAGAACAATCAAAATACACGCCTCAGAGCATTCTCAGTCTACGCACCCACCCTCTGGAACTCACCACACTAAGAAATATTGTTAATTGGGGACTTCCAAAAGAGATTAAAAACCCACCTCTTCAAGGAACACTTCTGCTCTGACTCCCATCAAAACGCAGTGCAACATGAACTTTCACAAGCCCACAGGATTTCTCCCACCCCTGCCTCCTTGAATCTCTCAGCTCAAGGGCCTCAACCAATCCTCCTTCCTAATGGCCACACAATACCCGTTTCACCTTTAGCCCACACCAACTGTGTAAATATATCTTATGCCTTGTATTAAACTTTTGTACTCGGAGGTCACGTGAGCTCATGAGCGGGTAAGGATGCTCTTTGTCTCACTCCCAGGCTGCCATACCTGGCTCTGCATAATATAATCGGAAATATCAATCTTTTGGGGTGAGTCCTCCCATGCTTCCATCAAGAGACCGTCCTCTGCAGAATTAGTAGGCGGGGACGAGTCACCATGCAATCAGCGCCGAAAACAGATTGGGACAAGACTGCATGTGACTCTAAAATGGCATCCACGGTGGCGGGGAAGGCCACGTCAGCTTCCCCAGGTTCAAAGAGCATAGATTTGTCACCGGATGACTTGACTCACAAGGTGGTTAAGCTCCTAGATCCCAAATTTGATTGGGTCATGAAGAAACTGGAGGAAGCTGGAGATGCATAGTGGAGATGGGCCGTAAAGTAGAGGAGGTAGAGCTGTGAGTGTCAGCACTGGAGGACAGCGAGGTACACTATGAACAAGACATGCAGAAACAACAAAAGCTCATTGAGATGTTATCCGCGAAAGTGAATGACCTGGAGAATTGTTCCAGGTGGAACAACTTATGCATGGTGGGGGTAGTGGAAACTTGGACAGACCAATAACTTCCTTCTCTATCTAAGCAATGGCTGCCTAAAGAACTGGGGCTGAACTCACTTTTGCATGCTATTACAGTGGAGCGAGCGCACTGTCTTGGGCCTAGAGTGGAAGGCCATGATCGGTCATGCCCAATTTTGGCACGAATACTCAATTTCCAGCATAAAACTCAAATTCTACAGGCCTTTCACAAACACCGGGATCTGTGTCTAGGCAACCGACAAATACTGTTACTTCAGGACTATTCTGCATCTCTTGCAGCTAAGAGGAAGGAATTTTCCTCCATTTGTACGTAACTCTTTAAAAATGGCACACGCTTTGCCTCAGTATACCCGGCAACCCTAAAAATCTACCATGAAGTGGCTACACATGTTTTTAAGTAGCCTGGGGATGCCAAGAAATTTTTGCCTACATTACAGCAGGCGAAGCAGGTGAAGGAGAACTCAAGCACGAGACAATTATCAGCTCAGGGGCTTGATTAAGGGGCGACCTTGGCACTCAATGCTTGATCGGAAAGTGCTGGGGCGGGAACTTTGGACTCTAGAACTTTATGAGACTGCCTATTCAACATTGGAAGTAGTGCTCCTTTTCAGCAAAGCAGAGCACTGGAGATCGCACCTACCTTTTCCATCTTGGACTCTATGCCAAATATTTGAACCATATTGGCAGGGTGAAGAACCCCCTGGAATAATGGGCTAAAGGGGGACCGCCTGGTGGTGTGGCTGTGATTGGTTTCCTACTTCATTGTGTTGGAGGTTGGCTGTGGCTGTTGGTTTTAAAGATTGAGTGGTGTGAGTGTGAGATGGTTAATAGGTAGGGTTAGGAGCAATGTTCCCTCTAATTTTCTGTAGGCTGTGTGTGCATAAAATATCAGCTGTGCAGCTTTTGAAGGAAGGTTAAATTTTTGTGCGCCACATAACGACACTCGGAGTTATATACTTTAAAATTTGACTACACATCAGAATACAGTATGTACACCACATTGATTGCACTAGAAAATATTGTAGAACTTGTGAAAACCATAAATACACAACGATTTTTCAATTTTAAGAACGTCTGTGTTGTTTTCTATCAGAATCAGAACCATAATTTTTGTGCGCTCTGTTGTAAAGTATGTGCGCTCACTCGGCAAGGTGTGTGCGCGCGCACATGCGCACAGCTTAGAGGGAACAGTGGTTAGGAGGGGTGGAGATGGGGCGTGCAAGCAGGGGTGTAAGTGAGGGGTGTATGGATATGAATAGGGTGAGGGGTTGGTTGTTGTTATATTGGCTTTATAGAGGGAGGAGTGTAGTGGGGGGGGGGATTGGGCAGATACCGGTTATTTACAAGAGGGAAGGGGTGAGCTGCTGCAGTGCACATACATCTCAACAGAAAGACAAAGTACATGTATGGGTACAAGCATGGGATATAATCTGCAAAGGTAACTGATGTCTTTCCTGGTCCAACCAGGGACGTTGCCTTTACCAGACCTGTCCTGCTCTTCCCACTTTTTCTCTTAAAACCCCTTGAATTCAGTGCCTTTCCAAAGAAAAGCCAGGAATTGCCAGCCTGTGTGCGCCTCTCCTTTAGTTGCCCAATTAGAAGATCTTCATTTTCAGTTTAGCCTTTAAGATGTATACAGTTGTAATATATTGTCTGTTACATTCTCTGTAAACCATCTTGAAATGTAGAAAGACGGTATATAAAAACTGTTAAATAAATAAATAAATAAAGATGACAGCACATCCCCGGGGGTCCACCTCCCAACTTAGGTCCTCCAAAGGCAGCCCTTTTTTAACCAATATCACCACCCCAGCTTTCCAGGTTCCCAAGGAGGCCCCATAAATGTCATCCACCCAATCACATGCTAATTTTTTGTGCTCTATCTCACTTAGGTAAGTCTCTTGGAGAAGCACTAACTGTGCCCTTTCTGTTTTAAAGCTTGTAAAATTTTTGTCCTCTTGATGGGAGAACCAATTCCACCCACAGTGTGGTTTCAGCGATATTACACCTGGTTGGACCACATCACTTAATGTAAGAATAATCTCATGGAATGTGGGCGTGTTGTCATCTTAAAGGCTAAACTGAAAATGAAGAGCTTCTAATTGGTAACATCTATGTCCTGAATGAGTACGACCATGGTTTTTTTTTAGATATCTCCACCGAATGTCCTCTAATAAAGATAACATGATCACTCTGAGGGTTAACTTCAACTGCCCTCACAACCCAGAGCAGGACAGGTCTGGTAAAGGCAATATCACTGGTTGGACCAGAAAAGACATCAGTTATCTTTGCAGAATGGGTAATCTCATAGGTGTCTGGCGAACCCTCCACCCAGGGGTTCAGGAGTACATACATCTGTCCCAAGCACACTCCACATGATTCCATGTTGATTATATCTTGATATCAAAAAGGGGCTTTGACTGGGCTATCCATGTGGAGATAGAACCTGTGGTGATTTCAGACCACAGAAAGGCCTGGATGGACTGGGCAACTAAAGGAGAGGTGCGCATAGGGTGGTAATTCCTGGCTTTTCTTTGGGAAGACGCTGAATTCAAGGGGTTTTAAGAGAAAAAGTGGGACGAGTATATCCACTTTAATGAAACACATAAATCAACTCCTATCCTGTTCTGGGAAGCTAGCAAAGCTGTCCTACGTGGCTCCAAATTGCATATTAGATACAAAGGTGTAAACACCTTGATTGCAGTCTCCTATGCATGGAGCGTAAGCTGTCAAGCCTACAGCGAAAGGGTTACTCAGTTGGGGGGACAACAGGGACACCAGGAATACAAGGACATGCAGGCTAGTCTCAACTCTCTTTTACATAGGCAGGCAATTATGTCTATGCAATATTCTAAACATCATTTCTACTGATATAGAAACCTTCTGGCAAGGGTAGTGCGGGACTGGGGTGGTTCTTGCCTTGTGCCTATTTTAAGAGATGAAAAGGGTTATTTACATAGCCAGCCATTGCAGATTGCTACAATCTTTTGCCCGTTGTACTCCCAGCTCTATGCAACTGAGTCTATGGACCCTGAAGCTGGGACTGATTTCCTACGAGCCCTTCCCCTTTTGCAGCTGACAGAGGCTGACCTTGCGGCCTTAAACACCCTGATTTTGGGTCCGGAAATACAGAAGATGATAAAGCAGGCTAAAATGCATAAGGTCCCTGGCCTGGATGAGTTTGGTTCTGAATACTATAAGCTGCTAGAGTTGCGTTTTACACCTGCACTAGTGGTTAGGTACGAGGACCTCCTTAGAGCAGGAATTTTCACCAGGGACATGCAATGCGCTGACATCACAGTTATCCCTAAGGTGGGCAAGGATCCTCTGGATCCGTCATCATTTCATCCAATTTCTTTGATCAATTAGGATGTGAAATTATTGGCTTCGGTGTTAGCGCACCGCCTGAATACTATACTCCCTCAATTAATTGGGAGGTGGGTTCCAGGAAGGGAGGTGGCAAGAAATATCTCTCTAACTGCTTCTTACAATGGAATATTATATCTCCCACCAACTCCCACAGCTTCTTGTAAGCTTCAATGTGGAAAAGACATTTGATAGAGTAGCCTGGTGATACTTGTCGAATTCCCTTCACAGCTTTGGTTTCGCAGGGTACTTTCTGCACTGGATCCATACCTTGTACGCGGAACCACAGGCAAGAGTAAGGGTGAATGGGGTGACTGTCTAAGGGAACTGGAGGTTTCTCTGGGGAGGTCCCTACAGCTTATAGAGGCTTTTGGTAGTTTTTTGGGCCTTAAAATAATTAAACTGAAGTCAATGGCCTTAGAGTGGGTGGGAGGGTACAATCCAAAAGGAGCAGGCCGTTTACCCTGGTCTGGGCTGAGGGAGCAATCCGGTACTTGGGGGTGTAGCTGCTGACAGATCTGGCCACACTTTATGCTAAGAATATCCCACCTATGCTTACTAAAACATTGTCCAATCTACTGAAATGGTTGAACCTCCCCCTGTCCTTAAAAGGCCATATTGCCCTGTTTAAAATGATGGAGTTCTCCCCGTGGTTATATGTTTTGTGCTAGCTCCTACTGTGGGTGTCCTCCAAAGACTGGAGGGCTCTTGAATACAAGGTGAGCTGCTTTCTTTGGAGAGGGAGGCATCCACGGATTCCGCTGCAGGCCCTGCTAAGTAGGTATGATGAGGTGGGTTTGGACCTTTCATTCCTCCGTAACTACAATCTCCGATGTATGATGCAGCACATAGTGGATGTGGCCACTAGCACTGAGAGGTGCACTTCTATCTCATATTTAGATTGGCTCCTGGCTCTCCGACACCGGTGGTATGAACTCCATGCGTCATCGGAGAGGTTGGTGTAGGAGTAGGAATAGGCGTATATATCTTGGAGCCCTCTGGGCAGCCTGGAGAACTCTTTGACATAAATATGATTGGACTTGGAAATGTACACATATGCTTCCGTTGGTGGGTAACTAGGTGATCTCTGTCCAGAGGGAGGGGCGGGGCTTGACTCTTTTCAGAACTTGCAGAGGAGATATGGGCTTGAGCATAGGGACTTCTGTTATTTACAGGCGCAACACTATGAGGGAGCTTTAAGGCAGATGGAACAGAGTCTTTTACAGGGGGGTGGCTCGATGGTCCAATTTGAAGGGTTTTTAGCTGGGGAGGGCTCGCAAACTAAGGAGATCCAGGAACTGGTCTGTTCTGCTCTGGACTGGGGATACTTGGAGCGACTCTCAGAGTGCTAGAGGGCAGATGGGGTGATGGAAACCTCACTCTCAGGGCTTTGTACCGCTTTCTTAAAATGTGCTTCCTTGTCCGAGTGTATCTATTTGCAGGAGCTCTAATACAAATTTTTGTGGTGGGCATATGTGCACGATGTGTAGGCACACAAAAGCGGGCTTACACTCAAATGATCTATGCAGACAGTTTTAAGGGCACCGTGGCACCCTATCCTACCAGTTCTGGTTTTGTATGAAGGTGCAAGCAATTTGGAAGACTCTGTGTGCCAAATTAGGGGAAATACTACAAAATAGTTTGATCCCTTCTACTAGGATGTGCTTGTTTGGGAAGTCAGGGGGAGCGTCACATGCTGCAGCATCTCTTAGACATCTTAGTGATAGGGGCTTCCTGATGATTAAAAAGGGTTTTATTAAGCATATGGCTATCTGAGGGGGCCCTGGGCTTCTGCCAATGGGAAAAATACTTCTCTGATTTAATGTACATGGAGCACATGACAGCGATGCAATGGGGGACCACGGCATGGGAGAGCTTCTTGGACATCTGGTGTCCCTATCTTGACCAGCTCTCCCCCAACATCACAGGGAGCACTGCTGAATGTATGAATGCTATATGCTGAATGTGTGCATGGGAACGCAAAGTGATTGGAACACTGGGAGAATACAAGGACCATCTTTAGATTCTGGAATGTGAAATGCAGGTATAGTTGTGTGGGGTGGGGAGGGGAAGAGGGAGGATGGGGGGATCTAGGGAGTTATGGGGGGTATAGCGAGATGGGTAGAATTCACTGCCCATTATTTAACTTAAGCCTCCAGTTTTATTGGAGAAAGCTTTTCTAACCCTGGAGCATGTTATATACTCTACAGTAGAGGAATTGTCAAGGTGAATACCTACACTCCATATATACTATGTTGTACTGTACTATAATAGCTAGTATTATATTTACTCTACCTAACGAGGTACAGATGAACCAAGATGCAAGTGTTAACAGAGGATTGATACTATATAGTGGATTAATGTATCTCCAAAGGGTTCTACTAATGATGGGGGATTTTCCAGTTTTCAAGCTATCAAGTTATGTTTGGTATGCTGGTTGGACTGTGGGTTTGTTGACCCCGATAAATGTGTGTGTATGTTACTTTATTATAGTTGGTTACCTATTCTCAATAAAGAAGATTTTCAATTAAACTTTTGCACTCTCCTGTTCTTAACAATGTGTTATGTAACCTAAGTGCATGGAAAAGTTCATTGTTTTCACCCAGTCCCATGTAAACAGTTTTGACTGGTAGAAAAACGGCATAGCAAAACCTATTAATGAAATACATACATACATAAATAAATAAATAAATATCTCTGCTTGTCCTCATCTTTTTATGTGCACTGCCAACTTCACTCAAGTTGTCTACTTTCAGTTGTACTTGAAAGAGTTTTTATTATGCGTTTTTGCTTCCACAGCAAGCTTTTTTTCAAATTCTCTCTTTGCCTGCCTTATCAATGCCTTGCATCTAACTTGCCAGTGCTTATGTTGTTTCCTGTTTTCATCATTTGGCTCCTTTTCCATTTCCTGAAAGATGCTTTTTTGGCTACAACATCCTCTCTGACCTCATCTTTAAACCATGCTGGCAGTTTTTTGGCCTTCCTTCCGCTTTTCTTAAAGCATGGAATAAATCTGGTCTGGGCTTCCATGATAGTATTTTTAAACAACGCCCATTTTTAAAAAATGTCCATGCTTCACAGAAGATGAGGTGTTGGAACAAATTGCTAAACTGAAAGTGGACAAAGCCATGGGACCGGATGGGATACATCCCAGGATACTGAAAGAACTCAGAGAGGTTCTTGCAGGGCCATTAAAGGATGTATTCAACAGATCCTTGGAAACAGGAGAGGTTCCTCAGGACTGGAGAAAGGCTGATGTCGTACCTCTACCCAAAAGTAGTGACAGGGAAGAAGTGTCAAACTACAGACTACGACAGAAGGTGATGGTACATGGAGCTCTCTCGGATGAAAGGAAGGTGATTAGCGGGGTGCCCCAGGGTTCGGTCCTGGGCCCAGCACTGTTCAATGTATTTGAGAGTGATATTGCTGAAGGACTGAATGGAAAAGTCCATCTTTTTGCAGATGACACTAAAATTTGCAACAGAGTGGACTCCCCCGAGGGAGTGGATAACATGAGGAAAGATCTACAAAAGCTGGAAGAATGGTCTAATGCTTGGCAATTCTGATTTAATGCGAAAAAGTGCAGTGTCATGCACTTAGTTAGCAGAAATCCAAGGGAAATGTAAGCGATAGGGGGCAAGAGGTTGGTGTGCATGGTTCAGGAGAAAGACCTTGGTGTGATTATCTCTGATGATTTCAAGGTGGCAAAACAGTGCGACAAGACAGTGGCAAAAGCCAGGAGGATGTTGGGCTGCATACAAAGAGGGATTACCAGCAGAAAGGAAGAGGTACTTATGCCACTGTATAGGTCGCTGGTGAGGCCTCACTTGGAATACTGTGTTCAGTTTTGGAGACTGTATCTTGCAAAAGATGTGAAAAGACTGGAAACGGTTCATAGGAAAGCGACCAAAATAATTTGGAGCCTACGTAAGAAACCTTATGAGAAGAGACTTGAAGACCTAAATATGTACACTTTGGAGGAGAGGAGGGATAGGGGAGATATGATTCAGACCGTTAAATACTTAAAGAGGAACGATGAACAAACAAACCTCTTCCAAAGACGGGGAAGCTGCTAATCTAGAGGGCATAACATGAAGCTGCAAGGTTCAAAAATTGAAAAGCAATGTCAGGAAATATTTTTTCACTGAAAGGGTGGTGGCTGCTTGGAATGCTCTCCTGATGGAAGTGGTGGGGGCAAACACAGTGACGGAATTCAAAACAGCATGGGACAAGCACAGCGGATCCCTGTACAGCAACAGGATAAAAACAAAATAAACTGAACCATCTAACTTCTCAACAAATAGGGGTGTCCAACATGGAGTGGTGGGTCCACCCCTAAACAAAGACATGGGGAGGGGTGGCCTGCACAGAGTGACAGGTGCACCTACTCTTGCTGTATTGCTGGGCAGACTGGATGGACCATGCTGGTCTTTATCTGCCGTCATTTACTATGTTACTATGCTTGATGTAAATTTTTAACCTTCGCAGCTGCTCTTTTTAATTTTTTCTTAACTATTTTCCTCATTTTATCATAGTCTCCCTTTTGAAAGTTAAAAGATAGTACTATGGATTTCCTTGCCGTCCTCCCTCTATTTACTAAATCAAATGCAATCATGCTATGATCGCTTTGTTTTTGGCAGAGTATATATTTGCATTTAATACCATGCTGGTCCAGTGCACAGTGACAGGAATCGACATGGTTTATTTTAGATTCCTAGGCTACATAATTAAATTGCTACAAATTTTGCTCCATATAAACAGCATTGCAAAACTTTTTTTTCTTTTGTTTTTTTAAATTATATAGCTTGGGAATATGTTGTATTCTGTTTTTTTCTTGAGGCAGCCACTTGACCATCGTTCTGAGTAAGGGGATGCCCCTGCTCCCTGTCTAGAACTCTGAGGAAGGCCCTCCATTTTGAGTGTGAGGGGGAGGGGTGCCAGATTGCCTTGAGCCACTCCTGTATTCGCTGAACGTCTGATGTGCAGCACGTGCATAAGCAAAGCCCTGTACTGGTTTTTAGGGGCCTTTAAGTGGTCAGAGGGCACTTCCTGCACTGCGATGCTGGTCGGCTCTCTGAATGGTGGAGCTGCATGGGGCAGGAAAGTTACGCTGGTCTTGCGGTTCAAAGATCAGTCTGATCTTCCTGTCCCGCATGGTTCCACCATTGAGAGAGCCCTTTGCAGATCCAGAAAGCTGCTGCACAGTGGTGGTCCGAAGGAACACAAATTGTACAGTGGGTAAAAGAATGCTGGGGGAAGGGGGGATGAAAGAGAGAGAGAAAGAGAAATAGAGGCTGGGTTGGAGACAGCGTGGGGAGTTATGTGAGAGAGAGAGACTCAGGGAAATCTAGTCTGGCTCAGGGTTATCAGAGTCACTGAGGGAAGCCTGATGAGGCCTTAAGGGAATAAAATACAGGCTAGGAAAAAGCTGAGGGAAGGGAGTATGAAAGAGAGAAGCAGCCTGGGGGGTTTTAAGAATAAGAGAAACAGACTGGAGGGAGGATGGGGGATCATGTGAGAGAGAGAGACTGCAGGTAACCTCTGGCTGCATGAAGCACTCGAGGCTCCACATGACTAGGGACCAACCAAATTCATGGGAAAAAAATGCGCTATTTCATGGGAGGTCTTTGAAAATTCAACATATTTCATGGAAAATTCCCTCCGCGGGAATCAGGCTGTAAGTAAACGCTCCCAAATTGAAGCACCATGCATGCGCAGTTCGTTTATCGGGGCCCAGAGATGACATCAGAAGGGCTGCTCCAGAACCTGCTCTCTCACCCCTCCACGGGAATCAGGCTGTAAGTAAATGCTCCCAAATTGAAGCACCATGCATGCGCAGTTCAGGTCAGCAGCTCCTGAACCGGCTCTCTCACCCCTTCGCGGGAACTTCACATTTTTCACAGAAGACGGCCAAATTCACGGAAAATGCCATGGCTGTGAAATCGTGAATTAGGTTGGTCCCTACACATGACACATACATGCACGAAGCCCTTGACACTCCCCTTGACACATGCACACACACACACACACACACACACACATACAAAGCCCTCAACACTCCTCATGACACAGACAAACATACACATTCAGGAAGCTGCAACACTCCCTATAAGACATGCACGCTCACACATATCTACGCGTCCTCCAACATGCCCCAATGACACATGCACGCATACATAGAGATTTTGAGCTATGAGGGGATGACAGAGATGGTGGACAGAGAGGAAAATGCTGGACATAGAAACACAGAAACATGATGGCAGAAAAAGATTCTATGGCCTATCCAGTCTGCCCTTCATAACAAATACTATAGTCCTTTAGAGATCTTCTGTGTTGGTCCCATGCTTTCTTGATTCAGACTCTGAGAGGTGAACAGTGAGAGGCAGATGCTGGACTCTAAGTGGTGGATAGAGAATGTGAGCTCTGAGGAGTGGACAGATAGTGAAATCAGAGTGGAAAAGAGAGGTAGTAAAGTAAGACATGGAAGAAGGGGCTAAAAGGGAAAGATCATTATGTCAGAAACAGACATTGAGAGGGAATGGAAGGAGAAGGAGCAAGGAGAAATGCACAGGACAGCAGACCCTGGAAAGAAGGGTTAAAAGAAGACAGAGTAGCAGAAGAGAGACTGGGGCATTGTAAATGAAAAACATAAAATGACCAAACAACGGTGGAAAAAAAGTTTTTTTTAAAAACAATTGTATTGGAATATGTTAGCTTTGCGAAATGGGCATTGCTGATGCTTGTGGTTTTGCTCAGTACAAGAGGAAATGCACCTCTATTTTTATTTCTCTGGTGTTGCAATAAATGCAGAGTTTGACATGGTGGAGTTCCTAGTTTAATTATTGTCTTTTTATTTCTAATTTGTTGTTGTACGAGGTGAGTGTCTGTCTGTGTTTTATATGGATAAGTGAGGTACGGCATTCTGTTAACATGTAGTTTCTGTGTAGGGATCTCTAGAATGGTTGGAATTGTTCTCTAGTGAGAGGTTGAGGGGTTATGTGTCTGGGCATGAAGTTGACTGCCAGAGCTTTGGGAGCTGGAGCTTGAGGGGGGTTGGTTCTTCAGAGTATGAGATAAAGAATTGATGTCAGCGGGGTGGAGTGCATACGTGTGGCGGGCATTCAGGATACTCTGAATTCATTGGCATGAAAATATGTGATTCAAGAATTAGAATACTACATACACTGTACTTTCCCTGTGAAAGCATGGCAGTGTGTTTCTGCTTTTGTATGTGTGTTAGAAATTAATTAAAAAATCTCAGAAATATATTTGCCATATATTGGACGGTGTCGCTGAATTCGAGATTAACACAGTGAATGTAGAAGGGAGGGGGAGGGGCATGGCAAGAGAGAGGCATGGAACGAAGATGTCGGGTTTTTCTCTTTCAAAAGGTTAGCCTGTACCTTTGCCCTCTGCAGTTATTTTTTGTGGGTGGGGCAGGGGGCAGCCACAGGTGGCAGGTTTTTCTCGTTCAGAAAGTTGGTAACCCTACTTGAGGTGTTTGCTTTCCCCATAATTTTTCTGCTTGGTCCCCATCTCTTCGGCATTTCCAGTGTTTATTTTTTCTTTCATGTAGTGCCTTCAGGACTACCCTCACCACCTGCATGAGAGGTGGGCAGCATTTGTATTTTGCTCTCCTTCTGTTTCATTGTAGTAGCCTGCAGCCTGTATTTCTATAGCAGGTGATTGTTAGGATATAAATGAACTTGAAAGAAAGATGGAAATGAGTAGGTCACAGATGAGTAAAATGTTCATAGTCTGTTATGAGCACAGTAGTGCTAGAGGTGACTTTGCAAATCTGAATAATTCATTGAGCGCAATGAGATCATGCTATGTGAGCGAAAACCTGTTTCTTCTAATAAACATCTGTTTGATGGTAATAAATGACTGTTGGAAACTCAGTGGTACATATTTAGTTAGCCACTGTTTAATTTTAAATGTATAACTTATAGGTAAAAAGTTACATATACTTTCAGTGGCATTTATATTTCTAAGCGCCGCATTGAAATCGATGCCTAACTTTAGGGGTAATTATGTAAATTATTTATTGCATGTAAAGTGCCTCTTATAAAATTGGCCCAGAAGGCACACGGTTTGATATGGCCCATATATAGGTATGTTCTAGGATGGAGTTTGGGTGGAGTCATAATTGATGCAAAGTGCCTCTTGTGGGGAAACTATAAAGCCATGGGTTCTGAAGAAATGTCCTATTGTGGATAAGGAATTGGTTGAGACATAGAAAACAGAGAGTAAGGGTAAATGGCTACTTTTCTCAACAGAGGAAAGTGAATAGTGGAGTAACTCTGGTATCTGTACTGAGACTGGTGCTTTTTAATATATTTTTATATGATATGGAAATTGAAAAAAATGAGTGAAGTTATAAAATTTGCAGACAGCACCAAATTATTCAAAGTTGTTAAATTGGGCATTGACAAATTTTGTTTGGATTTAGGAGCTAGGCAAGTCTTAGGAGCCAATAGCTATGACTTTCTCATTCCCCCCAGGAGCGGCCAAAGGATGAAGCGGGGCCATGTATGGAGACTCATTGTCTTTCTATCTTTCCACTATCTTTCCATCAGCACATCTCTGGGGTAGTACGCACCTCTCTTTTTCAACTCCGTAAAATCCGTGCCGTCCGTTCCCTCCTCCCCATCACATCTCTGACTACACTGGTTATCTCCCTGGTGATTAGTCGTCTTGACTATTGCAACTCTATATTCGCCGGTCTTCCCCAGTACCAACTTCGCAGGTTACAATTAATCCAGAATACAGCTGCCCGTCTTCTCACCTTTTCATCTCCACGCGATCATGTCACCCCCTGCCTGGTTTCCCTCCACTGGCTCCCTATTAAAGTCCGCTTTGTCTACAAACTCCTTATCACTACCCACAAGGTCCTTCATACTAATACCCCTCAATACTTGGCCGATCTCATCTTTCTTCAACCCACCCCTCGCCTATTGCGCTCCGCTCACGGAAACCGCCTTTTTCTCCCTTCCCCAATCCAGGCACATCTCGAATCCACCCGCCACGCCGCCTTCTTTTTTGCCAGCCCCGCCCTGTGGAACTCTCTCCCACACCTTCTTCGCACTGAACTGTCTTTTTCAAAATTCAAGACCATGCTTAAAACTTTTCTCTTCTGCCAGGCTTTCGACCTTCCCCCTCCTCTACTCACTCCCACTCAATCAGCTACAACTACTCACCCACCATCCCTGTCCGGGCTGTAACACTCCCCGCAGTCTCGTTGTCCCGACCCGCCCTCATGTGATTCCTTGTATATCTGTTATGTAGTTCGTCTATCTGTACACTATTTATTATTTGTTACCTGCCTACTACTTGTCTTGTTAGTCCACGGGCTGAGTCCCGTCTCAACTAGTCTGTAATTTCTGTAGGCTGTCCTTTGCTGTCCTTTGCTGTCCCTACTACTCTTCTTTCTCTACTTACTTTCCTTTCTACAATTGGCGTTCCTTTCCATTTTCCATTTTCTTTTTCGCAGCCCACCTTGTTTATATTGTACACCGCCTTAATACTTGTGTAAAGGCGGTATATCAAATTCTCTGAATAAAGAAAGATAAAGATAAAGATTGTGGGGCCTCATTTGCATAGCTACTGGACCTAATTTACATAAATTCAATTTATTTTATTTTAAAATGTATATGTTGCTCATCTAAAATTTTAGGCAGCTTTCAAAGGAGCCCTTCACAAGCCTCTTTTTGTCCTGGCAATGACTTAGGGGCATGTTTAAGAAATATTAGTGTACGTTAAGTGTCACTGCACCGATAGAAATAAATGGGTGTTGCTGCACTTAGCGCACATTAACATTTGTGAATGTGCATTAATTTTTAGTAGACATGCCTCTTAATGAGTGTCTCAATACTATTTGCATGGGCAGTGAGGATAAAGAGACTACCATATTTCTACATTACTATACTCCAGTGCCAACTGCCAGGCATATTAGGAAGTACTATACACCCTGCTCATTTAGAATCCATAGCAAACCCACCGTATCATAACAGCGCTACCAGGACTTACAAAGCACCAAACCCTACCTATCAAAAGGCAACACTGAGGAGAGAGGTGTGGCCTAGTGGTTGGGGTAAGATACCTCAGGCCAGAGGGCCAGGGGTTCAAATCCTGCTAGAGGAGAGCAACCTTGGGTCAGAAGGACTGGGGTCCTTGTGGCCTTGGGCAAGCCACTTAACCCTCCATTGTTTCAGATACAAAAACATGGATTGTAAGCCCTTCAGGAACAAGATGAAACTATACAGTACCTGAATGTACACCACCTTGACTGGTAGAAAAGTGGTATATAAGCCTCATTAAATAAATAAACACTGCAAATATTAAACCAATACATCTCAGAGAGTACCAATTCATCTCCTACTGGGGAAAGAGGACAAGTGCAACTGTCACATAGAAACTACATGAACAGAATACTGCAGTTTGGTAACACATGCAGAACATAATCCATCTCCAAACATAGAACAAGGGATCCCAGTTTAGAAATATGAAGACAGTAATTAAACTGGGAACCCCAAAAGCCAAACTTGAAATGGAGAAATCAAACTATTAATTTCCTCTTGCAAAACGTTAGCAATGGACATTTCCCAGAGCTGACATATTCCAGTTAATAAATTCAAAATAAAATAGCTTTTTTCTACCTTTTGTTGTTTGGGCATTTTATTTTTCAGTTACAATTGCCCCAATCACTTTCTTCTGCTTTCTTCATGTCTTCTGCTAACTCTCCATTGTCTGCTGTCCTAGCTTTTTACATTCTCTCTACATCTGCCTCTAACATACTAATCTTTCCCTTTTTACTCTTTCCTTCATTTCTTTCTTTATTCATTTTTCATCTACTCAGATTTCACCCCTCCATCCTCAATCCCCACTTACTCTAATACTCTGCCAATCATATATTTTTCTTTCCTCCCACACAAAATATCTGTTCCCCTCTCCATCCTTACTCCCCCAGCTTCTTTTTTTCTCCTGCCAGCTCCAGCCCCACCCCTTCTGGTCCTCCCCCGGAATTAACTTCCTTCTAGTTCCAGCCTCTCCCAGCATCCACTCCCTTCCAGTCCCTTTCGCCTGTCCTCCTGCATCAGCCCATTTCCAGTCCTAGCCCCCTAGTATCAGTCCTCCTCCAGTCCCTCCCAGCATCAGCTCCCTTCCAGTCCCCCATCCTAAGGCCATTTCCAGTCCTAACCCCCCCAGTGTCAGTTCTCTTCCAGTCCCTCCCAACATCCATTCCCTTCCAGTCCCAAACATCTCGTACGGCTGATGTGTAAGTCTTGCTCTGCTTTGTTATTTTTCCTTTTAAATGTAATTGATTTCCTGTTGCCTCCCCTGAGTAATGTTGTGGGCTTATTATGGTAATGTATAAATGGTATGATTCTATGATATTTGGATTTGTATGCTTTGTTACCATGTTTCCTTTATTCAATTTTGGAATTGAATGTATTTTCAAAATTTAATAAATATAAATAATAATAAAAAAAAAAAAAAATCCAAAAAAATCCCTTCCAGTCCCAGTCCCCCATCCTTCAGCATCAGCCCATTTCCAATCCTAGTCACTCTCTGTTCCATTCTAGACCCCCGTTCCCATTCTAGCCCCCAGTCCCCACTCCAATTCTGTTCTATCCCCCAGCCCTCCCATTCCTGTTCCCATTCTAGACCCCTGTCCCCCAGCCACAAACCAAAAGGAGCCCTGCGCCTGATCGGCTTCAGAGGGAGCCGGGGAGGCCTGAAGCCCTGGCTGACCTCTGAACAGCCACAGGAGTAAGGAGTGGTATTTGCCTTCTCTCCCGCAGCTGTGATAAAAAGGAGTCCACTGGTGCACTGAGTGCTGGGAGGTTAAACAAGGGCATGTCCAATGTGCCCCTGTTTAACCTCCTGCCACTCAGTGCCCCAGTAGCTTCCTTTTTATCACAGCCATGGGCAAGAAGACAAATGCCACTCTTTACTCTCACGGCTGTTCAGAGGTCAGCTGGGGCTTCGGGCATCCCCAGCTCCCTGTGCAGCCGGTCAGGCATGGGGCACCCCAAGGTGCGGGCAATATTCCGGCACAATGGACAGGTCAACCCTGTTCCTCCCCTCCCCCCAATTGTCTTGATTCTCCAGTGAAGTTCAGGAGCTGGGGTAGGTGCATGTCTCATCCATTTCCCTCTCCCCCCATAACCAATCCATACATACCCGCCATCCAAAACCATACACACCCCTAACATCATTCCACTGCAAACTCGCCATCGCCCCCTCTCCCTCCCAGCCTGCCCAGGTGAGATTACAAAGATTAAACATGCTAAAGAGCTTCTGTCCTTCAGTCATTGGAGTCCATAAAATCTACTCAACTCTGTTGCGCAGTCTGCCGCTGTGGTCTCTTGCTCCTCTCAACCTGCTGACATCTCACTACAGGGGTCCGTGCTGTCTCCAGGGTGCTCAGGAGTTCCTCAGTCCCCTCAATCTCCAGGTCTTTCAGTGATGCCAGGGCCTCTACTTGGTTCCATTTTGAAGATTCCACCCCTCCCTGGTGATAGTCACAGCAAAGGGGAACTGCCAGCGATATTTTATCCCCGCTTCACGTAATTCCGTGTGATATCTTGTAGTTCTCATCTCCGTCAATACATAGTAGGTGCCAAGTCCTCGTATATCTCAATCCTGTGGCCTTTCCATATCAGCTCTCCATGTTTACATGTTTTGCTAGCAATCTGCTCCTTGACAGTAAAATTGTGAAAGCAAACCAAAATGTTGCTGGGTAAGTTCGAACGCTGGGGCCCCAGCACTCTGTGAGCCTGATCTAAAAGAATATGCGGGAACCCTTTATCCCTCTGCCATAGAATTGCCACAATTTTTATCACTGCAGCTTCGCAGTCATCATAAGCAACCTGTTCTGCAACACACCACGAGACCGCAGGTTTCCCCTGTGATAACAGTTTCCAAAGTCCTCGATTTTATCAAGCGCATCCATCTGGGCCTGCTGTAAGGCAGCCACTTTTTTCTCTAACTCCTCAATGCTACCTACATGCGCATCCATCTGCCACCAATTTCTTGCGCAGCTCAGCAGTGAAGGAGGCAATATCACTCCTTACCGATTGCATTTCAGCCTTTAATTCCTGAAACCAGTGATGGAATTTGGCAGGAGAAAGCTGTGCCTCTATATCCAAATCCATCTCACTATCACTGGCACATGAGGATTCAGTTCCATGGTGCTTTGTTGCTTCCGGTGCCATTTTAGCCTGCTCCTTCCTCGATACTGCCGTGCAGCCAAAGGTGAAGTCTTGCAAGTCTCCAACACACTTTTTCGCCACCATCGCTCTCCTTCGTCGTCTTGGGTAAGTTGCTGAAATTGTCCAGCTGTTTGGGATTAAGAAGGAGCTGAAGTGCTGCAAATAAGAGCCGTCAGGTGATGTCACTTCCTCCTTGTGTCCAATAGAGTTTATAGTGGCGCCGCCTTTGTTCAGTTAATGCAGGAAAATTAAGGCGAACTAAAAATCAAACTTAAAAAGAATGTGATACCTTTCTTATTGGACTAACTTAAACCTATACTTAAACCTATTTCAATTAGCTTTTCAGAAGCTAACTCGCCCATCCTCAGGTCAGAATGGAGTGAGTAGAAGGTAATACTTACCAGAAACTTTAAATGAAACACAAAAGCAGTCCAATGATGGTTTGAACTGAGGAAGGGAGTGTTAGCTCTCAAAAGCTACTCAAAAAATATGTGTTAAGTTTGTCTAATAAAAAGGTATGACTTATATGTTATGTTTCTATTTGTTCACCCTTACTTCTGTGCTTTAGATTTTGTGCACACAACAAAAAACAAAGGAAGAAATGGGCATGTTAAAAATGTGGGCAATGAGTTGAATAGAGCATGTACCTAAAATGTGCAGTGCAATGTACCATAACAGTGGTATGATGTTACTGGGCTGTCTGCCCTTCCCTTCAAAACTTTCTCCATCCCTTTCCAGCTTTCCCACCTGCCCTTCCCCCACCTTTCTTCCCGCAACACTAGACGTGAGCCCAGCTTTGGTAAATGTGGGAACAAACAGCCACAGCTTTATTCTTAACAACATTTGTCATTACATTTATTATGCAACTGAAAGAGAATAAACTGATTTGAACCCACTCAGTATGTCTTCATAAAATGTGGAATTTTTCTGTTCAATAATTGGGCTCAATCCACGGACTGACAACAGCAAACTACTGCATGCTGCTCACAAACTGTCACCATCACCCCCCAATTAACAAAACATCAAATTTACCCAAGAGTAAAGTGCTCATTTCTTTTTAAGCATAAGCTGTATATCTCATAGCATACGCAACTTAATTTGCTGACACTGACTCCTCCAGGCATTAAATCATTCTACAAATGATGGTTAACATCAGCCAGGTGACCACAGCTGATGGTTTCAGCTTTTTCATAGGGAGGATGTATATTGATAAGCAATAACCGCTGGTTGTGAAAAAGCTGCTTTGTGGCAAAACTATCGGCCATAGTTACCTGGCTGGTGTTAACCATCATTTGTAGCAAGCTTAGCTATGAGGGGACATAAGATGAGGGTGAAAGGGGATAGACTCAGGAGTGATATGCGGAACTATTTCTTTACAGAAAGAATGTAGATGCCTGGAATAGTCTCCCAGTGGAGGTGGTAGAGACAAGGACAGTATCTGAATTCACAAAAGCATGGGACAAACCAGAGGTTATCTAAATGTAAAAAGGGGACTATTTTAGTTGATATGGAAGGGCAGACTAGATAGACCATGTGGTCTTTTCTTGCCGTTATGGTTCTATACAGTTTTTTTATAGAACCGAAAAATTCTACATTTTATGAAGATATATTGAGTGGGTTCAAATCAGTTTATTCTATCTAGTGTGGGGGCCCCTAGCCAGGCCCAGTGCTGATGCTCATCTCACATGTTTCTCTGGGTTTATAAGGCTGCCTTTTGCTTAACTTGCACTGTCCCTTACCCAGGTGTCTCTCATTATCCTCCAAGCCTACCCTTAGATCAGCAGAGCTTGGGTGTGGCTTAGCTTCAGCAAGTGCGTGTTTTTTCCCTTTGCCTGCACCCTGAAAGCCACAGATACCTTGCCTGTCTCCTTCCTTAAAGGTAGATTTACAATTTTCCTCTGTTTGCATGGGCTCAGCCATGCTCTCCTCATCACACTAGAGATTTTTGACCCATTTTTTGGTGTTTTGTTTTACTGGTTGCAACTTAAAGTGTACCATGATCTCAGCATCTCGAGGATGGGTTATCCATTTGTCTCACCCTTGCTGAGTCTCCCATTGACTGCTCATCTGCTCCATGCTGCACAGCAGTCATTAGGGAGCAGCCAACTGTGTCCATTTGACCCTCAGCCACCTATTGTGCTAAGCCAAGTGCTTCTCCATCCCTTGACCCATCTTATGTGGCCAAGGTTGTCCCTGGGCCCAGATATCCCACCCTTTTGTGGTGCCTGGACCCTCTTGTAAGCAAGCCAACCCTGTGCCTAAGCCCCATTGTGTCCTTCTTACCCCCCTCACTTGGCTGGTGAAGTCCCCATCTCCCCACTTCCTTTGCTAATGCAAGCCCCCCCCTGGCCAAGTTCATCCTCCTTATTGTGGGGGCGGATGGGACCTGCTTCTCCCACTCAGCTTGCTTTCTCTACTGCTTGCTCCCTTTTATCCAGGTCTGTCAGATGCCTGCTGGGATTTCCAAGTGAACTCTGCTGTCTCCTGCTGGCGGGAATTTTGCATGCTAATGGCCGCCATGCAGCCTCTTCTTCCCCCTCCCCCATCTGCCTACATGGCTCGGAGACTCCCAGCCTGAGTGTAGCGCCTTGTTTACTTTGGCCAGGCATCCAGTGGCCCTGTCTCCCTCTATCCATAGGGAGGGCAAATTTGGATCTCTCCATGAGCTGCATGCACTTTCTCTTTGAGAATCCCTCTGGTGCACACACTGCTTGTGCAAAGTGCCTTTACATGTTTGCATCTGCATTGAAGCAGGCACGAGTTGCACACCAGAATGTATGTGTACAGATTTAAAAAAGCAATCTCCAGTGTACTTTCACTTCTTGATGTAATCTTGATACCTTTCCCCAGGCTGAAAGTACACACCTGCGCCTACTTATATCTGCAACGAGTGGAGGGGGGGGGGGGGGGACAACAAGGAGACCGCATCTTTATCAGATAAATATAGGCTTACCCATTTTAAAATGTGAATATTACCCCAATGATGGCAAAATCATTTATTTTATTTGTGATTTGGTCATGTATAGTAAATGCTAAAGATGGAGAGCCTGATATTCAGCGGTACAGACCTGCAAACTATGTAAATATCCCTCTGTGGGAGTTTCAGTGCCACTAACATGGTTAGTGCTGCTGAATATCCATGGCTGCTGGCTCTACATACCCCAATGCCAACTGCTTAAGATTGGGGTGTGTTGGGGGCATTCCGGGATGAAGCGGAGGTGTCACCGATCGCTAACAGGACAGCGGCGAGATTGAGTCACTGCCCTTTTTAGCAATGTGCAGTGAAATCCAGGCACAGGAAACCCTGGCCTAATTTTCACCGTATACTGCTAACTTGGCAGTGGTACAATATGGTCACAGTCCGGTTACCAGTAAGCCTATGCAGCAAACCCAGATAGTCAATGCTGGGACCAGATATGACCCTGGCATTGAATATCTGGGTTTAATGTTCAGTGCCAGTGGCTAGCCGCCGGTGCTGAATATCGGGCCTGCGGTATCTTTGCATACCATGAAGCATTGGTCTCTGTGTTAGTCTTGTATGTATTTTATCCGGGGGTTTTTTTCTGGACTTCTGTGAATTTAAAAACTTTATTTTGTATGCAAGCATATGGCCATACTGTTTGATATTGAGAAAATGATATTGATATTGTATTGAATTTTATTGTACAGTACTGAGATTAATATTTTGTAGATCATGCAGAATATACATTTTAATAAGTAAATATATGTTTGTGTGATTTTTATCATTAATCTGTCTTTTGTGACCATTTCTGTGCAGTTGATCTGCTTCATGCCTCCATTTTCCCTCCAGTACTCAGTGTCATTTATAAACTATGCAGAGTGGAATCATCAATCACGTGTCCAGGAAGTTCCAGAACAGAGGATCAGAAAGCCCTTCTTTTAGGGCTGAATGTCTGAAAGCAATTATTTATTTATTTTATTTTATTTATTTATTTATTTAACATTTTTATATACCGCACTATTCATCATCAGCGCGGTTTACATAGAACTACAAAACATCAGATAAGATAAGATACATATATCTGTTTTTACATGTAACAGGAAGAAAAACTTGGAAAACAGGGATAATAGTAACAATGGATAATAGAACTTGAACTATATACATATGATAGTAATATTACTTGAAAAAGTATCATGTTAGATAGGGATGGGATTGGAGCTGTTTAGATGAACTTGTGTTATTGTGTTCTCTGGAAAGTATATGATGAAAAGGTGATGCTTCAAGGCCTTTTTGAACTGGGGGATATCAGAGATGGCCCTAATGTGTGGTGGGAGGGTATTCCACAGTTTTGGAGCACATAAGCTGAATGATCGGTTCACAGTTGCAGAGATGTATTATAAGGATTCTTTTGGAACTTTAAGCATGTTTAGTTCCGAGATTCTTCTAAGCCTGTTGGAGGGGATAGGTTGGATCAACTCTGATAGAGAGGAGGGAGCAGGTCCTTTGTGAGCTTTGAAGACTAGTAGCAGGGTCTTGAAGGTGATTCTCGCTTGGATAGGGAGCCAGTGTAATTGTTTCAGGAGAGGTGTTACATGTTCTCTTTTTGGTGTCCCGAAGAGCACTCTTGCAGCACTGTTTAATGCGAGTTGAAGCGGGTTGAGGGTTGATTGGGGGAGCCCCTGTAGTATACAATTTGCGAAGTCAAAATGTGGGATAATTAAAGCCTGGTAGACAGTACGGAAATCATCTGGATCAATTAGTTGGCGAAGGTTTCTAAGGGAGCGAATCTTGAAATAAATTGCCTTTACAGTGTTGGCTATGTGGGTCTTCAGGTCTAGATTCTGATCCAGGGTAACACCGAGATAACGGATGTGGGGTTTTACTTGCAACTTAGCATCTTGGACTTCAAGGAATGAAGGTGGTGTGAACTTGGGGTTTCTTGAAATGAAAAGTACCTCTGTTTTCTTGTTCTGGATTCTGAGATTTTGAGTCAGTAGCCAGTCTGAGATGGCGTTTAAAACAGTTGGTTATGGTGGTGAGATTCATCTTATCAATGCAAAATGGCATATATAATAGGACATCATCAGCATAGATCATATAATTGACTTTGAAGGACCTGATAATGTTGCATAGGGGTTGCATGTAGATGTTGAATAATAATGATGACAAAGAGGAACCTTGTGGGACTCCTTGACCTTGGTGAAATGGCTCTGATGTTTCACCATTTGAGCGAAATTAGAAATTAGAAATCATGTCAAGATCCCAACATATTCCCTCCTATTCCCCCCGGATTAAGAATGACAAAACAATACACAAGTAACAGGGCATTCGAGAATCTCTCTCCCGGGCTCTGGAACTCATTACCACAGGGACTTAGAAATATAACTGACCTTTCCACCTTCCGCACACATCTCAAAACGTTCTTATTTATAGAACATTTTGGACAAACAGAGATCACTCCAACTAATTGACCTGACATAACCTTGAGAAGAATCAAGCACCTTCCACTCCACAATTTCTCTACTTACTCTCAACCCCACAATACATTACATTGCTCTGATTACCTCTTCAAAAATGCGTAATATTGAAAGACATGAGTCATCAAGAACAGACTAATTGTAAATAGTTTTCTGGTATTTGAATCATGTATATATCTCTGATTGTTTGCTAGTTATATGTCATCACTACCTTGTTCAATGTAATTCAGTTGTTTTATGTAAACCGCTATGATTTTTGATATGGCAGTATAAAAATCGTATAAATAAATAGAACATCACATAAATAAATATAGTCCCAGTTTTGAAAACAAGGATTTTGGTAAGGCCGGTCCAGTGGTCCATCTGTAGTGCTTTGTGTGGCAGACCTCCGAGCTTAGTTTCTGGATCTGAGTTGTGCTCTTTGGGCTGGTGATGCTGTGATAGTCAGCGCTGATGACCCTTGTGGAAGAAGGAGACACAGGTGATGCGCAACAAGAACAGCACCTAACTTCCAAGAGTACACATCAGTGCACAATAGTGGCATAATCTTTCTGAATAAGATTCATGCTGCGATACGTATGCTCAGTAGGAAGGGGAATAAAACAAGTAACATCCTCCCCCCTCCCCCAACCCTGTATAGGTGAAAGGAAGCCTGCAATGCCCTTATCCATTTAAGACAGGAGCAAGCTACCAGGTCCGTCGAAAGGGTTTGCTTAGTCTCAGCAAGCAGGTAAAACCTTAAAAATAAATTATTCCTTTTTCAAATGTTTGTAGCAGGAACTCTGACCCAATGTGTTTATTTTTTATTTTTTAAGTGCAAGGGTAGCTTAATGGGGGAGAGCAGCAGGTTGAGAACCAGAGAATTCAGGGTTTAAATCCCACTGCCGGCATGTGATCTTGGACAAGTCATTTAACTTCCATTACCTCAGATACAAACTTAGATTGTAAGTCCTCCAGGCACAAGGAAATAACCTACTGCTCCTGACTCTGTCTTGCCTTGAACTACTCCCGAAAAAGGTGCGAGCTGAATCCAAATCCCTTAAGCATTGCAAGACACAGAAAAACGGAGAGAAGAAAGAAAATACAAAATAGAAAATAAATATTGAATGGACAAAGTAATTCAAAATCTTACCTTCAGCTCTGTTGGAATGCAGAAGACTCATGAGAAAACTAGCAATTTATTTATTTAAAAACATTTATATACTGCTAGTATGTACAACATTCTAAGCGGTTTACAATAAGAAAATGCTAAAGAAAACATAATACAGGGAAAATACAAAATAACAAAACAGACTTTGGCCCCTTCCCTTGGCTACAACCTAACTGGGGAACAAACATTTCTGAAAGCAGTTCCTGTCTAATTCTTACCGCACCGCACCTCACCTCAAGCACATACACTGTGCACCATACATATTTTTCTGCATTTGTTAGTCAATGTGGCCTGTCTAAAGTTTCCCTTGTCTGTGTGCAATATGATTTCTATCCATCTACCCCTCACTTGTGCATATTAGTGACATCAGTCTGACTGCTGGTTTGATTAACATGCTTGCTAGCGTGCCGTGTCTTCCTTAATCTGTGAAAAATCAGAACATTAAAACATTGCTCTCGGTTTATGTGTCACATCAGTAATGGAGGCTGTGCATTCTCTTTATTAAAGTAATATTTATTCTTGACAAATTGACAATTTCAGGAATTAATGACCAATTTGGAAATTAACAGCCTGTGTCCGTGCCTTAGGGTGCTATTGTCATGAATATTTATAAGCTGGTGGAAAGTAGTATTTAGCTAATTACTAAATTGGAATATGGGAAACACGTATCAGTATTTGATTGTCATATTTGATTAATGTTGATATTGTTTGTTTTTGTTTTAAACCCTATTGAGTCTTTTAAATATTAGCCTTACCTTTGCACACATTTTAATATGTGCATAGCACTCACTGGTTTCTCCAATGACTTTGAATCCAGGTAGATTGTAGTTTTGTTATCTGGACATCTGGGTTATGTTCCCTTGCCAGAGCTTTCAATGACTTCATCACTAGGTACATCTATTGGTGTAGGACAGAGAATTTCAGTATTGTCTGCTTTTAGCAGGCGGCAAGGTGTGTGGACTAGCAGGGCCGAACCGAGCCATAATTAAACCTTGTGTGACTTGCACATCTGGCGCACGCCACTCCTCCATCATCTCACCATCTTCATGTCCAGCCAGCTGCCCGCCCTTGCCCTGCTGCCACCACTTTTTGTCTTCTCGGAAGCGGCAGCAGCGAAACAGACCTGACCCACATTTGAATGGCTGGCCTGGTCCTTTCCTCCTGTAACGTGACCTACATCAGAGAAGGGAGGGAGGGACAAGAACTGCATACAAGCATGGCGTTGAAGGATCAGGGTGTTGTTTTTTTGGGGGTTTTTTTAAATTGGAAGTCAGGTCTGTTTTGCTGCTGCCAGTGGCCGGCAGTCCGAAATGCGCCCCTAAGCCTTTGCGCCCTGTGCGTATGCACTACTTGCACAGGGCTAGGTATGGCGCTGTGGACTGGTGCAGGAGTGCAATTGGGCCTGGCTCCCCTGGCCCAGGCTACAATCCTGTGGCCTGTGTGCAGAGTCTGATAGGCCTAATGTTGCTTGGGTACTCTCCTGTCCCCTGGGGCTGACAGCTTGCCTTGAGTCCAACACAGCTATCCACGTATTCCTACTGCTTAGTGGGCTGGAGAGCAGACAGAAGACCTTATGGGGACCCTGAGGGGTTGGTAGGTTTGAGCCCAAGTCCCTCTTCCCTCCTGCTGTCCTATATCCTACATCCACATGCTCAGGAACAAAACCACACAGCAGACCAGCAAAAGAGCATTCTCCTTGCATGCTCCATCAATGTGGAACTCGCTAAGATCAGCAAAATCCATCACCAAACTAAAAAAACAACTAAAACACACCTATTCAGAGAATACTATAGACCTGATGACAAAACATAATCTAAGTGCTAACACAACATATAGAAGTACTGCTAATCTGAACCAACCATTCCCCCCATAAACAACATCCATTTTTACTCCCCGTTTAATGTAAAACAATTCCTTGTAATTGTGATGAGGTTCGATGTAAACAGCCTTGGATAAAGGCGGTATAGAAAAACTGTTAAATAAATAAATAAATAAATATCTGCTGGCTCAATTTGTCTTTGCTTTTTCATTTTCTTTCTTCGCCATTGATTTCAATGGGGCTGTGCTTGGATCTCTGCTCCTTGCAAAAAAGCAACTGTAAATTTGAAAAAAAAAAATCCAACCTCCCTGACAGGTAGCTCTCAGGCCTGTGGGAGTAGCTGGGGCCTCCCTTCTCAGGCTTCCCCAGCCATTCTGACAGGATTGAGGATTCACCTTTTTTGCTGCAATTTTTACAGGTTGTTTTTTTCAGTAGGCTATTTTTTTGCATGTTTTCTTCCTTCAGGCTATTGTATTGCTTACTCTCTGCCCAATGCAGCCTGTGACCTTAGTGTTTTCCACCCCATGGCTGTATTTTGTGCCCCCTGTGTTGCAGGATTGCCTCGGGTGCCGATACTATTTTTGGTGCCTCTGCTGCACTCTCCCTGTTATATTCCTGCTGGCAGGCTCTACAACCACTTTTATGATTGTATGTCCCTGCTGAGGTGCATGAGGTAGGGTTGCTGCACCCACAAGTCCATGGGCCCCCTGAGGGGCCTCTAGGGTCCTAAGGCCCATTCTTTGGAATGGAGTTTGCAGCTGCTGCTGCAACTCCTCATGAATTTTTTTCAGTCCTTGCTAGCTATTTGGCAGGCCCCTCTGAGGATGTTGGTTGCCCAGATTTCCTTTACAGGTGGTCTGGGACTTTTGAGTACCTCTGCCTTTAGGGATGGGAGGTGTTGTGCCCTCTTTCCTGCCTGCTTCTCCAGAAACACAATCTTATCCCCTATGGGGTTTGCTTGGGATGCTGATGAGAAATAAGTTCTACAAAGGTGAGTCCAAGGTAGAAGGAGATATTCTTCTTTGGGAGTGAGAGAGCCTTCTGTGATCCACTGGTTTCACTGGGAGATTTTCCTCTTCTTATTCAGGAATGCTGTGGAAGCATTGCATATTGCAGAGCCTATTGCTGTGCATGTTTGGCCAGTAAACCCCATATTAGGAGGTACTCCAGAACTTATATGGCAGCTCATTGTAGGAGACTCCTGAGCTGGGCCTCAGAGGCTCTAATATCCTTTCTCTGCTGTACCTTCTGCCCCAGGGCAGGCTAGATCAGCCTTTTGGGCTCCCTTGGCCAGAAGCCCCTAGTCAAGGCTATGGAAAAACATATGACCAATCCAGTGAAGAAAGGTGCTGCGCTTAAGGAGTCCGCCTTAAAAATGCCTTTGTAGCTGCCACCTTAGGCTCTTACACGGGTTTTGAAGTCTAAGCCTTTCTGTGCTAGATCCAGCAGCTGTTGGACAGTGTGAAGGTTGCGAGGTTGGAGTCTAAACTGCCTATGTGGCTGATGCCCTCTGTGATTTGAGAAGAATCTCTTTCAAGTCCATGGCGGTGATGATAATAGCTAGATGGTAGTTCTGGCTCCATAATTGATCAGCGGATGCTGTTTCTAAGTTGCATCTCCCCTTTATGGACCAATTACTCTTTGAGGTGGGCCTGGAGAAGTTGGTTAAAGACTTTGAGGAGACTCTTCCACAAAGACTCCCAGAAGACAGGTCTATAGTTGCCAGCAGTGCCTCTTGTAGGGCCATGCAATGAGCCCAGAGACTCCCTCAAACTGCCAGGAGTCTCAGTAGGGCCTGTTCATTCTATAGGTCTCAGTCCAAGAAGGGGCAGTCCTTTCAGAGCTCTGTGTGCTTGGGAGGCCACTATAGCTTCATCTGGAGACAATAAACCCCCTCAATGAATTCCAGCAGGTCCTTGCTGAGATGTAGCTGATTTCAGGAGGCTCTGGTTGTTTCTTGGAGCAGACCCATATCATGTCAGGTCAGTGGGTCCTTGGGTTCCTCAGTCAGGGTGATGCACTGGAGTCTGCAAGACTTCTATGAAACTAATTTGTAGAGTCTTCTTGCGGCTCTCCACTCATGTGGAGGACAATCGAGGGAACTACAGTGCAGCTGTGGGGATATTCTACCTATGCCCTTCACAGAGTGGGGTCATGGGCAATATTCCATATACTTGCACCCAAGAAGGGAGGTTCCTTCTGGCCTTTTCTGGACCTGAAGACAGTGCCAAGCACCGAGTCCCCCTTTTCTGCATGTAGACCATTAAGACAGTCATTGTGTTGTTCAGGCAGGAGGGTTCCTTACCTTCCTAGTTCTTGCAGAGGAGTAAATTTCATATTCCCACTTGGGAGTAGCAGCATCGGTTTCTCCACTTTTCTGTTCTGGGCTGCCATTTCCAGTTCTGGGCTCTGCCATTTGGCACGGCCACAGCTCCTTGCTCCTTCTCAAAGGGCATGTGGTGTAGCAACTTTCCTGCATGAGCTGAGAATCCAGACTCTCCCATTCCTGGGCAGCTGGCCACCAAGGACCACAAGAGTCACTCCTAAAGTAGGGTATCTAAGCCTGCTGCATGCAGATCCATCCTATGGGCATCAAGTTGAATACTGGAAGGCCCCACCATTGTACTATAAGGTTGTATAAGCAAGGGCTGACCTCCCACTCAACAGGATCCACAGTGTTCCAACTCAGAAAATTGGCCTGCATGTTATCAATGCCTGCACTGTATGCTGCAAACAGGGCAGGCCAGTTGCCACTCTGCCCAGTGACACAGCTTCATCACCTTGAGAGCCATGCCAGTACTGCAGGCTGCATCTTGCTTGTTGATGTACACTAACACTGTGGCATTTTTCAAGAATACCTGGGTCGCTTCCTCATTAGGATAAGCATGAACATTTACAGCCAGGTGGATTGCTCTGGCTAGAAAGCCTTCTGAGGGGATTGGAGTACCTGTACAAACTGGCCAAGACAGTGAGCATCTGAAGTGGCCATCACCGAATCCAGTGCTTCCAGAGGCATTCCAGCCAACAGAGGGCAGGACTGCAACTGCCAAGATAACTGTTCCTTGGTCTCTTGGGGGAGAGGAATTGTATGGTTGAAATACTGAGAACAGGGAGACTGGAGAACTGGCAAGAGACTCTGAAGAGTATGCATGAGTGTCCTGACCATCGTCTGCACAGAGTTGGGCTCTTCTGTTCTATTCTTGGTGATCTCGTAGGCCCTGGTACACCATTCTCTGGAACCAGTTGATGGGGTCCCTCCTTCTGGTTTCCTGAAGAGTAGGACCTCCTGCAGCAAGGTCCTGTAATGATGGGGGATCCCATTCCCATCTTGCTGATGACCTGACCCTTGAGAAGCATAGACTGTCCAGGAAGAGCTACTTTGGAGCAGTAATAGACAACCTGCTTAAGGCCCAGGGGCTTCTATGTCTTTAGCTTTTGTGAGAGTCTGGAGGGTTTTCGAGAAGTGGTGTTCCTCTCAGACCCTGGGGGCCAGGAAGACAGACATAGTCCCAGTTTTGTTCTCAAGGGTTGGCTGTGAACTCTCTCAAGGTTCAAATGGTGGCCCTGGCATTCTTCTGGGGGCACATTCAAGGAATATCCATGACAGGACACCACAATGTTTCCTGCTTTCCAAGAGAGTAAGGTAAATCCATCCACCAGCTTGTCTGGGTGTTCCTGAGTGGAGTCACTCTCTGGTGTTGAAGGCAATGAAAGGGCTTCCTTTTGAGCCCTTTGAAATAATTTGATCAAGGATTTGACCCTTAAGGGGGTTTTCCTGGTGGCTACTGCATCCACCAGGCAGGTGTCTGAGCTGCAGGCCTTGTCCTGCAGAGAGCCTTCTTTTTTTTTAAACTTCTTTATTTATGTTTTCAGACAAATTACAACAAAAAAACAATTAAAGTGATACTTCTCTTTAAACATAAGAGCAAAAAAAAGGCCTTAACAGCCTACCCCAACATTAACCCTCCCTTCACCATGTGATCATCATAAAAGGAGACTATAAAAAGAAAAGAAATAAGCTTACAAGGGCTATGGCATAACCAAAGCAGCCCTCTACCATGTGGAGGCATGGTTGATTAGCTAATTACCCCTTAATTTACACCATATCACGCTTTTGAAATGTAAAAGTGGACTGTTGTAGTTGTTGTTATGGAAGGACAGACTAGATAGGCCATGTGGTCTTTTTCTGTCATCATGTTTCTATGTTAATTATGTAGGGGTTTCCACTTAAACAAGGTAGAAGGCATGGAAGTTGTACCATAACATTGCATTTGTTTGTATTTACAATATAAGCATAAATGACTCCACCATTCGTGCCAGTTGAGATCTGCCATATGTTTCCAGTTGGCAATAACGAGATGCAGCGCCACTCCCATCATGAAGTCAAATAAGAAATGACAATCCCTCTGTAACGACGAGATGCCAATTGTTGACCGGAAAACTATAGTAGACCAAGAGAGAGTGGCCCTGAACCCCAAGACCTCTTGGATTTGGTTCCAAATCAAAATCCAATAGGACTGAACATTAGGGCAATCATATACCTCATGTTTTAAAGTGCCAACATCACTCTGACAAGACCAACATTCATTTCCAACTGATTTATCCCACTTGGAAACCTTTATCGGGGTAAAATGAGCTCTGTGTGCAAAAAGATATAGAGCTTGGGAGATAGAAGCAGACTGAGAGACTCTAATTAGTTTACCACAGAATTTCACCCTCGCTTCCAGAGAGAGTCTCCCCAGTGTCATGTTCCCATATCCGTTGAGCACCAATAGACTGTGGAGTAGGGTGATGGACAACCAATTTATAGTAGTAAGAAGCCACCCCTGAAGTCTGTTGGGCTGAACCTATGATATTCAGTAGCCCCATTCTTCAAGTAAAGATTCAATATCAATAAGGGATTTCTCTATGCAATATCTCAGCTGAATCCACTGAAAGTATAAGGTTTTAAGCAGGTCAAATGCATGCTGTAAACATACAAAGGGTTTTCACCTGCCTTCCAATATCAATTGACCTATAGACCAAATGCTCCTGCTAAACCATTGTTTCCATGCAAACAGACTTTGATGAATTTTTAAAAAGGGACTGTACCAGATTGGGATAAGTTTCGATAAACATTCCTCCCTAGGAATTACACTTGCTAACTGCTGGAAAGTCCTTTGGATGTCTGTTATAACCCTGTGAAACTTCAACCTCTCAGAAGACACCATGCCAGGGAGGAGGCTCAAGGGGAACCGAGCTATCAACCTCTCTTCCAAATCAAGCCACACTGGGCATTCCCCCTTATCTCCTTCCACCCATCTTGAACCCTGTTTTAGCAAAAAAAGCGCAGTGATAGGCCTGAAAATCAGGGAAGTTCACACCCCTCCTCTTTTTTAGATTTAAGCTTCCTGAGAGCAATTCTAGGTGGTTTATTTTTCCATAGAAATTGGACAAGAGTCCTTTCAACTTGATGATATGTTTTACCCGAAAGGAAAGCTGGCAACATTTCTAACACATAGTTCACCTTAGGAGTGATAGTCATTTTTATCGCTTCAAGACGACCCCACCAAAAAAGATAGACCGGTGACCATTTCACAGTCATATTTTGTACCGTGGAAAAGAGCTCCCCTTCATTATATTGCAGAGTTTCACTAAGTGGATGACAATAGTGAACTCCTAGGTATTTCACCATTTTGGATTCTCACACAAAAGGATAATCTTCCAAATCCGCACTACAAACTCGAGAGTTTAAAGGGAACACTAGAGACTTTGACCAATTAATTTTATAGCCTTATAAACCTGAGTATTGGTCTATCAACTCCAGGACAGCCGGAATAGAACTGGGCATGGTGAACAGCAGTAGATCATCAGCATAAGCAGAAAGTTTAATTTCTATGTCAGCTATGGAGACACCTTTAACCACAGAGCTTTGTCTTAACAATAAGGCCAAAGGTTCCAAGGCCAGATTGAAAAGGATAGGTGAAAGGGGGCAAACCTGACGGGTGCCACGCCCTAAGAAAAAGTCTTTAGACTGAGTCACATTCACAGAAATATTAGCACTTGGTCTCGCATACATAAGTTTAATTAATTTAAGGAAACCCTCACCAAAACCAAACCACTTCAAGACGGCAAATAAGAAAAGCCACTCCAGTCAATCAAATGCTTTCTCTGCATCTAACGATAAGCCCACCAGTGGGCCCTCTGTTTCTTCTGCACCTTCCAAAACATGACGGAACACTCTGGCATTGTCAGCTGTGGAGCATTCCTCAGTGAAGCCACATTGATCCGGGTGAATCAAAGATGGAATCAATTTGGAGAGACGACCAGCTAAAGTGACAGCAAATATTTTATAATCTGCATTTAGTAACGAAATTGGGCAGTAATTACTAACCATCTGAGGATCTCTCCCAGGTTTTTCAAGAACAATGATATTCGCAGAGGCGAACTCTCCAGTCTGTGCCTCCGTTTCTAAAGGAAGCCTATAATATTGTTGAAGATATGAGCCCAGCAGTTTGGAAAAGGTTTTATAGAATTCAACTGGAAGGCCTTCTGGTCTGGTAGCCTTGCCCACTTGCATAGAGTCAATAGCCAGGATAATTTCCATGACCGTGATCTGCCTCTCTAGACCTGCAGCTGTTTCCTGATCCAACACTGGCCTCTGTATATTGGCCAGTAATTTATCAAAACCTTCCTCAGAAAATTCTGTCTCTGAGGAGTATAGCTGAGCATAAAATTGGCAAAAGCTTTCTGTAATTTCAGTGTCCTTGACAATCAACTGTTGCCCCTGAGGATCTCTCAAAGCAGCAATGCGAGAAACTTCCTTGTGACCTTTTAATGAGTTAGCTAATAACCGTCCAGCCCTGTTACCTTCCAAATAATGCCACCCTTTCTGCACTTGAATGTTCTGTGAAGCCTCAGTAGACAAAATCGAGTTATATCTAAATCTAAGATGCTGTAACCGTATCAGAATGTTAGGATCAGTTTTTTGACCTATGATGCATTCCCCCCACTTTAATCTGCTTATCCAAAGCTTCATGTTCTGCTTTACGTTACTTGGCCTGTCGTATAGCAAAATTGGTTTTGGTGGCCCGCATATTAGCATTGAATCCTTCCCACCACGCCCAACCCGAGTTGTCCTGAGGTAAATCAAACTGAAAATACTCCTCTATAGCCAACAGGATGGTCTCTCCGAACTCCTGACTACCAAAAAGAGTTCTGTCAAAATGCCAGCATTGAGTGAGATGGGCAGCTCGTTTAGTCCAATAGGGAGAATGAGATTGCAGCATGGTCAGAAATATGAGCCGCATGAATATTGGACTTACTAATTCTAGAACATAGTCCTTTAGAGACTAGGAAAAAGTCTATGTGTTATACCGCGTTATGAGGGGGAGAGAAGAAAGTGTATTCTTTGTCAACAGGATGTTGCAATCGCCATATGTCTACCAGGCCTAAATCTTGTATTAGAGACAAAAGAACAGGGTGTGCTTTAGGGACCTTATTGTTTCTGACTGGACTCCTATCTAACAAGGGATCTAGCATGAGGTTGAAGTCTCCCCCCACAATAGTCGGATATCTAGACACTTCTTGCGCTAAAGCCGCAATGAAACTTAAAAAAGTAGGGAAATCTATGTTAGGAGCATAGATACTGATTAAGGCCAGTTCAGTAGATCTTAACTTAATGACAACCATTGCCCACCGCCCTTCAGTATCAGATCTGATTTGTTGTACAGTGGGGGATAAGGATTTCCTTACTAGGATGGCTACCCTGTTTTTTTTATGATTGGCAGCTGAAAAAGCCACTAGTGAAAAGGGTTTCATATCTAATTTTAAAGACTCCTTCACATTCAAATGTGACTCTTGCAGAAATAGGATGTCAGCACTTTCTTTGCGCCCATATAAAAATATCTTTTTCCTCT
Source organism: Ichthyophis bannanicus (assembly GCA_033557465.1). Lineage (NCBI taxonomy): Eukaryota > Metazoa > Chordata > Amphibia > Gymnophiona > Ichthyophiidae > Ichthyophis > Ichthyophis bannanicus. Next base: position 449,430,764 of record CM066031.1, read on the forward strand.
TAATGGGATTATTAATGACCTTAACATTCAGTGAGACTATCTTAAAGGAAGACATATTGACAATATAGCACACTGTGATAGACAAATGTTGCAGAAGCATACCAGGTTGTAACATATGATTTTACATTGTTAATCCACACCCTAAAAGTATTCAGAATAATGGCTACATTAATAGCCCGAGGGAAAAAACACAAGCAGAAAAACCATCTGTTAGCCATAGCCCTTATAGAAGATCGCTCAAAAGAAAAACACATAATTCTAAATATCAAAAGTCACCAAAACCCTGGGGGGCTATAACTGTATCTGAACTTAGTGGGTGAGCCCAAAGGGACAAGACAGGCATGGAGGGTGTAACTAACTAATTCGCTGCAACTCTTCTGCTGCTTAGAGCTTCTTATACTGAGCACAACCCACCCCTATAATAGTGTCCCCAAACCCGAGGCTCTAAAACACTAGAGCAAAACCGCTCTTACCAATACATTGTATGATCGCTGTAGGCTACATGTAGATAGGCAAGGGCTGTTTTGCCATTACAATGCCCCGACGCCCACCAAACCACCACACACACCACAGACAACACAAAAGAAGAAAGGAAGAAACAAAGAGAAGGACAATGTGACCAGAGCAATACCCTGGAGTTGCCCCGAGAGAGTCACATTGAATATGAACTCTGCATAATTTAAATCGCAAATTCACGACCTCAGACCAGTCAAAACATCCACATGAAAAAGCATTGGAAAACTACTGCAAAACTTGTCCACCACTGATTGCAAGGCAGGTTTTCACCGCATCAACACCAACTCTTTGTCCTCCAAAAATGCGTGCAACTCCCCTGGATCATCAAAAGTCCTGGTCTGGTTGTGTAGCGTGACTCTCATGCGGGCAGGATAAAGCAGCCCAAAGCGGGCCTGCAGCTGTGATAAGCGTGGGCGTAGAGCCAAGAAGCTTTTCCTCCGGTCTACCGTCGCCTTTGCGAAGTCAGGGAAAAAGAGGAGTTTGTGCCCCTGATATTCCAAAGGAGAATGCATTTTGGCTGCTTCCATAATTTGTGTGACTTGTTGAAATTGCAGAACTTTTAAGATGATTGGGCGTGGACGCTTGCCCGAAATCACGGACTGAGTAGGCACTCGATGGGCACGCTCAATCTCAAAAGGCATGGCAAACTTCACTTTCAGCACACCTGGGATCATTGATTGTAAAAAGGCCAGCATATCTGGGCCTTCAGCTCCCTCGGGAACTCCCAGGATCCTAATGTTATTTCTTCAGTGCACGGTTGTTACCATCTTCCAACTCTCTTTGCAGTGACCGGATCAGCTTTGCTTGCTTCTCAACGGCCCTGAACTGCTCCCCATGTGTTGCCACCACATTCTCCACCTTCTCCAATCTCACCGTTATTGACGCCAAGCTGTTTAACAGCACAGATTTCAGCAAGAGGTTCCTGCAAGATCTCAGGACAATCTCGGATGACTGCCATTTTTTGAGGTGAGAGAGGTTCCATTTTGGTTCTCTTTGCACTGGCGTTTTGAGTTCCTTGGTAATCCAGACGCGTTGGTTTGGGGCCAGACATATCCAAAGTCGACTGATTCCAGAATAGGTAGGATCTGCTTAATTAAAGGCTGTAGAAGTCAAGATTCTTGACCATTACACATCCATCTTGCCTGGAGTTAGGCTCCATCCACCCCCCCCCCCCCCCCCCCCACGGAGAGCCTTCTTTGATGATTTCCTCAGCCTTTGTCTTCGTACAGATGGTGCTGTCCTTTCTTCCTAAGGTGCTATCTTCCTTTCTCCTTAACAGGCTGTCATCCTGCTGCCCTCCTTGGAGGAGGATCTTTGGATAAACCCTTCTCCATGTCTAGTAGATGTGCAAAGGGTATTAGTCAGATACCCGGAGATTACTAATCCCTTCCGTCAGTTCGATCTTCTCTTAATCCTCTACAGTGGTCCAAAGAATTGACAGGCAGCAGCCAAGTCCTTAATTGCCCACTGGATTAAGGAGGCTATTGATTCATTACATCTGCTGACTGGAAAGTGTGCACCAGAGGGAGTCAGAGCTCACTCCACTGGGGCACAGGCCTCCTTTCTGGATGAGTCTGCCTTTCTATCTCCAGAGGACATTGGCCATGCAGCTCTCTGGTCTTTGCTAAACACCTTTGTGAAGCACTATTGGTTGCATATGGGAACTGGAGTAGATGGTGCCTTTAAGTAGTGAGGTGACCAAACAACAACAACTTATGAAAATGAATCTCAAAATTAATTTATTGCCTTTTCTGTCACTCGTTAGGCTTCACCCTACATGGCCATGTTTCAGCAGAGCTTTCATCAGGGGTATATTGAACTAATGATACATTCTATAAAAACCTCCACATATGGCTGTATGTGGAATATCAATAACAAAACACAGCTGGACCCAATCCTCTTATGCAGTGAGTTTTAAACTTATAGGACAAATCACCTACAGACAGGAGTGATGAGTGACAGAAAAGTCAATGCATTTATATTGCGATTCACTTTCATGAATTGTCATTGTTTGGTCACCTTGCTACTTGTTGGTGCATTGGATTTGAAAGTGTGAGTGCTTCTTTTGAATGCAGATGGCGCCTTTGACAGGGTAGTTTTGTTTAGAGCATCATCTTCCTCCTACCTTGGGCCCTGACTACTTGGGTACATCCCACGTTTGATTGATCTAGCAGGAAGATAAGAAAGGAGAAATTTTATATATCTGATAATCTTCTTTCCTTGAATCTTGTTATACTGGTCCAAAACCTGCCCTAGAAGACTCTTTCTACAGGTATGGGATTCCAGTTGCCAGTGAGTACATTGTCAGGTTCATGTTCTGACACAGAGTTTATTGTGGTAAGAGAGTCAAATACTTGTTCATGATAACTATTCCAAAAATTGGTTGCTACATTAATGTGTCTGAGTTTTTCTGAGCTTGTCAGTCCTACTTAATGCTCATAAAGTGATATACTGGCTTCTTTCAGTGCTACACCAACAGATATATTTACTGATGACATCACTGAAGAATGGAGGAGTAGCCTAATGGATACGTCACTAGCTTGGTAAACAAAAGACCAGGGTTTAATTTCCACTAGCACTCCTTGTGGCCTTGGGAAAGTCACTTAACTCTCCATTGCCTCAAAAGAAAGGCCTGGCAATCTACTTCGTCACACTACCAAGAAAATGCAGGAGCTGCTGGGTCTCTGGGAGTCAGCATTGACTCAAGGGCACATACTGCATTTTGACATCATTGAAAGATGCTAAGGTCTGCCTCCACCTGCTGACAAGGGAGCATAACCCATGCATCTGGATGGGTCTAGTAAGATTCGAAGAAAGAAAATTATTAGGTGTGTAAAATTTCTTATTTTTGCATGCGAATGTAAGCAGGACTGACGGCAGTATAAGATGGTTGTATATTATTAAGCATTTCCCTTAACAGTTGTAGCCTGGACTTGTCATATATAGTGATAACTGAGGCTGTATTGCCTCTGTCGGCCCAAAGCCCAGGTTTATTAGCATGTTACAGATGAAAAGTTATTTGTCATTCATAGCCCAGCTGATGAGCAAGTGTACAGCAGAGAGAGCAATGTTAAGCAAAATTAAGTTTGTCCTTGGCAGATGCGTTTGAGAATTGATAGTTAAAAGCACTAGCCTAGTATTTGGGCATTAAATATGCCATCACGTTCTGACTCATTTGTGTGTCAGTTTTTTTCATAAGACAGGAATGATTTATAGCCTTGCACAGTATGAACGTTAAATCGGTTTTTAGATGATGAAAGCACCTTAATGAATATGAAACCCCCCCCTCCAGTAAATGTGAATAAAACATATGCAGCGTGTTTGTCCAAAGTATACATGGTTTAGGTGGAAAAATAAAAGCTGTATTAAAAGTAATCAAAAATGCTATGTTAAACTTGATGTAAGCCCTTATTTGTACAGTTTGGCTAAAATTAGAGACAGCAGGCATATTGCTTGCAGTTCAGAAATGTTGTCTGTTCCTTGCCTATGATTCTCTCTGTCTTTGGACTTGATCTTATGTCTTATTCCTGTTTTCTTCAAAAATATTTTTCTGTTAAAATGCATACACAGAGTTATAAAAAGCCAGAAACAGAATGAGAATCCAAGGAGAGGCACAGCACTACAGGGAAAACCAATAAATAGTAACGATCGGAGAATGGACAAACGCAATACAAATAATTAAAACTAAATCATAAAAGAATAGGAAATTTGTAAGAAATCCTTTATTCTTTAAATACTATTTATCCTAAAAATCAACATAGTACCATGTCAAAACATAAAGGGGTAGATTCTGCCCTGTAAATAGTGGGGATTTACGTCTGATTTCGGATGTACATCCCCCGCTATGCACTTGGGCACGATTCTGCCCATGAGCTCCCTGCATGTACAGAGGAGCTGTGCAGGGAGCTCCGAATGGGGGCAGGAGGGGAAGGGCTGGAGGCAGAGCGTGGGTGGGATGGAGGCTGGCCTGTAACCCAGGATGTACAGGGGATATTCCAATCATGGCCCTGTATGTCCGAGGAGGCAGAGTTGGCTGGGGAACTTATTCCACTTCAGGCGGAATAAGTCTTCCTGATGTTGGCAATCGGCAGAAGAGGACCCCTCCCCCCCCCCCAACAAGGTGAGATGCACAAGGAGGTTTCCCGCAGCCCGATCCCAGCATTGGCAGGTCCAATCAGGGGTCAGGCAGTGAGGAAAAGGCACTCTGAGCCAAAGAGAAAGCACCTTTAAAAACAAGACAGTAAAATTATACCGGGACCATACCTTTAAGAGATAGCAACTAAAAAAACCCCTTAAAAATATAAAAAATCAAATTTTGTTTTTTAAAAAACAACTTACATACAGGATATCAAGTACCCTTGTGCACACAAGGACCTTATTACTGCGGAGACAATTATCAATAGCTGCTAAAAACAACTCGACTTATAAAAATGTCCAGTCAATATTCATGTATATGGCTTCAAGCCAAATCATAGCATGAAAACACTGTTCACCTCCCTACTGAATAAAATCATAACCACCATAGACGATGCAAGAATGTGTGTGCTACTGATCTTTATCAATATCAAGGCTGCCTTTGATTCTATAATACACTTAACACTACTGGAACACCTGAAGGATATGGGCCTAAATGGAATCACCCTGCAATGATTTTCCTCATACCTGAATTCAACGCAAACTGCAAGTAAAATCAGGGCCCAACCACTCAAGGCAAATTGACCAACCACAAGGGATACCAAAGGGATCAGCACTTTCTACTGTTCTTTTAAATATTTACCTACAATCCCTCTGTAACATAATAAAGGGCCACAACATTGAATATAGAATTTATGCGGATGATATGATTTTTGCTCCATTCCACACTGCCCAACCTGACTACTCAGGGATGATATCGTGTCTGGAAGCAATGACTATCTGGCTACCAAGACAAAACTTCCAAAATAAACTGGCAAATCAGAAGCATTTATCATAACCCAAAATATACCAAACAAACTTAAAATATACCAGAATGACATAGAGGTCAAACAGGAAGTAAAGTATCTCAGAATCACAGTGGTTCAGAACCTAAATTTCCAATCTCATATAGGCAAAGCAGCAAGATCAGCTTACTATAAACTGCGAACAATACAAAAACTCCAACCACTCCTAGATGAGAAGAGATTCCGCATAATCTGCCAGGCCATGATCATGCCAATATTGGACTACTGCAACTCAGTATAAAGGCCTCCCAAAACATAGCATCCACTCATTACAATTAATACAGTACACAGTGGCAAGAATAATATCGGGCACACTGAGAGACACCTGCATAACTCCAGCCTTAAAACAGTTGACTGGCTCTCAGTCCTACAAAGATCTAAATTCAAATCACTCACTGTCATCTTTAAGATAATCCACCAGCTGGCACCAGTCACTCTTCAACCACTGATAGAAAGAAATCCAGAAAAACGGAACCGACGAGCTTTCACCAGAAACCTATTACTTATACCAAAGGCAAAGACTAAAGCAAAACAGCTAACATGCAACAGAGCACCCTCCCTCTAATAACCAACGCTTTGGAATTCCCTACCTGAAAGTATATGAGCCATCAGAGATCTCCAGGCTTTTTGCAAAGTGATGAAACATTCCTATTCACGGAACAATATGCCAAAATTTCTTGACAAACACATTCAACTCTTACTTTACACTTCCCTGTCCTCAACCATACCACACACCCTAACCTCTACCCCTTCCAAAACCCTAATATAACCCTATGATGTAACCTTAAAGGTCTAATGTTCTGTTGTATTATATTACTGTGCAACAGTTCACCTAAGTTCATATGTTATTTGTATATCTCTCCAAGTTTATTCTCCCTGTTCATTGTAAAGATGTTGGAGTTATAGTGTAAACCGCCCTGAATGGAAGATAGGGTGGTATAAAAGACCTGTTAAATAAATAAATAAATAAAAATTTGCTGAAGACAAATGTCTCATTTATAACCATCACCGTAACCAAAGAATACATGAGGAAAATAGTTAAGAAAAAACTAAAAGGAGCAGTTGACTTACATCAAGCTTGGGTGTTGTTGAAAAATACTATCTTGGAAGCCCAGACCAGCTGTATTCCATGCTTTAAGAAAAGTGGAAGGAAGTCCAAAAAACTGCCAGCATGGTTTAAAGGTGAGGTCAGAGAGGCTGATGTTGCCAAAGAAGCATCTTTCAGGAAATGGAAAAAAAGAGCTAAATGAAGAAAACTAGAAACAGCACAAGAACTGGCAAGTTAAATGCAAGGCAGTGATAAGGCAGGCAAAAAGAGAATTTGAGAAGAAGCTTGTTGTGGAAGCAAAAACGTGTAATAAAGACTTTTTCAAGTACATTGGTAGCAAAAAACCTGTGAGAGCGTCAGTTGGACCATTAGATGATAGAGGGGTTAAAGGGGTACTAAGAGGGGACAAGGCCATAGCGGAGAGACTGAATGAATTCTTTGCTTCGGTCTTGACTAAGGAAGATGTAGGAATGTTACCCATAACTGAAGTGGTATTTAAAGGTGATACTGCGGAAGAACTGAAATAAATATCGATACACCTGAAAGATGAATTACAACTATTTGATAAACTGAAGAATAGCAAACCACCTGGACCGGATGGTATATATCCAAGGGTGTTGAAAGAACTGAAATATGAGATTGCAGACTTGTTATTAGTAATCTGTTAACTATCATTAAAAACATCTGTAATATCTGAAAAATGGAGAATGGCCAATGTAACGCTAACGTTTAAAAAGGGTTACAGGAGTGATCTGGGAAACTACAGACCGGTGAGCCTGACGTCAGTACCGGGAAAAATGGTAGAAACCATCATAAAGAACAAAATTACTGAATATGTAGATAGTCATGGCTTAATGGGAGATAGCCAACATGGCTTTAGACAAGGAAGATTTTGTCTAATTAATCTGTTTTTTCTTTTTTGAAAGTGTGAATAAACAGACAAAGGTGAGTCGGTTGATATAGTGCATCTAGGCTTTCAGAAAGCCTTTGATAAGGTCCCTCATCAGAGACTTTTGGCAAAACTAAAAAGTCATGGGATAGGAGGCAGTGTACTATTGTGGATCAGGAACTGGTTAAAAGATAAAAAGCAGAGCGTAGGGCTAAACGGCCAATTTTCCCAATGGAGAAAGGTGAATAGTGGAGTGCCCCATGGATCTGTACTCGGTCTGCTGCTTTTTAACATATTTATAAATGATCTGGAAAAGGGAATAACGGGTGAGGTTATCAAATTTGCAGATGACACAAAATTATTTAACGTTGTTAAAACCCATGAGGATTGTGGAAAATTGCAAGAGGATGTTGATAAATTGAAAGACTGGGCATCCAAATGGCAGATGAAATGTAATATGGACAAGTGCAAAGTTATACACCTAGGAAAGAACAACCCAAACTATGGTTACACGATGCAAGGTTCCACATTAGGAACCACCAGCTTAGAAAAAGATTTAGGCATCATCGTGGATAACATGTTAAAACCCTGTATGCAGTGGCAGCCAAGAGAGCAAATAGAATGCTAGTTATCATAAGGAAAGGAATGGAAAATAAAACAAAGGGTATTATAATGCCTCTGTATCGTTCCATGGTGTGACCATACCTTGAATATTGTGTGCAATTCTGGTCGCCTTATCCTAAAAAAGATATAGCATTATTAGAAAAGGTACAGAGAAGAGCCACCAAAATGATAAAGGGGATGGAAGGATACCCTTATGAAGAGAGGCTAAAAAGGTTAGGATTCTTCAACTTGGAAAAGAGACGGTTGAGAGGAGATATGATAGAGGTCTATAAATTAATGAATGGAGTGGAAGGGGTATAGTAGATCAATTGTTTACATCATCAGAATATAGAAAGACTAGGGGACATGCAATGAAGCTACAGGGAAATTTATTTAAGACTAATAAAAGAAAATATATTTTTTCACTCAACGTGTAATCAAACTCTGGAATTTGTTACCGGAGGCTGTAGTAAAAGCTGTTAGTGAAGCTGGGTTTAAAAAAGGTTTGGACAAGTTCCTGGAGGAAAGTCCATAAACCATTATTAAAAGGGACCCAGGATATCACTGCTTGACCCAATACAAGCATTGAGGAACCTGTGTCTTTTGGGGAAACTACTAGGTACTTATGACCTAGATTGACCACTGTTGGAAACAGGATACTGGGCTTGATGGACCTTGGTCTGACCCAGTATGGCCTAATCTTATGTTCTTATGACTGGAAGAGAGCTGACATGGGGGAAGGAAGGGAGCTGACACACGGAAGGTGGAGACTGGAAGGGAGCTGATACTGGGGGAAGGTGGAGATTGGAAGGGAGCTGATACTGGGGGAAGGTGAGGGCTGGAAGGGAGCTGATATTGGGGAAGTTGGGGCTGGAAGGGAGCTGACATGGGGAGAAAGGAGGTGGCAGGAAGGGAGCTGGCAATGGGAAGGTGGGGACTAGAAGGGAGCTGACATGGGGAAAGGTTGGGGTTGCAAGGGAGCTGGGGGGAGAAGGGGGCTGGAAGGGAGCTGACATGAGAGGAAAGTGGGGGCTGGAACGGAGCAGACAGAGGGGGGAAGGAGGGGACTGGAAGGGAGCTGATACCTGGGGGATGGTACTGGAGGGGGACTGTAAGAGTGATGACACCAAGGAAGGGAGGAGGGGTCTAGAAGGGAGCTGACATGGTGGAAGGTGGGGGTTGGAAGAGAGATGACACTTGGGGGGAAGGAGATGGCTAGAAAAGAGTTGACAGGAAAGGTGGGGCTGGAAGGGAGCTGTCACAGTGAGGAGGAGGGGGCTGGAAGGGAGCTAACATGGAGGAAAAGGAGGTGGGAGGAAGGGAGCTGACGGGGGAAGCAGGTGGCAGGAAGGTAACTGACATGGGGAAGGCAGTGGCTTTAAAGCAGCAGTCAGGGGGGGAAGGAGGAGGCTGGAAGGGAGCTGATACCTGGGGATGGTACTGGAGGGGAACTGGAAAGGTAATGACACTAGGGAAGAGAGGAGGGGGCAGGAAGGGAGCTGACATCTGGGAATGGTACTAGAGGAGGACTGGAAGGGAACTGACACTTGGGGATGGGACTGGAATGTGGCTGGGTAATGGGGGGGGTGGGGCTAGAAGGGAGGGGGCACTGCGACTGGAAGGGAGCTGACACATTTATGTTGTTAGTGAGATGACCAGAATCAGAATTTTTTTTGGACTATCAGAGCCTGTTTGAATAATGCTAAGTCATTATTTTTATACTGGCTATGCATTTGCCCTTCCACTGCAATTTTCTTACAGTATTGGATTTGAAGGGGAAATACTAGCATCATGTGAGAAGAGTTCACAAAGGAGTTTTTGGAAAAAGAAAGGTGGGGTGTAGCCAACATTAATAATAATGAGGGAGGGGCGCCAATTTATAGGTTGTTGGGGAGTGCCAGAAACTCTAGTACGGTTCTGCCAGCCCTGGCCATATGCATGCAGCAGGACAGCTTCAGGCTGCGATCGGGGCTGTCTTCGGCCATGGTGTGCCCGAGTCATCCCTGGGCAACGGCGGCAGAATTTAAAAAGAAAAGTGAAGCTGTGGGACTGGGCTCAGGTAGCATGTAGGCATTGGGGAGAGCCATGATCACTGTGGCTGCTCCCATTTAAGGCCTGCAGTGCTTGTGGCTACTCCCAGGCATTGCTGCCACAATCCTCACAGCAGTCCAGAACTCTAGAGTAGCCATTTTGTGCTCATTTATGGATGAAGGCCTATCTGTATTGTGTTTGTGTACATCCAATGCTGGGTATTCTGTTAGTATAGAATTTCTGTTTAAGAATGTGTAGCAATCTTGCTTGTTCAGTTTGCACATTGCCCTCTCTGCAATTATTTTTTGGGGGCAGGCGGCAGGGCAAGGGTGGGGCGGGACAGGGAGCAGGGTAGGGGTGGGCATGGGCATAGCATGGCTAGCTACAGGTGGTGGGTTTTTCTCTTTCAAAAAGTTGACAACCCTACTATAAGGCCCTACCTTCATGAATACTGTCTCTCATTCACACCTCACTCACTGCTAATTTCAGCCAAAAAATCCAAAGTTCAGTCAAATTTTGCTGTATATGTCAAGTAATATAATTTAATGAGTGATTAAAAGCCACACCTATTTATCTGTTAGCTTCACAAACAGAGAAAACAAAAGCATTAGACAATAGGACACTTCTCTCTCTGCCTCTTCTGTCGTGGGATTTCTCCTTTCCTTCCAAATTTTTGAATCCTCAGTCAGGATGCCTATACTACTCTGTAAAGCATTTCAGAGCAAATCTTTTCTTTACACATCCAGCACATTTCCATCTGGCATGTAAGATAACTAGCAATCTGGGGCTTCTTCACTCCAGATACTCCAAGCCTTGGATGAAGGAAAACTAGCTGCACTTCCTTTTCCCCAGTGGATTTCAAACAGTCACTAGTCAGAGTCTTCCAGTAAACCCTTCAGCTTTCTTCAGGTAAAAGGAGGCAAAAGACCATAACCCCTCTACTTTTCTTTGGACCAGAGCCTAAGCCAGTTCCTAAGACCCAGCTTTTTCAGGAGCTCCGTATTCACTCAACAACTAGACAGAAAGGAGGCAAAGAATTCTTTTTTCCTCCTAACCTTTTAATTTATAATTTCAGTGACATCACTAACTCTTCTTGTGTCCATTCTGAGTGGGGAGAAGCTGCTAGAAAAATGATTCCCATTATTCCTTATATGTATGCTAGGCTAGTTCATGACTCGGGTCACGCTCGTATGTAATTGTAAGGCTGTATCATTAAAAGTCTTATGTTGCTTATGATGTAAGACCTTTGAACTTTAAAATGTTTAAGCATTTTGAAGCAAAAGAAAAGGACCTTAATAGAGACATTGATTTCTTCATGAAATACTAAACACAGGGCCATAATTACTAAAGCTATTTCCCATTTTGGTCTGATTTTATACAGTATAACAAGATGTCTGTGGAAAAAAGCTCTTTTGGTGCCTATGTGCTTTTATAAAATAATGACCCAGAAAGGACTCCTATAGCACTAAAATGCTGCTACAGATATTTATGCTTTCTCCAAATTTGGTGGAAAAGTGTAAGCATATTTGCATATTGTATAAAATGCATGTGAACATTGCAACTCCAGCTAAGCATTCACCTGGGAACATCTCCAGATGGTACCTGTATAAGTACACGCCTACAGGAGAATCAGACGTGTTTTCAATGATTTAAGCAGGTTTTTATGTATATTGGGTCCAAATAGGAATTTCAACGTTAGCTGGTGCCTTCCTGCTATTTTCTTATTTTGGAGTGCTTTTACATTTCTATATGTTTTTAACATTAACTCTAAAATAATCTACTTCACTCAGTGATTTGAGAATTGTTGAAAGAAATTATTATGTGGAATTGTATATATGTTTAGGAAATAAATTGTTAGTGGTTGGATTTAGAGCAAGCCTTGACAAATTTCCCTTGAATATAGGAGCCAGTCCCAAAACATAGAAGCCTGCAGCTAATACCTCTTTATGTGCTGCCTCATCCCCACCATTGTCAACAATAAAATTTGGGCATGGGAGAAATTAGAGCTGGCGCTATTATTAGATGAACTAGGCATTCGCCTAGAGTGCCAGTGGTCAGCGGGTAGTCCATTGCCGCCACTGCCAACCTTCTTCAGGACCTGGAATGGAGGCAATTACTTTTAAACAGCAGCGCAACACTTACCATAATCTCTTGCGCTATGTGCTGTCCCTTCTCTGTTGCATACTTCCTGTTTACAGGGGGGCAGAAACAGTAGCAGCATGCAGCACTGGAGATTATGATAAGCATTGTGTCACTGTTTAAAAGTTATTGCCACCGTTGCAGGTCCCGGAGAGGGGGGGGGGAGGCAGGGGAACAGCAGGAATGATGTTTGCTTGGGGTGCTTCATATCCTTGCATTGCTCCCTGGGAGAGAGAAATGGTTTCTCCTCCAAGGTCTTCCAAGGCTCACTGGGACTTGATTTACCAAAGCTGCCTTTCCCTTGATTTGTCGATGTGAAAGAGGGCTTAGTAAATCAGGCTCTTTCTCCCAGGACAAGCAGGATGAGTCAGCCACAAGTGATGACGTCATCTGACGGAGCCTAAGACGGAAGTACTCTCATTAGCCCAGAAGGCTTTAGCCTTCTGGGCATGACTAGTGGCCCCACCTCCAGATCCGCCCCTAGCGTCTTCCGCCTTGCCAGCAAGACGTTTTTTTATTTTGCTCTCATCACCTCACCTCTACAATGAAGAAACCAGGCTTCAAAAAGTGTACGGGGTGCTCCAAGAAGATGGCTAATTCCGACACTCATCATCTTTGCCTTCGGTGTCTGGGTAAGGAGCACCCCATTGAAGACTGCTCTGCTTGCGGCCGTATGTCTCCCCGGGCCCGCAAGTCCCGCAAGCATGCCCTCCGAGAGTTGTTCTCTCCCTCCACTGAAGCTGATTCTGCTCATGATGCTGCCGCGGCCGCGGTCCCCGCTTCTATTCTGGGCTCTTCTTCTGCTGCTAGACCGGCCGGAGATGTGCTGCGTTCGGCCTCCGTCTCCCGCCGCGAAACAGACACCCCTTTGGCCATGTGCGTTCCTGCTACGGACGTGGCCATGTCTGCCGGGCGTTCCTCCTCCTCTCTTCCGGCTGCTGCACTTCCGGGTTCCGGTTTGCCGGCTCTGACTCCCTCCTGCGCTCGGCGCAGCGCTGAAGACAGCCCCAGACATCATCAACGGCGCAGTAAATGTTCGCGGAACCCATCCGGCAGGCGCAGAGGCTCCCGAAGCAAGTGGGGAGCTTCCAAGCGCCGGCGCCGCTTAAGTCATCGAGGCAGGAGCCGCTACTGCCGCTCCAGCAGTCCCCTTCAGCGCCGAAATAAAAGGAAACGGAGCAGGAGCAGCTCACACAGTGCCGATCGACACAAGACACGGCACCGACGTGGCAGCTCCGAGGATGGCTCAGACAGCCGCAGCAGCTCCTCCAGCAGTTCTTCTGACCACAGGAGAGCACGTAAGTCCTCCAACTCTTCCAGCTCCTCGGACTGTAGCCTCTACTCCCATGAGGGGGACATCTCTCTCCTCTCCGGTCTCTCTTCTCCATCTCAGGAACACATTGAGCCGCATCATGCTCCACAGCATCAGGTTCCTGATACCCTAAACCTCCTCAATGACATGTTGCAGCAATGGGCCTCCACTCTCTCGAATCTTGCCTCCCAGCGGCTGCCTCAGACCCTGTCCCAGCCTGCTCTGCCTACCCCAGAGGTTGCGCAGGCAGCCTCCGTCCTTCCTGCGGGGGTTGATGCCCCTCCTCCTCCTATGAGGGACGACACTGCGGAGGTGTTGCAGCCAGAGGCTCTATCCCACAGTCACTCTCTCTCCATTCCTGCTGCCGACAGCCCTCTGGATCAATCCAACCCTCCCGAGGACCTAACCTACTGCAAATATGTGCGTAAAGTCCTCTCCTCCCTATCTATCACATCAACGGATGCCACGGACCAACGAGTTGAAGTTCGAAATGCGCTCAAGTTTGTCGACACACCCAAGACGACCACTTCTCTGCCTATCCACCAACTTCTCAGAGACAACCTCTCCAAGATATGGCAGACCCCCGCATTCAACCATCCCTGCCCGCGCAGACTGGATCTTAAGTACGTGATCCAACCCATGCCCGGCTTCGACAAACAACAGCTACCCCATCAATCCATTGTGGTTGAGTCTGCCCTCAAGCGCTCCAAATCCTCATGTAGCTCCCCCAACGTGCCTCCAGGGAAAGACAGCAAGCTGCTGGACGACGTGGCGAAGCGCGTTTACCAAGGGGCCATGCTAAACGCACGGATCGCGGCACACCAATTCCAGCATGCCATTTACCAGGACTTACTGGTGGCCAACATCAAATCCGCCATCATCCAACTAACTGAAGCTCCTCCAGCCCTGAACTCTGCCCTGGAAGACCTCGAGGACTGTACCAAGCACCACGGTCGGGCGGCCCACGACGCCTTTGAAACAGCCATCAGAATTGCCGGGACTGCCATCTCTGCATGCCGGCTTGCCTGGCTCAGGGCCTCAGGCTTACGAACTGATTCACCCGACAAGATCGCGGACACCCCCTGCACCGGAGACTCACTTTTCGGCGACAAGGTTAAGGACACGGTGAATGACATGCGTGAACGTTGCACCACGCTTCAAACCCTCGAGAAATGTACAGACCGCCCTCGTTCCTACCGTAAAGGAGGCTCCCAATACTCCTCGGCTCACAAAAGCAACAACTATTATCGAAAGGGGCAACAGCCCAAATACAAACAACAGCCTTACCATCAAACTTACAGACAGAAGCCGCGAGAGCGGGAGCGTGCACAAAAGAAGTCTGCGCCCGCCTCCGCGAAAGCCAACCCTAGTCTTTGACTCGCAGCCCGGCCTGCAACCGCCGGCCGTGGGACAGTTGTCAGCTTTCCAGCGCTCCTGGGAGATGATAACAACAGACTGTTGGGTGCTCACTATTATCAAACAGGGCTACCGCATACAATTTTCCTTAACTCCACTTCAACGCTCCCTTCCTCCGAACAAGGTCCCCCCGCAACATCTTGCTCCTATGACCTCGGAGATAGTATCCCTCCTGAAGGCCAAGGCCATCGAGTCGGTCCCCCCCAGCGAAATCAACTTGGGATTTTACTCCAGGTACTTTCTCGTCCCCAAGAAGTCGGGGGGTGTTCGACCCATCCTCGACCTCCGGGACCTCAACAGGCACATAACGAAGGAGAAATTCAGGATGCACTCCCTCTCATCCATTCTACTCCTCATCCAACCCAATCAGTGGCTGGCCTCCCTGGATCTCCAAGATGCCTACACTCGCGTTCCCATTCATCCTCACCACAGGAAATTCCTGCGTTTCCAGGTAGCGGGCAGTCACTACCAATACAGAGTCCTTCCCTTCGGCCTCTCTCCTGCTCCCAGAGTTTTCACAAAGTGTGTAGCAGTGGCGGCTGCGCATCTGCGCAAAGCCAGGGTAATTGTGTTCCCCTACCTGGATGATTGGCTATTCTCTGCCCCCTCCCCCTCAGAGCTTCAGAGGGCGGTCAAGAAGGCCACGGCACTGCTCGCCTTCCTGGGCTTTCTGGTCAACTATGCGAAGTCTCGCCTCACCCCAGTCCAGAGGCTGGAATTCATTGGGGCCTACATAGACACTACTCAAGCCAAGGCCTTTCTTCCCCTGAGCAGAAGGCACACCATCATCAATCTTGCCCTTCAAGTCATCAGCTCATCACGCTCGACGGCAAGAACCATTCTTCGCCTCCTGGGGCACATGGCAGCTACCATCCATGTCCTCCCCCTTGCGAGGCTGCACATGCGAGCCCTTCAATGGCACCTCCGCTCTCATTGGTGCCAGCATTCACAGCCCCTGTCCGCCATGATTCCCATCGATCCCACAGTGGCCAAGGCAATTCGCTGGTGGACTCACCCGAAACACTTGTCTCAGGGCAGATGCCCCCAGCTTCCGGCGCACCAGGTCACAGTGACCACAGACGCATCAGCTCTAGGTTGGGGAGCCCATTGCGCTGGCACTCACATGCAGGGCTTGTGGTCGGCTTCTGAGAGAGACCTTCACAGCAACATCCTCGAGCTCAGAGCTGTCCGCCACACACTTCAGGCTTTTCGGGAGCTTATAAAGGGAAGAACCGTCAAGATTCAGACAGACAATCAAGTAACTATGTTCTACATAAACAAGTGTGACACGGAAGATCTGCCCTGTGCCTTAAAAACACAGAAATCTACTGTGTATAGCTCAGATTCTGACAGGCAGGTAGATCAGAAGCTTCCTAGTTACTATAGGCAACCAAAACAAGCTGAGACACGAGGTCTGCAGTCACGCCCAGTTAGCACGAGGTCTGCAGTCACGCCCCAGTTGATCAGGAAAACAGTTTTCACATGGGCAAGAAAACGCCTCTAAAGCTGTATAAAAAATGTCCAAAGCAGACAGAGTTAGACCAAGACCGAGACCGAGACAAGGAGCAGGGAGACCAGGAAGCTGCAGGAGCTTGGCAAGTTGGAGGACACTTGCAGGTCTCAGACGGAGGCTCAGAATACTCTTATACTGACTCTGAACTGCCTGAACCTTGGAGCAGAAAGCCACCGAGGAATTATCAAAAGGAAACAAAGTTACCTTCACCAAGAGAGGTTAGTTACAGGAAACACTCACCTCTGAAGCAGTGTGATTTTCCCATGCACCGAGCTCAGTGGAAGGAACGTGAGGCAGTTGGTAACAAGCCATATATATTTGAGAAGCAGAGCTGCTTAAAATACTTACAACCCTGTGAGAGGGAAAGTAATCCTGTTGAGGATATCTGTATGCTTGATGAGGATGAATGTATGCTCTTAAAACCCTGCAGGAAACTTCCAAAAGAAAAGTCTTCCATTACCAGAACAGGACAGTGCTATGAGCTGCCCTCAAGTACAAGAGGCAGGAGGTTTAAAAGTTACAAGGAAAAAGCTTGTTTAGACAGAGCTGTTTCTCCGTCCTGCTTTTACAAGCTGTGTGATAAGTATCTGCCTTATTGTGAAGAGGGCTGTCCTGAGAGCTCAGAGAGAGAGACTGAATTGAGGAAGTTTCAGACTTTCTGTCCTAGAGAAAATACTGTGTTTAATGAACCGATGATTACAGAACCAAGTAATTTAACTCCATGTGTTGAGGAAATGGATTGCCCTTTATTGATGGCTGATATCAGTTCTTCTCTGCGTTAGCTAAAGACAAGAGTGCCTTGTAGAGAGCTGGAAAGCATAGAAGAGACTGCCAGCATATCAGCTGATTCTGTTTAATGTAATTCATGATTTTTGGTTAAAGCAAGAAGCTGTATTTTGTTTTCTTCTTCAGTTTGCCAGAGGCATGGCTGTATTTTAAGTTCTTGTGTTTTGTACTACTTTTTGAAAATCCAACCCCGGGAGGGGAATAAAATCCTTGTTGAAAACCTGACTACTCGGACTCACAACGACTACTTTTCATAAAGATAGGTCAGGCCCAGCAGTGTGACTGGCTGCCTACGCCACAGTTCAGCCACTGCTGGTGACACAAGCAAGGGGGCACTGGATCACGACCTCTGTGCAGAGAAGCCCTACGCACTTGGCGCCTGGCCCTCTCTTACAGGTGCAGCCTCCAAGCCTGCTACCTGCCGGGGGAGGAGAATGTCATTGCCGACCGGCTCAGCAGACAATTGAACCCCCACGAATGGACACTCCACGAAGAGGTGTCATCGTCCCTTTTCGCGAGATGGGGCCACCCGCTGATCGACCTCTTTGCGTCACAAGAGAACTCCAAATGCCGCCTTTTCTGCTCCAAGCGGCCTGCGCCACACAGAATAGCGGCGGACGCCTTCGACGTGAACTGGAGCCAGTGGCCTCTTATCTACGCCTTCCCCCCCACCCCGCTAGTTGCTCGGACAATTCAACAGCTGATCAGGGACAAAGCGTTGGCCATCCTGGTAGTTCCCTACTGGCCCAGGCAAATCTGGTTCCCCTACCTGCACCGCCTAGCGCTGGAACCCCCCATCCATCTCCCATTGAGACCAGACTTACTCTCACAGGACAACGGAGCCCTCCTACATCCCAACCTGCGGATGCTATCGCTAACTGCATGGAAACTGAAAGGCTGACCCTCGCCCCATTCAATCTCTCAGCAGAGGTCCAGCAAGTCATTTTGGCGTCTCGACGCCCTTCCACCAGGAAAGCCTACAGCCTCAAATGGTGCCGTTTTAGCATCTGGTGCGCATCCCGAAGTCTGGACCCCTTCTCATGCCCGGTGCCCCTGCTCCTCCAATACCTCACCTCTCTCTCAACACTGGGCCTGAAGACCCAGTCCATCAATGTCCACTTAGCGGCCATAGCGGCTTTCCACCACCGAGCAGGTGACGCGTCAATAGCAACTTTACCTCTGGTAGTTCGCTTCATGAAAGGTCTGACCAACCTGCATCCCCCGGTCCGCGAACCTGTGCCCCCATGGGACCTCAACATCGTCCTCGACCAGCTCACCGGTGAGCCCTTTGAACCTCTGCAGCACGCTGACCTGAAGTTCGTCTCTTGGAAAACACTATTCCTCATTGCTATAACTTCAGCCAGACGGATCTCCGAGCTACACGTCTTGGTAGCCCACTCGCCTTATACCATACTTCACCAGGACCGGGCCTGCCTGCGAACACACCCCATGTTTGTCCCCAAGGTGTCCACTGCCTTCCATATCAATCAGACCATTGAATTACCCTGCTTCCTACCGGGGACACACTCTGACCCGGAGCGACAGCGCCTGCATACCCTAGACTGTGTTAGAGCGCTACGATGCTATCTGGAGCGGACTTCATCCTTAAGGAAAGGCTCACAGCTCTTCGTCTCATATGATCCTAACAGACTCGGGTGCCCAGTATCCAAGCGTACCCTGTCCATCTGGATCTCCTCTTGCATCTCCCTGTGCTTCTCGAGAGCGGGAGCACCTCCTACCTCAGGGATCAGGGCTCACCATTTGCGGGCATTGGCCACCACCATCTCCAACCTGCGCTCCATTCCAGTCCCTGACATCTGCAGAGCGGCCACATGTGCCTCGATCCAGACCTTCCAAAAAGTGGCAACACGGTGGTGCAGTGAACGTCTCACTACTGTCTGGACATGACAAATCAGAGCGGCTCCGCGTTTGGCCTTGCCGTACTGTCTGCGGCAACAAGCACAATGGACTCTGTCTGAAAGGAACTGCTTCGCCCTTGTTGGCGTTTTGTTCTCTAATGATTGCTCTGAGTATTGCACAGTTTGATAAGAGTTGCACAGTAATTGCACAGTTTATAAGAATTGCACAGTATTTGCACAAAATTTCAGAATTGTTCAGAGTGCACAATTTGAATTGTTTGCCACGTTGTTGCACTTGTCTACACGGTTTCCGTGAAACTGCACATTAAACCTTCTTGTTGCACCTTACGCTCTGGCTTGCCTCATTGACAGCCCCCTCCCCGCCGCTGTAGGTGTAGCTAGGGAGGCACCACTTGTGGCTGACTCATCCTGCTTGTCCTGGGAGAAAACCGAGTTACTTACCTGTAACGTGAGTTCTCCAGGGACAGCAGGATAAGTCAGCTACACTTTCCCACCCTCCTCCCCGGCGGGGGGGAGGGGGGGGCCTTAGCCTATCCGCCTCCTAGCTCTTGCACCGGCTCAGCTGGAGAAACCCTGACACCGAAGGCAAAGATGATGAGTGTCGGAATTAGCCATCTTCCTGGAGCACCCCGTACACTTTTTGAAGCCTGGTTTCTTCATTGTAGAGGTGAGGTGATGAGAGCAAAATAAAAAAACGTTTTGCTGGCAAGGCAGAAGATGAAAATCTGACCAGCTAGTGGCGGATCTGGAGGTGGGGCCACTAGCCATGCCCAGAAGGCTAAAGCCTTCTGGGCTAATGAGAGTACTTCCATCTTAGGCTCCGTCGGATGACGTCACCACTTGTGGCTGACTTATCCTGCTGTCCCTGGAGAACTCACGTTACAGATAAGTAACTCAGTTTAGTGTGCTACTGCACAATGCTGGCAAATGTCAACAGCTCTACATCCTTCAAGAGCATACTATCAACAGTGTATGAGTGCCTACCGTATAAATGTGCCTGAGGTGTTTACCTCTTGACTTCTTTTATCACTGTAGCCCAGGCTCCACCAGTCTCTCAAATGCCTCCACCTCATCCTCACCCAATCTGCCTCTCTTTCATGCCCTCCCACTCTGTCCTTACCCAGCTCACCCAGTCTATTTGTCTCTCATTCATGCCCTGCACTTCATCTTCAGCAAGTCTGCCTCTCTCACACTCTTCCCTCACCAACTCTGTCCTCATATAGTCTGTCTTTCTCCCATACCTCAGCAGCCTTAGTCCATTCCCTGTCCAGTTGCTCCCAGCCAGCTAACCAGCCTCAGCCGATGACGTACCTCCTGGACTATGGCGACAACTCCCTCCCCCTCCCCCCTGCCCCCATACACATATCACTGCTGCAAGTGCTATTTATGCACATTAGAAAATGAGTGGCGAATTGTAGTAGTGATGTCTAAGCTGATATTTCACCAGTGTCCCGTGTAAGCTGCACTTCTCTCCTTTATGATGCAGCAGAGTAGGGTTCCCTGCCAGCTGCCCAAGCAGCACTTGTGGGGGCAGAGGTAGAAATTTTTTTTCCTGGTCTGCAGGAGCAGCTTGGCTCAGCCAACCCAATCCAGCCATGCTGAGGTAGTGAGGACAAGAGCAGCAGCTCCTTCGGGATTTTGATCATAGGAATACAGAATAGTATTTTTGACATGGGAAGCCTTATCTACGTTCTTGCTTGTCCAGGACATAACAGTGACATTGCTCATGAAGTTGCAGGCTGCATTTTGACCTTGGATGAGTGCTGCATTCATCTGGTTTTCAACAGCTCTGGCAGCAGAGAGCTACATGGCTATGTCCAGTACCTTCTTGGGACGTAGTCCAAGACTATGGTGGAGTTCATCCAGGCACTGATCCCCCTCCAGGCCATTCACACAGCCCTGTGACATATGGGGCAAGAGCACACAAGAGCTGGTACACGCACCAAACCAAACGAGCAACTCGATGGACACGTTATAAAGCATTTACTGAGCTGGCCCATCCTGCACGTTATGAGGATTAGAATCTGGTCATCAAATACACGAGACTCCGCAGCAGCTCTCACATTTTACTTTCCCTTATTCTCAGGGTAGTTATCTACCACTTCATCGCCCCACTCAGAGCAACTGGGCTGCACCATGTCTCACATGCTGACCTCAAACATGCCGCAGTGCACGGCATCCCCCCCCCCCCTTACTTTGAGCTGTGAGTCAGGGAAGGGGTAGCAGATAATATGGGAGGAAAGCTGATCACACTGCTGCTTCTTTTGCCATTGCTGGTGCAGACCCAGGTGCTGGTACAAAACCGGCTTTCCAGTTGCCTTCAGCATGCCGCTCAGTTTTCAATGAGTTTGATCCGTGTGCTGCTGGAAGATCCTGCTAATCTTAGTTTCGGATCCCACGAGACTGGAGACAGTGAAGTGAGCAGGCTCTTCTGGCACCGTGTCGCTTAAATTAATTGAGAGCCAAGTATGCACTGCAAGCAGCTAGAAAGCCGGTTTCTCCAGCAGCATGGCCAGAGCAACAGTTCTGGGGACACAAAATCCCAGGCACCAGGGTTCAAATTCTAGGCCCCCTGGCAACTTGTCACCTGAGATTTGTTGAGTCCAGATTTAGAATATTATCATAGAGTTGCATAGCGTACTGTGATTCAGGTACCCATTCAAAAAAATTACATAGCAAAACATTTCTATCATTCTTTAGTGGCTAGAGCATGCTATCATCTATTGCATTCACTATTAAAAGGAAAAGAAACAGACACGGCACATGCACTACACTTTTAATATAGGAATTTAGAACTACGCTTTCATTAAGGCGACTAACGTGGCAACCGGCACTACATTATACAAACTGGAGGTATATAAATTGTAAGATCCATCGTTACATCAGTAAATTTGCATAATTGCTGTAAAAGTTCTAGCTATATTAGATGCAGATAAGATTCTTTTTAGCAAGATTTAGTATTTTGTGTATTCCAGCTTTTCTCCATAAAGATTTTGAGAGTAATGCAAAAATACCTTTTACGGAGAATCTCAGAACAAAAATAAGGAAGGAAAGCTACATAATAGGGAAAAGCTGACAAGTCACACAAGAGTGCATGGTTCAGAAGGATGTATCCTTGAAGGATACTAGCAAATGAGGAAAGTTAGAGCATCCTGACAGAGAGGTTCCAATAAAGATAAAAGATTCTCAAATGCCCTTAAGTACAGAGCTGAAAGATTCCAAATTACCCCTATCAATTGATAACCATATTATGAATAAAATTCAAGCTCTAAAATGCTTGTATGCAAATGCTAGAAGTCTAAAAAATAAGATGGGAGAGCTAGAATATATAGCAGTAAATGAAAAGTTAGATATGATTAGTATCCCGGAGACCTTGTGGAAGGAGGACAACCAATGGGACACTGTGATACTTGGGTACAAACTATATTGCAATGATAGTGTAGATCAAATTGGTGGAGGGATTGCACTCTGTGTTAGAGAGGGCATTGAGTCACATAGGATTAAAGTTTTGCATGAAACAAAATACACTGTAGAATCTCTGTGGATAGATATCCCATGTGAAAAGGGGGAGTTCCTTATTGTTCCTCCAGTTTAGTCCTCAACCTCTGGGTAGTGAACCTCCTCTTGCAGCTTGGAGACTGGGTATGTCAAAGTCATGACATCACTGGATATAGCCTGCTGGTCTCTCCCATCAGCCCCCAGTGTGTGGAGACTATGCAGCAGGAGGATGTAGTGAGCATAGCTGCTAGGCTCACTGGAACAGAGGAGGAACAATTTAGGCAGGGTTTAAGGTTGTAAACCTTAAATCATCTAGTTTTCAGTTTATTGGTTTAATTAATTAATTAATTAATTTATTTATTTTACTTATTTCGTACCATTCTATTTAGTTACATATTTTAACTTCAGTAATTCAGTTAATTGGAGGTGCTGTCCCCTTAAAAGAACTAGTCAGTTATGCCCCGGATGCTGTATAGCTGGCTTTGCCCTTTTGGGCCTCAGCGTTGTGAGAGCTTGCCGGTTCGGATCTCTTCCCCTGGACAGTACAGGGGAGAGCTCCGCAGGGAATACCAGCACTCTGTGTGGGTGTCAGTGCCGGCGGCTTGCCGCAGCGGCGGGATGAGGCCTTCCATCTTTGAGTCGGCAAAGCGGCTCGCAACGCAACGACCGCTCATGGCTGAATTGGGTGGCATCGCGGCTTGAGACTCTGTCTCCTTTTGCCTTAGCCGCGGCATTTCCTTCCAGTTTCGGCACCGCAGGTAAGGTCTTCGGACGCGGAAGGGAATTTTTCCAAATTTAAACAAGCTGAGTTTTGGGCGCCAATGCGAGCCCGGCACGGGTCGGCACTATTTTCTACCCTTGCGGGTGCTGCGTGGCGGCAGTTGGCAGCGGCCCACGTTTGGGGAAGTGTCATGTTATAGAGAGAAGGCATCCTTTCTTTTAATTGTTTTGTTTTAATTTATTTCTTTTAATTGATTTAGTTTCTTGATTTATTTAATCTAGTTTAATTAATTTTGTTTTTAGGTCCCTTCAGTTTAGCGGGAAGATCCCTTGGAATATGCATAAAATAAAATAAACTGAACAAAGCTTTCTTTCAATCTGTTTTTATAGTGTGGCAGAGCTCTGACAGGTATAAACGTCCGGGACTTGTCATCGGGCTTTGGTGGTGGCGGACCGGCGCGACGGTTGAGGGGACCGTTTTTTTCTTCCCACGCGTTTGCCATGGCGCGGATAGGCCGCGCATGCAGGCAGT
Source organism: Ichthyophis bannanicus (assembly GCA_033557465.1). Lineage (NCBI taxonomy): Eukaryota > Metazoa > Chordata > Amphibia > Gymnophiona > Ichthyophiidae > Ichthyophis > Ichthyophis bannanicus. Next base: position 449,454,626 of record CM066031.1, read on the forward strand.
ATTTTTATTTCTTTTAGATTTGTTTAATTTCATTATTTGGCTTAGATTGTTAGAAGGGGCACTTGTTAATTCCCTAGGTTGAAGGAATTTGTTTCTAGTCCTTAGGTTGCCGGAGAGTTAAAAAAACAAAACAAAAAACAAAAACAAGGCTCTTGCCTTAGCGGGGCGTCTTTCTCTGCAGAAGCAGATAGAAGGTCTAACTCTGTCCATTTAGGGCTACCAAGCCCACGGGCTGGTTTGCGGTCAGGAGGTCACTTTTATTTGCCCTTCTTCTTCAGACAGGCAGGCACGTAATTTTGCCAATGGACACCAGAGGGCAGTAGGTGCACTCAATAGTTCCTTCTGTGACTGACTATATATGCAGCAGTTATCAGACTAATCCCTGCAAGTAAAGAAAAATATCCAACTTCCTGAGCATTCAGGGTTAGGGATTATACAAGCAGCTGTAACATCCGGCAAATCAGGATTATATGACCCAGCCTTGAAACCCTTAACTGCGGTATTGTTCATATGGTTTATTTATTTAGTGCTCCCATCCTGTGGGGGTTTGTGCAATACGAAATCGCATTCATCTTTGGAGTCACACAGGCAACAACCTCTAAGACATCCACTTGCAAGGCTGTCTGTATCCCCCTCAGCTATCTCTCGGCTTATGCAGGGAGGGTGCCTGTGTGTCTCATAGCTCCTTTGGCATGACCATCCCAGGAACAGAGGCTGTCTCTCCGATCATCGGCAGGGGATGGTACCAGGTGCATCGACTATGTCTAGAGCCTGTGAAATCAGGGCGGCGTTTTAAGCACTTAGCAGGGCCATGGGCCCATCTGGGCCAACTGGTTAAATGGCTCTTGCTGAGGATAACGAGAAGCCCTTCTGGGTAGCGCACTCTGGGGCTTCGCGCTCCATGGTGCTGGAAGGTTTCATAGCTGAAGTCAAGACTCTATGACTGTTTCATGAATTCAATCTATGTTCGAGTGTATTCGCTGCCCAGTGTTTGGGTGACAGGAGCTGGGTCATCCGTGTATATAGAGGTGCATTTTGTTTGGTTAAGCACGATTTTTTGGGTGCACTCTCTGTAGAGGGAGACTGCATGTCTATGCTCAGACTGTATTCTCATGCTCATTTAATTTGCCAGCAACAGGGCATATCCATGGTGATACGGTGACAGAGGTTTTCATTGTGTTGCATGGGGCTGTAGGTGCCGTCGTACGATCTGTTGTGGTGTGAGCCGTCCGGGTAAGCTACAGTGTCTTTGGCTTGGTTACCAAATCCTAGCCCCTCTCTGTCTCTGCTGTCCAGGATGCAAGTTCCCAGGCCCACTGGGCAATCTATTCTCAGCCTCTTTTCAATGCTGGCAGAAGGATGGGGAGCATAGAGAAAGAAGACCACCAGCCATAATGGTACTTCACTGCCAGGGTTTCTGGAAGTCACATATTCCCAGGCATTTATTTATTTAGTATGCTGTTTTTCTAACAGTCTAGGTGGCATACTTTCAGATACTTTATTTATATTTCCCTGGTCCCTGAAAAGGCCAGAAGGACCACCTGTGGGACCGGGAACCCCAGTGCTTGTGGGCCAAGGTGGCTGTTTTTGAGTAGGATTCGAACCCTTGGTCCTCTGGCAGTTTGCCCCAGCCGCTAGGATTCCACCCCTCCAAGACAGCGCTGAGCTTCACTGCGCCATGTGAGCTAGCTAAAGGGTCATGAGGCTAGGCTCGTCCTGTACATCCAAGAGAGAGATCTTGGGCAGATTCCGTTCATAGGGATGCAGGAGAGGCCATGCTGGGTCAGACCAGGGTCCTTCGAGTCTAGTGTCCTGTTTCCTTTTGGGGCCAGTCCAGCTCTCTGGTGCCACGCAGTTTCCCAGAAAGGCAAATAGGTTACACATTGTTTGTACAGAGCGAGCAGCAAATTCCGGTATGCTCCTATTCAAAGAGTGCTGTTACATGTATAACAGAGGTGACACTCTGGTAAGTTGTGCGTCTGGTAGGTCATCTTAACTTGTAGAAGGATGGTGCATAAAAGAATTAAATAAATTCATAGTTTTCTCAGGTTTTCTTGAATACAAGATTGTGGACCTTTCCTCCAGGAGCTTAGCCACAACTTTAAACTCAGATGCATTGCGGGGATCCTTTTGCATAAGGCTCTTGGAGTATGCAGGAGACCCAGTGGCGCAAGTGACTTACTGAGCGGAGTGCAGTTTGGTTCTGCCAGTAGTCATCTGTAGAGTGGTCACTTGGTCGTTTCTCCATACTTTCAGTAAGCACTACCGCCTAGATGTTCTGGCGGCTAAGGATGCCGCTTTCTCAGAGGCGGTGTTGAGATCCGACTAGAAAGGTCCCTCCCAATGAATACTGCTCTGATACATCCCAGAGGTTGAGGACTAAACTGGAGGAACAATAAGGAAATAGGAATTACACTTACCTGGTAATTGTGGTTCCTGGAGTGACTCCAGTATAGTCCTCATTCCCGCCTGGAGATGTGGTCTTAGCAGTGGTCATTTCTGTTGGGGGAAGGGCAAGGTTAAAATTGGACATAGGCCTTTAGGGGTGTCCAGTCGTTTTAATGCTCCCTGGGGCTTTCCGCTGTATGGTTATATTATATTATGGTATTGTTATATTATCTTATAGTGTTATCTATATTGCTGTATTGCGCTGGATTGTTTAGGGCTCAGCAGTAGATGGAAAGGAGAGAATGCAAGGAGCAATTCCTTTCCTTCGGGAAGAGGAGTAGTAGGTAGATAGAGTATATGTTAGGCGTGCCCTTGAATATAATGTTAAGTTTAAAAGATAAATTACTGATTTGTTGTTCTTTTGAGTCTGCTTTGTCAATAGTTCACTGGGGAGCTGATGGGAGAGACCAGCAGGCTATATCCAGTGATGTCATGACTTTGACATGCCCAGTCTCCAAGCTGCTGGAGGAGATTCACTACCCAGAGGTTGAGGACTAAACTGGAGTCACACCAGGAACCACAATTACCAGGTAAGTGTAATTCCTATATAATGACAGTGTGGGTATACTACTGACTGCCTGGCCACAATGTACAGATGGATCATGAGATGCTAAGAGAAATCAGGGAAGCTAACGAAGTTACAACACAGTAATAATGCAGGATTTCAATTATCCCAGTATCGACTGGGTTAGTGTCACAGCAGGACATGCTAGAGAGATAAAGTTTCTAGATGAAATAAATGACTGTTTCTTGGAGCAGCTGGACATAGTCTTTAGTGGAACACAGGATATAGTGCAAGAGATATGGGTGTTGGAGCCACTTGGCAGTAGTGATCATAGCATGATCATGTTTGATTTAATAAATGGAGAAAGGATGGCAAGGAAAGCCACAGTACTACCTTTGAACTTTCAAAAGGGAGGCTATGATAAAATGAGGAAAATAGTTAAGAAAAATTTAAAATGAGCAGCTGCAAAGGTTAAAGATTTATATCAAGCATGGGCATTGTCTAAAATTACTATCTTGGAAGCCCAAAGCAGATGTATTCCATGCTTTAAGAAAAGTGTAAGGAAGACCAAAAAAAATGCTAGCATGGTTTAAAGGCGAGGTCAGAGAGGCTGTTGTAGCCAAAATATCATCTTTCTGTAAAAGGAGCCAAATGATGAAAACAGGAAACAACATAAGCACTATCAACTAAGATTCAAGGTATTGATAAGGCAGGCAGTGAGCGAATTTGAAAAAAAAGCTTGCCGTGGAAGCAAAAAGGCATAATAAAAACTTTTTCAAGTACATTCATAGCAAAGAACCTGTGAGTCAGTTGGACCATTGGATGCTGCAGAGGTAAAAGGGGCACTAAGGGAGGACAAGGCCATAGTGGAGAGAGTGAATGAGTTCTTTGCTTCAGTCTTTACTGAAGATGATGTAGAGAAGTTACCCATGCCTGAAATGGTATTTAAAGGTGATGTATCAGAAGAATTGAAAGAAAAATCGATAAATCTGGAAGGCAAGAATTTGATAAACTGAAGAGTAGTAAATCACCTGGCCCAGATGGTGTACATTAGAGGGTGTTGAAAGGTTCAAATATGACATTGCAGACCTACTATTAGTGATATGTGAACTATCCTTTATTTTATTTTATTTATTTATTTAATGACACTTTTATTCCTCCGTATCTACACGTCACAGTGGTTTACATGGAACAGATGTTGAGCAGGCTAAGAACTAAAATGATAATTCTGAACATAGTGAACACAGAACTTATTAACTTGCTAGGTAATAGTTTCTAGCTGAGTATGTGGTCCATGGGATGTGAAGGTGGCTATGTGTCTGAGCCAAAGTTTTCTAGAAACAGAAGTGTTTATAATCTTCAGTGGAAGTCTCCAATGTCTGATAGGGAGTGGAGATCAGGAGGACGAACATTCCAGATGATGGGAGCTCTGTTGGAGGTAGAGTTGTTGGTTTGGGTAATTTATTGGGGTACTAAGAATAGGGTATTGTTAGCACTTCTGTGGGTTCTCTGTCCATGGGGTTTGCTAAGCATTGACTGCAGAGAATGGGCTGAAATTTGTAGAAATGCCTTGCAAGTTGGTAAGGCCACTTTGTATTTCACCCTGATGAGTGTTCTTAGCCAGTGAAGCTGCTTTAAGATGGGTGTTATGTGGTCGTATCTGGAGGTACTCATGATGAGCCATGTTGCTACATTCTGTGCCAACTGTAGTGGATGTAGCGAGGATTTAGGGAGTCCTTGATAGATAATGTTGGTGTAATCGAAAATGGGAGTAACAAGAGCTTGGAGGACATTTCTGAGGTAGTTATGTTCAAGTAAAATTAAAATCAACTGTAGTAGCTGAAGTTCGGAAAATGGCCCATGTAATGCCAATTTTTAAAAAGGGTTCCAGGAGTGATCCGGGAAGCTACAGACTGGTGAGCCTGATGGCAGTGCCAGGCAAAATGGTTGAAACCATTATGTTGTTGTTGTTAAGTCCCTGTAAAGATGTCTTATATATTGGAACATGGAACATATGAAGCATGAACCAAGGGAAGTTGGAGGTGGTCAAGAATGAAATGGAACATGTACAACTTGATCTGTTGGGAGTCAGTGAACTGAAATGGACTGCATCAGGCACTTTGCATCACATGATCACATGGTCTACTATGCTGGAAATGAAAGACAAAGAAGAAATGGTGTTGCATTTATAATAAAGAAGAAACTTGCAAGAACTGTAATGAAATACAATGCAGACAGTGAACGCTTAATCTCTGTTCATCTACGAGGAATGCCTATCAACACAACTATAATTCAAGTATATGCCCCAACAACAGCTGCAGAAGAGGATGAAACTGAAGAGTTCTATGAACAAGTACAAGCTGAAATTGACAGAACATGCAAACAGGATATCCTGATAGTCATGGGTGACTGGAACGCAAACGTTGGCAAGAAAGAAGGCAAAGTGGTTGGAAAATATGGACTTGGCAACAGAAATGAAGCTGGATAAAGACTGATAGAAACCATTATAAAGAATAAAATTACTGAACATGTAGATAGCCATGGTTTAATGGGAGAAAGCCAACATGGATGTAGCCAAAAAAAGTAGTGTCTTATGTGACACTGAAGATCTGCCCTATACCTTTAAAACACAGAAAGCTGCTGAGTTTGGCACAGATTCTGACAGGAAGGGAGATCAAAAGCTTCACAGTTACCATAGGCAACCAAAGCAGGCTGAGACACGAGGTCTGAAGGCACGCCTAGCCAACAAACACTCCCCAGGTAATGAAGAGAATAGTTTGCACATGTGCAGGAAAACGCCCCTAACCATGTATAAGAAACGTGGTAGGCAAACAGAGTTAGATCGAGGAAGAAAGCTGGTAGGAGACCCAGCAGGAGTTGCAGTGAGAGAGGCTGAGTTGGATTCATGTGCTGATTCTGACGGTGGTTTTGGAGACTCAGAAGTTGAGAGTGATTTGGAAACTTGGCAAGTAAGGAAAGACTTGCAGCTCTCTAACAGAAGGTCAGAGTACTCTCAGCCTAATGCTGTTTCATTTGAGTCTTGGAATAGAAAGCCAAGCAGGGCTTTGAAAAGAGACAGAAAGCCGTTTACCAGCAGAGGGATTAACTGCAGAAAACCCTCACCTGTGACGCAGGAAGAATTTCCCAGACACAGAGGTCAGTGGGGAGAACGGAGAGCAGCTGGTAAGGAACTCTGTATTACTGAAAGGCAGAAAGGCCTAAGATATTTACAACCTTGGGAAAAGGAAAGTAAAGTGATTGAGGACATATGTATGAGTGAAGAAGATGATTGCATGTATTTAAAGTCTGGCAGAAAACTGCCAAGAGAGAGACCTATTAGAAACAGAACAAGGCAGTTTTACAAACTATCTGATAATTATTTGCCATACTGTGGAGAGAGTGGTGAAGAGAAGCTAGGGACTGATTGGAGAAGGTTCCAGACTCTCTGCCCTAAAGAAGATAAGATAGTTGATGAACCGATGTGCACGGAGCAAAGTGAATGCTTTCCCTATGTTGAGGACATGGACTGTTCTTTATTAATAACTGATGAAACTTCTCTACGCTAGTAGAAGATAAGTGTGCCTGAGAGAAAGATAAACGTGCACAGAGGGAACTGCCAACGTTGTTACCTGATTTCTGTTTGTTATAATTATTGGTTCTGTTCAAGCAAGAAGCTGTCTTTTCCTTTCACCTTTTGTTTTTGCCAGAAGCATGGCTGCCTCTTAAGTTTGGTATTTTTGTACTGTTTTGAAAATCCAGCAAACCCCGGGAGGGGAATAAATCCTTATTTCAACCTGACCACTCCGTCTCAACTACACTTTCTTTCATAGAAGGGTCAGGCCCAGCAGTGTGCCTAGCTATCCACTACTAGTTCAGCCACTGCTGGTGACACTTACTAATCTGTTATATTTTTTTGAAGGTGAGCCAGTTGATATAGCGTATCTGGATTTTCAGAAAACCTTTGACAAAGTCCCTCATTAGAGACTCTTTGCCAAATTTATTTTATTAAAAAGTCATGGGATTGGAGGCAGTATAGTATTATGGATCAGGAACTAGTTAAAAGATAAAAAGCAGTGAGTAGGGCTAAATGGCCAATTTTCTCAGTGGAAAAAGGTGAAAAGTGGAGTACCCAAGAGATCTGTGCTGTACCCGCTGCTTTTTAACATATTCATAAATGATCTGGAAATGGGAATAACAAGTGAGGTGATCAAATTTGCAGATGACACAAAATTATTCAAAGTTGTTAAAACACAAGAGAATTGTGAAAAATTGCAAGAGGACCTTGATAAATTGGAAGACTGGACATCCAAATGGCGGATGAAATTTAATGTGGACAAGTGCAAAGTTATGCACCTAGGAAAGAACAACCTTAACTATGGTTGCACAATGCAAGGTCCCACATTAGGAACCACCATCCAGGAAAAAAGATTTAGGTATCATCGTGGATAATACTTTGAAACCCTCCTCCCAGTGTGTAGTGGTGGCTAAGAAAGCAAATAAAATGCTAGGAATCATAAGGAAAGGAATGGAGAATAAAACCAAGGATGTTATAATGCCTCTGTATCATTCCAAGGTGCGACCGCACCTTGAATATTGTGTGCAATTCTGGTCACTGTATCTTAAAAAGGACATAGTGAAATTAGGAAAGATACAGAGAAGAACCATCAAAATAGTAAAGGGAATGGACGAATACTCCTATAAGGAAAGGCTTAAAAGAAAAGAGATGGCTGAGAGGAAATATGATAGAGCTCTAAAAATTAATGAATGGAGTGGAACGGGTAAATGTAGATTGGTTGTTTATGCCATCAAAAAGTAGAAAGACTAGAGGACACACAATGAAACTACAATGTAACCCATTCAAGAGTAGTAAGAGAAAATATTTTTTCCCTCAATGTGTAATCAAACCCTGGAATTCATGCCCGGACGATGTAGTGAAGGCTATCAGTGTACGTGGGTTTAAAAAAAGAGGAAAGGTCCATAAACCATTATTAAAGAGGACCTGGGAAATCCACTGCTTGCCCCAATACAAGCATTGACCCGGTGAAAAGTGGGATATAAATGCAGCTAAATAAATAATAAACAAACCTGTGGGTCTTTTTGGGAACCTGCCAGGTACTTGTGACCTGGATTGGCCACTGTTGGAAACAGGATACTGAGGTTGATGGACCTTGGTCTGACATAAGTATGGCATTTCTTATGTTCTTAAGCCCACAACAAGAACAAGGAAACCTTCCCTTATGTCTCTCCTTTGCCAGCATTAGATAGTAATAGTTGAGCAGGACTCATCTGCAGAAAGTTTCGTTGTATAGTACCGGTAGGGCTAGTTAGCATAGAGCCTTGGGTTAAGTAAGCCTTAATCGGAATCTGGCTTTGAGCAGATGATATGCCTTAAGTATATGGATGAATGTTTCCTGTGTTTATCATGTGTCATAGTTCCATGTTCCTTCATAATCTTAAGTCCTGTGAGGCAGAATCTGGCAGAGTTCCATTGAAAGTACTGAGGGATGCTTTGCCGATATTCCAGTCTCAGCCATATTCGTATTCTCACTTGTCACTGATGAATTAGATGTATGCAGCTTAGCCCACTTCCCATGACCAGTGTTGGAAAGGAACGTGGGGATCTGCATGGAATGCTTTTAGGTGGAGGAGTGATACCCCTTGTTTGAATGCTCTGCATTATCTATGTTGTAGCTCTGTTATAATATTGTTTTCATTCTGCTAGTACCATTTTTCCTATAATTAGTGAAGATACACATCTGTCTGCAGGCAGCAAGCTAATCTCTAAGGCCATATGGGTAAATGTAATATAATTACCGTTTGATAGAAAAAGAGCCTTCTGTCAATAGTGGAGGGTTTTTTTCTGCACTGCAATAAAGCTAGCAAATTATATGCTAGGCTGATGGTGATTGGCTATATATTGTATTTTCTTCTTCTATAAAAATCTGATTTAAAATTGTACATGTTCCTTTACTAATAAATGTTTCTGTTGCTTTGGAAACTTTTCAATGTAACACCGAGAAAGTCTTTTGTACATGTGTTTACAAAACTGAAACAGGAAAGTTAACAGGAAATGGATTTTAGCCTACCCCCAGCTTAAATTCCATTCATTTAAGAGAAACTCAGCTTTGAATTTGAATGTATGCTTCTATGAAAACCAGAAATCAAACACGCTATATAAAAACGCATGGATAAGATATAAAGAACCCATAGTTTCACATTTTAAGGTGGCTAATTCGCTGTTCTTTGGGGGGGGGGGGGTGACCTTTTACATAGCAGGAACTGGTGAGACTCGACGAGCTGTATAAAGCAGAAAATAATTTGTAGTCAGTTCAGTAAAAACCTAACTTTTTTCTTTTGTTGTCTCTCTTTCAGTTGTTTTTGTTTCAGCTGCTGCGGGGATTGTCTTACATTCACCAGCGTTACATTTTGCACAGAGATTTGAAACCACAGAACCTGCTGATCAGCGACACGGGGGAGTTGAAGCTGGCAGACTTTGGTAGGAAAGCAGTTACTTATGAGTGGTCTCTTTTTCCTGAGGGACTGGGGGCTTGTAATGTTCTGGGAATGTTGAACAGCTGGTTGCACTAATTTTCCAGTTATTTAGATACACCTCATTCCTTGTGCGTGATCACAGATTTTAATTTGCAACTACAAAATTAGTTGCTCTGTGGTTTCCTTGAGCACTGTCAAAAGAAGGAACATGAACATGACATTTTAAACAATGTTTGCTGGAGGAAGACTATAAGGAGGTAACTGGGTAGATGCATGTCTCTTCAAATGTATTTTATGTGTTGCACAGAAGGTGCTGCAGTTTGTAAAACAGGCATATCTCTGCCCTCAAAGCACACATATGCTTGCCAAAGAACATGTGCAGACAGGAGCTGACTAGAGCAGGCATCTAGATACCTACAATGGGCTAGGTGCAAACAGGTGTCCCACAAATACGTTACATCCATTTGATAAATTAGGAGAGAGGAAATCGAAGCATCATTGTATAGGACGCATGCGCACCTACTTAGATCCCAAGTTAGGAATATCCAGGCCTGTTTTATAAGCATATGCATGCTTGCTGCCAAATACATACACAGTGGTTGCTAAGAGAGGAACACATCTCAGGAAAGCTAATTTTGCAGTTGTTTTCTCGGGGAAGGAGATGATTAAACATATTTAATAATTCTATCTCCAGGAACAATCAGGAATAAGTCCTCACATATGGGTACGTCGGAACCGACGGAGCCCGCGCGGGAAAGCTCCCCAGCTTCCCAGAAAGGAAGCTTTTGGGGCCTCCCACTGCACATGTGCGCTGCCTTCCCGCCTTCCTGACCAGCTCTCCTCAGTTTCTCTTTTTCCGCGGAGCCAGCAGGTCGTGTTCCTGTCACCGCTGAAGAAATTCTTATTTTAGTTTGTTTCTTTAGACTGCGTACCTGCCTTCCCCATACCGAAACCGGTACCACCGGTCTCTCTTTTCTTTTCTTTCAAAAAAAAAAAAGAAAAAACTTTTATTTTAGCACAACTTGGTGACTTCGGTTAGGCCTCAGGCCTACACAAATTCTCCTCATGGAGAAACCAGCCCCTGGTTTCAAAAAGTGTTCCAAGTGTAGTGCTATTATTTCTGTTAAAGACACCCATGACTGGTGTCTTAAATGTTTGGGGCCTGACCACTCCATTCCGGACTGCCCGTCCTGCTCCCAGATGTCTAAACGTGGTTTGCAGAACCGGGCCAACAAATTCCATGTACTGTTTGCTTCAGATAATCCAGCATCACAGTCATCCAGGTCTTCCTCTCCGGATGGATCTCAGGTAACCAAACCTTCTTCGGGCAGGTCCTCAAAAGGCAAATCTCCTTCAAAGTATCGAGAGGCCCTCAATCTTGAGTCGGAGGACCCTGCCCCAGCCAAACAACCCCGGCGGGAAGCTCTGGCTTCCAAAGCTCCATCTATGGGGTTACAGGTTGACATCGATGGCACGGCCTCGACCGATCACCTGTTAGACTGCTCTGGGGTACTGGCCCACGCCGGTACCGACATCCAGGCAGCAGTGGCATCTATGGACAATACTGTTCATACCATGCAGCAGGCCATTTTGGCTTTTATTAAAGCTGCGACGCCCTCGGTACCGCATCCAGCGGTTCCGGGTCCGGTTCCGGTACCGTCCCCCATACCGGAACCGAGACCATCGTCTTCCAAACGCAGATCGGTTCCGCATGCCAGATCCGGGTTTTCACCCGATACCGATCCCATACCCGGTACGCCTGATGTCGATACCGAGCGGTATGCGTATCGTGCGTTGGAAGCAAATAGAGGATACTCTGATTCTTCTGAGGATTTTGACTCCTCTGATGACTCTGATGAGTTGTCTCTTGTTCTTCCTGAAGAGCCTTCTTCCCCAAAGAGGAGAATGTCTCCACCAGAGGATTTGTCCTTTCAAGACTTCATTATAGAAGTAGCTAAAGGACTTTCTATTACTACATCCTCTGAAAAAGAACCTAGATCAAAGAAATTGGATATTTTAGGATACCCTAAGGTTCCTAAAGAGGCAGTCACCCTGCCTATCCATGAAATCCTTCAAGAACACTTGATGGACTTATGGGAGGCTCCTCTAATGTTGTCTCCTCATTCCCGTAGGTTGGACACCATGTACCGGGTCCCTCCTTCTCCTGGTTTTCAAAAAAACTCAGCTGCCTCACCATTCCATTGTGGTGAAGTCTGCGCTGAAAAAGATTAAGAGTACCAAAAGGCACTCTTCTACCCCTCCAGGGCGAGAATGTAAGACCCTAGACTCTTTTGGTAGGAAAATCTTCCAGGCTAGTATGCTTATAGCCAGGATTAATTCATACAGTCTCTATATGGGCATGTTTCTAAGGGAACTTGCCCTAAAGGTACGGCATTTTGCCTCCTTTATCCCTGAGGATAGAAAGGAGGGGTTCATTTCTCTGGTGAAACAGCTTCTAGATGTTTCTAAGTTCTCCAACAGAGCAGCTTTTGATTCCTTTGAGGGTGCCGGTAGAGCTTCGGGCATTGCTATTGCAGCCCGACGACTTGCTTGGCTCCAGGCCTCTGACCTGGAACCCTGGGTCCTGGATGGCTTACGGAATCTGCCCTGTACAGGTGAGAACTTATTTGGTAAAGACTGGCAAATTAAAGCCACTCAAATGGACGCAGAAAATGCTACCTTAGATAGACTTTCTAAGTCTACGTCTACTCCTGCCAAGAAAAAGTCTTTCAAGAGGCCTTACTACAAGAAGGCCAGATTTTCCACAAATACTGGCCAACAATCTTCTCAGCCTCGCTTTGCTGCTAAGCGTCAGCAAACCGAAACAGGCAAGGTCAAAGCCTGCAGCGTCTGCCACTCCTCAGCAGGCTCAACCCCCTCAGGGGTTTTGACTTGCCCCTAGAGAACTTAACCTTTCTGGCTCTAGAACAACCAGAGCCCCTCACCATTCCCGGAAGGTTAGCTCACTTTGCTCCCAGATGGGAGCAAATTACATCAGAGCACTGGACCCTCTCTATCATCAGAGAGGGCTACAAACTTCATTTTTCCAACCTTCCTCCACATACCATGGTGAGGCACTTCAATTCTCCCCCATCTCTCCTGGCCCTGTTGGGTCAGGAGGTCTCTTCCCTCCTTGCACTAAGGGCAATAGAAGAGGTTCCTCTTCTTCAACAAGGGACAGGTTTCTACTCCCCTTATTTTCTCATACCAAAGAAGACAGGGGGATTCAGACCTATCCTAGATCTGAGAGAATTGAACAAATTTCTATACAAGGAGAAATTCAAAATGCTTTCTCTGGGCATTCTCCTTCCATACCTTCAGAGTCAGGATTGGCTTTGTTCTCTAGATCTCAAGGATGCATCCCACAGAAAATATCTACGATTTCTGTTCCAGGGAAAACATTTCCAGTACAGAGTACTTCCCTTCGGTCTAGCCTCTGCTCCAAGAGTGTTCACCAAATGCATGGCAGTTGTAGCCGCATTTCTAAGAGGTCTGGGAATTTTTGTATTCCCATATCTGGACGACTGGCTCATCCGAGCTCCATCTCAGTCAGAGGCCCAGATTTCCCTGGACCGCACGAGGTACATTCTTCAGTATCTGGGACTGGTGGTGAACCTTCCCAAGTCTCAACTCATCCCTACTCAGTCTCTGGAATTCATAGGGGCCCAGTTGGACACCACCACTGCAAGGGCCTACCTTCCTCAGGTCCGGGGCCAACGTCTGGTGTGCTTGGCCTCCCAAGCTCAGTCCTGCACTCACTTGACAGCCAGGGAAATGCTGCGACTTCTGGGCCACATGGCCTCCACGGTACATGTGGTGCCCTACGCTCGTCTTCATATGAGAGCAGCTCAATGGACCTTGGCCACCCAGTGGACTCAAGCATCAGGAGCGCTCTCCGACCAAATACTCACCTCAAAACGTCTGTTTTGGTCCCTCCAATGGTGGATATCCACCAAGAATCTGTCGTTGGGGGCCCCCTTCCAACCTTTGTTGCCCCAAGCAACCCTCACAACAGATGCCTCCCAAACAGGGTGGGGAGCCCATCTCCAACACCTCTCCACTCAGGGTACTTGGTCTCCACAGGAGACCACCCTTCACATCAACCTCCTGGAACTGCGAGCAATCTTCCTTGCCCTCAAAGTCTTCCATACCCTCCTTGTCAACCTGACCGTCCTAGTTCATACAGACAATCAGGTGGCCATGTTCTACGTAAACAAACAAGGAGGGACAGGCTCTCTGTCGCTTTGCAACGAAGCTCTCAGATTATGGGCCTTCGCCAGAGAGCATCAAATTCATCTTCTGGCAGTGTATCTTCCAGGGGTTCAAAACTCTCGGGCAGACAGACTCAGTCGAGTTCTGCTTCCACACGAATGGTCCCTACATCTGGACCAGATACGCAAAATCTTTCAGGAATGGGGAACCCCGGACATAGACCTCTTTGCAAGTCCGTGGAATGCCAAACTTCCCCGGTTCTGTTCCAGGACTCCGTGTCAGGGAGCTCAGGCCAGCGACGCCTTTCTCCTGCATTGGGGTCAGGAATTCCTATATGCCTTTCCACCCATTCCTTTGATTCCCAAGACTCTGTTCAAACTCCAGAGGGATCACGGGTCGATGATCCTCATAGCTCCACGCTGGCCACGCCAAGTGTGGTTCCCTCTACTTCTGCATCTCTCCCAGGGACCCTCCCTGGACCTGGAAGCTGTGCCAGACCTTCTGTCTCAGGAGGAGGGGACTTTGTGGCACCCAAACCCCAAATCCTTACACCTCAGAGCTTGGTTACTGAAGGCCTAAGCCTTCATGACTTCAATCTTTCTCAACCAGTGAAAGATATCCTTCATGCCTCTAGGAAACCCTCCACGAGGCGTTCCTATGCTTTCAAATGGAAACGCTTTTCCATTTGGTGTGCTCAGCAGGGTCTTGACCCTCTAGCACTTCCTTTGAATTCTCTACTAGACTATCTCCTGCATCTTTCTAATGCAGGCCTTAAGACGAATTCAGTAAGAGTCCATTTGAGCGCTATTGCAGCATCCTTAAAACCTCTAAATGGACAACCTGTCTCCTCTCATCCTCTTATTGCAAGGTTCATGAGAGGCCTGACTCTAACTAAGCCTCCCATCCGACCTCCTCCGGTAGCATGGGATTTAAACCTAGTTCTAGGTCAGCTTATGAAGCCACCTTTTGAACCGTTGGTTTCTACCTCCTTGAAATTTCTTTCATGGAAGGTCCTTTTCCTTATTGCAGTCACTTCGGCTCGCCGCATCAGTGAACTACAGGCCTTAGTGGCTCATCCACCTTATACTAGGTTTCATCATGATAAGGTGGTCCTTAGGACGAATCCCCACTTTATGCCCAAAGTGGTCTCGCCTTTTCATCTTAATCAAGAGGTATATCTACCTGTCTTTTTCCCGGCTCCTCATGCATCCAGTGCAGAGAGGAACCTTCATACTCTAGATTGTAAAAGAGCTCTTGCCTTTTACCTCAACAGGACTCAGCCACATCGAAAGTCTTCCCAACTTTTTGTGGCTTTTGATCCTTCTCATTTGGGACTTCCAGTCTCCAAACGTACACTTTCCAATTGGATTGCTCAGTGTATTTCCTTTGCTTACCAGAGTAAAAACATTTCTCTGGAAGGCCATGTCACAGCTCACAATGTGAGAGCCATGGCCACTTCTATGGCTCATCTTCACTCTGTATCCATAGATCAGATCTGTCGAGCTGCCACCTGGGCCTCGGTTCATACCTTCACAGCCCATTACTGTTTGGACAAGGACTCCCGCCGGGATGCCTTGTTTGGTCAGGCTGTCCTCAAACACCTGTTCCATACTTGAACAACTCCTGCCCACCTTCCCAGAATGGATGCCTGAGATCCATACGAAGATGGCGAACCCTTGGAAGGGGATCTCCCAGGCTTCTTAGCTAGGGAGTCCCCATATGTGAGGACTTATTCCTGCTTGTTCCTGGAGATAGCACAGTTACTTACCTGTAACAGGTGATCTCTGGGAACAGCAGGAATTAGTCCTCACAACCCACCCACCTCCCCTAGGAGTTGTATCTTCTATCTATCTTCCTTTCCTCTCTCTATTGTCTCAGCTATAAACTCGAACTGAGGAGAGCTGGTCAGGAAGGCGGGAAGGCAGCGCGCATGTGCAGTGGGAGGCCCCAAAAGCTTCCTTTCTGGGAAGCTGGGGAGCTTTCCCGCGCGGGCTCCATCGGTTCCGACGTACCCATATGTGAGGACTAATTCCTGCTGTTCCCGAGATCACCTGTTACAGGTAAGTAACTGTGCTTTATGAGCCACCTCCACCAAAGTCAGGTGTAACACAAACCAAATGCATGGTAGGTGATTTGTATGATGCTGAATGCCATCTTCCTTACTAACTGTGACATTGAGAAACTCTTAAAGAAATGGTGAGACCTTAAGAAGAAAGCCAAGGCCAAACAGAGAAGCTTTTCAGCCAGATTACTCTCTCCAGGATCAAAGGACAGGCCCTGTCTAGTCTAGATGATAGCACTGTCTCTGGGATCAGCTAGTCAAATAGTTTTTGCTTTGCAGCAAGGGAACATTAATGCTGATCCATGCCTTACCCTGGGTTTGCATTTATCTCTTGCCTTTTTCAGTAGTAGCTCAAGGTGATTTACATTCAGGTACACGAGGCAGTTTCCTATTTCTGGAGGGCTTGCAATCAATATTCAGCTATGAAAAATCACTGTGTTATAGCTTGTTTGCTGCACTATGCCAAAACTGTCCTGGCACAATCTGGATATTGCAGAGGTGATAAAACAGAATATTCAGCAGCACTATGCATAGCGCCACTGACTATTCCCTTCAGTGGCACTTCTTCGGTTAGGAGGTGCTGATAGGTAGATAAGTGCTTTTGAAAATTGACACCTTGTTTATACTGAGACAATGGAGGGTTAAGTGACTTTACTGGAGCGCTAGTGGAATTTGAATCCATAAGTGTTAGGCTACTCCTCCACTCTGCTGGGTGAATTCATTTTTTCTAGCAGACCTTAGCAACCTGTGGTTATGCACAGACCCCCACTCCCTCCTTATCTCAGAGGAGCTAGAGTGCAAGTTTTCTGGTAGCCTGAGACTGAAGCTGTAAGACCTCTCTGATCCCTGACAACGAGAGTTGCTATCCCACTCTTAATGAGCCGTTGTGTCTAGTGGAGTTCTTGGCAAGAGGACTTGGGGGAAACCTCAGAGTAGGTGAGATCAAGAGATGTGCCCCTCTCCAGGACCAACAGCTGCAGAAATGTCTTTAAACAGCACTGCAACGCTTACCAAAACATCCGGAGCTGTGGTGCTGTTCCTGATTCTTCCCCCCCCCCCCCGCCCTCCGATGGAGCCTCCCTGTTTGCGTGGGGCAGCAGCTGCTTCTGCCCCATGCAGGCATGAAGCCTGTATCAGAGGGGGCAGAAGCAAGAACAGCATTGTAGTGCTACTGGTTTTGGTAAGTGCCGTAGTGCTGATTAAAGACATAGCTCCCAATACTAGTCCCAGAGAGGGGCTTCAGCAGTAGCAATGGGCCACCCACGCACCTTTGACACTAATGACTGCCTAGTTCACCTAATGGTAGCACCAGCCCTAGACATAGCAGCAAATAAGAAACAGGTGGGCAGAGAGCAAGCTGTTCTCCATCACCAGTGAGGAATCCATACACCAGTTTCCAAAAAACAAGTTGTTTAATGTACGTACAAGTTTAAGTTACAATGTAAACCGCTTTGACTGAAATGATAAAGTGGTATAAAAAATCCATTAAATAAAAAAAATGTTAGTAGGTGTATAGTATGTATTTTATACTGTAAGTATGTGCCTATGTTATAAAAAAAATGATCACTCACATTTATATCTTCTGTTGATGACCCTTAAGCTTTACACAGGGACATTGATAACTTGGATTCTTCAGAGGCAATGGGGGGTTAAGTGACATGCCCAAGGCCAAAAGGAGTGCTAGTGGGAATCCAATCCTGGTCTCTTTGTTCCCAAGCCAGTGCTCTAACCATTAGGCTACTCCTCCACTCCCATGTCCCAACCAGTGCATATCCATGCCTCACAGAGATCATGCCCCTTAGTAGGTGTGGATTTCTCCAAGTGATGGCCTGTGGATATGCATATTACCCCTTTTATGAAATACCACCAAATGCAAAACCTTCAATAAACTCAAGTTTATGCCATTTCTACATTTGCCCTAGGTGCATATCCTTTATAGAATTACTCCCTACAACTATTTTTATGTTTTCAAACAGTGTAATGGGGTGAATTTTCTTCACATGCTTCAAAGTTCCAATTACGTATCTTGCCCATTCATCGTGAACCATATTACTGCAATTTTCATTAGCTTTAACAATCTCATTCTGATATTTATTCTGATATTTGGAATGAAGAGCATGGGGGCGCATGCATGGATGACAAGATGATAGTCTTGTAGGAGCTAAATTCAGTGTTTTATGACTTTTACAAGGATGAAGACCTGGTTGCACTCTCTGTGCTTGCAGCAATGAATTTGAATTTAATGTGCCTTGTATGTGTGGTTAAGGGCTTTGGAAGGAATCAAGCTCATACTAATTTTCTTTGTGAAGATGGAGACACCAATGTGAAATGTCCAACGGACACTTATTTTATAAAGCCTACATAGGCGCCTATGTACCTTTCTAAAATAGGCTTGTTCAGTGATCCTTAGTAATGCACACACTCTTGCACTAATTTACATCCGATTGAAAGAAGGCATAAATGTGCTATGTTTTATAAAGTTTACATGCATATCACAATTCCCCCTCAACTCTGCTTAAACCATACCTTCAGGAATGCCTACAAACAGATCATGTAAAAGTAGGTGCACTCTTGTGCTACACCTATTTTACATAAGAACATAAGATATGCCATAGTGGGTCAGACCAAGGTCCATCAAGCCCAGTATTCTCTTTCCAACAGTGGCCAATCTAGGTCATATGTACCTAGCAGTTTCCCCAAGAGACACAAGTTCCACAATGCTTGCACTGGGTCAAGCATTGATATCTTCGGTCACTTCTTAATAATGGTTTATGGACCTTTCCTCCAGGAACTTGTCCAAACCTTTTTTAAAACCCAGCGACACTAACAGACTTTACTACATCCTCCGGTAACAAATTCCAGAGTTTGATTACACGTTGAGTGAAAAAAATATTCTTTTATTAGTCTTAAATAGTTTACCCTGTAGCTTCATTGCATGTCCCCTAGTCTTTCTATATTCTGATAAGGTAAACAATCGATCTACGTTTACCCGTTCCACTCCGTTCATTAATTTATAGACTTTTATCATATCTCCCCTCAGCCGTCTCTTTTCCAGGTTAAAGATCCCTAACCTTTTTAGCCTTTCTTCATAGGAGTATCCTTCCATCCCCTTACATGTGTATGCCTTTGAAAAATAACAGCCATTTTTATGTGTTGTTGTTGTTATTAAGTGCCATCGAGTCGGTGTCGACTCATGGCTACCCTCAGGATAGTTGTCCTAAATTGTGTTCGGTCTTCAGTCAGGCAGCTCATTGTTGACAGACTGGTACCCGTACCTGCTGTTATTGTATCAATCCATCTCATTGCTGGCCTTCCTCTTTTACGTTGACCTTCCATCTTGACAAGCATGATGTCTTTCTCTAAAGATCTCTCTCTTCGCATGATGTGTCCAAAGTATGAAAGTCAAAGTCTTGTCATCTGAGCTTTTAAAGAAAGCTTAAGTTTGATCTCTAGTACTGACTGGTTTATTCTTCAGGCAGTCCATGGTATACGCAGTATTCGCCACCAGCACCATAATTCAAAGGCATCAATTTTCTTCCTGTCTATCTTTTTCACTGTCCAGATTTCACATCCATATGATGTTATTGAAAATGCCATGGCTTGAACAAGTCAAATCTTTGTATGTAGAGAGACATCTCTGCTCTTGAGAATCTTGTCTAGGTCTTTCATAGCCATTGTGCCAAGAGCAATGCGTCATCAGATTTCTTGACTGCTTGTTGCTTCTTTATTGATAGTTGATCTAAGTAGGTTAAAGTTATCCACGATTTCAATTTCTTCTCCTTCAACGATGAACTTGCTGATTTTGCTAGTTGTCATGATCTTTGTCTTCTTTACATTAAGGCGCAGGCCCATTTTGAGACTATGTTCTTTGATCGTGAGAAGCAAATGTTTAAGATCATCTTCACTTTCAGCCAGCAATGCAGTTATCATCAGCATAGCGAAGGTTGTTGATGAGTCTTCCACTAATCTTCACACCTCTGTTTTCTTCATACAATCCTGCTTCTCTGATGATTTCTTCTGCATATACATTAAACAGGCAGGGGGAAAGTATGTCTTACACCTTTGCTTATTTTAAACCATTCTGTTTCTCCTTGTTCCGTTCAAACTGTTACTTCTTGATCAATGCACAGATTGTGCAAAAGAACGATCAGGTGTTCTGGTATACCCATGCTTCTTAATGTGGCCCAGAGTTTCTCATAGTTTACACAGTCAAAAGGGAGAAAAAGGTGCAGAGGGCAATGACCATGGCCAAAACATTTAGGATAAAACCATAGGAACTTTATTGGGTCTACAATAAAGTTCCTCAGGTTTTATCCCAAGTGTTTTGGCCGTGGTCATTGCCTCGCTCCTTTGTTTCCCTCTTGGATTTTGCAGAAGGCCTCCTTCTCCAGCTTTCCATTACACATTCAAAAGCCTTGCTGTAGTCGATAAAGCACAAATAGATGTCCTTTTGGTATTCTTTAATCTTTTCAAGGATCCATCTCACATCCGTGATGATGTCTCTCATTCCATGCCCTTTCCTGAACCCTGCTTGCATTTCAGGTAGTTCTTGTTCGAGGTATGGTTGTAGTCTCTGTTGAATAATCTTCAGTAGAATTTTGCTGGCATGTGGGATCAGAACGATTGTGTGATAATTTCCACAGTCAGTTGGATCACCTTTCTTTAGTATTGGTATAAACACAGTTTCACAGTTTCCAGTCAGTTGGCCATGATGTTGTCTTTCAAATTTCTTGGCAGAGCCTTGTAAGTACAGTAACAGCTGCATCAGATTGATGTAATACTTCTATGGAAATGCCATCAATGCCTGGTGCTTTGATAAGGCTTTCATTGCTGCTTCAACTTCTTCTTTCATCATCAATGGTTCTGGATCATAAGTACAGGTTGAAATGGCTGTTGGTCCACTTGATCTTTATCATATAAAAACTTTGTATATTCTTTACACCTTTTCTTGATCTTCTCAGCATCATTCAATATAGAACCTTGAGCATCTTGTAACATTCCAGTTTGAGGCTGGAATTTTTTCTTTAACTCTCATAGCTTTAAGAAAGCCGATCTTGTTCTTCCTCTAATAGTTTCTGCTTCTATTTCCTTGCATGTGTCATAGTACTTTTCCTTGTCCTGTCTTGCACATTGGAAATCTTTGTTGAGTTCTGTGATTGTCTTTCTTTCTCCTCTGGCTTTAACTTCTCTGCGTTTCTGAGCAATTTTCAGTTTCTTCCGTCATCCATTTTGGCTGTTTTTGCTTTTTCACCTTTTGTAGAGACTTCTCGCTTTCTTCCAACACATCCTTCTTGATGTCATTCCATAACTCTTCTAGAGCTCTGTCATTTGTATCTAAAGCAGCAAATTGATTTTGCTGGCAGTCTTTAAATTCCAGTGGTATATTTTCAAGGTCATATTTTGCTGCATCCATGAGTGGTTTGTTCTTTTTCAACTTTAGCTTGAGTTTGCGTCCTAGTAGTTAGTGATCTGTACCACAGTTAGCTCCAGGTTTTGTCTTTGTTGATGTTATAGAGCTTTTCCATCGTTGACTTCCATAGATGATGTCAATTTGATTTTTGTACAATCCATTGGATGAAGTCCATGTCTTCAATCGCCGCTTGTGTTGCTGGAAGAAGGTGTTTGAGATGAATAGATCATTGGTCTTGCAGAATTCTATCAGTCTTTCTCCAGCTTCATTTCTGTTGCTAAGTCCATATTTTCCAACCACTTTGCCTTCTTTTTTTTGCCAACCTTTGTGTTCCAGTCACCCATGACTATCAGGAAGTATGCTTCATACATGGAAAATACTAGCTTCTTTCAAACATAGGCTAAAAGCCCACTACTTCAAGGCTGTGTTTGGATTCTGATGCCCTTCACTCTCTTGTTCCGCGCTCACGTGCATCTTACCATACTCTAGTCCCCAGTTTTGTGGTGATGCTCATCTTTATTAGATTGTAGGCTCTGTTGATCCGCAACTGTCTCTTACATTTATATGTATAGTGCCACATATGCCTTATAGAGCTATACAAATGATAAGTAGTAGTAGTAGCAGTAGCTTAATAAAATTACCTCCATACTGTATAGGTAAAGAGAAGATATGCCAGAATCAGAGCCAATGCTAGGAGAGGGAGGCATTTCATCACGTATGCACCCTAAACCTGCCCTGATGGGAGGGGGAGGGTAAGGGGCCAATGGGGGGGCTACTAGCCTTTACCAGTGATAGAATACCCAAACCAACAATCGAAAATGGATTTTTGCAGATGTTGTAAAAAGTGTGCAAGTGTTAAAGCTAAGGGAAATGGGCTGCAGCCTGGCTCACTATAAAAATCTTTTTTGAATGTAAGGCTTGGCACAGTCTTGGACGAGGGCTCTGAGATGGACTGCATTCCCCCAGAGAGAGCAGCTTAGTATTTGGAGCTGCAGCTATTTGCTGACTGTATCAGCTCTTCAGCTTGGTGCTTCTGTGTCTTGATTGGCTCTCAGAGGTCAGCTTAGAGTCTTGGGGTATTTCTGCCCACTTTCTGGGCTTGTTCCTTGCTGGGTCATTACATCTTGCTTACGTGGAGTGGAGGAATAGCCTAGTGGTTAGAGCAACTGCCTCATACCCAGAAGATCAAGGGTTCAATTCCCACTGGCACGCCTTGTGACCTTGGGCAAGTCTCTTTACCCTCCATTGCCTCGGAAGAAAAGGCTGGTGATACATTGCCAAGAAAACCCAGAGGTAGCTGGGTCACTATGAGTCAACTCTGACTTGATGGCACTTAAAAAAAAAAAAAAGTTTCTCAGCTTGTTTGTGTTTCCCATACCTTGTTCCTGTAAACTTTCCTTGAGATACTCTATGGACTTTTTTTTTTTGCCATTGGTTATACCAAGAGTGACCCCTTGAGGCCTCATATACTCCAGCCAGGGTCTGACAGAATGACCCAGCCAAGTCTTAGAGTTCTCCACAGAAGTCTTAAAGAAACCAGAAAGCTGAGACTACGTGGTGTTTTCTCCTTCTGCAATCTGCTTATCTCAGTGAGCAGGTTGGGGTGATTCTAGCCTACTCTGCTTACCCAGTTTCCTAACCTGCAGGTGAAAACCTTAACTCATGCCTTGCACATTACTGTGGCTTCGTATTTCCGAGGCTGTTCCTATATTTGTTTGATAGAGAAGCCCCTAAAATACTTTTGATTAATACTTTAATAGAGCAAGTTATCAGAAAGACTAGTCAAACTTTTTCTGCAATCCCCTGCAGATCTCGGAAACCCTTTTTGTTAAATCTTCTTAAAAAGGATTGAAACTTTGAAGCTAGCAATTAACTCAAAATTCTGGTGGAATTTTTTTTTTTAAACTTAGCAGAAACCGGAGTTCTAATCATCTCTCAGAGAGCAGGAGATAAGGCAGGTATTACTCTCTGCACAAAAGAAACCGTCCAGGAAATGAAAGCCTACTCTTCTCAAAATGAAAGGCATATGGAAGCAGAATGGGTGGAAATAAAAACTATATTTCACTTTCAAAGCAGAAGATTCAATATAGCTGAAGCAGTATAGATGTAGGCAGATGATTCAAATCTGGCTTCCTGGTTCTCAGGTCACTGCTGTAACCACTAGGCTACTCCTCCACTTCACATATATAAACATATCAGAAAGAAGAATCCCTAAACAGTATGTACCATGAAACAAACAGGAAAGAAAAGCATAACATAAAAATATTATTCAGAAGCTTAAACATATAGCAGAGATGCAAAAGGGGAATGAAATGCTGTTCTTAGCTCAAGCCATAACACTGTAAGTATTTACAGGCCCGATATTCAGCTGCTCTGATCTTCGAAGGGCTATGCGCCATCCTCTAAACCAGATATTCAATGCTGTGTTGACAGCATTGAATATCCGGTGATCACTGCCAAAGCCGGAAGCTAACCGGGCAGCAGCAATATTGGATGCTGCTTGGTTAGCTCCTGCACCTCAAAGGTAGGTGAGTGTTTTCCTCGCCTATCTTTAAGGCACAGATGGCTAATCGGGCAGCATCCAATATCGCTGCTGCCTGGTTAGCACTATTCGCCGCCTCTGTTCCACCTCGAAACACCCCCAACACGCTCCGACGCTAACCAGTTAGCATCGGGATGCATAGGGGACTTAGATGGGGATATTCAATGGCAGTAACCAGGTAGGTCCCATTGAATATCCCCATCTTAGGCATTTACACGGTTTACTGGGCTATAAACTCTGTAAATGCCTTTCAAATATCAGGCCCTACAACTCTAACTAACCAAATTAGACAAAGCTTGCTAGAACAGCCATGTTTTCATCTGAATCTTAAATACCTAATAAGAACTCTCCATCAAAATGCTGTTATATGGCAGCTTGATCCCTAGCAATAGTATCACAAGACTACCACTAGGATTCAAGTGGTGCCATTTTGAACCCGGTGCTGATAGTGGCAAGAGCAACTGGGGATTCCTCCTGCCGCAACACCAGTGAACCAATATTTCAGGAAGGGGGTCTTCTTTGGGGTAGAGGGATGACTTAGGTGGGTGGGAGGGGGCTGGATTAGAGGAATGTTTGTTAGTCTTTTGGGAAGGGGCAGAGAGGTCTGGCAATTTCACAATTTTAAGGCTGCATTGGCCCTTTTAAGATGGCCAGGATCACTGGGTGTTGTGTTAGAAGCCCAGTGCACCTGGTCAGAAAAAATAACGCCAGCTTGTAAGGTTGATCGCAAGTTGTGTCATTTGATTTATATAATAATAAGGTGTTTTGCATGCATTTGTATGCTTTGCATCTCCTTATTATGTGTCCCACAGTAAAATAATACACAATTTTGTTGTTCAGTGCACATTAAGGGGCAAAGGTTTGTGCATTATACTCTTAATGCATCTTAGTAATTACCCCTTAAATTTTATTATATCCGTTTTTAAATGGCATTTTGACACACATTAGATTTTATTTTTACATGCTAAATGTTTTTTTTAGCATGAAATTTATTGGATAGGTCCCTGTGTCTAAAACAAGCAAGACTATAAAAAGTTAATACCTAAATGAGACTTTAATATACTCATAAAAATGGGATGAATAGAGCCAAGAAATCTATATGAAGAGATTTTAAGGACCTTACCTAATATTGCTGGCTTCAAACGTTGGCTGTTTCTGATGAATAGAAAAGCATAATGCAAGCTTGTCCTAATAGGAAAAGAGGTTCAAAGTGCTTCAAGGTTTTTGTAACAGCACAAGGAAGAAGAACGCGTGAGCTGTCATCCCACTGCTGATAGTCGCCCTCTTCCTTTGAACAAAAAGCTCTGTAAAAATGGGAGAATGGGGACAAAAAATAATCGAAAAGGCAATGTGTTTTAAGTTGGTGCTCTTTGTGTTTCATTGACTCGTTTCTCCTAATCCTACAACCAAAAGAGTAGAAAGACTTATGTGAAGTACATTGCTGGAGGCAGTATATCTTTCAAAAGGAGTGCTTTAATTCAAAGACTGCATAATAAGTTCACTTGGGGTGGCAGTTTAAGTGTGTAGTTGATCATAAGTAATAATACTGTTGTGGAAATAAGTTTGTAAGGCCATATCACATGTCAGTTTTGGAATTCCTGTTGCCCTTGCCGCGCATCTATGTCTATGTTTGTGGCACGTACTTGCTCTTTTTCAGGTTTATTAACAATAGACTGCATGTATGTATGTATTACGATAATGCCGTACCCATGAATAAAATGAATCTGTGACACAGATCCCTCAGTGAACCACTTTAGCAATGAGCTCAGAGGGCCTCGTTCAAATGCCCTGTTCATTTTAATCTTCAGATTCAATTAGTTACTCAATTGAATTCTGTAGTGTGTAATTGGTCATTCTGGAAAAAGACCTTTCTCTGTTTCCTCCCCTATGTATGAGAAAAACAGCAGTAGATATCTCCAAAAATCCAATAATCAATCAACTAAAAAATCCAGTCTTATAGCAGTCTTTGGAATCATATATATAACAAGAAAAAGGATCTCAGTACATGAGCGAATCACAAAATAATCCTATATGTGAGACTTATATCCACCATCACTGATCCATTGGGCCCTGAGAGATTGCTCTGTGGGATAAGTGAAAGGGCACTTTGAAACTGCTCTTTCAGATACTGTAAGTAAAACATTTTTTTTCAGCTAGTTTGTTCAATGAATTGTGGTTTATAAATTGTTTAACTGTGATTTACTGAGGGAAGAAGACTCTAAGAAGAAGATTGTGAATTATTTAATGGAATTTCAATAAAATATTGAATGAATTATTTAATATAGATTTTTATAATTAAATACTAAATGTATTTTAAAAAAGGACTATACTGTATACAGGGGCGGCCCAAGGGGGGTGCGGGGCCATGTGCGGAGATTAATTGTGGGACCTCATTTGCATAAGGAACCCCATTTGCCTAACTATTTGCATAATATTAACATGCACTTTTAGTAAACATGCCTCTTAATGAGTGTCTGAATAAAGAAAGACTAACAGATTTCTACATTACTATATTGCAGTGACAACCACCAGGCCCATTAGGAAGTACTAGAAACACTAATCATTTAGAACCCATAGCAAATCCACCGTATCATAACAGCACTATCAGGACTCACAAAGCACCAAACCCTACCTATCAAAAGGCAATACTGCAGATATTAAAAATAGTACATCTCAGAGAATACCAATACATCTCACTGGGGGAAAGAGAACAAGTGGGACTGTCAAATAGAAACAATATGAAGAGAATACCTCAACTTGGTTACACATGCAGAACATAGACTGTCACCACCCAAAGAACAAGGGATCACAATTTAGAAATAGGAAGATGATAATTAAACTGGGAACACCAAAAGCCAAACATGAAATGTACAACACTGGAGAAATAAAACTATAAATTAATTTCCGCTTGCACTAAGCAAAGACGCGAAGATGTTAGCAATACACACTTCCCAGACCTGACATAGTCCAGTTAATAAATTCAAAATAAAAAGTAGTTTTCTACCTTCTGTTTGGGATTTTATTTTTCAGCTGCAATTGCTCCAGTCACTTTCTTCTGGTTTCTTCGTGTCTTCTGCGAGTTATCCATTTGTCCTTTCTTCTCTTTTAGATTTTTTCCATTCTCTCTCTATATCTGCTTTAACAAACTTATCTTTCCCCTTTTGCTCTTTCCCCCTTTTCTTTCCTTATTCCTTTATCATCCACTCAAATTTCACCCTTCCATTCTCAATCCCTACTTACTCTCCCAATACCCAGCCCATCGTAGACTTTTCTTCCCTCCCACACAAAATATCTTTTCCCTTCTCCATTCTAATTCCCCATTCCCAACCCTTTCTAGTCCTCCCCCAAAATCAGCTCCCTTATAGTTCTAGACCAACCCAACATCTGCTTCCTTCTAGTCCCAATCTCCCACATCAGCCCATTTCCAGTCCTAGACCCCATATGCTTTTTCCCAGTTCCATTCCAGCCCCCCATCAGCTCATTTCCACTCCAAGCTCCCCCATCAGCCCATTTCTAATCCTAGCCTCCTCGTCAGCCCATTTCAAGCCCTATTCCAGCCCCCATCAGCCCATTTCCAGTCCTATTTCAGTCCCCATCAGCCCATTTCCACTCCAAGCTCCCCATCAGACAATTTCCAGCCCCCTCTTCAGCCCATTTCCAGTCCTAGCCCCTCCATCACAGTCTATTTCCAGTTCTAGCCCCCCATTACAGCCCATTTGCAGTTCTAGCCCCCCATCACAGTCCATTTCCAATCCAAGTCCCCCTTCACAGCCCATCCAGTCCTAGCCCTCCATCACAATCCATTTCCAGCCACAGTTCCCCCTCCCTCAATCACAGCTCATTCAGTCCTAGCACCCATATGCTATTTCTCAGTTAAATTCCAGCCCCCCATCAGCCCATTTCCACTCCAAGCTCCCCCATCAGACAATTTCCAGCCCCCTCGTCAGCCCATTTCCAGCCCTAGCCCCCCATCACAGCCTATTTCCAGTACTAGCCCCCCTGCCATTACAGCCCATTTGCAGTCCTAGGCCCCCCATCACAGTCCATTATCCAAGTCCCCCCCCCATCACAGCCCATCCAGTCCTAGCCCCCATCACAGCCTATTTCCAGCCCCAGTTCCCCCTCCCTCGATCACAGCTCATCCAGTCCTAGCGCCCCCCCCCCAAACAGCCCCGCGGCCATCTAAGGGGCTGCAGAGGGAGCCGGGGAAGCCCACGCAAGGGCCCAGTTCCCTCTACACAGCCGCCAACGTGAGGAGTCTTTTCTCTTACGCTGGCGGCTGTATCTGTGAAGCTGCAAATGCTGGGAAAGGTAAAAGGGCATTGCCTGTAATCTCTCCCGGCATTCGCGGCTTCACAGATACAGCTGCCAGCGTGAGGGAAAAGACTCCTCACGCTGGCGGCTGTGCAGAGGGAGCCCGGGGCCTTGCGCAGGCTTCGTCAGCTCCCTCTGCAGCCGTCCACATTGTGTAATAATGGAGTTTGCGCGGGGCCCTGTGCGAACAACATTATCGCATAATGGACATGCCGGCCCTGACTGTATATACTTTTCATTAAGAATGTTTGTAATACATATGGAGCCCAATTCCCTAAGGGGCACGTCTGGGCCATCTGGATGGCCCTGAGCAGGATGAGCCCATTTGGACATTCTGCACTGCGGGAACCAGACGTTCCCACGGGTGCAGGATCAGGCCCTGAAACGGCCCAGCATGCCACAGCATGCCCGCCCAGACATCCTGCCTGCAGGCCTCCTGACCCCCTTGGTGCCGATCCTCTGCTTCCCCACTGCCTGACCCAAGGCTGGGCAGCCAGCGCCAGGATCGGGCAGTGGGGACCTACCTGCTCCCAGCCCCGGCTTCTCAGGGGGAGGGGAGATTTCTGGCCACAATCGCCTGGTCAAAGCTGCTTATGCCACCTTCAAGTGACACGTTCCCTCTGACCCTGCAAGATGTGCAGGGCTGTGACCTGATTGGCCCTGTACGTCCTGCTGCCCTCACTCGACCCCCTCCCGCCCCCCCCCCTCCCCACTGGCTCTCCCCGTACTACTGCTCTGGCTGTACGGGGAGAATCAGAGGGGCGATATGGTCAGGGCGGCTTGTGAGCCTGCAAGTCGCCTCTCAAAATTGGGCACATAATGAAGAATTTTTTTCTGGATCAGTGATGGAGAAAGTAAGTCTCATATATGATTATTTTGTGATTGGCTTACGAACTGAGATCCTTCTCATTCTATATATGGTTCTAAGAAGTATTATAAGATTGGATTCCCCCCCCCCCCCCCTTACATATTACATAGAGCAAATGCTGTTTCAGATTTTCATTTTTTGGGGAATGTTTACTGAGCTGCACTGTTATCACAGCATATAGTATATGCTATCTGACCATATTAACATACAATGCATGCAACATGCAGATAACGCAGCAACTTTCAGCACTATCTGCAGAAAGTGTGTTATCTGCATGAGTGGACAGAATTAGAGCAGAGAGTGAGTGTGTCTGCAATGTGTGGTTACCACAGGCCTCAACAGCGCATAGTAACCATCAGATTTGCAGACAGCGCGGGTCCTGCACCACCCCATGCCACCTTAATTGCAGTGCCTTACTGCAGTGGATGTTTCATGAGATTTTATGGTTCATCCCATAACAGGCCCCACAGCAGCAGATGATGAAGTGCAACTAAGCGCATCTCCTGCAGTCTGCTGCTAGTTAAGGTTTTGAGTTTGAGGTAACCACACCGGGTGGAAGAGCTGGAACTGGAAGGAGGGAGAGGATGGGAAGGGATGGGACTCTGATTGCAGGGAGGAAGAAGAGAGAGAGAGTTGGAGAGGACTGGAAAGAGGGGCTGTGAAAAGGTCAGAGTGGAAGGAAAGAGGGAGGGAATGATGGGAAGGGGTAAGAAGGGGTCAGAATGAAGGCAGAGGGTGAGAAGATATCAGATGGAGGGAGGGAAGGGGTGAGAAGGAGGTTGCACTATTGTGGAGAGAGGTGGTAAGATGGGGTCAGAATGGAAGGAGGAAGGGAAGGGGTGAGGTTGTCAGTGTCCTGGAGGGAGGTAGTGAGAAGGGGGTCATAGTAGAGGAAGGGGGAATAAAAAGGGGGACCTATGGAAGGAGTGAAGTGTAAGAAACTGGAAACTGGAGGTTGAGAGAGGGTAAAAAGGGAGAGAAATGTCTGGAAGGGGATGAAGAAATGGTGTGAAGGATCTTGAGGGGCTGGAAGAAGGCTGAGAGGCATTGTAAAGAGACAAATGGAAGGGAAAGATCTATGAAGAGTGTGAGAGTTGTGAGCGGGGAAACTGGGTATCGGATAAGAGAAAGAAGAAAGGGGATGTGTAGCATGAGGGGGCTGAGTGACAGTTAAGGAACTGGGGTCGGTGAGGTGGAGGAAGATGAATGGGGGCTGGCAAGGAGGTGAGGGTGGAAATTGGGCCAGGCTGGCTCAACCATTAAGTAAACCGGGCATTTGCCTAGGGCAGAAACTTCGCGTGAAGTGGGGGGGGGGGGGCAGCAAAGAGCAGAGCATACAAAGCTAAACAATAGATTCTGACAGCCGAGGAAGCATAAGGTTTGCCTAAGGCACCAACACATCAAACCAACTCTGGGGCTGGCCTTGGGTGAGTAGTGAAAAGAGAGAGACTGAGGACTGTAGCATGAGAGAGAAGGAAAGGATGAGGAGTAAAATTTAGCTGTAAGAAAAAATACAAGGAAGGGAGGAATTTGAAAAAAAAAGATGAAAGGGAACAATCAAATGTAAGAGATATAGAGAGGAAGAGAACTCAGGAGAAGAAAGAAGAAGTGAAAATGAGATCTTGGAAAAGAACTTAGGTGAAGACCAACATAAAAAAGAAGGTGGAAAGGAGGGATTGGGGCTAACTTGATCAGCAAAATTGAATGCTTAGACAATAAAGCTAGAAAACATTTTATTTTCAGTCTAGTAACTGGACTACATCAGTTTTTGAAACATTCAACTCTGGTAACTTTCTTTTTGCATAGAACAGAAGGAAATGTATTTCTGTTTCTCCAGTGGTGCATTGCATGTAGACCTTTGGAGTACCTATTCTTCAGGAGTGGCAGAAGTTAGGTATTCTGCTGGTGGGGGGATATACAAAGGGTTTTAGCTGGTTAGCAGACCTGCTAATCGGCTAAAATGCGCTGAGCTAAATATCCCTACGGAATGCATAAAAAACACCCAGTTAAAGCCAGGGTGGTCTGAGGGCAGACTGGGGATGGTTCCGGTCTGGTTAGCAGCAATATTCAGCTGCCAACGGATAGCTAAACTGGTTAAAGTTAGGTTATCTCAATATTTGTTTTAATTTTAACCCGTTTTCACTTTCTGGTTAGTGGCTGAATATCATCGCTAAGCAGAGAGTGATGCTACTGTCTAGTTATTTATTTATTTACGTTTTATTTATTTACGTTCTCTTATATACCACGCTATTCTGCATCAGTGCGGTTTACATTGAACAACTGAAATTACATTGAACAGGGCATTATAACTTGGAGATAACTATTTTACAGGGAACATGGGCTATGGAGGGTTAAGTGGCTTGCCCAAGACCACAAGGAGCACCTGTGGGACTAGAAACCCCAGTCCTTCCGGCCCAAGGTTGCTGTCCTCTAGTGGGATTTGAACCCCCGACCTTCTGGCCTGAAGTACCTTGTCCCAACAACTAGGCCACTCCTCCACTCCAGTCTAGTAAACCTGGATATTCAGCACCAGACACCAGATAAGTTCCAGCACTGAATAGCTGGGTTTATTTAAAACTTTAAAGTGCCTAGCTGTTGCCACTGAATATTGACTTCCCTACTGTTTAGTTTGTTTATTGAAATCTTTCATATATTGCTGTTGGTGGGTACATCACAAGGGTTTATAAAGTAAAAATGAAAAGGTAAAAGAGTCTAGAGCTCAGTTAGAGAACGAGCAATAAATGAGAAAAGAAACAGAATAGAAAGAAGGAAGGAATAGTTGTTCGGCAAGTTCAAGGCTTGACCAGTCATCAAAGGTCTGTGCAAAAAAGTAGGTTTTAAGACCAGACTTGAATCTGGATAAATGTCAAATAGAAAAGAAGAAGACAACCTCCACAAGACAAACAAGAAAGGACACAAACAGAAATTGGAGGTAGACAACGGCAGAACAACAATCAACATTCAAAAGCAAGAAATAAATGTATTCAATGACCCAACTCAGCTGAGTTTCGGCAAACCCGCCTGCATCAGTAGTCAGGAAAGGTATTCACTAATAGCCTAAGTAGATAAACACAAGGATTGCGCTAGATAAAAACCTAAAAGATAATCTTCCTGCAACTAGCATTTTTGAGGAGTCGCTTGATGGAAGAGTTTGGCATTACTGAGCAGATGAATGGCAGTATTTTGTATCTTTTAAATGGCTCTTAAGTGAAGAAAGACTAATATCATTATAGAGAGAATTGTAGTAATCAACGTGACTGATAACCAGGGTATGCATGAGAGTTGTCACGGAATCTTTGTCAAGTAGTTCACCTAACCTGACCTAATTCGTAGAAACAGGATTTGACAACTGCAGAGATCTAGAACTGAAAGGGGAACTATGAATCAAAAATAACACATAGGATTTTAAAGATAGCTCGAGGGCAATGGGATGGCCATCAAGCTGTGAAACTACAGAGGAATAGGATCACTGGCATTTGTCTAGGTACAGCTTCAATAAATTGGAGTTCAGCCAAGATGTAATGTGAGAAAGACAAATAAGAAGAGTGAGATTAGGGGAGTGACTAAATTAAATAATAAAGGGATCTATAGTGAGATTGAATAAGACTGGCGCTAAAATGAAGCACTAATGTGGACACCAATACTTATAGTCACTTCAAACAAGTTTCAAATAACCTATGGGAATTAGCAGCCGAAATGTCATTTATTTTATGAATTTGCTTGACCATCATTTAACCAAAAGCCCATCAAGGTAGTTTACACTCTGAGCATAATGAATAACTTGACATCCCAAAACTCTTATTCCCCTTTCTTTTACTGTGATGATGCATCTTTTGCTACTCAGGGATGGTTACACCATTCAGATCCACCACAGGTTATTTCCAATACTTCCAGCCTCTGCAGTGGTTGGTCAGTGCTAACTCCTGGTAACCCTGTGAATAGTTAGGGTTTTCTTGGCAAGATAAAACCAAAAGTAGTTTGCAAGGCATTTCTTCCACACAGTAAGTCTTCAGCACCTGGTATTCCAAGGCCCAACTCTGCTTAGCTTCCAAGATTGGGCTCACTCGGGGTGGTATTGCTGTAGTAGCCTCTGTAATAGCCATCTTTCAACATGTATACTTAACATCACACTGCACAAGTTTTCATGCATCTTCATACCCAAATGCTTAGATCAGCACCAAGTAGCCCCTCTACCTCAATTCCCTGGAACTTATGGTGGGCAACTCACTCTTGAAGTTTTAAACCCTCAAATGGACCTCAAACTGATCTTCACACATCAGGACAGATACCAATGTTTTTATCAAACAGGGAGTGACAGGATCCTTACACTCCAGTTGGGAGGCCTACAAGAGTTCAGATACTGTAACCTTGCAGTTACATTGTCCTGCAGTGTGACCCATACCAAGGACCTTCCTAGTTGCCTGTTCCTCGGACCCCTCATAAAGTCAAAGTCACAACATTCCTTCTCTTTTGCGCCACATGACTCATGGAAAAGCAGTTCAGTCACTATGATATTTTATCCCATGCTCTCCACTAATCAAAATAATACAGCCAATGACTCACAATTAATGTCTGTCCTGGGTCTAGAACAGCAGACAGTGAGGAGGGACAGCACTTATCTACTATCTACTTTTAAACTGTCACTGCGGGGGCGTGCACAGTAGCAGGAGAGCAGAAGCCATCAAGAGCAACTGTTTGTAAATGCTCCCTCCCCCTGCTAAGTGGATCGCAAGGGAAGAACTTTTGAACTGTCACTGGGGGGGGGGGGGGGGGCGCCCGCGCCCGCGCCTTGCGGGCCTGCGTCTGAGGGCCGCGCCTGAGGGCCTCACCAGAGGGCCCTTCAGCGTAGCCCTTAGGTGTAGGACCGTGCGAGGCAAAAGAAATGTCTGCTCCTTGCTATATAGTTGGTAACTCTGTTTGAAGGTATGACTATGTTAGTTAATTGTATTGTAATGTATGTATTGTCATTCCCTGTGCTATGTAGTCTCACTTCCAACCACTTTGATGTAATGATAAGGTGGTGCATGTCCTCCCTGCCTTTGTATGACCTTTGTAGTATATTGTGAACCGCTTTGATTGAAGGAAAAGGCGGTATACAAAACATGTCAAATAAATAAATAAATCTACCATTGTTGTCCCCTACTAGACGGATAGAGCAAGACATCTTGCCTACCCTAACAGTAATGTGGGATCTAACAGCAAATGTTACAAACATCCAGATGTCCTTTCACTGAAAGGACCCATACCTTTATAAGGAATAGTGCTAACTTCACACAGCATCAACCAAGGCCCATCTCCCCTGCCTGATTAATTTCTTGCGTTTCCTCCCGATATTCAGCATTGTCAGTGTGATTATAATGACTAGCAGTTGCCGCTGAAAGCTAAACCTGGATATTCAATGGTGGGGCCATATCCAGCCATCGTCATTGAATATCCGGGTTGGCTAGCGAAGCAGGAAGCTAACTGGGCAGTAACGATATTCAGCCATGGCCCGGCAGCTAAAGTTAGAACAGCCTTTAATGTGCCTAACTTTCACCACCAGGGGATAACCGGACAGTGGATGAATATCGCCGCTGACTGGTTATCCCCAGATGCCACCCATAGAATACCCCATAACACTCTGATGCTAACCAGTTAGCATCAGGGTGTCTAACGTCGGTACCCATGGATATTCAACAGCACTAACCAAGTTAGTGCTACTGAATATCCCGCTTAGTGGCATTTACAGTTTGCAAGTCTACAAATCATCTAAATGCCTTTGACTATCAGGCCCTAACTTTCTAATCCAAACCAATCTAACTCGGCTGTACTCACCAACTCCATCCATGTTCACTTGGATGGATAGTACATTAGCCTCAGCCAGGTGCAAAGTTGTTTCACGCAATCATATTCATTCATCTGCAAAGTCACCCTTGGGATTCTTCCACAATGCCTCTCTAAAGTAGTCTCTGCTTTCCATATCAGCTATATTGTACTAGTTTCCTCTCCATAAATGAAAGTAGAATGCAAGAATACACTACCAGGAAGCTTTGCTACCTGACCAGAATACCATTTTTGGCTTATGAAGACAATTATACTCACCTAACTGCCACCATTGACCTCCCCCTTCCAAGTCATTCCTCCTTTCCAGCATCTCAATAAAGTAAAAGAGAATCCCTTCACAGTGGCTAGAAATATTCTCTGCTGAACTATCTTACTGGCATCTGTAAAGTACCATGAGGTTGTCATTTCCTGCTCAGTGAACAACTATTATTTGTTTCACTGCTCCGAAGTAAACACCTTCAGCTTATCACAGTAATGTCTTCTGGGTTGTAAGGGGCTCATCTATATTAAGAATACAAACTACCCTTGCACCCTCAACTCTGGAGTCGCCTTTATGTGAGATTGATTATATCCTATTTGTCCATGGAGAATTGTGGTTGCCATGTTATTCCATGTGGATATGTGGAAATAAGGATCAACAAATAAGTCGATGTGATACCTTTTTATTGGACCAAATATATCTGTGACAAGGTTTTGAGAGTTATCCTCTCTTTATCAGTCAAGTAAAAAGCAGTGTAGTTACAATGGGTTTAAACAGTATGAGTAATCAAGTCATAGGCTATCTGCATATGCCATTACAGCTCAGTAAAAAGGATGTGGAGTGACCATTCCACAACAGTTTATCCAAAATTCAACTTCTCATTTATGGCGAAGTCATTGCACTCATAAAACCCCCTTCTCAGGTCGACTCTATCCACTTCTGTGTACAATCAAGCTTCTTTTACGCATCTACAGATGCATTTATTCTGCAGCCCCTAATTGCCTCTCTTTTCTTGCATTTCCCTTTGCCCCTACTTGTGGAGCAGGTGACCCTTACCTATGCCCTTCTCCTCCACTGTCAGCTCCCAGCTCTGTGCTTTCCACCTTTTTGCACTGTACACTTGGAATAGACTTCCTGAGTCATGCATCATGCTTCTTCTTTGAACTTATTCAAATGTAACATTTTTGAAGCTGCTTGTAAATACTAACTCCTGCATCACTTCATCATAGCTTTTAATAAATGAAATTGTCAACGTTATCTTTGTCTCATGTAACTGTCTTCAGCAGAACGTAAGATGCACATAGCTGGAAGAGTTACTTAATATGTATAGCGATGAATTTGCCTAGCAGCATTACAGAAATGATCAGTAGCAGTAATTTATTTTATTTGGACTTAGCTCATGCCTTTTGAGTGGTAGCTCGAGGTGAGTTACATTCAGGTGCAGTAAGCATTTCGCTTTCCCCGGAGGGCTTCCAATCTAAGCTTGGACCATGAGGCAATAGAGCATGAGTGGGATATGAACCTTGGCTTCCCTGGTTCTCAGTCCTCGGCACTAACCACTAGGCTGCTAGACCAGAGAGGGGTTTTTAAACTTACGAGGATTCCGTTTGTATTTCTTTGTTGGTCTTTTTGGTTTGCCACTAGTTCACTTGAAATTAATCAGCTGCACATTGATTCCACTGGAGAAAGAGTTTTCATTCTGCCTCTTTCAGACACTGCTGCTGTAGTGCCACTTATGCATAGAAACAGAAACATGATGGCAAATAGACCATAGGGCCTATCCAGTCTGCCCTTCCATATCAAATACTACAGTCCCTTTTTTTTCCTTTAGCGATCTTCTGTGTTTGTCCCATGCTTTCTTGAATTCAGATATTGTCCTTGTCTCTACTACCTCCACTGAGAGACTATTCCATGCATCTACCACTCTTTACATAAAGAAATATTTCTGCATATTACTCCTGAGTCTACCTCCTTTGACCTTCATTCTATGCCCTCTCATTGCAGAGCTCTCTTTTAATTGAAATAGGCTCTCCTTCTGTGCATTTATCCAACAGAGATATTTAAAAGTCTCTATCATTATCGCTCCTATCCCGCCTGCACTCCAAAGTATGCATATTCAGATCTTTAAGTCTGTTACCATATGGTAGCCATCCTCTGTACCAACTCCATCCTGTTAATATCCTTTTGAAGGTGCGGTCTCCAGAATTGCACACGATACTTCAAATAAGGTCTCATTAAAGATTTATACAGAGGCGCTATCAGCTCATTCTTCTTGCTGGCCATTCCTCTCCCTATGCACACAAGCATCTTTCTGGCCTTGGCTGTTACCTTCTCTACCGTTTAGCTACATTAAGTTCATTCGAAACAGTCAAGCCCAGGTCTTGCTCTTTTTTCGTGAACAGAAGTACTTCATCCCCTATACTGTAAACTCCCTTGGAATTTTGCAGCCCAAATGCGTGACTCTGCATTTTTTAGCGTTAAATTTCAGTTGCCATCTTGACCATTTTTCACGCTTCGCTAGATCCCCTTCTCATGTTGTTTACTCCTTCCTGGGTTTCTGATCTATTGCAGATTTTGGTATCATCAGAAAAGAAGCAAACTTTACATGGCAGCCTGTCTGCAATATCACTAACAAAAAATGTTAAAAAGAATCCAAGGACAGATTCCTACGGAACATCATAGGTAACATCCATCTCCTCAGAGAGAGCTCCATTTACCTGTACTCTTTGTTGCCTCCCATTCAACCAATTTCTAACCCAGTCTGTCACTTTAATTTATCAAGCAATTTGTTGTTTCTAGCAAGAGAACCTAGAAAGATCAAGGCCACAGAGCCAGATCTGCTCATTATCTCATCATTGATCCACCCAGACTCCTAATAAAGAAGCCATAACATCCTTAAACAGGGCTACTAAATATGATTTTCACTCTTATTATTTTATTTTATTTTGTTTTTAGTTTCTATTTCAAAAATTATTTCACAAATACTTTATACAAAAATATTTAATTTTAGAATTCTAAAAAATTCTTCAAAAAAACATGAAAAGTGCGCTTATCAGCTGACAAGCATATTTATTTACAAGTCATCTGTGCGGAACAGTGTTAACGGCTTTACTGAAATCTAAGTACACCACATGTAGGGCACCACCTCGGTCCAACTCGTTGGTCACCCAGTCTAAGAAATTAATTTGTTTGACCAGTCCTGCCTGTAGTTAAAACCATGCTGTCTCAGATCCTGCAATCCATTGGACTCCAGATACCTCACTATCCTCTGTTTTAATTTATTCACCACAGAGGCCAGACTGAGCGTCCTGTAGTTCCCGACCTTATCCGTACTTCTGCCTTTGTGTAAAGAGCTATATGTGCCCTTCTCCAGTCCTTTGGGACCACTGCGGACTCGAAAGAAGCATTGAAAAGGTCAGACAGTGGAGCGACTAGAACTTCCCCAAGTTGACTGCTTCTTGGAGCAGCTGGTTCATGAACCGGCCAGAGGGGAAGCCATATTAGACCTAGTCCTTAGTGGAACACCAGATCTAGTGCAAGAGATAAGGGTGTTGGGGCCACTTGGCAATAGTGATCATAGCATGATCGCCTTTGATTTAATTAGTGGAGGAGGGATAGTAAGGAAATCCACAGTACTACCTTTTAACTTTCGAAAGGGAGACTATGAGGAAATGAGGAAAACAGTTAAGAAAAAACTAAAAGGAGCAGTTGCAAAGGTTAAAGACGTACATCAGGCTTGGCTGTTGTTGAAAAATACTATCTTGGAAGCCCAGACCAGCTGTATTCCACGCTTTAAGGAAAGTGGAAGGAAGTCCAAAAAACTGCCAGCATGGTTTAAAGGTGAGGTCAGAGAGGCTGTTGTTACCAAAAAAGCATCTTTCAGGAAATGGAAAAAAGAGCCAAACAACGAAACCTGGAAACAGCACAAGCACTGGCAAGTCAAATGCAAGGCATTGATAAGGCAGGCAAAGGGAGAATTTGAGAAGAAGCTTGCTGCGGAAGCAAAAACACGAAGTAAAGACCTTTTCAAGTACATTTGTAGCAAAAAACCTGTGAGAGAGTCAGTTGGTCCATTAGATGATAAAGGGTTTAAAGGAGCACTAAGAGGCGACAAGGCGATAGCGGAGAGATTGAATGAATTCTTTGCTTCAGTCTTTACTGAGGAAGATGTAGGGATGTTACCCATGACTGAAGTGGCATTTAAAGGTGCGGAAGAATTGAAGGAAATATCAATACATCGGGAAGATGTATTACAACTATTAGATAAACTGAAGAGTAGCAAATCACCTGGGCCGGATGGTATACATCCAAGGGTGTTGAAAGAACTGAAATACGAGATTGCAGACCTGCTATTAGTAATCTGTGAACTATCATTAAAATCATCTCTAATACCTGAAGATTGGAGGATCGCCAATGTAACACCAATTTTTAAAAAGGGTTCCAGGGGTGATCCGGGAAACTACAGACCGGTGAGCCTGACATCAGTACCGGGAAAAATGGTAGAAACCATCATAAAGAATAAAATTACTCAGCATGTAGATAGTCATGACCTAATGGGAGACAGCCAACATGGCTTTAGACAAGGAAGATCTTGTCTTACTAATCTGTTATGTTTTTTTGAAGGAGTGAATAATCAGGTGGACAAAGGTGAGTCGGTTGATATTGTGTATCTGGACTTTCAGAAAGCCTTTGACAAGGTCCCTCATCAGAGACTTTTGGCAAAACTAAAGAGTCATGGGATAGGAGGCAGTGTACTATTGTGGATCAGGAACTGGTTAAAAGATAGAAAGCAGAGGGTAGGGCTAAATGGCCAATTTTCCCAATGGAGAAAGGTGAATAGTGGTGTACCTCAGGGATCTGTGCTGGGTCCGCTGCTTTTTGACATATTCATAAATGACCTGGAAAGTGGAATAACGAGTGAGGTTATCAAATTTGCAGATGACACAAAACTATTTAAAGTTGTTAAAACCCAAGAGGATTGTGGAAAATTGCAAGAGGATCTTGATAAATTGGAAGACTGGGCATCAAAATGGCAGATGAAATTTAATGTGGACAAGTGCAAGGTTATGCACCTAGGGAAGAACAACCCAAACTATGGTTACACGATGCAAGGTTCCACATTAGGAACCACCACCCAGGAAAAAGATTTAGGCGTCATTGTGGATACCATGTTAAAACCCTCGGCCCAGTGTGCAGCGGCGGCCAAGAGAGCAAATAGAATGCTAGGTATGATAAGGAAAGGAATGGAAAATAAAACAAAAGATATTATAATGCCTCTATATCGTTCCATGGTGAGACCGCACCTTGAATATTGTGTGCAATTCTGGTCGCCGTATCTTAAAAAGGATATAGCGATTTTAGAAAAGGTTCAGAGAAGAGCCACCAAAATGGTAAAGGGGATGGAAGGATACTCCTATGAAGAAAGGCTAAAAAGGTTGGGGCTCTTTAACCTGGAAAAGAGACGGCTGAGGGGAGATATGATAGAAGTCTATAAATTAATGAACGGAGTGGAACGGGTAAACGTAGATCGATTGTTTACCTTATCAGAATATAGAAAGACTAGGGGACATGCAATGAAGCTACAGGGTAAACTATTTAAGACTAATAAAAGAAAATATTTTTTCACTCAACGTTTAATCAAACACTGGAATTTGTTACCGGAGGATGTAGTAAAGGCTGTTAGTGTAGCTGGGTTTAAAAAAGGTTTGGACAAGTTCCTGGAGGAAAGGTCCATAAACCATTATTAAGAAGGGACCCAGGATATCAATGCTTGAACCAATACAAGCATTGTGGAACCTGTGTCCCTTGGGGAAACTGCTAGGTACGTATGACCTAGATTGGCCACTCTTGGAAACAGAATACTGGGCTTGATGGACCTTGGTCTGACCCATTATGGCATATCTTATGTTCTTATGTAAGTTCCTTCAGTACTCTCAGATGTATCCTCTCCGGCCCCATTGCTTTGTCTACTTTTAGTTTAGCTAGCTCCTCATCAACAGAGTCTTCTGAAAATCATTCAAAATCCCCTTGTTCCTATTTGTGAGTGTTTTCTGAGGCCCTGCTCTGGCCATTCATCTGTGAACATAAAACAAAATTACTTGTTAAGCAATTCCGAAAAGAACATAAGAACATAAGATATGGCATACTGGGTCAGACCAAGGTCCATCAAGCCCAGTATCCTGTTTCCAACAGTGGCCAATCTAGGTCATGCGTACCTAGCAGTATCCCCAAAAGACACAGGTTCCACAATGCTTGTATTGGGTCAAGCATTGATATCCTGGGTCCCTTTTTAATAATGGTTTATGGACCTTTCCTCCAGGAACTTGTCCAAACCTTTTTTAAACCCAGCTACACTAACAACCTTTACTACATCCTCTGGTAACAAATTCCAGAGTTTGATTACACGTTGAGTGAAAAAATATTTTCTCTTATTTAAAGAGAGGAAAGAGATCTTGCCTAACAGGATGCAGAAAAGGAGAATGCAGGAGAGGAGCGGAGTACTGGATGTGAGGTACAAGAGATGGTCCCGAAAGTAAAGGACCTCATTAGAGCTATTCACAGCGGGATCTTGAGGCAGACAAAACTAAAAGAGATTATGACAAAGTGTGCGTAGGAGTGTACAGCTTGAAAATACGGATTCATCATCCAAGAAATTTACTTTGTGTCAAATAGTTACTTCAAGATGCGGAGTTTTAAGTCAAAGCTTATGCTGTAGCACCATCTTCTGCGTGAAGTGTGCTTCTTTGGGATGGTTGCTGTGCTGAGGGGTCTGAAGTAAAGCTTTCTCTTGGAAACTAAGATAAGGTTTGTTAGCTCACAACTCTCCCAGTAACCTCTTTAAATCAGGGTAGCCAACGTTTTAAAAGAGAAAAAGTCCACCTGTCGTGCAAGTAAATAAACCAGACATTGTTGAAGAGGCATACTTTTATCTATGGACAGGTTGGGGTTGTTGAGCAATAATGTAAATGTGGGTATCTACTGGTAATCAAAGCCCTTACCCATGGAAAGAGCTTTGATTATTGCCTTTGCATAATAAAAATAGTTCCCAATATAGTAAACAGTACTCTATATAAAAATGTCTATTGCAGTTAACAATCCCACACATTCTAACCAAATTTAATATACCTCTCAGAACTCCCCCTACTCCCCTAGCTTCCCTCCATTCATAGGATCCCCCAATCCTAAGGTCTGGAGCCTTGCAAAACAGACATGTCATTTTACTAATTTTACGCTGTGCAAAATCATTCA
This sequence comes from Ichthyophis bannanicus, assembly GCA_033557465.1. NCBI lineage: Eukaryota > Metazoa > Chordata > Amphibia > Gymnophiona > Ichthyophiidae > Ichthyophis > Ichthyophis bannanicus. The sequence continues at coordinate 449,496,530 of CM066031.1, forward strand.
AGAGCCACAGCCTGCCACTCCCTCCACAATCCCCAGTAATCACATTCTCTCCCTCTCTCTGTCCCAGTCCCCAGTCTCACTCTCTTTCCTCCATGTCCCCATCAGTTTCCCCTCATTTTTAGGTAGTTGGCATGCTTCGTGGTGTATCCTCTGTCAGACGGCTGCCTGGGTGAGAATCTTCACACTCTTGGCAAGTGCATATATCTATATGATTTGCAAGGTATTGTGGGCAATGTAGTTCATTCACACCAGACACAGCTGCTGACAATAATTTAGTTGTGCTCTTGGGAAAAGCCAATAAGATATTTATTTATGGGGTTATTTCTCCCAACACAGATATGCTTGGTAGCACATAAATTAGGTAACTTGCTTTCAGTGTTAACTTGGAAAAACAAAGTCAAAATCAGGAAAACAACAAATGAAAAGCTACAAAGCAAGAAACAAACTGTTCTTTTCAGGTTAACTTCTGATTACTTCCCACATAAATTCAGAAATGATTCTCTCCTAGCTCACAAGCAATTAGGTAAGGCTTAATTGCTAGCAGTCACCAGCTGAAACCCCTTAGCTGGCTTGCCTTCCACTGTGTGGGTCAAATCCTGCTTCAGGAGCTTTTCTGAGTAGATTAAAGAACAAATTTGTATTTCTTTGTGATGGTTGCTGTACTTTATAACAGAAAGTTACCAACGGAGTTTAGATAGAGAGCAGTCCATATAAACAGGATCCTCATCTGCTATTATTCCCCCTTGTTCAACAAGCATGGGTTCAATATCATGGATTGGCACAGATGAATCTCTCAATGGAGCATTTTCAGGAGAATACTTGTTTCCCTGCTGTCTTTCAAGGTTATAGCTAGGGCATAGATCAGTGTTCATACCTGAGCTTCCATTGCTGCTAGAGTTCCTCTCTATATAGCCTGGCCAGTATGTAGTCCAGTTCTTATGTCCAGCCTTCAACTCCAGATCCCTGGATACTGGATCTCTCTTCACATACCTTCTGGCACAGGTCTTAGGGTCCCTTCCACGTGCAGCCGTCTCCCTCACAGGTAGCCTCTGGTGATTCCTAGCTCTGCAGCACCATTCCTCTGGCTTTCCCCAGTCCAATGGTGTATGCTGGCCCTTGGAATACCTCCCAGTATACGTACTGCTTTGGACTCTTCTAGACCTCTCAAAGGCTTTTCTCTTCCTTCTTCCAAAGGCTCTCTTTCCCTCTCTGTCCGTCCGGTTTGGCTTCTGCTTCTGATGATCCTTCAGATGAAACTGATGATCAAACTCAAGCTGATTCTCAGGATACTGAGGACAATTCTCTGGATATCCAAGCTGATCATGAAGATGGTCATTTGTAGAATAAACTCTACTCTTATTCTGCTTAGATGAGTGCTCCTCCCTAACACAGCGCAGCTGTGCTGAATCAGGCCCTGCCCTTTGAGATGAGTGCTTAGGGATTACCTCATAGCCCTCCTGATTGAACACACGTTTCCCCACTTCAGCTCCTCTAATGGCTGTTGGAAACCTGGTGCATTCTGGGACTGGTAGTCTTTTATGGGAAAATTCTGTTTTCTTATTTCTACCAGAACTGACAGGTTGCTTGTTCAGAGTCACTTCACCTTTTCTATAGCTCCTTCCTGAGCTATGATAAGCTTCCTTATCACATACCCCCCTGCTTAAGTTATTACGGACTGGTTTAACTGGTGAAACTTCTTTCCTACAGTCCGTAATACCTACGAGAGTGTTCTCTTTTTGAAGCTCACTTACTTCCTGACTGGCTTCAGGGTCATTATTATTTACAGGCCTCTCCTTCCAAGACTTAATTACATTAATATGGTAGGTCTGCCTACGCCCTCTTGCATTTTCTACCATATAAGACACTGGGCTCACTTGTTTAACAGCCTTCCATGGCCCTTTCCACTGTACTTCAAATTTTGGGGCTGTACCTGCTACTTGAACCAAAACCTTTTCACCAATGCTTAATTGGCGGCTTTTGGCCTTCCTATCATACCACCCTTTCTGGCGAACTTGACTGCCCTGCAGGTTCCTCTCAGCAACCTGCGAGGTCCTTTTCAAACGTGCTCTCAAGTCATGTAGAAACTGTGGCACTTCCTGACTTCCTGGTTCAGGATCAATCCATTGTTCCCTCAAAATATCTAACAAACCCCGTGGAGCCCTACCATACATCAATTCATAGGGAGTTACACCTAGGGACACCTGAATTCTTTCCCTGCAGGCATATAAGGCAAAGGGCAATAACATATCCCATTTTTTTACCTCTCCTGCTAACCCCCTTCTCAACATTTGTTTGAGAGTTTGGTTGAATCTCTCCACCAAACCGTTTGATTGTGGATGGTAGGCTGAGGTTTTCACGTGATGAATGCCAAAGGCATCCCAGACCTGGGCCAAATATTTGGATACAAAATTGGACCCTCGGTCAGTCAACACCTCTCTTGGGAATCCCACTTCACAAAACAATTTTACTAGCTCTAAAGCTATTGTTTTTGCAGACACATTCCTCAATGGTATGGCCCAGGGAAACCTTGTTGCCTGATCTACCATAACTAGGATGTATTGGAAACCTCGGGGCGTTTTGACTAATGGGCCTACAATATCCATGGCAATGCAACCAATTGGGTCTGTGATAATTGGCATGGGGATCAATGGCACCACCGGTGGGTGAGCCGCTGTAACTCGCTGACACGCTGGACATGCAGCACAAAACTGGGCAGTTTCTCTGAAGATACCTGGCCAGTAAAAACGCATAAGTATTTGATCCAGCGTTCCCTGCATCCCTTTATGACCTCCCACTGGATGATCATGTGCTAGTCTAAGTACTAGCCCTTTGAAAGTTGTGGGTACCACCAATTGTTTACGTATGGTCCCATTCCTGGGGTCCTGACTCTCTCTATGTAATATGTCATTATCTAGTCTGAATCTGGGCAATTCCTCCCTGACCTCCTGAGCATTCTTAAAAGCTCGGGTGAGAGCTTGATCAGCTCGCTGCTCTTGTGGAAAGTTAGGAAACTTTGCCACTAACTCAGCTGGCACCCAGGGTAAACTTTGACCAGCTAACATCTCAGCCCTACCCTGTGCTCTGCAAAGTCTCTCACGCCGCTTTTGTGCTTTCAACTTTCTTACTTTACCAGATGGTGGAGTTATTAAATCATCATGAGAGGGTAAGTCTCCTAATAACTCTGCCTGCTCCCCCTCCTCCTTCTGCTGGCTCTCTACCTTAGCCTGCGAGCGGGTGGATACAAGGCCTCTCTTATTACCCATAGTTTGGCCTTCTGGAAGCTGAACCATCTTTTTAGCTAGGGACTGAGGACTTCCAAAGAAAGGCCCGGGAGCTCTTTCCATTATTAAACCTTCTCCCTCCTTCTTTCCTAGCCCTTCCACTAGACCCTGCTTAAATCTTGGCCAGTCCTTTCCTAGAACCAAATCAAAGGGTAGCCTAGGCACCACTACTACCAGGACTTCCTCTTGTTCCCCCAGGCACTTAACCTTTAGCCTATAGGTGGGATGTGATGTTGCAGCACCATGAATGCATCCGATGTGAACTTGGCTTTCAGGGGTTCTAGGCACAAATCCTTCTTGGGCCTCTATTCTCTTCCAAAGCCTTTCTGACATCATACTCTGGTCTGCCCCAGAGTCTAACAAAGCATTTATGGTAATTCCTTGCACTTCAACCATCAAAAGAAATCCTTCTTTGGGCTGTTTTAAATCCACACCCATTAAGCTAGTGTGTGACTGGCATCCTTTTTCTAAGTGTCCCCATTTTCCACACTTGAAACATTTCTTTTCACTCCCGTGTGTCATCTGGTTTGATACAGTACATTCATTTTCAGAAACATTTTTAATTATTTTCTTTTCTGATACAGCACATCTTGCCTCAGCACCAATCTTCAGAGGGCCACCCATTCTATGGCAAGCCTGCGTGGCTTCCAAGAATCTCTCTGCTAGCATGGTTGCCTCTCCAAGATTTTGGCAATTTTGCTGTATAAGGAAAGTGTGCAAATCTTTAGGGACCGCAGACATAAATTGTTCGAGCATTATAATGTCTAATAACATTTCTACCGTCTTTTGCTCAGGCTCCAACCATTTTACAGCTAAACCTCTGATTCTCTGACTCTGAGCCCTGGGTGTTTCATCCACTCTCAATGTAACAGCTCTAAACATTCGCCTATACTCTGAAATAGACAACCCTAGGCGATCTCTAATAGCAGCCTTTACATCCTTATAATTCAAAGCCTGGGCTGCTGGCATTGCTCTATAAGCTGCAAGCGCCTCTCCAGTTAACGAGGCTGCCAGCCTTACTGCCCACTGGGTCTCTGGCCATGCTAATGCTTGTGCCACTCTTTCAAAAGACTCTAGAAAATCATCAACATTATCATCTGGAGTTAGCTTCCCAAAACTAAATGCCCCAATCCCTTGATTGAGTCCCACACTGTCCACATGTGGTGTACCAGTATTCACTGCTGGTCTTGCATCTGTTCCACTTTGGTTCTGCAGCTGAACTAGGGCTTGCACCAGATCAAGCACTGGCTTCTGCTGGTCCATTATGGCTTTCATAGCAGTGTCCTGAGCTTGCTGCGATAGCTCCTGTTGCCTGCTGAACTGGGCTGCCATCCACTCAGCTAGTTCCCTTGAATCCATCTTGATTCCTGCAAGAAATACAAAGAAAAAAAAACACAGTGCACCACCTTCCAAACAAGTGTTTTTTTTCCTATTTTTTTTTTTCAATTACCCCTGTGCTTACTCCCATCCACCACTAGACATGCCCAGGTACTTATTACCTTGTCTCAGTGATGAATCCAGCTCTGCACAGGGTCTTTTCCTCCTGGGACAGTTTCCTGGAACAACCACTTCTCCTCCAAAGTGCAGTTGAGGGAAAATCTTTTTTTTCCAGCTTTAAACTTGAACTTTAGTTGTAATCCTCTGCAAGAAAATCCCCTTTGTGCAAAAGCAATCCGAAAAACTACGCCATTTGTCAGACGGCTGCCTGGGTGAGAATCTTCACACTCTTGGCAAGTGCATATATCTATATGATTTGCAAGGTATTGTGGGCAATGTAGTTCATTCACACCAGACACAGCTGCTGACAATAATTTAGTTGTGCTTTTGGGAAAAGCCAATAAGATATTTATTTATGGGGTTATTTCTCCCAACACAGATATGCTTGGTAGCACATAAATTAGGTAACTTGCTTTCAGTGTTAACTTGGAAAAACAAAGTCAAAATCAGGAAAACAACAAATGAAAAGCTACAAAGCAAGAAACAAACTGTTCTTTTCAGGTTAACTTCTGATTACTTCCCACATAAATTCAGAAATGATTCTCTCCTAGCTCACAAGCAATTAGGTAAGGCTTAATTGCTAGCAGTCACCAGCTGAAACCCCTTAGCTGGCTTGCCTTCCACTGTGTGGGTCAAATCCTGCTTCAGGAGCTTTTCTGAGTAGATTAAAGAACAAATTTGTATTTCTTTGTGATGGTTGCTGTACTTTATAACAGAAAGTTACCAACGGAGTTTAGATAGAGAGCAGTCTATATAAACAGGATCCTCATCTGCTATTATTCCCCCTTGTTCAACAAGCATGGGTTCAATATCATGGATTGGCACAGATGAATCTCTCAATGGAGCATTTTCAGGAGAATACTTGTTTCCCTGCTGTCTTTCAAGGTTATAGCTAGGGCATAGATCAGTGTTCATACCTGAGCTTCCATTGCTGCTAGAGTTCCTCTCTATATAGCCTGGCCAGTATGTAGTCCAGTTCTTATGTCCAGCCTTCCAATCCAGATCCCTGGATACTGGATCTCTCTTCACATACCTTCTGGCACAGGTCTTAGGGTCCCTTCCACGTGCAGCCGTCTCCCTCACAGGTAGCCTCTGGTGATTCCTAGCTCTGCAGCAGCACCATTCCTCTGGCTTTCCCCAGTCCAATGGTGTATGCTGGCCCTTGGAATACCTCCCAGTATACGTACTGCTTTGGACTCTTCTAGACCTCTCAAAGGCTTTTCTCTTCCTTCTTCCAAAGGCTCTCTTTCCCTCTCTGTCCGTCCGGTTTGGCTTCTGCTTCTGATGATCCTTCAGATGAAACTGATGATCAAACTCAAGCTGATTCTCAGGATACTGAGGACAATTCTCTGGATATCCAAGGTGATCATGAAGATGGTCACCTGTAGAATCAACTCTACTCTTATTCTGCTTAGATGAGTGCTCCTCCCTAACACAGCGCAGCTGTGCTGAATCAGGCCCTGCCCTTTGAGATGAGTGCTTAGGGATTACCTCATAGCCCTCCTGATTGAACACACGTTTCCCCACTTCAGCTCCTCTACTGGCTGTTGGAAACCTGGTGCATTCTGGGACTGGTAGTCTTTTATGGGAAAATTCTGTTTTCTTATTTCTACCAGAACTGACAGGTTGCTTGTTCAGAGTCACTTCACCTTTTCTATAGCTCCTTCCTGAGCTATGATAAGCTTCCTTATCACACCTCTCAAGCATCTCCTCTTCTTCAGCAGGCTGTGTTATCTATAGAAGTGACCTCTTTACCAGTTAGCAGTCCATGCAGCTTCCCCCGTTATACCAGAGCCAGAGCTAAGCGAGCTGGAAGGCCTGCTCCTCTGTGGGAACTCCTTCCATTAAGGCACAGTGCTGTGAAGGGAAGGACAAGACTTATCTTACTTTGGGTCACATGGGCACTGGGACAGCATCACAGCACACAGCAATTACTTGTTGACGCACACGAAGCAGCCCGGTAACAGAACTGGAGAGATGTGGTAATCACCTGGTGGAACCAGGGCCTTTGACAACGGTGTCAGGAGTACCTTTGGCAACTCCGGCTCGCAGGCACTGATCTGGACTTGTACTCACTTTCACAGTAGCTCACATAGCAGTAATCACTGAGAAGACCAGGCCCAGGTCACTGACTCACCTTGCTTGACATTGATACCTGCACCCGGTGTCTTTTTTTTTTAAATTTTGCCTTGCCTCATCGAGTTTTCTCCTCCTCTGAGCGAACTCCTGGCTGCACAACCATAACTGCTCCTGCTGTGCTGAAACATGTAGAAGGCACTCCCAAGTAGGTCAGGTGAGGATGGTAAGGCTGATGTCACTTGTGTGTGCCTGCTATCTTGGGCCCTGGAGAATGAATCCCAGCCACTAAAATCTTTGCTTTTTTTTTACTCAACTCATAGCCCAGTCACCAAAAACAGCTTTTCTGTTGTCGGTTTTAAAGGTCTGCCTGGCCATATAAAAATTGATTAGGCTAGCTGAAAACTAACTAGTTGTCAATCCCAGTTTAAGTAATGCGGATATAGGATGGGGGATACAGTGAGAATGGTGTTCATCATCTAATTCTCCCATTTACATTAGCAAATTCAGTAAGAAATATAGAAGCAGAGATGATGGTGGATAAGGAGCACAAGGCCCGACTAGTGTGCTCTTTGCTGATGGACCACTGCGGAGCCTATCGTATCTCAGGCTCTACCATACTACACTGGGCATCCTGTCTGTTTTATCTCATGCTTTCTTGAATCCTTTTAGCCTTTTGGCTTTTATCAGAACCAGCATTTGCGAAATGTAAAGAAAGCCTCAGAAAACACAACATGGAATTAACCGAATGAGAAGCAAACATGGGGTTGTATTAGAAAAAGGCAGTGTGCAAGACTGAATGAAGTAATTCAGTTTTTGTCAGGCAGGAATTAACTTGTTGAGGTACCTGATGACTCTAATGACTCAATCAGGGTAAATTTCAGAGTTAATAAAATCAATAGAGAACCAAAGACCCTTCTGTTAATGAGCTTCTGCTCTATTTGTGAACAAAACTGGAAATTTAGCTGTCTTCCAGGTAATTTGTGTGGTGGAAGTGTGTTTAAATTGTATGGTAGTGTATTTGCTTAGCAACTCGGGGATTTTACGTAGAAAAATAAAACGTATCACCTCAACCCACGTCCTTCTTTTATTGTATGGAATCTTCAAAGGCCAGAGGTCAGATTTTTCTGTAATTATTCAGTTACATCAGGTGGTTAGCAAATGGAAGTTTGGAACTATAGAGAAACTAAAGAAATTATTCTGCATTGAAATAAACTGTTCGATGCCACGAGGATTGTATTGCATCGAGTAAGCAGTATGGACCTTTGCAGACAGGTTGTCCTATCTGTATGCAGCTCTCTGCCATAAGGAAAGTGTATTTAGGGTGGTATTTTCAGCTGGGCTCTTAATTCATTTGTTTGTTCATGCATAAGGTGTAAGGGCTGTTGGGAGCTTTTCTATTGGTATTGCTGTAAGGAAAGTGATGACATAGCTCACAAAAAAACTTAGAATTAGAGGTGTTTTCTCCACAGCATTTAGAAAAGTTGTCATTATGCACACATAAGATCTGTGAAACTGAAGCACATCTCTTAGGTAATACTAATAGAGCATTGCTTTGCAAAAGGCTAGCATATAGCTAAGGCCTCCGGAACTTTCCTGGGAATGATAGTATTCTGATTCAGGAAAAATGGTTCCGTAAATTGTTCCTCTAAGTGGGTTTATTTTTATACAACAAACTCAGAAGAAAAAATACATGCATGATATGCCCAAAGAAACCATAAATGAAAGACCTAATTCTGAGATATTTATTTATTTAACCGTTTTTCTACTAGCCAATACGTGGAACAGTGTGGTATACATAAAACTTTCAGTAGAACAGCTGTTACATATAACAGGGAATATATAAACTTGGAGAGTCCAAAGTGAATGTAAGGAATTAAACTATGTACAGTTGATCGTCAAAGGAATGTTCTGTGAGTGTTGCCATCAATATTGAAACCCCTACGTGCATCAAAGCAGAGCAGTGCTTTATGGGGCACTTCAGGGCTAGCCTATCCACCAGAGGTAGGTGGCCGCTTAGGACGGCAGACCCTGGGGGTGACATAGCAATCCCTCCCTTCTTCAAAGTGGCAGCACAGCCAGCGCTTCAGTGCTGCAGCAGGCCTCAAAAGCACCCATGTGTGTGCATGCAGTCACGGCCTGCTGTTTCTGTCCCCTCCAACAGGAAGCTGCATTGGAGGGGGCAGAAGACGGAAGGCCTTGAGGTGCGCACACGCGCATGGCTGGCTCTATGATATGACTAGATGTAAAACTAACATTTGCAGCATTGTTCATTAGGGATATGTTTTTGTTTGTTTTGTTTCATTTACAGTGCAATAAAATATCTAGAATTCATTAAACGGCTTGGCTCCCTGCCAGCCCAGTCCAGATGCATGGATTAAGCCCCTCCCGCCAGCAGTGGGAAGTGGAGAATCTAATTGCTCTCCCATGTCTTATGGTGCAGCAGGAGCACTGAACAATATTATAATTTAGACTGGTGCAGCGGCACTCTGGGGCTCCAGCGATAACGGTTATGGTCTTCTTGCATTGTAGCACTCTGAGCTGGGGCAAGGGGACTTGGTCTTCTTGCATTGTAGCACTCTGAGCTGGGGCAAGGGGACTTGTGTGTCAGTGGCCTTTTTCCACATATCTGTATACACCTTCAGAAAAGTATAGTATTTATTTATTTTATTTATTTATTTAATGTTTCTTATATACTGCGCTATTTAACATCAGTGCGGTTTACAGGTAACACATTTGTGCAGTGCAGGCAGGTCTGCACTGGACTTACAATAAAACGGGGTTCTTTATACAGGGCTAACAGCAAAGTTAGTCCTTTATACAGGGCTAACAGTGAAAATGAGCTGGTGGCAGTAGGGTGTTTGGATTTTCAGAAGGCATTTGAGAAAGTCGCTCATGGGAGGAAATTAAAAAGCCATGGGATAGGAGGCAGTACCCAGTTGTGGATTGGAAGCTGGCTAAAAAACAGGAAATGGAGGGTAGGACTAATGGCTATTTTTCCAGCTGGCAAAGGATCAATAGAACACCCCCTCCAACATGACACTAATGATGAGAGAATCTGCGCTTGTAAATAGTTAAAGAGCATACCATTTGAGTATTGCTCCCCTATTGTAAATAGTTCAGTGATTGTAAATAGTTTGCTGTTTTACATACTATGTAAGTAAGATGATATTTGTTCCATGTAACTGTGTTACTTGCTTGCTAAGCTGTTAATTGCTCTATGTAACTGATGTTCTGTTCCTTGTAAACCACTTGGACCCTGTGAAAAGTGGAATATAAGCTCAGTGAAATAAATAAATAAATAAAAATAGTTAGCGTCTCAAGAACCATAAATTATATCTGGAGAAAAGTGAGGTGATCAAATTTTCAGATGAGACAAAATTATTTAAAGCTATCAAAATGTCAGAGGATAGTGAAAAATTCCCAAAGGATCCTATTTTGTTATGTTTTATTTAGGGTTTCTGATTTTTGGTCATAACTGGAAAACCCCAATATTTCCCCTCCCCTACTGGGGGAAATTGGGATTTCCAATTGTAAACAAAAATTCCTGAAAATTGTCCTCCGTCCCCAGGGCTCGGCTGACATAGAAACATAGAAAAATGACAGCAGATAAAAACTATCTAGCCTATCCAGTCCGCCCATCCTTTCCCATTATTAAGCTCTTCAGTCCCCTCCTCTCCCTTAGAGATCCTCTGTGCACGCCCATGCTTTCTTGAATTCATATATAGTCCTTCACCATCTCCACTGGGAGGCTAGTCCATGCAAATACTTCTCTTTCTGTAAAGAAATATTTTCTTAAATTATGCCTGAGTCTATACCCTTTCACTTTCATTCTATACCCCCTTATTTCAGAGTGTCCTTTTAATTGAAAGTGGCTCGCCTCCTGTACATTTATGCGATGCCTCGAGGTATTTACACATTTATCTCATCTCCCCTTTCCTGCCATTCCTCCAGAGTATAAAAGTTGAGATCCTTAAGTCTGTACTCGTATGTTTTATGATGAAGATTATTGCCTATTTTAGTAGCAATCCTCTGAACTGAAATTAATCATTTTTATATCTTAGTGCAGTCTACAGAATTATAGACAGTACTTCAAATGTGCTCTCACTAGAGACTTATACAGAGGCACTATCACCTCCTTTTTCCTACTGGCTATTCCTCTATGTGTGCAACCAAGCATCTTCTGACTTTGCTGCCTTTTCTGATGGCCACCTTAAGATTATCAGATACAATCATCCTCAAGTCCCACTCTTCTTTCATGGATAGAAGTACTCCACCCCCTATACAATACTGCTCCCTTGGATTTTTGTAGACCAAATGCATGATCCCCACATTTTTTAGCATTACATCTCAATTGCTAAATTCTAGACTTTTTTAAAGCTTTGCTGGATTTCTCCTTATGTTATCTACACCTTCCAAGGTGTCTACCCTATTGCAGAAATTGGTATCATCCACAAAGAGGCCAATCTTACTGAACAGCCCTTCTGCAATATCTATTACAAAAATTTTAGAGAACTAGAACAAAGACCGATGTCTGTGATGTACCACTGATAACATCCTTATCCTCACAGTGAACTTCATTTACAACTACTTTTTGTCTCCTCCCAATCAAGCAGGATCCATCCCAAGGGCACTCAGTTCATTTATAAGTGTTCTATGCAGTACTGTGTTAAAAGCTTTGCTGAAATCGAAGTACACCATGTCTAGCAATCTCCCTTAATCCAGCAGAATAACATCATATTGGTGGGCTGCAACCAGTTCAGTGCCCTTTTCCAATGGCGGGAGCTGGTGCCTTTGTTCCCCATTGGCAGTGGAATGGAGTGGGCCGTTGAGGCCATGGCCCCGGTAAGATTTTACCCAACACAACATCATCAACTGGAAAGCTGGGATGAAGCCAGAAATGGGTTTGGCCCCTCCAACCAAAAAGCTGTTCCTCTGCTACTGTTGTTCTCAGTGCTCTCTGCTGTTTCACCGTCGCTTGTGAGTATACAGATAGTACCTGTTCTTGCATTTTAACCCTTTTTAGAGTTGGTGATGAAGCAGAGAGCCACAGGATCAAACACATACGCTCTGTGCCAAGTAGGTTGCTGGAGCTGGGAGAAAGGAAGGTTAATGCTGATGTTGATGCTGTGCTGGGGCTGGAAGAAGAAGGGCTTAGATAGGAAGGCTGAGACTCAATTTGGAGAAGGAGGTTGATTAGACAGCTAGAGCTTAGAGAAAGGGGGGGGGTTGATGCTGGGACTGGGAGAAGGGGCTGAGACTGAAAATTTGTGTGGTCATTGAATTGAATACATCTAAAGAGCTATTAAAACTTTTTTTTTCTGCAGCACAAATACACCGCTGAACCCCTATTTTTCTGACCATGGGAAAGCACCTAATTATCTCAAATGTAAAGCCTTAAAATTTCCAAGCGATAAACACCTACAATCAGAATCTCTGTTTATATTACGTGTCTGTACTGCCTTTCGTGGACACAGTCCAATCCAATTGTGAGATTAGGAGGCTAGGCATCTAAATGACAGCGAAAACCTAATGTGGAAAAATAATCCCAACTACGGCTACAGAATGTTGACTTCTGAGTTCGGAGTTGCTACCTAAGAAACAAGATCTCAGAGTCACGGGGGACAGTACATTGAAATTTTCAGCCAAGTACCCCGCAGTTGCCAAAAAAAGGAATGAAGAACAAAACTGGGAATATCATTATGCCTCTGTACATCCCTGGTGCAACTGCATCCCCTGAGTATTGTGTGCATTTCTTGTGCATATAGCAGAACTAGAAAAGTGACGGAACACACCTCCTTTATGAAGAGAGGCTAAACAGGTTAGGGCTCCTCAGCTTGGAAGAGACACCTGAGAGGGCATATGATAGGACTTTATAAAATCATGAATGGGTGGAACGGTTAAAGAGGGAATGGTTGTTCAACCTCCAGACAGCACCAAAGCAAGCAATTAATCAGAATTCTTTGGCTTGATCTGATTTTCCTCTCCCAGCCTTCTCTTTATAACGGCCAAGCTGTGCTCACTTTATCTGCTGACTTGGCAATTCATACAGTATGCTGGAGCCTGAGGTCCAGCCTTCTCTCTGTGGCCTCCACTTACAGGCCTCAGGCTTTTCTTTCTTTGGTCTGGAACCCTCCCCTTTGGCTCCACTCTTGCCCTCTGCTCTGCTGGATAGAGCTTCCTCGGTTGCCTGGTTCCTGATAGGCCTTTTATCTCATGGAAGACACAATGCATCTTTCTGAGTCAACAGCTTTTGGCTTGGTGTTTAAGGCTTCTGGTTCTTTTCAGCTTTCATGGCACTAGCAATAGCAGCTACGAAGTGATGATAGATTTGATGGGGGGAGGGGTGGAATATGCACATTCAGCAGCTAGCTGTTGCAGCTGAAACTTAAACCCAGGTATTCAATATCTGGGTCAGCCAGATAGCAGAGAAGCTGACTGGGTAGTGGTGATATTCAGCCACTGCCTAATTAGCTTCTTCAGTGAAGGCTAGGCCAGCCTCTCATGTGCCTAACTTTCACCGCTTTGTGATAACTGGACAGCGGCTCAGTATCTCTGCTGCCTGGTTATCACTGGGTGCTGCCCCCGGAATGCCTTGATGCTAGCTGGCTACCAATGGGACGTGCGGCGGAGGTCCCCGTGGATATTCAGAAACCATGTTAGTACCACTGAATATCCTGGTTAGTGCGATTAACGCAGTTAGCAGCTCTGTTAACCACATTAATCGCTTTGAATATCCCCTTCCGTAGTTTTCACAGATTCTAAAATGCAGGAAATTCCTTCTGGTGATTTCTGCAAACATTTTGACATCGAAGACTCATAAATAAATCAAAGAGCGTGATTGTAGGCCCTGAGTGCCAAATTAGATTAGAAACTGGTTGAATGATAGACGAGGGTAGTCGTAAATGAAAAGAAAGATGATGTGCCTCATGACTGGTTTTGTTCTTGTGAGTGATATTGTAGGGAGGTAAATAGAAAAGTTTCTTTTTTCTTTTTAATTTTAAAGATGACACTATGTGCCCGATATTCAGCGGCAACAGCTAACGCTTCTGAAGCACATAACCATTGCGACTGAACCTTAACCCCAGATATTCAGTGCCGGGGCAATATCCGGCCACCGCCATTGAATATCCAGGTCTGCCCCATGTCACAGAAACTAACCGGGCAGCAGCGATATTGAGCCACTGCCTAGTTAGCTCCCATGGGTAAAGATAGGCCAGCCTTTCCCACGCCTGTCTTTACCCGCAGGTTGCCAACAGTTCAATATTGCTGCTACCTGGTTAGCGATGGGCGTCAGCTCCACTCTGCTCCAGAATGCCCATGACACGCTCTGATGCTACACAGTTAGCTTTGGGGCGGAACTCATGCATATTCTATGACACTAACTGTGTTAATTTCACTGAATATCCCTCTAAGCAGCATTTACATGGCTTACAGCCATTTAAATGCCTTTGAATTCTGGGCCCTGTGATCTTAAAATGGATGGACTCCCATATCAAGTACTTACGATGATTCAGTACAAAAAGTACAGATGTGCATCTGGGGTATAGAAATCCAATGAGACCATATACAGTGGGGTTGAAATAATAATATACATCAGCCAGGAAAGACACTTTGGCGTGAACATGCCTGATGATTTCAGAGCAGTGAAACAATATGATAGCATGCTGGCCAAAGCCAGGAGGATGCTAGTGTGCACTGCAAAAGGCATACACAATAGAAAAAAAGGTGGTGATTTTGCTTCCATATAGATTTTGGTAAATAATTAGAATGTTTTCTCCATTTCTAGCCCTCTATATCCAAAAGGTCAGATAGTGCAGAGGTGGAACAGAGAAGGGACTGCTAAAATGATGCAGAGTCTCCACCAAAAGTCATATGAGGCTATTGTCATAGGCCAGTGCTCTAGGCCAGCTTTCTGGATGAGGAACCCAGCACATACTTCTCTTTTCCATATATGACAGAGGATACTAGTGTACTATTTACAGGTATTATTTACAAATTTGGATGGATCAATAACCTTTACAACTATCATATAGTCACCTTGCACAACTTAATCAAAGGTGCAATTGAAAACAGTCAGTAAAGTTCCCTAATCTTGACCCTTTGATACACATGACAGCCTGTGCGCTTTAATGTGCTATATAACTTCTAGAGTTAACTTGTTGTTTCTTGTACAACATAATATGAAGTACTGCAAGTACAACAGATAATAAGTTTCCCTCTTCGGCTTGTTTGGCTCTCCATTGCACAGACTGTACGTTTTACTATGCTACTTAACTTCACCTGTCAACTTCTTAATTGCTCTTTACTAGCCTGACTCTGCTTAAGCACAGATCTTAGCTTCTCATGGGGCAATATTTAAATTCTGCGGTTGGTGGTGTTTTTTTAAATACCAGCTGTAGAGTTTGAATAAAATCTAGATATTCAGTGCTCATATCCAGATAGTGACCAGGGTTGACTATCTAGATTCAGTGCTAGCCACAGGTGTTATCCAAATAACTTTTCCCCTGTTGGCTTTCAAAAAGATTGACAGTTTCATATTGCAGTCTTCAGCAGCATTTTTGCTATCAAGTTCCCACCTCACTTCAGCGTCCAAAAAACTAATACCAATGCATTCTACTGCTTCGTGTTCTTCTGATCCGTCTTGCTTTTTAGAAACTATCCGGGCTTTTTGTTTCCTTCCATCAGCTTCCCAAATTGGTTCCAGTTGCTTAAATGCTTTCACCTGTGTTCTTATCCCTAATTACTACCTATCTCCAATATGAGCTCACTCTCAAGAGCTACATCTCCCTGTATTACATGTCTTTTCAGTTTTCATATGCTCTCTTGAGTTCCCTCTAGTGGTAAACTGTTGTATAACCAGTGACAAACTGCTCAACATACTACAATATCTATATTTATATCTGTATTTATACATACTCCATATATGTATCTCCTAAAGGAAAAGAAAGATTGGGGCTATTATAGAGGCATTGAGTACTTCAAAGATATAAATGTACAAGAAGAAAACCTTTTGCAGGGGAAAGTATGCTCTAGAGAAAGAGGTCGGTATGAGGCCCAGGGCCACAGTTTCGGGAGCAACATCAGAAAACATTTCTTTATGGAAAGGGGTTGTTGATGCATGGAATCACCTCCCAGTAGAGGGAGTGGAGAAAAAACTGTAACAGAACTCAAGGAAAATTGGACAAGCACAGGGTTGCGAAGAAGTAAAGGAAGAACCGGAGATCAGCTGGAGTTTTTGACATTCCACCAGGAATGAAATTAGGCAGACTGGATTGGCCTTTCAGTTCTTATGTGTTTTAATTAGTTTCAGGTTATGTCTGAATATCCTGTTTACATGCTTTTGGCAGCTTCTCTTACTTATTGATTATGCAGTGAAGTGTGTAATGAAAATAACTGCCTAGGATAATTGCAATTATTTCTGAAAGGACCAAGATTAAGTAATGCCCTTTGTGCTTTCATCTGTTCGGAGCCACGGAATCAATTACATTTTACATTTTGATTAAAGAGGAGGTCTCACAAAATGTTTTGCTTTTATGCAGAATTTCTAGGTACGCCATATCTTGGATAAAATTTGCTTTTGCTGTTCGTTTAATCTGTTGCGATTGTCTTTTAAATCATCTTTAACTGTATTTTAAGTATAATTTTATTATTCAAGGCATTAATGGCTTTAATAATGTCATTAAATGATGCTCTACGGGATATTTAGTGGCGCTAACACAGTCCCCAGATGCCGCCACTGAATGCCCTGACGCTAGCTGGCTAACACTGGGGTGTCCTAGGGGTGGATCGGAGGCAGCACACTGGGATAACTGCTTAGCAGCGATATTCAGCTACTACTGTAGATGTTTTCCCTCAGCGGTGAGAAATAAGGCACCTGAAAGGCTTGCCTAACTTTATCCACTAAGCTAACTGGGCAGCGGCTAAATATTGCCATTGCCCGCTTAGCTTCAGCACTATCCAGCCGACCTGGATGTTCAATGCTGGTGGCTGGATATGGCCTCGGCATTGACTATCCAGGTGCAAAGTTCAGTGGTGATAGCAAGCTGCTGTAGAAATGCAAGCCATCGCTGAATAGCGCCCCCTATAGTTTTATAGAAAATAGTAGGACTTGCACTCTTTCAGAAAAGACAGAATCATTCACATTTGTCTCTTTCACTAGAGGCAGAATAGATGAATCTTGTGCAATGTCATAGTACTACTTACCTTTACAGTCCGTTGTTCTCTGTAAACGGTTGCAGTTGTTTGCTTCCAGGATTTCAGACTTTTCTTTATCCTTCAACAGTCCGTGAGCCAGTTTTTTTAGCTAGAGCCATCTCAGAACCAAAAAAGTGGAGTGTAGAGCACAAGGTGGTGGTCGCAGGGTGATAACATTGCCAGAGAAAACAGAATATGGTTCCTGTGCATGCATCAGGTGTTTGGCCAGCAGTGCTGCTGTTTTGCTATGGCTCACAGTGTGATCCGCTCTAGAGGCCGTAAGTACAGCGTCAGCAGTCACCATTTCCAACCAAATCAGGAAGCAGGAGCTAATTTCAGGAACAGGCCTAGAAGTTCTGCATAGCACAAAACCACCAGGCTAGGCAAAACTGAACACTCTTGACTAAGGTCACCAAAGTCAGCATCAATTTAAATAGGGATTTGGATTTTAAATTTGATCACTTGCCTCTCATCCCAAAGCATACGAGAAGGTATTTCATCAAAGTTTTGTACTTGAGGCCAAGACTCGTGAGCCTCCCTCTACTTGCAGGATGGTTACATTAGTATTTTTTGCTCCAATGGCGACTAAACTCTTTTCTGATTTTTGTTTCTGAGACCTCACCTTTAAGGAATGCAACCTAATACCATCACTCTTTATCTCCAGGAACAAGCAGGAATGTAGTCTTCACATATGGGTATCGTCGGTACCGACGGAGCCTGCGCGGGAACGCTCCCCAGCGTCCAATTAGGAAGCTTTTGGGAGCATCCCACAGCGCCTGCGTGCTGCCTTCCCGCCTTTCCCAACTGCTTCTCTCCAGTTCTTCATTTTCCGCGGAGCCAGCAGGTCGTGTTCCTGTCACTGCAGAAAATTGTTTCTTTATTCTTTATTTTTTTGTGGTCGTGTCTGCCTTTCCCGACGCTATACCGGTACCGCCGGTTCTTCTTTCTTTCTTTAAAAAAAAAAAAAATAATAATATTCCTTTTTCCAAACTTTCTTCCAGGTGCACGCCATTTTGGGCCTTAGGCCCAAAACGTCCTCCACTATGGAGAAACCCGCCTCAGGTTTTAAAAAATGCACCAAGTGTGGCGGTACCATCTCCGTCACTAACACTCACGAGTGGTGTCTTAAATGTTTAGATCCTGACTACTCCATCTCCGAGTGTATGGCTTGTGCCATGATGTCCAAAAGGGGTCAACAGAACCAAGCTGCCAAGCTCAGTGTCCTTTTTCCTTCCGATGCAGCTTCGGTGGCATCGACGTCTTCCAGGGCTTCGTCTTCCTCCCATGGATCTCAGGTAACTAAACATGTCCAGCCGGTGCTCAAAGGGTAGATCTCCTAAGCATCAAGATGCCTCTGGCGTTGCCCTTGAGGGTTCCATACCGGCACAATTGCCCCGGCGGGAGGCTTCGGCTTCCAAAGCATTATCGGGGCTCCAGGATGTTCTCGAGGCCTCGACCTCGGCAGAACTACTGGTGCCATGCTCTGGGGTACCGGTTGCGTCCGGTACTGACACCCAGGCATCGGCAGCGTCGAAAGACCAGAGGTTCCTGGCTATTGAACGCAGTCTGGCGGCTCTCCTTGCGGCATCGATGCCCTGGGAGCCACGTCAGACGGTTCAGTCGGTACCAATAGCATTGACATCGACATCGGTATCGGCTGTGCCGGCACCCAGTCATGCGATGCCTTCTGGTGCCAATACACCGGTACCGATTACCCCCGGTACCGACTTCGGTCGGTACGGGTATCAGGCTCTTCAAGAGCATCTGCACAGACTGTACTTCGAACCCTCGGAGGACTCCGAGGATTCTGACAGCTCTGCTGGTACCGGGATACTTCTCCCGGAGGAGCCTTCCTCTCCTAAGCATAGGATGTCTCCTCCAGAAAATATTTCCTTTCAGGATTTCATCAGGGAGGTGGCTCGTGGGTTGTCCATTACTGTGACTCCTGAAACAGAGCCCAGAGCTAAGGAGTTGGAGATTTTACAATATCCCAAAGTTCCTAAGGAGGCGGCTACCTTGCCTATCCATGAGATTTTACATGATCTCATGTTGAGAATGTGGGAATGTTGAGAGTGTGGGAGACACCTCTTACCACCTCTCCTCACTCTCGTAGACTGGATACTATGTATCGAGTCCCTCCTTGTCCTGGCTTCCAAAAAACTCAGCTTCCCCACCACTCCATTGTGGTGGAGTCAGCTATGAGAAGGATCAGAAGTGCAAAGAGGCATGCCTCTAATCCTCCAGGACGTGAGTGTAGAACCTTGGATGCCTTTGGACGTCGTACCTTCCAGGCTTCCATACTTTCTGCCAGGATCAGTTCCTATTTTTTATATATGGGAATGTTCCTTAAAGAGGTCACAGGAGATTTAAAGGTTTTCAGCCCTCTTCTTCCTGAGGACAGAAGGCAGGATTTTCTCACACTGGTTAAACATGCCCAGGATGTTTCAAAGTTTGTCAATCGTGCAGCTTTTGACTGTTTTGAGTGCATAAGCAGAACCTCTGCCATTGCCATAGGTGCACGAAGAATTGCCTGGCTCCAGGCATCCGATTTGGAACTCTGGGTGCAGGACAAACTGGGAAATATCCCATGTACAGGTGAGAATCTATTCGGCAGGAATTGGCAAGAAAAAGCCAATGAGATGGATAGTGACAACTCTACTTTGGAAAGGCTATCCAAAGGCACAGCTGATCCTGCCAGAAAGAAAACTTTCAAGAAGCCTTTCTTCTCAAAAAAGAAGAGGTTTTATCCCTCTTATTCCCAACAGGGACGTTCTGCAGGTCAGCTTGTCCGAAAGGGTCAGCAACCACCTAAACAAAGGAAAGCAAAGACTGCCAAGCCTCAAACGTCTCAGCAGTCTCAGCCTCCACAAGGCCTTTGACTTTCATCTAGAGAACCTAGCCTTCCCGGCCCTCAATGGACCAGAGCCTTCCACCCTTCCAGGAAGGTTATGTCACTTTGCCCCCAGGTGGGAGCAGATAACAGCAGAACATTAGACACTCTCCATTATAAGAGAGGGGTACAAGCTGCACATTCTGTGCATGCCCCCTCCCACAATGGTAAGACAGTTCAATTCTCAGACCTCTCTCATCAATCTGTTAGATCAAGAGGTCACTATACTTCTTGCCCAAGGGGCAATAGAAGAAGTACCCATTCATCAACAGGGTACAGGGTTTTACTCCCCCTATTTCCTTATCCCAAAGAAAACAGGGGGACACAGACCTATTTTGGACCTCAGGGAATTGAACAAATTCCTGTTCAAGGAGAAATTCAAAATGATTTCTCTAGGAACTCTGCTGCCATACCTTCAGAGTCAGGATTGGCTTTGTTCTCTAGATCTCAAGGATGCGTACACCCATGTTCTCATCCATCCAACTCACAGAAAGTTCCTTCGGTTCCTTTTCCAAGGAAAGCACTACCAATACAGGGTGCTTCCTTTTGGCCTAGCTTCAGCTCCAAGAGTGTTCACGAAATGCATGGCTGTGGTAGCAGCATTTCTATGCACTCTAGGCATATTCATCTTCCCCTACTTAGACGACTGGCTCATTAGAGCCCCATCAGAGTCAGAGGCCAGGACTTCCCTATCTTGCACAATGCGTATCCTTCAGTATTTGGGCCTGGTCATAAACATCCCAAAATCCAGTCTAGCTCCCACTCAGTCTCTAGAGTTCATAGGAGCTTTGCTGGATACCAAAGAGACAAGGGCCTATCTCCCCCAGGCCCGTTGCCTTCGCATGGTGAAGTTAGCTTCTCAAGCAGTGCTAAAACCTCTTCTCACTGCCCGAGAAATGCTACAACTACTAGGCCACATGGCATACACCGTGCATGTGGTTCCTTATGCTCGCCTCCATATGAGAGCAGCCCAGTGGACTTTATCCACCCAATGGACTCAGGCATCAGGGTGCCTGTCAGACAAAATAGCAAACACAAATCGCCTTATTTTGTCCCTCAAATGGTGGCAGTCCACTCAAAACCTGTTGCTGGGGTCCCCTTTTCAACAACCCTTACCCCAGGCAACTTTCACAACAGATGCTTCATCAATGGGTTGGGGAGCTCATCTACAAGACCTCTCCACCCAAGGCACCTGGACTCCACAGGAGACTCATCTACATATCAATCTCTTAGAGCTCAGAGCAATCTTCCTTCCTCTTCAAGTGTTCCATACCCTGCTCAGCTACAAAACAGTCCCCATTCATATGGACAATCAGGTAGCCATGTTCTACGTGAACAAGCAGGGGGGAACAGGCTCTCTGTCGCTTTGCAAAGAAGCTTTGCGACTATGGGCCCTCGCCAGAGAGCATCAGATTCACCTCCTGGCAGTTTATCTTCCAAGCATTCAAAACTCTTAGGCAGACAGACTCAGTCGAGTTCTGCTTCCACATGAATGGTCTCTACATGCGGACCAGGTGACCAAGATTTTTCAAATTTGGGGAACTCCGGACATAGACCTCTTTGCAAGTCCATTGAATGCCAAACTTTCCCGGTTCTGTTCCAGAATTCCGGCTCAGGGTTCTCAGGCCAGGGATGCCTTCCTCCTTCACTCACTGGGGTCAAGAATTCCTTTATGCCTTTCCACCCATTCCCCTCATTCCCAAAACCCTGTTCAAGCTTCAGAGAGACAGGGGGCGGATGATGCTCATAGCTCCACATTGGCCATGGCAAGTGTGGTACCCCCTGCTTCTACATCTCTCTCAAGCCCCCTCCCTGGAGTTAGGGTCTGCTCCAGATCTCCTGTCACAGGAGGACAGAAGGTTATGGCATCCCAATCCCCAGTCTCTGCACCTCAGAGCTTGGTTGCTGAAGGCCTAGATCTTCATGATCTTAACCTTCCTCAGCAAGTAAAGGATATCCTTTATGTTTCCAGGAAACCTTCCACTAGACGTTCTTATGCTTTCAAGTGGAAAAGGTTTACCATATGGTGTTCGCAGAAGGGTCTTAACCCCTTAGCGATATCTCTGGAATCATTACTTGAGTATCTCCTTCATTTATCCAATGCAGGACTTAAGACTAACTCAGTAAGGGTCCATTTGAGTGCTATTGCAGCTTCTTTCAAGCCTCTAAATGGACAACCTATCTCCTCCCATCCTCTTATAGCAAGATTTATGAGAGGCCTTCTTCCAACTAAGCCTCCCATTAGGCCACTGGTGGCCACCGGTGGCATGGGACTTAAACCTGGTTCTTGGTCAACTCATGAAGCCACCTTTCGAACCTTTAGCTACTACCTCTTTAAAATTCCTTTCTTGGAAAGTTATCTTTCTTATTGCAATCACATCAGCATGTCGCATCAGTGAGTTGCAAGCACTAGTGGCTGATCCACCTTATACAAGGTTTCATCATGACAAGGTAGTCCTTAGGACTCATCCACACTTTATGCCAAAGGTGGTCTCGCCTTTTCATCTTAACCAAGCGGTCTACCTGCCTATGTTCTTTCCAAGACCTCATGCGTCAAATGCAGAAAGGAATCTTCATACTTTGGACTGTAAAAGAGCTTTAGCCTTTTACTTGCAAAGAACACAGCAACATAGAAAGTCCTCCCAACCCTTTGTTGCTTTTGATCCTTCTCATATGGGACTTCCAGTCTCCAAGAGAACACTGTCCAACTGGATTACACAGTGTGTTTACTTTGTCTATCAGAGTAAGAACCTTCCTCTGGAGGGCCATGTCACTGCTCACAGTGTGAGAGCCATGGCAGCTTCAATGGCTCATCTGTACTCTGTGTCTTTCGACGACATCTGTCGAGCAGTCACTTGGGCCTCAGTCCATACCTTCACAGCCCATTACTGTTTGAACAAGGACTCCCGCCGGGATGCCTTGTTTGGTCAGGCTGTTCTCCAACACCTGTTCCATACCTAATCAACTCCTACCCACCATCCCAGGTTGGATGTCAGAGATCCATGGGGGGATGTGGAGCCCTATCTCAGGGACACACAACTTCTGGGGTCTCTCCCTGGCATCTAAAGCTAGGGAGTCTCCATATGTGAAGACTGCATTCCTGCTTGTTCCTGGAGAAAGCATAGTCACTCACCTGTAAAAGGTGATCTCCGGGAACAGCAGGAATTTAGTCTGCACAACCCACCCACCTCCCCTAGGAGTTGTATCTCTCTATCTCTTTCTCTTTCCCTCTCCCTCTCTCTCTCTTTGTCTCAGCTTTAAACTCAACTGGAGAGAGGCAGTTGGGAAAGGCGGGAAGGCAGCAGGCAGGCGCTGTGGGATGCTCCCAAAAGCTTCCTAATTGGACGCTGGGGAGCGTTCCCGCGCAGGCTCCGTCGGTACCGATGATACCCATATGTGAAGACTAAATTCCTGCTGTTCCCGGAGATCACCTGTTACAGGTGAGTAACTATGCTTTTCTCAAGGGAAAAAAATCTCAAACTTTGTTGTATTTGCTGTATAGAAACATTGATATGGTCCGTGTACTTTATAAGAACTTATCTGCAAATGTTTTGCTATATAACATTTGCTATGTATCCTACTGAACTTAGCAAGGCCCATCGTGTGAATATCCAGCTGCATGGCTAATGTATGATTTGAAACATCTAACTTAGACATTTTCAAATCATTTGTATTTTTATCTACACAAACCATTTAGGTAGTGCTGCTCAGTATCCTCGCGTACCTTGAACCGTCTAAGTTAGCTTAAGTTGTATCTGTGCAGCCTATGCAGACACATAAGGGCTCTTTTGCTAATAAGCGCTAGATGGCAGCGCATGTTCTGGTGCACTAGGACACCCGTTGCCAGATAGTGCAGGGCCATGACAGGTCACAAGTGGGCAGGTTGGGGGCAGAGAGCAGTGAGCTCTGTGCACGTTAGTGCTGTGTTCACCCTGCACACTGACTGCATGGTGCATCTCAGTATGAGGCGTTATGTGCACCGTGCTAATGCAGCATGCACTGGGGAGCAAGGCTTTGCGTCAACTGTCGGGGAAATGCCTTCCACGTCCTCAACGTTAACGAGGTGGTGTTGCACCTAACACGTCATGTTTTCAATGCTATTGGCACGTTACGTGCAATACCTTAGCGCCCTTTAATAAAATGTATGTGTGGAGGGAATTTTGTAAGAGGGTGCCTTTAAAGGTGTCTTAGTTAAGCCTATATTATAAAAACAAGTAGACCCCACCTTGTCTTTATAAATTTTATTTATTTATTTATTTATTTAACTGTATTTATATCCCGCTTTTCACCGGGTCAAAGCGGTGAAATACTAATAGAAGTGGCAGAAATCACACCTTAAGTTAAGATGCAGACATTACCCCAGCCCTGGAGCTGGTATGAATGCGTACACTTAGAGGGCTGTAAGAATGTGCATAAATTATAGGATTTTGTAATCTACATGGGTACTCAGATCCACATCTATCAGCAAAGCATGCTTTATTAAGCAATCTGCTCACTTTTACACTAGTTATAAGAGGCCATTAACACATGCATATGGCCACACTTATGCATTAGTGACTAAAATAAAGTACATAGTTTTAGGCATTCTGGCGCCTAAAAGTATGTGCCCCTTAAAAAATGATCCTCTTAATAGCTAAATATTGCCACTCAGACTATAAATTTGACATCTAAGTGGTTCTGCTCCTGGAATGCCCCAAATTGTGCCCCCTTTTTAAGGTGGAAATCTTTCTTACTTCTGATGCCACAATAGCATTTTAGGGATTGACATTCAACTGTGGGATTTCAGGGTAAAGATAAAGATAACCGAGTAACTTATTTAAGTTTGACCAGATATGCAAAGACCTAACTAGTTAAGTCTTTTGCAAAAGTTAAGTGGTTAACTTTAGGGCAACTATTTTTTCCCAACTTCTAAATTTCAGTAAAACCTGGTTTAAAAGATAATTATATCCCTGGCACATCTCTGATTTGGCTGGACATTGAGTCATTTGGAGAATAGATAACCATTTACCAGGAAATTAAGTGAAGCTGTCAGCAAGAGAAGAGTAGCCTAGTGTTTAGAGCACTGGTATGGTGACCAAGAGTTTGATTCCCACTATCACTCCTTGTAGCCTTGGGTAAGTCACTTAACTCTCCGTTGCCTCAGAATAATGGCCTGGCCATCTACTTGTGGTCTCATTGCCAAGAAAACCCAAGAGCTGCTGGGCTGCCAGTAGTCAACACTGACTCAAAGGCACATGTTGCTTTGCATTAGCACAACACATCTTTTCAATATTTACTCCTTACTCATCAAAGGATTAGGCAGTCTGTCTTTATTGCTCCTTGACTAGTTAGCAGGAGGTGCTTCAGATGTACACAGTATACTAATCTAAAGAACTATTTCTTTCTGGAAAGTGTGGTGGATGTGTGGAACAGCCTAAACCCTACTGACCAAAGGATTGGACAGTCTGTCTTTGTTGTTCCTTGACCGGTTAGGAAGGGCTCCAGATGTACACAGTATCCTGTGATCCCTTGGAGGACATTACTCATGGATCTTACATGCCTGTAATGACTTCAGTAATTAGATTATTGCGAAACCTTATTTTCCTTACAGCAGAGCTATTACTAAGACAATTGTTTACAGATATTCTCGTTTGTCTAGTAGAAGTGTTTCTAGTCCACAAAACCAGAATCTATAAGATATTTTGTTTAATTTTTCCACACAGTTGAGAGGTTGTGGATATTTATTAAAATATGGAAGATTGAAATTGTTACCATTTTCACTTATAAAATGAAATCTTATGAACTTGTTTGGATTAGATAATTAAGCGATAGGGCATTTTATTTTTACAAGGAAGCATCTGTTATAACACGTTAAGAGACACTTCAGGGGTACTTCAGCCTGCAACAGATTGCTTCTTCTGCATTCCACTAATTTTGTAAGGGGGCACCTAGTTAAAGCATGTTTTAAGGCACCTATGCTAAGTCTATTTTACAAAGACAAGTAGGTCCCATCTTGTCTTTATAAAATACTAACATAAGTGGCCTAATGCTGGCCGACTTTGCAGGCGTGGACATTTACACCAGACCTAGAGCTAGTGCAAATACCCACACCTCTAGTTTTCAAGCACACACCTAAATGACAGTATTTTTACAATGTACTCATGTATTTGCATGCTCCACCCATACTCTGCCCATGTGCATGTCCACCAGCAAAGAGCAGTCTTGATGTCAAAGCACATACGTTTCTGTCACTGAAGTATTTCATAAGAGGACATCTATATGTGTATGTGGCCACAGATGTTTGAGAATTACTAGACTAAATTACTTCCTAAGGGGGAAAATTTCAAGCTCTCCATGTTGGGACAGTTTACGTTTACCTGAGAGCTTTGCACCAATTCTGAAAGCAAAATTCCAAACATGGGCAGTCACTTGCCCCTACTTTTCATTGAGTAGATTTCTTTTTTTTCCATTTGATCATTTTATTAAGTATTTAGTATCATTACAAACATCACTTAATATGTATCAAACTACACATAACATTTATTTATCAAACTTCCCACAACATTTGTATTTATTAACAATTAAATATTCTATTTATTAATTCATATAATATTACTCTAAATACTCTTTATATCATTCCCTTTCTAACCACCCTCTCCCACCCTCCCCTGCTCATCCATCCTCATCCATTATTGAATTAATATCCTCTCTCCTTTCACCCAATCACCATTTACCCTTCCAGTAAAATTTTATTTAAATTTTGTATAAGATCCCTCTCATATTTTCTCTAGCTCTCCCACTCATTCTTCCTTCCATTTTTCCAACCACTTACACATACTCTTCCATTGTTCCACAACTTTCTCACCTGTCCCCCGCCTCATCTCCATCAATCTATGCATCAAACACATCTCTGCCACTCTTTTCACAAATCCTGCCTTATGTGGCATGGATTGCCCCTGCCAATGTTGTGCTATTTCATTTCTAGCAGCTACTACACAGTGATGTATCACTCCACTAACTCTCTTTGGAATGTCCACATCTAATTGATGTAGTAAACAAATCTCTCTGGCTTTCTTTGTATTCGATATCCTGTCATGTTATATATCAACTCCAAAATCTCAATCCAAAAGGCTTGTATCCACTTACAATTCCACCACATATGCAACCAATTCCCTTTCTCATTGCATCCCCTCCAACATTGATCATTAATCCCCCTTCCAGCTCTTTTTTTACATACTGGAGTCCAATACCATCTGAACAACAATTTATAAGCATTCTCTTTTACCCTTGTGGCATGGATATACTAGCCACTGTTAATATTATCTTATCCCATTCCTCCTCAGATCATCTTATCTCCAAATCTTCTTCCCATTTTATCATGTATCTCAATTTGTTATTCCTCCCATCCATTATGCCTTTATAAATTTTGGACAAAACTCCTTTCTGCCCCAAATTTCCTAAACACAATGCTTCAAACCACCCCCTATTTTCCCAGAGATCATGCCACACTTTCAATTGTTTCAAAAAGTGACTCACTTGTAGATAAGCATAATAATCTCTATCTCCTAATCTATATAGATCCTTGATATTTTCAAATTCAAAAATGCCCTCTTTACTCACTATTTGGGAGATATATTTTAACCCCGCCTTATCCCATCTATTCAAAATGCCCATCTCTGGTCCCTGTCCGATTTCAAAACAGGCTTCTAGAGGCATACACTGTGAGTATCTCTTATTTTGTATTAATCGTTTTCTATTTTGTTTCCAAACTTGTAAACTATGCACTGGATTTTGATTTTTATTTTCTAAATTAAGTCTACCTCTCCAAACTACTTTGATTAGACTTTCTCCCCTTAAAAAACACTTCCTCCATTTGAACCCAGTGTTTCTGTGTTCCTCGATGCCACTCATAAATCGTTTTTAATTGTGCTGCCTCGTAATATTTCCTAAAGTTAGGCACACCTAACCCTCCCTCTCCTTTAGTTCTTTGCATTATATCCATTGCTACTCTCCCCCTTCTATTTTTCCATATAAAACGATTAACAATTCTTTGTAACCTTTTTAACTGATTAGGTGGTATTTTAATTGGTAACGTCTGGAAGAGAAATAGAAATCTTGGTAAGAGCATCATCTTTATAGTAGCAATCCGTCCAAACCATGACAAATATCCCCGCCCCCATCCATCCAGCCAGCTTTCCACCTTTCCAAATAGTCTATGATAATTCAGTTTAGATAATGCTTCTATCTTATTACTAATGAAAATGCCAAGATATCTAATACTGTACTCTCTTTTGCCCATTTGAACAGATATTTCTTTTGTAACTTATCCTGTGTGTCTCTATGTGTAGTTAAATTTAAAATTTCTGATTTAGACCAATTAATAGTGAAACCCGATAATTTACCAAATTCTTCTAATTCCCACATTAAATATTGGATTGATGCCCAAGGCTTACATACACTTAAGATTATATCATCTGCAAATAAAGACATTTTATATTCACTCCTTCCTATTTTTATTCCCTTAATATCATCCCTTTCCCTCACTCTTGCTGCAAACGGTTCTAATGAAATAGCAAAAAGTAGCGGGGATAATGGACAATCCTGTCTTGTTCCTCTCTCTTGACCAAAAAATTCAGAATAAGCACCATTCACTCTTACACATGCTTTTGGGTTACGATATAACACCTTTATCCAGCTTAAGAATTCAACCCCTAAGCCCATTCTTTCCATTACATTGAACAGAAATGGCCAAGATACTTGATCAAAAGCTTTTTCAGCATCAAGAGATAACAATGCTTCTTTCCCATTTTGTTCTATTGACCAAATCATATTCAAAATCTTTATAATATTATCAGCAACTTGTCTACCTGGAATAAAACCAGTTTGATCAATATGTATCAACTTACCAATAAATTTATTCAATTGTGTGGACAATATTTTGGCTAATAATTTAGCGTCAAGATTAATCAAAGAAATTGGTCTATAAGAGGAGCACTCTTGTTTATCTTTCCCTTCTTTATATATTATTGTTATACCTGTCCATCCCATAGTATCCGCTAAATCCCTTCCCTCTCTTGGCAGATTAAATAGTCTCACTATTTACATTCTCTTATATACTGCGCTATTCTGCATCAGTGCAGTTTACATTGAACAAACTGAAATTACATTGAACAGGGCATTATAACTTGGAGATAACTATTTTACAGGGAACATGGGCTATGGAGGGTTAAGTGGCTTGCCCAAGACCACAAGGAGCACCTGTGGGACTAGAAACCCTAGTCCTTCCAGCCCAAGGTTGCTGTCCTCTAGTGGGATTTGAACCCCTGACCTTCTGGCCTGATGTACCTTGCCCCAACCACTAGGCCACTCCTTCACTCCTAGTAATATTCTAGTAATATTTCTCCAAAATGATGATAGAAAGCGCTGTCAGCCCATCTAACCCCGGGGCTTTATCTACTTTTAGTTGTTTTATCGCTTTCTGTACTTCATCTACCTGTATAGTCTTATTTAGTTCTTATTGTTCCCCCTCAGTTAATTTCGGCAATTTCATTGAATCAAGATAATTTTGTAACCTCTCCTTTTGTGGTAAATCTCTAACTTTGTATAATCCCATATAATATCTCCTAAAAGCTTCCTTAATCTCACCATTTTTATAAACTACCCCCTCCTCCCTGAGTTCGAATTTTCGTCATATGGGAACGTAATTTCCTCTGTTTCAGTTTCTGAGACATATACCTCCCCGCTTTATTTCCTCCCTCAAAAAATTCCTGTCTCAGAAGTTGCATTTGATATTTTATCTTAGCAGCTAACATTGCATTTAACTGTGTTTTGACTGCTAATACCTGCCCTCTAAAAGCTCCTGGATTCTGTGCATCCAAATCTTCTAGTTTCACCAAGTTGACTCTTAATTCTTTCTCTTTCTCTTCCCTTTCCCTCTTTTTCCTTGCCCCCCATTTAAGTAAAACTCCTCTCACTACAGCCTTATAACTATCCCATACACCTCCCCAAGTTACCTCCCCATTATCATTCCATTTAAAATACTCCCTAGTTTCTCTCTCTGTTTCCTCCCTAACCTTTCCATCCTCTAATAAATGTTCATTAAGCCTCCAAAATAGTTTCCCTTTCTCCTCCCCCCTCTATAGCTAATATAATCTTTACTGGAGCATGATCGGACCATGTAATTGACTCCATTTCTGCCACATTACTCTTCCCCCGATCTCTTTTGAAACCCAAATAGCATCTATTCTGGAATATATTCCATGTACTGGAGAATAGTAAGAGAATTGTCTCTTCCCTGGATGAAAAAATCTCCAGGCATCTATCAAACAATGTTGTGTAACAAAGTTACGATAACGCATCCTATCCGCTTTTTCCCCTTCTCCCTTACCTGTGGTATCTCTTATAGGGTTCCATGTTAAATTAAAATCTCCCCCACAAATTAGATAGCCCTCTCCTAATCTCTCCACCTCTACATTCAATTTTGTCCAAAATTCATTTTGCATCCCAGTTGGTGCATAGACATTTAGAATACAATACCATTCATGTCCCCCCTTTAATCGCATTAACACATATCTACCCTCTTTATCCGTTACTACAATATGTATTAGTATCTTTAATTTTGTATCTATTAAGATAGCCACTCCACCTTTTTTCTTTTCTATAATATTAGAGGCAAATACACAAGGTCCATATCCGCTGGGGTTGACCAGGTACTCTGTCATTCTTGTTAATTGAGTAGATTTCTGCTGGAAAAATTAATACAAAAATGTGAAAATTCTGTCTCTGTGTGTACTTCTCCTGCAATTGAAACATGTCCAGGCACGTCTTCACCGTTACACAACACTAGGTAGTTGTCTGGAGCAGCAGCTTCTGAGGGGTGGCAAAGCAAAACAATAGAGCCTGACAGTCAAACTCAAAGGGGCATGTTTACTAAACTCCAAAAATGTGCGGGTCCCCGTTAGTGTGCGTGTGCCATATAAGGAGTGGGCGGTTCAGGCAGAAAAAGGAAAAAAAACGACCGTACGGGTGCGCGTTGCGCTAATGTGCGGGGCCCACATTAGCGCGTGGGAAGGCTAAGTGGGGCGCTGCTGGGCACATATAGGAACAGAACCGTAACACAACGGTGAAGACAATAACCAATGGTGCAGGGGCCATGGGTTCAATCCCCCAGTGTGCGCAACCAAAAAAGGCTGGCTGAGGCATGAATAGTAATGGTTAAAAAGTTTTTTAGGAGGCATACTACTTTTGTGTGGCTGTAGGCATTGCGCTGTTACGTTTGGGCGGCAGTAATTAATTTTTGACGGCATTAGGCGTTGCGCTGTAAAATTTGGGCGGCATTAGGCGATGCGCTATCAAATTTGGGCGGCACAAGGCGGCACACTGTTAATTGTGGGCAGCAGGAGGCGGCGCGCTGATGCTAAAGCAAAGGAACACAGCCACAGCACAATGGTTAAGACACCGACCAATGGTGCAGGGACCAGGGGTACAATGCCCAGTGAAAAAGGCTAGCTGAGGCAGTATGTTCTATGTTGTGGAGTGCTGTAGGAGGCCTTTTCATTTTATTTTGTGACAATTACTAGCAAACGCACTCTCACAGCATGTTAACATAAGGCGGCCCATAAGGCACATGTTACAGTGCACCGTCCGCCAAGGCACCCTAGAATGTCCCCTATAGGGCAGCATGTATGTTGCGACACAGGATAATGTATAGTGCACCCTATATGGATGGCAACCATAAAGTGCCCTATAGGGCGCCCCATAAAGCACCCTCAGAGGCACCTTATGGGTACAGTACGCTGAGGGTGTTATGCTGGCATCAACATATGTACAGTAAATTAAAAAATGCTATGGACACCCCTATCACAGAACCCCACTGTGGGTTTGAACCCATGACCTCTGCCTGCACAGGCAGTGACGTAACCATTGGGCTACAGCTCTATAGCTGTAAGCAAGCCCCTGGCTGGCTGCAGATAGCCTGCACGTCACCTCACAGACAGTCTGCTGTTGGAAACAGGATAGGGTTAGGCCACCCGTACCAATGATGCACTGCACATGCAAATCAGCTGTCCACAGATGCACACAAGATGGGAAATGCACCCCTAAAGCTCCCCAGCCTGGTAGGGGGACGTGTCCGTGTGCACCCACACAGCACCTCGGCCTGGTAGGGTGTCCTGAGTGGGTGGACAAACGGCAAAGAGTAGCTAAACACCATCACATTGTGCGGTTACTGTGCTCACCCTGAGTGTGTGATGTTGCGCCCAGGACCAGGTCCACAACACCTTCCATGGCTGTATGCGGCCATGCCAGAGCTCCAAAGCAGCACTAACCTGTGAGATAGGTAGGTGCTGCATAAACATCTTGGAAAGCTCTGTCTGTCACAGTTAGTGGAAACCCCCCCCCCCCCCAATGGACCCCTAGGTGGATAAAACAGGGTTTCCCACCAACATATCCCCATCCTACCCCCCCCCCCCCCCCCCCTGCACTGATGGCAGTAGAGTGGACCATCAACCCCGGTAACCCCGGTCCTGCTGGGGAACAGACACCCTACAGGGCAGTCCAAGCAGCTCCACACACATCCATAACACAATATCAGACAGACATTAGGCCTGGATATTCATAGATGCACCCCACCACTATCTGATATTCTCCTGCAGCAAGCCATCAGCCACTGCACCCTGCAAGGCGCTCCATCAAGACACATGCCAGCTGTGCACAGTCTGCTGGTTGGTCCTGATGGAAATGCATGCACCCAAAACCGGGGTGGCAGCACACACAAGCAGATAAGTCAGTGAAGAGGCCCCAACAGGAAACCCATATATATCACATGAGAGAAACACAATACAGCACTATGGGGGTGCCTAGCCATGCTGCCGTCACTGCACACTCAGGGTGAGAGTGAACCCCCAGCAGCACATACAGAGGTCACCCTGTCTGTGTAGGTGGTGGCCGGGCACTACCATGTCCCTGCCAGTGCCCTATGCCCTGTGCAGCTGCATCCTGGGCAGCCTACCCTGTCTGAGATATACCCATGGTCCCTTGCTACTCATTATGCACATTGGCAGGCCAATACTGGCAACAGTGCTGGCAGTGTGGGCTGTGGAAGGGGCTTGCAGCCAACACCCACTGTATAGACAGACACACACTTCCACACCTATGCCATCATGGTGCTACTATTGAGGAGGTAATTAGCCTTGCCCACCAAACCGGTCCTGGCCACGGCAAGGCATGGATATGGTACGCAGTACTGCTGGGGGTCACTCCCCAGGGTGGTAAACACCGTCAGAGGCCAGGCCTGGAGCACGCACCGCAAACACCTAACAGATTGTTCGGATGGGGTCAACTAGCAGTATGTGCGTAACGTATGGATATCTATCTGCCAGTACTCCTAGCAAACGTCTCAGAGCTGTGTACCGTATACCTCAGATGTAGGGTGACATTGCTAAGGTATGCAGGTGCTAGTATTGGGAGATGCACGCAGGGTCCAATGTTCTGCCTCTCCAGGAGACATTGGCCAATGGGGCCTGTGGGTGTGGGTGTGGGTGTGTCTGCCCCTGTTGGCTGCTGCTTTACGGCAGAGATTCCCAACTCCAGTCCAGGTTAGCATCACACTGTTCGGGTTTTCCTGCTGTCCCTCATGAATATGCATGAGCTACATCTACATGCCATGGGGGTGGTGCATAGATATACAGCACAGGCATTTGTATGAGTGGCAGCATGGAACCTGACTGGTGTGTGGCCCACCAGGACTGCATTTGGGGGATTCTGCTCTAGGTACTGCCCCTGTTCATGGTGTCTGTACTCAGTGGGGTAAAAGATAGACGTAGTACCATTGCATATGTCCTCGCCACGAAAGGTGTGTCCTTACTATCACTGTTTAGTTGTAGGAAAAATATGTGGGCAGGATTGGTGGCAGCCCCAGCTGGGCTTTGAACCTGTGACCTTCTGTTCTTACATGCACTGTCTGTGTGCACTGCACCACTGTGTAGCCACAGATTGGCTGGATTCCCTGGAACGTCCATGAATGTGGATCCGGCAGGGCCTGTCTGTTGCAGTGGACTGTGCCAGCCTGCACATGGCTAGGCCTCTGTCTTCTGTGGCTAGCAGCCACTGCCCCCTGCACCACATGTACTCGTCCGCCAACATGCTGGCATGAGCTTCTCTCAGAAAAAGCAGATGACCTGATTGCAATGTGGCAGTACGGGACTGCATTTGGGGGACTTGGCTGTAGGTAATGCCCATTGTTGTGGTGTGTGTGCGGTGTTGGGTAAAATATGGGTGTTTTCCCCATGCTTATGTTCCCTGCAATACAGGGGTGTCTGCGCTATCTTTGTTTAGTGGTGGGTAAAATATAGGGACTGGGCTGGCAAGTGCCCCAGCTGGGATTTGAACCTCTGACCCTCTGGTCCTAGAGGTACTGGCTCTGTCCGCTGCACCACACTATGGCCACAGAGACAGTGCAGCCCCTGGAGGTAGTAAACCTGGCAGGATAGAGTCGCAAACCCTGCTCTACGCATTTTTACTGTGGGCACATGCACCCTGTCTGGTGACAAACGTGCACATAAACCCCGGAAATGACCACGGAAAATGGGGGACACAATATCACCACGCTGGGCAACAGTGATATTAATGGGCAACCATAGAAAACACTCCCAGGAAAGCTCCAACAAAAAGGAAATGTTTTTTGGAAGAGTCTCCGCTCCGTACACCTTTCCAAAAATCATTTCTTTTTGCTGGAGCTTTCCTGGGTGTGTTTTTTAGTTTTGCCCATTACTATAACTGTCCCCAGCTGAATTACTATTTTTACAATTTTTGTTGTGGTCCTTTTCTATTTTTAATTCCACTTTTGGGCTGTGCACATGTATCACACTGCTCACGTTTTGCAGGTTTCCCCGGTTTTGCTGTACATTGCTGACGAAGATGGTTTCTCTTCCCTTTAAATGCATTCTACCGCGAGTGATTCACTCGCGCTATTTTTCCTTTGAAATTCAGCCC
Organism: Ichthyophis bannanicus; assembly: GCA_033557465.1. Classification (NCBI taxonomy): domain Eukaryota; kingdom Metazoa; phylum Chordata; class Amphibia; order Gymnophiona; family Ichthyophiidae; genus Ichthyophis; species Ichthyophis bannanicus. Next base: position 449,531,441 of record CM066031.1, read on the forward strand.
CGATAATGTGCGGGGCGCCTCTCCCCTCCCCTTCCCCGCCCATTCTGCCCGTCTCTCCGCCCCTCGGGGGACTTCCTCCGCCCTCCGTTAGCCGTTCCCGCCTCTATCGGACATTTGCGGGCCCGTACTTGTGCGGCACCCGTTAGTGTGACGCGCAAGGGTGCGTGGCTTCATCGCACGTGTGCGGGGCACTTAAGCGCTCTTAAATCCGCTTTTAGTGCGCTATTGTGCGGCTGCGCACATTGGTGGTTTTTAGTAAACATACCCCAAAGAGCCATCAGCACATTCTTTTACCTGTAAGGCGAGTTGGTGCAAAGTCTAGTATTTATAACTATATAAGTGCAATGGTCATGCTGCCCTGAATGAGCCCGATGTTCCTTCAGAAACTAAGCAGGGTTGGGCCTGGTTAGTATTTGGATGGGAGACCACCTTGGAATGCCAGTTGCTGTAGGCTTACTGTATGGAAGAAAACCTTGGAGATGGATCACCAGACGTCTGCACCAACTTGATGGCACACAACAACAAAAGTATATAAAAGAAGCTCAGCTCAAGATTCAGCAGCACTAACTGGGCAGTACTGCTGAATATCCCCACAGACTGCATAAAAAGCACCCTGTTAAACCCCAGGGCGGTCTGTGGGGATATTCAGCAGTGATGATCACTATCCTGTTTAGCTATCTGGTCAGCGGCTGAATATCAGTGCTAACAGGATAATGACCATCACTGCTCCAATTCACCAGATAGCTAAACTGGTTAAAGTTAGGTCATCTGAAAAGCTCTCATAACTTTAACTAGTTTTCGCTCTCTGCTTAGCAGCTTAATATCACCACTAACTGATAGAGATGCTGCTGTCCAGCAAATTCAGATAATCAGTGCTGAATCTGCACGTTTAAAGAACATGGTGGCAGATAGACACTTTAAATAGCCTGTCCATCACTGCTGAATATGCCCCCATGATGTCCAAGGATGCATTTTATAGGATTGTGGGTTGGATGGTGTTGGGATGATGATTGATGAGTTTAATTATCAATATCTTGGGGGGGGGAGGGCAGGGCAGGGAGTTGAAGCTGAAGGTTCAGCTAGAACGACCAATATCCTTGCACTGGCCCTGAACCTACCCCCCAAAATATTTCCTCTTAATGTGATGCATACACACCTTGTGGACGTATGCACATTATAGAATAATTCACTCTCTTCTAGATGCATTGGGTAAGGACAGTTTTTTTTCGCTATGGTAGTGTGTCCCCTAGCTCTTTTTTTTTTAGTTTAAGTTAATTCATTTATATTTAGTTCATGTCATTTTATTGGTGACTCAAAATGGGACTGTAGTTGCTGGTATGGAAGGACAGACTGGATAGGTCATATGGTCTTTTTCTGCCATCATGTTTCTCTGTTTTCTATTCTAAGGGCTAGACATGTTATTGACAATGTGGCCTACTTAAAATAGAAACAAGGCCGAATTACAAACAATGCATGTTAATATGCAATGATGCACATTAGTGCATTAACACAGGCTAGTAAATGTAGGCCTAAGTTTGAACCATCAGTGGGTTTTCAATCTTGGCCTCCCTGGTTTTCAACCTACTGCTGTAATTGCTAGATTACTGCTATACAGGATATAAACACAAATTTAAAAACATTGTCTAAATTGTCAGTATGCAAATGTCAAAAATCTACAAAAATACAATAAATGAAATGTTAGATATAACAGTCATCTCAGAGACCTGATGACAACCAATGGGACATAGTGAAAGAAGTGTAGAAATCATAGTGAAATGACAAGTGAATGAGATTGGTGAGGGACAGAGCTTGATGAAACAATGGCATAGAGAAGTGATTTTCAAACTTTTATCCTCTATGACCCTATTTTAGCAACTGAAAATTCACATGATCCCAGATGATGATGAAATCAAACTAGCAGATCGCCAGCCTCCTTTCCCTCCCTCCACTCATCTAAAGCAGGAAGGCAGCAGCAGCAGCAGTCAGTCCCTAGTGTCAGTGTTCAGTATGTGCTTACAGACCCCAGTACTTGTTTCCAGTCTGACAGGAAGCTCACCCATGAAGGGACAACAGCCTAAGAATGTTCACTGGTTCACAGGCCACATACTGACTGGTAATTGCCACTACTTGGAAAGGTCTCAGTGAAATCCCAGAGAGAAGGGGAAATGGCCATATTTCTGTGACCCCATTCATTGATGATGTGACCCCATTTGGGGTCCTGACCCCAAGTTTGGGAACCACCAGCATAGAGTCAAATAGGTTCTGCAGAAAACTATATGCAATGTGGAATCTATATGGATAGAAATCACGCTTGACAAGACACCAACATCTCATTCATATTGTATGCCAGCCCCGGCAAAGTTGAAGCCCCCAGAGGAAAAATATCTAACCTGTATGCTCATAAATGCACGTTTTATCCAGAACAAATGGCCAATTATTGGTGACTATGTTGAAAGTCATAAGTTAGACATGCTCTTTGTTACAGAATCATAGCTTACCAACACTGACACAGTACTCACAAATCAACTAAAGCTCTCTAACTACGACCTCTTTAATTGCCCAAGAACTAGGAGAAGAGGTGGAGGCATCTTTTTTCATGGTCAGATTTGATCTTCAATTCCAATGCCTCACATCACACAACTCTAACATCCTGGACGCCATCATGATTGCAAATAAGCAACTAGCAACAGCTCTATGCTATCGAGCCCCATCCACATGCGCTGATGACCTCTCCATAGTGATATACACATCAATCAAACTGGACAACCCAGACTACTCTAACATAGCCAATTGCTTCCAACAAATGGCAACCTGGCTGCAAGAAAACAACCTATCAATAAATTACAACAAAACCGAAGCTCTATTCATCACAAGAAACCGGACATTCTCACCATCGGCCACCATCAACCTAAACAACACCATCATACCGGTAAGACAAGAAATAAAATACCTGGGAGTAACGCTCGACAATGACCTCAACCTCCAGTCCCACATTGCAAAAATAACAAAGAGCGCTTACATCAAAATGAGGACAGTTAGAAGGCTCAAACCCATCCTCGCCCATGAACACTTCCGAACAGTCTGTCAAGCCATCATCACTCCACCCCTAGACTATTGTAATCACATCTACCAAGGACTACCTAAAAAGACAATAAAACCACTACAGCTAGCACAAAACACAGCCGCACGACTCACGACAGATCACACAATTCACGATCACATCACCCCCATACTGTACCACCTACACTGGCTCCCAATCAGCTCCAGAATCCAATTCAAAGTACTTCTACACATATTTAAAATAATACACAACCTATCAGCAGACAGCCTATGCCCTCTCATAAAAACCAATGACAACAGGAGACCAAGAAGAAAAGGAACCTCAGACACCATCAGAACACCAAAAGAATTTGCTAAAACAAGGCTGGCCACATCAAGGAGGGCACTCTCCCTGGCAGCACCCGCTATATGGAACTCTCCCAGACCACATAAGATCAACCAAGAACTTCAAGGACTTCAGAAAACTTCTTAAGACTGATCTATTCACAGTACATTTCAAGGACCTCACATAAATTTTCTACCTCAAGACATTACAGGATCATGATCCTACCCCCAAGACATTACAGAATCTCAATCCTAGCACGCCTCTCAAACAGCCCCATTTTGTATATATGTATATAGCTCATTATGTAAATAGTTCACCGATATAATCTAACGCACTGCCCCACACACTACACTTCTCAGCTCTCACACTGCATGCTACAAACCACACTTTATTATTGATTTTGATTGATGTGCCACACCGCCTTGATTTAACGATAAGGCGGTATACTAAATCCTTCTAAATAAATAAATAAATAGTCCTTGACCTAGCATGCAACCAATCAGTGGAAGATAGACCACTTTGGCTGCTGGGCGATTCAACCTTCCTGCGCTATCAAAGAAGAACTCCATCACCTTTCTTGATGCAATGTCTTCACTAAGCTATGAGCAACAAATACACACCCCTACCCACACTAAAGGAAACACATTGGACCTCATCTTCGCATCATCTTCCACGTTTGTAGCCAGCAACCCTGACCAACCACAAGTCATTCCAGTACCTTGGTCAGACCACAAGGCCATTTTCTTCCATATTCCATCATTCAAAATTGACCCTGGTACCACTTCCACTGCTACACCACAACCAGTTTGTCGCTTTAGACCGTTCAATAACAAGGCATTCTTTGAAGAAACCCTACCCAACCTTAACTCTGACACCTCTGAGCTAGTTGAACTTATACATACATGGAATTCCAACCTAAGCAAACCTGCACTCCTACCATAGCCTATGGGATCCAATAAAAGGATTCATACAGCCATTTGATTCACAGCAGACCTACAGTACATAAGTCCCTGCTACACCTCAGGAAACTTGAGTGGAAATGGTGCCATTCTAGACTTCCCCAAGATTGCATCATTTACATGAGGACCTGGCAAGAATACCGCAATGCAATTAACCACAGAAGAAAGGAATACCACACCAGCATCCTTATGCGCTCCCTTAACAAGCCCCGTGAGCTTTTTGGAATCATTCAGTACTTCATAAAGGACACGACAAAGCAACATACCAAAGGCACACCCACTCACAGGACTTCACTACCCACTTTCATAATAAAATCAATGGGATTCTCCATAGAATAGGAGATCTTGTCACAAACAATCCACATAGTGAAAGAACCAACATCTCTATGCTAAACTCCTTCCAACCATACTCCACTGAGCAAATCAAGGACAAAATAAGAGGCTCAACTCCACCACCTCACTGGCTGATGCATGCCCCTCTCACTGGATCAAGTCAGCTTGCTCTGAATTAAGTACTCATATCTTGAAAATCGTATACCTCTCCTTCTTCAAATGTCTGGTACCAACACCACTAAAAACTGCCACCATCAGACCCCTACTAAAGAATCCCAAGATGGACCCATATGGCAAACTCCTATAGGCCCATATCTCACTTTTCTTTCCTGGCTAAGATAACAGATAAGATAGTCTAGCAGCAGATCCAAGACCACATTGATGCCTGTGCTCCTTTGGACCATAAACAGCAAGGATTCCATCAACAACACAGTGCTGAAACCCTGCTTGCCTCTCTTATAGACAATCTAGTCATGGGCATGAACAAAACGAAACAGGGATTCATTCTAATCTTCCTAGATATCGCATTGGCCTTCGACACAATCTGTTACAGCCTCCTACTTATTCAACTACGAGGGTTGCTCAGAAAGTAATGCCCCACATGTTTTTTCTCAGTCCAGTATGAAGATAGAGATGTGAAATTGAAAGGGTAGTAACTTGGAACTTCAAAGGATACATGTGTGTAATTTTACAGTTGTCCGACAAATAGCGAGGCGGTAGTGATCCTTCAAATGGCATCTGTGACTGACACACGGTACAAACAACGAGCTGTAATTGAATTCTTGGTGGACTTGTCTGGACTGGTGGCTGAGGCAGGATGCCCAGACCGCAGCTGATCTTCCAGTTCCATTTTACCACTTCCTGAAGCCTTTACTCTCTTCACCCATCATCCAACGGTGCTCCTATCTACCGCAGAACTTCCATACACAGCACCCAACCGTTTGTAAATGTTTCTCACGCTTTCTTTCTCCTCCACCAAGAATTCAATTACAGCTCATTGTTTGTACCGTGTGTCACTCACAGACGCCATTTGAAGGATCACTACCGCCTCGCTATTTGTCGGATGACTGTAAAATTACACACATTTGTCCTTTGAAGTTCCAAGTTACTACTGTCAGATGGCTGCCTGGGTGAGAATGTTCACAGTCTTGGCAAGTGCATATATCAATATGATTTGCAAGGGATTGTGGGAAATGCAGTCCATTCACACCAGACACAGCTGCTCACAATAATTAGTTGTGCTTAAGTGTAAAGCCAATAAGATATTTATTTATGGGATTATTTCTCCCAACACAGATATGCTTGGTAGCACATAAAACAGGATACTTGCTTTCAGTGTTAAACTTAGAAAAACAAAATCAGGAAAACAACAGTTGAACTTGTCAGGCAATCAAAGCAAAAGAATAAAGACCTGGTTGGTAACAAACTGGTCTTTTCTGTAGGCTTTAGCTAATATTTTCTTAGCAGTGTTTCAAACAACAAGCAAAACCCACAAAGAAGGGAAAAACTGTTCTTTTCAGGTTAACCTCTTATATCTTCACACATAGACTCAGAAGTGATTTCCTCAGAGCTCACAAGCAATTAGGTAAGGCTCAATTGCTAGCAGTTACCCAGCTGAAACCCCTTAACTGGCTTGCTTTCTACTGCGTGGCTCAAATCCTACTTCAGGAGCTTTTCTGAGTAGATTAAAGAACAAGTTTGTATTTCTTTGTGATGGTTGTTGTACTTTGTAACAGAAAATTACCAAAGGAGTTTAGACAGAGAGCAATCCATATATTCACAGCCTGTATCTAAGACCGCTCCCCCTTCTTCAACAATCATGGGTTCAATATCATGGATTGGCACAGAGGAATTTCTCAATGTAGCGCTCTCAGGAGAATACTTGTTTCCCTGCTGTCTTTCAAGGTTATAGCTAGGGCATAGATCAGTGTTCATACCTGAGCTTCCATTGCTGTTAGAGTTCCTCTCTAAATAGCCTGGCCAGTATGTAGTCCAGTTCTTATGTCCAGCCTTCCAATCCAGATCCCTGGACACTGGATCTCTCTTCACATACCTTCTGGCACGGGTCTTAGGGTCCCTTCCACGTGCAGCCGTCTCCCTCACAGGTACCGTCTGGAGATTCCTAGCCCTGCAGCACCATTCCTCTGGCTTTCCCCAGTCCAATGGTGTATGCTGGCCCTTGGAATACCTTCCAGTATACGTACTGCTCTGGACTCCTTTAGACCTCCCAAATGCTTTTCTCTTCTTTCTTCCAAAGGGTTTCTTGCCCTCTCTGTCCGTCTGGTCTGGCTTCTGTTCCTGATGATCCTCCAGATGATGAAGACGTCCAAGCTGAGGATATCCAAGCTGATTCTGAGGATCTCCCAGATGAAACTGAGGATAATTCTGAGGATCTCCCAGATGATGAGGATAATTCTCTGCAGAATAAACTCTACCTTTATTCTGCTTTGATGAGTGCTCCACCCTAGCACAGCGCAGCTGTGCTGAATCAGGCCCTGCCCTTTGAGATGAGTGCTCGGGGATTACCTCATAGCCCTCCTGATTGAACACACGTTTCCCCACTTCAGCTCCTCTAATGGCTGTTGGAAACCTGGTGCATTCTGGGACTGGTAGTCTTTTATGGGAAAATTCTGTTTTCTTATTTCTACCAGAACTGACAGGTTGCTTGTTCAGAGTCACTTCACCTTTTCTATAGCTCCTTCCTGAGCTATGATAAGCTTCCTTATCACACTACCCTTTCAATTTCACACCTCTATCTTCATTCTGGACTGAGAAACATGTGGAGCATTACTTTCTGAGCAACCCTCGCACAACTGAAAGGCATATAGAACTTAGCCTTAGAATGGTGTAGATCATATTTAGCAGACAGCCAACAATTGGTATGCATAGGTGCTCAAATATCATCCAAGTACCAACAAACCCAAGGAGTACCACGGGTTCTTCCTTATCTGCCTTTTCAATATATACATCCAACCGATTTGCGCGATAATCCAATCCTATGGTGTACTTTATCATATCTGTGCTGACAATGTACTGTTCTACACCCCATTCTCCATGGACAGTCCCAATTACACCAGAATTACAGACTGCTTTAATACAGTCTCAGACTGGCTGGGAACTCACAATCTGAGAGTGAACTGCACGAAGACTGACTTTTCCATCACAAAGGATCCAACCTTCATACCACCACTGCCTAAACAAGATTAAACAAGAGGTGTGATATCTAGATATCACTTTGGACCATCACCTGAGTATGGAATCACATATAAACAACATCACTAAGGCAGTATTCCTCAAAATATAGACACTCCATCACCTACAACCCTTGCTGGAAGTCGCTGACTTCAGCACTGTATTCCAGGCTCTTATCACCCCTCACTTCGACTACGCAAACATCATTCTACACAGTCTACCAAACTGCACACACCATCCCCTACAAATGGCCATGAACACTGCAGTATGAACCCTATATGGAGCTGCCAGATATGAACATGTGACACCTATCCTAAAGCAACTTCATTGGCTCCCTATAGCTAGCTGCCTCAATTACAAAGCCCTCCTAATGATGATTAAAATCCTGCACCACCTCTCTACAGTCTCCCTGGAAGAACTCATACACTGGACACCAGACAATAGAGTTAGGAGGACAAGTATGGCAAACAAACTCAGCATCCCTGCATTAGCAAGAAAAATCTCCCAAAGTGCCAGGAACCGAGTCTTCACTTTATACGCGCCATCACTCTGGAACTCTCTCCCTGCCCCAGATCCGTGTCATTTCCGACCTGTCTACCTTCAGGAAAGCAATAAAGACACATCTTTTCCAACTATACTATGAACATGTAGCATAGCCCACATTGGATCCACCTCCTTGCCATAGCTCAGACACACCTTCACATCATAGTCCTCCAGTCATCTTGTAAATAGTTCCCCCAGGTTCTACCCAAGTTGACTCCCCTTTTATAATATTAAAGGTTAATGTTCACTTTGATATAAAAGGCTTCTGTTCACTGTAATTCCTGTTAAGTTCTGTTACTTGTTCTATGTAATGGGTGGATACTAGTTCTCTGTAAACCACACTGATTTAAATTAGTGCGGTATATAAAACCAAATAAATAAATAAAATCAATCCATGTGTGATGGGCAGGAGCATACTGGTATGGGTATACTACCATCCAACTGGACAGAATGAATAGTGAAATGCTAATAAATATTAGGAAGGCTATTGATAACACAATAATAATGGGAGATGTCAATTACCTCAATATTGATTTGGTGAATACAGTTGTGGTCAACATTGGAGTGGAGGAGTAGCCGAACAGTTAAGAACACTTGCTTGGGTACCCAGAGACCAGGGTTCAATTCCCACTAGCAGTCCTTGTGGCCTTGGGCAAGTCACTTAACCCTCCATTGTCTCAGAAAAATCCAAGTTATCAATGTCCCTGTTTAATGTACATTACAAAGTTTAAGTTTCAATGTAAACCACTTTGATTGAAATGATAAAGCAGTATATAAAACCTGTTAAATAAATTATTGGCACCCTTGCAGTTCAACACCTTAATGTTCAATATTTCCTAAAAAGAAATGGTTTTGGACTATATGTACTCACATGACTTGAATCAACCAATGAATGATGGCTCTAATGTTTAAAATGGCCACATTCACTCCCTGTTTCATTTTCATAATGGTGAAGACAAGAGAACTGCCTGAGACCATCAGAAAAGCCATTATCACCAAGCATCAAACTTCAGTGGGGTGCAAGGCCATTTCCAAAGACCTTGGTATTCCAGTATCTACAGTTCACAATCCTATTAAGAAGTTTCTGCTCATGAAACTGTCAAGAATCTCCCAAGTTGTGTGTGTGTGGGGGGGGGGGGGGGATAGAAAATTTAATCCAAGAAGTCTTCAAAGGTTAGTACAAACTGTTGGAAAAACACCACATGCAACATCCAAAGAACTTAAATCTGACCTGGGGCAATCTGGTGTGGTGGTTTCAACCCGCACCATATGGCACACACTAAACATAGTAACATAGTAAATGATGGCAGATAAAGACCAGTATGGTCCATCTAGTCTGCCCAGTAAGATGGCAAGAGTAGGTGCATTTGCTGCTCCGTGCAGGCCACCCCTCCCCATGTCTTTGTTTAGGGGTGAACTCACCGCTCCGTGTAGGGCACCCCTGTTTGAAGAAGGACTTCATGGACGAAGGCCAAGGAGGACCCTATTGCTCAAAGACAGACATAAAAAGGCACGCCTGATCTTTGCCTAAATCCACCTTGATAAACCACAATCCTTCTGGGAAAATGTTCTGTGGACAGATGAAACCAAACTTGAGCTCTTTGGGAATGCAGACCAGTGATATATTTACAGGCAAAGAAATGAAGCTTATAAGGAAAAAAAAACCACCCTTCCTACAGTTAAATATGGTGGAAATTCCATAATGTTGTGGAGCTGTTTTGCTGCCTCAGGAACTGGAGGCCTGGAACGTATTAAAGGAATCATGAAGTCAGAGAACTACCAAGGTATTTTGAAGTGAAATTTGCTACCTAGTGTCAGAAAGCTAGGTCTGGTTTAGAAGGTCATGGGTCCTCTGGCAGGACAATGATCCAAAACATCCATCCAAAAGTACAAAAGAATGGTTAAAAAGGAACAAATTGACTACTTTAAACTGGCCAGCAATGAGTGCTGATCTCAATCCTATTGAGAACTTTTGGAAAGAGCTGAAATCTACCATTGGTAAAAGGAATCCTGGAAACATTCATGAGCTGGAACAAATCACAGTTGAAGAGTGGGAGAAACTACCAGCAGACAGATGTAGAGAATGTATAGATAGCTACAAGAAACGTATGGAGGCTGTCATCACTGCCAAGGGTTGTGTAAGCAATATTAGTGAAGAGTGCTATTAATCCTGTCCAGGTCATAGTTTGCTTTTTTTCTCAAAAATTACTACTTCTAAGTTGCACAGACATCTTTTTTTTGAATACCTTTCAACATCCTGTTAGAATATTATGATGACATATAGTTGGAACATTTCCAAGTATTTTTAAAGATATTGCAAGGGTGCCAATGATGTTGACCAGAACTGTATCTGATCAGGACATGCTAAGTAAGTAAAGTTTCTAGATGCCAAAAATGACTGTTCCAGGAACCGACTAAACAACATCACTGTAACTCTAGAAGATGTAATAGATCAAATTGACAAGCTCAACAGCATCAAATGATCAGGACCAGATAGCATTCCCCCAGAGTCCTGAAGGAACTCAATCATGAAATTGCTAATTTGTTCCTGGTCTAACGCCCCTTGCCCTAGGACAGCAGGCTGATCCTCCAGAAGCCAAATCATAGAACAACTTTATAGCAAGCTTTCTCCCTCTCCTTCACTCAGCTAGCACATACTCTTATCACTAGGGATCAGATTTTGTGCAACAGGAGGGAAGGCCCTTGGTTTATGAATTAAACAGGTTTTTGACTCTGAATTGGATGCTCCAATTATTTTTACTACAACAAAAATGTCCATTTCAAACAATAATAAGAAAAGGAGTTCTGTACAAATACAGTCTTTAATAACATGGGTTGTGTCTCTTTGAATTATTTGTTTTTGTTTAAATAATTATCAGTTCTGCAACTGCCAGAAGGATCTTGGGTTAGGGCTCCTATGTGCAAGCAGATTACAATGTCCTTTCTCCATCCTCATTGGGATCCTATTCCTTTAATCCTCTCCATGTATCTTGTAAGCAATCAGCCCACTGTACCACTTGAACCAGGCAACTTTTCTTGTTTACAGCAACTCCTCTGTTAAAGTTGGGTAACAAGGCAGCTCCTTCTCTTTGAATTCATAGTTAGGCTTGGGACAACCAACTTCTTCAATCTCTCTGCACATTCAGAAAGAGGAGCAGGTAAAATCTCTGACAAGCTCTCCAATCTTCACATACTTAAGAATCAAGAGTTGATTCCATACAACATACAAATAAAATATAAGAATAGGTCACATATAACAGAGCACAACTTAACAGCCAAAAAGAAACTCGTGAAACTACAAGGAAATCCCATCCTACAGCCTGTGCAATAGGGTCATAAAGAGAACAAGCAAAACCAAAGCAGTTATCCCGAGAGAGGGTTGTTACAACTAAGGCTAGAAATGTGATTTATTTATTTGAAAACATTTCTTTTCCACATTATCCAATCCTCTAGGGTGATCATTCCAAAATGCAAATTGGCTACCTGGACATGCGAAAAAGACGTTTTCCTCATGAAAACATCTAGATCCATATTCTGAAATCACGCAGCCCTGCATGTACACGGCACTAAAGCAGGGATCTCAGAACGTGGGTGGGAGGGGGCAGAACAGGGGCATGGCAAGCCGCAGAGATGTATAGCCTATTCAGGAAAGGCCTGTGGATGTCCTGAGTGTATCCTGTGGATGCCTACATTATACCAGCGGCAACACGGAATAAGGCCAGCACTTAGAAGATCTGTGCTCTGATCCTCAAAGTGTCCCATACAGATGAATGGCTATGACAAGTCTGTATTGAACTGATGTGTCTGCTGTCTGGAAGGGTACAAGATGCAGTTGTAAAGAATAGAATGCACAGGTGAAGGACTTTGTAAAGTGAAGTAACAATAAAATACACCACCACAGAAATATAAAGCACTGCAATAGTCTTTATTCTGGCTATGCTGGCATTTGCTGTTTGTGCTAAAGAGGCTATTCTAGACTTCCCTAACTATTCCTGTGTTCGGAGAAATGGGAATGCAGATGTAGAGATGGTATGTGAGTTAGTATGGTGCAGAAGTGTGTTTGGCTGAGAAGCGTGATCCTGAGACGCCCCACTATTATGTTTTATCAGCAGTTATTTATAGGTGCAAGGCATGGTTTTGGCAGGGGTATGTTATATGTGACCACAAACAAGAATGTGTGTGTGGTATGAGGGCTGCAGGGAGGCCCTGGTGTGCTGTTTCACAACTCTGGGGGGACATGTATGCCTGGCCAGTAGCTGGACCATAAGGCTGACTGCAGCATCACCAGGTGCCAGTGTGAATGGGCAGTAACTTCTGTACAGCTGCTCTGCAGCAACATAGCAGGGCATGTCCTTGTCTATGATGGTGGACCCTCAGAGTGGGGGCATGCTGCAGTGCAAACAGCACTAATACATATCCAAACCCACCAGCAGAGGTCTCTAACATTGTGCACACTTGTCAGGACAGATGATGGTGCTTTTGGGCATGTGTTTCTGATGTTTGCACTGTAGCATGGGCCCATCCTGATGGCTTCCTATGAATGACAGGGATATGTTTTGATATGCAGCTGTACTGACCCAATTCAGTTTTTTCTGGCCCATTCTTAGCACTGCATGTACTGTTTATAACGATGAACACTGAAAGAATAATTAAGGTGATTTCCAGGAACAAGCAGGAATGAGTCTTCACATATGGGTACGTCGGTACCGACGGAGTCTGCGTGGAAACGCTCCCCAGCGTCCAATCAGAACGCTTTTGGAAGCATCCCAACACGCCTGCGTGCTGCCTTCCCGCCTTTCCCAACTGCCTCTCCTCAGTTTTCATTTTTCCACGGAGTCAGCAGGACGTCCTCCTGTCACCGCAGAAAATTCTTCCTTTATTTTTGTTTTTTCTTGTGGTCACATCTACCTTCCCTCAACGCACCGGTACCGCCGGTGTTTTCTTTTTCTTTTCTTCTACAAATATTTCCTTTTGTGGGAAATTTTTTTCCTCTTTAGTGCCTGACAGGTTTCGGCCTGCTAGGCCTCTTCACTTTCCCTCAGGGAAATGCTAGCCACTAGAATGTGTTTTAACTGTGGCGCTTACAAATTAGTTTTAGACACCCATAATTGGTGCCTTCAATGTTTGGGACCTGTCCCTCCTGCACTACTATTTCTGCAAGAGGTTTTCAGCATTGGGCTCAACTCGATACGCCGTTCTCCTCAGACCTGAGGGTACCAGCTACATCTTCTTTTTCGCAGGATCAGGTAACCAAACAAAAGTCTGTAAAGACTAGCCAGTCCTCGGGTGGTAGATCTCATGTACATCATAGAGATGCCTTTGGGCTTGCCCCCGAGGACGTTTTGGCTTTAAAACCCCAGCGGGAAGCTTCTGTCTCCAAAGCATTAACGGGGTTTCAGGTTGTTCCCGGGCTCTTTACCTCGGTGAACATACCTGAGCCATGTCCGGTGGTGGTATCCGCTTTGAGCTGTGCCGGTACCCCGGCATCGGCAATGGTGCTGGATGAAACATTCCACACCGATGATCGAGGTCAAGCGCTCTCGGTATCTTCGGTGCCGCTAGAGCCGCTACTGACCGATCTTTCCACATCGGCCCCGGTACCGATGCTGGTATCCACATTGGTGCCCTCCAGATATGCATAGATGGACTCGCTTCTTTCGATGCCAAGTCTAGAAGCGATCTCTAGTCTGGATGACTGGGTACCGACTCGTCTCGGTACCGATTTCAGACGGTACCGAAGACGTTCTACCGATGATCAAGGTCTGCCACGTTTGGTTGCCTCGGTACCGATAGTGCCATCACAGACTGATCTTCATATATCGGTGTCACCGACGGTACTAGTCCCGATACCGGTATCAACATCAACATCGGTGTCAATACCTCCCATGCTTTCAGCCGGCTTGCTTCCTTCCATACCGAGTTTGGAATCGATCCCTAGCATGGACGATTTGCTACCGACCAGTTGCGGTACCGCTTTTCAGCGGTACCGACAACTATCTTTCAAAGATAATTTGAAGCTCCACCCCTCCAGATCTTCTATTCTACAGAATCTGAATGAACCGGTGGATGCTAGAACTAGTTCTTCAACAGATCTAGTTCTTCCTCCTCTTCCTCGAGGACTCCCCTCTGGGGAGATTTCTTTTCAAGCTTTCCTGCTTGATATGGCCAAGTCACTTGCCATTTCCATACCTGGTCAAGACCCTGCACCAGGGGATCCACAACCTATACAGATCCCCTGTAATCCACAGGAAGTCATTATGTTTTGTCCCAATGCCGCCCTAGTGGCGAAGAAGCGTCACGGTAGAGAGGGTGGACACAAAAATATTTGTAAGTGAGTTTGGCTTAAAGACAGGGCCCAGGTTTTCTTTGTAGTCCTAGTAGCCTTCTGGTAACAAAAAGCTCAAAGGAACATAATAGTCCGAGTGAAGGGAGAATAAAGGCTTTTATTTCCCCTATTGCACAAAAGGTTCAAAAGCTCAGATCTTTACAGCAACAGAAATTGTCCTTATTTCAGGTTGAAAGAAAACAAACAAGAACTGTATTTAACCTGTTAACTTCACAGTAATAACATGAGAAAACAAAGATTCACACTTTCCCCCGGCTACAGCTCTATTCCTTGTCTAAAGGCTCAAAGGCTTCCGCCTGACAGTAGCTGCAATCCATTTCAGGGTCCGAAAGGTCGTCAGCAACGTCCACCTGCATTGGTTCAAGGTCAGCGATATCTGGTAGCTTGCATTCAGGCTTTTTATACAATGTTTGCACGATGTCCCAATGTTCTGTGTTCAAAGGTAAGCCCTGGTTTTGTGTATCTCTAGACTGAGAACAGTCTCTCTTGCACACGGCTCTTTTACTGGAGAGTCTCTTACTTGATATAGGTTTGTATCCTGAAGTATAAACAGTTCTAGTAGGACAACATCCCTCTATTCCCTGTTCCTCCTGCGTCACAGCGTTCAGGAAATTATAATCAGAAAAACAGTGATTACCTTTCTTTCTTGGCTTATCCCGGCAAGGTAAGGATTGAGGCCAGTTCCTGCTGGGGTTTGGCTTTACTTGCACAATGGTAGGCTTTCGTTTCTCCCGGAGGCCTTCTGCTGGTGTTAAACCACATTCACACCAAAGCTTCCTTCTGTCTGAGCCCAGAATGTTACCTTTTAAAGAAGTTCTTTCATCTTCTTCTTGGTTACTCCATGTTATGTCCTTCAATGGTTGCTGGCCTCTGCCAAACTCAGGTCCGGGACTTTCTAGCACAGTCCTTCTGCTTCCAGGGGTAGCTCCCTTTCTGTATCTCTCCCTCTTGGTAGGCGTGTCCTCTCCACTCCTGGGATACTCGGGGCGAACTCCTTCACCTGGCTCTGCTGAGTCTGCTGAGCCTGTTCCTTTCCCCAGGACTCCTATTTCCTGGTCCTTCTCTCCCTCTTGGAAAGCCTCCCCTCTCCAGTCATCTGGGCTTTTTTTTAAAGGAACTCTTCCCTCTCTGGATTGGGTGCAGGCCGGTATTGCATCACTGGCTCTGGGGCGTGGCTCTTCAGTCCTCCAGAGGTCCCACTTGCTCCCCCTATATGGCTCCTTGTAATGCTGCAGCTGGTGTCTGCCTCTTTTTTCTAAGCTTAAAGCACTTTCTCTTGTCTGCAGAGGGTCTGCAGTACCACAGTTTCCTTTGCATCAAATCTTGCAGGATCTTTTATTTAGAACGTGGGAAACTCCTCTAACGGTATCCCCAACTTCTAGGGCAACTGATCTTCTATACAAGATGCCCCCTTCTCCAGGTTTTCAAAAGCTTCAGCTCCCTCATCATTCTCTTGTTGTAGAATCAGCAATGAGGCATGTTAAGAGTACTAAGAAGCACTCTTCTTATCCGCCAGGTCGTGAGGCTAGGACTTTAGATGCCTTTGGACGTCAAACTTTCCAGGCATCCATGTTGTCAGCAAGAATCCTTTCATATATTTTCTATATGGGATTATCTCTGGAGGAGGTCACAAAAGATCTACTACTTTTGACCCCTTTCCTTCAAGGAAAAGGGCAGATTTTTCTATGCTAGTCAATCATGCTCAAAATATTTCTAAGTTCCTTACTTGTGCTTCCCTGCACTCTTTCGAGTCTGTTAGCAGAACTTCTGCTATAGCCATAGGGGCATGACGTAGAACCTGGCTCCAAGCTTCAGACTTGGACAAATGCGTACAAGATAAACTGGGAAATGCTCCTTGCACTGGAGAGAATCTCTTTAATAAAGAGACTTTACTCCAGGCTACTCAGTTAACCACTGACACTATTGCTTTCAGAGGCTTGTCTATGCCTTCCTCTATCCCAGTTTGTAGAAAATCTACTAATAAGCTTTGTTCCCTTAATGGGAGAAGGTTTTATCCATCTTCTACCCTTCATACAGATGCTCCCAGGCAAGGGAAACAATCAACCAGGCTCAGGAAATCACAACCTCAACGGCTTCAGCAAAACCAGCAGCCGCAGGGTTGCTGATAGACTCTTCCCTGAATCCTTTTCCTGTTTGAGGTTTGGATCCTGTAGTTTGCTTCCTACCACTATTGTGATGGGGAAGATCCGTCCCTTGCTGTGCAGTCAGAGGAAACTGAAGAAAACAGCTCAGATTCTGACAGCCAGGCAATGCACGTGGCTACAGGTTGCCAAGGGAGATGTAAACAAACCCAGCCACGAGTGCAGCAGCCCCGCCCAAGCTGCAAACAAGCCCCGTGCCCTGAGTGCAATAGGATTCACCTGGGTGGAGGAGGGGCGAAGATAAAAAGCACTCATTAGAAAGCAGAGTTAGCTCAAGCTCAAGCTCAGGCTCTGGTTCAGGTGCTGATTCGAGTTCAGGCTGGAGAGGAAGTTCAAGCTGGGGAGCAAGCTCAGGATCTGGATTAGGATCCGGGAGGAGTTCTGACGGAGCAGCTGTGAATTCCTGCAGCAGAGCTAGGACAGGAGAAAACATTGGAACAGACAGAGGAACAAAGAAAGCTCAAGCTGAAAAGGTACCAAGAGTTAAAACCCACAGTGTGCAGGAAAGCTTCTCTCAGTTAAAGCCTTGGGAGGAAGGCAGCTGGAGGGAGAAGCCATGCAGGGAGCCAGCTTGGGTGTGTCCAGAAGCTCACGGGAGAGAAAGGTACAAACCTCTGAACTTTCCTAAAAGTGAAAGAGTACTGCTCAGTAAGCCTTGCAGGCAGAGGCCAGAAGGTAGTTCCTATAAGAGGAACAGTGAGAAAACTAAGCCTAATAGTTTTCTCTGGGACAATAAAGCTTTCCAGAATTCTCTTAAGGCTAAAGAGAATGTTTTGAGAACTCTGTGTGAATGCGTTCCTATGTATCCAGCGGGGGATGGGCTGGAGGATATGCAGGTTGAATACACAGATGAAGGCATAAACGATGTACCCATGGATTGTACGTTAACCATTGCAGATAATAGGGAAACACTTTGCTGAATTGAATGTTTGAAGCTAATGGTATAGCTGGAGAAAGCAAAGTGAGCATTACTGCCATTGAAAAAGAAGCCTTTATTGTTTCCTATGTAAAGGACTGTGTATTTAAAAGCTGGAAGAAAAAGATGTCATTTTTCTGCAGTTCCTGAGTTACTATTTCTTTATACCAGACGTATGGTTTTGTCCTGAGTTCATTTGTGTTTACCAAAACCCCGGGACGGGGAAATAAAACCTTATTTTGACCTTACCACTCTGTTACCTCAATTCCTTTGCCTGTGAGGTGTTTGGGACTCCATTACCCAGAGGGCCAGTGTACTACTACGCCTGCACTACCCCCACTTCCTGGCTTAGGATAGTCATCAGCTGAACCCTCTCTGCTAGCCCTAGGATCCAGGGCGGGCAACTGGTGACACTACAAGCATCTACATCAATTCCATCCTAAACTTTACATATGTCCCTCTTAAGGAGACATCCTGACTATCAGCTCCAAGAGCTTCTTAAGTTGATTATGCTTTACAGATTATACAGTTACTCCTCGTCCTCTGAACTACACAGAGGAGTAACAACTGTCAATAAGGTTGCCATGCCTTTACCTTTGACTTTTTCTCCTGTATCAGCATCTCTCATATTGCTTCAAAGATTTACTCCACCGTAAGTCTTCTTTTCAACTCTGCCACTCTTACTAAGACATTTCGTCTGTAAGAGTGATACCACTTTACTGAGGGCTTCTCCTTAAGCCCCTAGGTTTTCTTCCAGAGTTGTTTCCCCCATGCATTCTTAGTTTTTCTGGCAGCTCTCAGACAATAGTGGAGTCTTACCACTCCTACTTACGTCTCTATTCCTTTCCCAATCTTGGAACATAAGATTTCTACTGCTGCCCTATCAATAGTCAGAACTGCAGGGGCTCTTATGGGTTAGACCACTGACTTGCTGACCAAGCCACCAAGGCTTGTTCTCCAATTTCAATGGTTCTGGCCTTACCTCTAAGTCCCAGAAGGTTTTAAAACCTTTTCTGGCTATTGTTGCAGACACATCACCTTATCTTCTATCCTTAGCCTTCCCCAATCCTTGGGCTTGGCAGAGTAGTTCATGATACCTACTGGCTCTTAAACACCAGGTTTTTTTCTAATTAACCTGCAACATGCTCTCTGCATCTCTACGGAGCAGCTCTACACTATGTGGCCTTGTTAGAGAGCACATGATGTCAGATGGTTAGGAAGGGCTTTACCTAGTCATGCCTGCTGGGTTCTCCCTACCCTTACCATTTTCCATTAAAGGCTTCTTAAATAAAGGACACAGGCCTTTAATTAAGAGAATACCTAAAGAATTATCCAATTTCCTGGGTTGCTTCACATCTCCAGGGGACCCCTTCACCAGGGATGGGTTTTTCTATCAGTATAGACAATCCTTGTCTTGTCTTTTCCTTCCATCCTCAACTCTTCATGGCGTAATCCATGTTGAACACAAGAATGCACAATACCCTTTTTACCCTCATTAGGGGTACATGTGGCATTTTTATTGCATCTTTTCTCCAGCTACCTGCTGGAGTTATGGAAGGAGTCAGACTTACTATCTGCAGATTTACAACATCCTCTGCATTTTCCAGGTAGGTCTCCATTCCTGGTTACACCTGGAGTAGAGTTCTTAGAGGACTCTAGACTTCTCTTGCCAGTGAGAGAACTCCCTGGGCTTCCTATCCATACCCAGGAAGTACAGATTCTCTAACTATCTTCTCAAGCAGGTACCTCCCTTCTTGTGGTTAGATGAATCTCTCTCTCTCCACCTACCCCATGTGCGGACATGGGTATGTGTATATATATATATATGTTTACATGTATATGGACATCTGCATGCCTATGCTCATATATATATATATATATATATATATATATATATATATATATATATATATGCACATATATATATATATATATATATATATATATATATATATGCACATATATTATGAGGGATATATCTGTATTTACCTATCTATATATATGCATCGCAATATATGATAGTGGGTAGATATATGTCTATATACTATTTTCATCTGTCTACCTACCTAGATATATATATACTTATACATATATATATATTCCCCTACGAACTCGACAGATACTCTCTATCCCTTTCCATGCTGTCCCAGCATACTTAGGGTTCTCCATAATCAACCACTTCCTTTAGTAGTTGAGGGGTTTTTTGTACCATGACTTTCAGTTAGGTACACCTGAAACCCTCCATATACTTTCCTTTCCAATTAGGAGGGACTTTCTGACTCTTCAGAAGATGAGAGGCTACAATGCCTCATTACTCCTATCCTTCTTTGTTATCGGATATAGGGATCTTTGAAGCTCCCTTCTCCTATAAGAACTTTGTCCCTTAAAGTCAAAAGAGCTTCAGTTTTATCTAATAGGGACTTCCACGTTTTCCACAAAGTCCTACCTCATTGAACTATCCCAGTTCCACTGGGATTGTTTCTTCTCACCCTAAGGGTTCTGACCTCAACCTATTTTTTTGTGCAGTTATCTACCTCTCCTTACATTGAGGTACTCCCTGGGGATATTCTGTTGGTTCATATCCACAAATCCACATGAACCTCCATATACCCCTTTACAATATCACCAGGTGAGGTCCATGTTGGTTTATTGCTCTCAATATTACCACTAAATATCACCTGCACAGAGACTCCTATCTAGGCATCCTGTTTGGTCCTGCTGTTCCACAGCACATCTTTTTAGTTCAACTCCTACCCTCCATCCCTAGGATGCCTGGAATTTTGGCAAAATAGCATGGCTCTCAGATTCACAACATGCTGGGACTCCTTCAGGCATCTTAGCTTGGGAGACCCCATATGTGAAGACTCATTCCTGCTTGTTCCTGGAGATAGCACAGTTACTTACCTGTAACAGGTGATCTCTGGAAACAGCAGGAATAAGTCTTCACAACCCACCCACCTCCCCTAGGAGTTGCATTTCTAGATCTCTATCTTTCCCTTTCTCTCTCTCTCTCTTTGTCTCAGCTTTAAAACTTAACTGAGGAGAGGCAGTTGGGAAAGGCGGGATGGCAGCATGCAGGCGTGTTGGGATGCTTCCAAAAGCGTTCTGATTGGACGCTGGGGAGCGTTCCTGCGCAGACTCCGTCGGTACCGACGTACCCATATGTGAAGACTTATTCCTGCTGTTCCCAGAGATCACCTGTTACAGGTAAGTAACTGCTTTCATCAGATGCCATGTATGTTTTGCTGCAGGGTCTGTCAGCACAAACATCTCACTTTCCACTTGCTTTTACAATAGCTTTGGTGCCCTTAGATAACCTTACAGTGTTATGGGCAGGCAACAGACTAGTATATGTAGTCTGGGTTGAATGACCTTATCTGCTTCATCAGTATTAATGTGTTGTTTGCATGAGTACCACACTGTCAGTATGCGCATCAGCTTAGGAGATGTATGTTTTTCCAGCGGAGGCATGGCCGCACGGAGACGGGAAGCATTGCAAATGTCTGTCTAATCAGAATACTGCGAGCATGGGGACGTACAGACCATTTGCTGCATTTACCCATGTTCCATTATAGCCATGAGGGCCTGTGTTTCCCCAGATGTGTTGTTCGTGTCATACTGGAAACATATATCTCCCTGATTTTGGAACTGTGGGTGCATCTATCTCTGTGAATATGGAATAGGGTATATTATGTGCCCGTTTTCACTTTTGATGTTTCTGCTGGCCAGACATGGATGTTGTAGAATTGGGTTCTAGGTGGATTACAATAATACACACATAATAAAAAAAACATAAAATGCCATGCATAATAAAATCACATAAAATACCAAATTAGCACAACATAATCATAGAAAAAGAATTATTCATTAACATGTACAGTTTATGCTATATCACATCTGCAAATGCTTGCTGAAGTAAATGAGATTTTAAATGCTTGCAAAATAAAAAAAAAATCTGTCATTACCCTAAAATTAGCCGGTAAAGCATTCCACAGATTAGGAGCAACCATAGCAAACATGCACTCTCGCAGTATACTAAAATGCACCTACCTATGAGAAGGAATATCCATTAACACTGTACTCGTGGATCTCAGAGCATGCACACAAACATGTGGGATTGGTAAGAATCCTGAAAAGCTCCCTGTTAATAGTAATCTGTAAACTGTCATTCAAAGTAACCACAACATCTGAGGATTTCAGGGTATCCAATATAATGCAAATGTTTATAAAGGGCTCCAGGGGTGATCAGGGAAACTACAGATGATGAAGCTATAATAAAAACACAAAAGGACTGACTCTCTAGACAGACATGGCTTAATGGGAATGTGTCAGCATGGGTTTAGCAAAAGCCAATCTTGCCCTATCAATTATTTACATTTGTTCGAAGGAGTAAACAATTGAGTAGATAATGATGAGCTGGTTGCTACAAAGGAAATGAAGATCAGCACTGAGAAGTCAAAGTCACCACCTTTACAGTTGTGCTGGTATTTTAGAAACAGCTCTTCTAAAAGTGGAATCATTTCTAAAATATGAATAAGGAGGTGCAGCAATGCATGGGGAAGTCTAGCCTCATGCAGTGGGAGCAGCCATTTTACAAATTTACATGTGTGAAGAATTGATGGAGGAAACCTGATTACTTACACATGTAAGGACCGGCACTTGCATGTGCAGCTGTGCCGGTTTGCAAACCTAGACATGCAGATGCTCTTAGCTGCTTCGAGGAGGAAATAAACACAAAGAGGCCAATTCTGTATTGGCCGTCCAGCCCGTTTGGCCGATCAGAGGTAGCCCCGATTCTGATCCCATGGACACGTCTAGCCCCCCCCCCCACGGGATCAGAATCAAATCTAGCGGCCTGGATTCCCATCTAGCACAGCCAGGCCCCTGAATGGAGCTGCAGTGCCATGGCGTCCCATCGCCATGGCACCGTAGCTCCATTCAGGAGCCACGATCACCAGCCGCCAGAGAAAACGTCCTTTCCCCACAGCCCGACCCTTTGTCTGGCCTCTCATGGCCAGGTTCGGGCTGCGGGGATCCCCCTCACCCCTCACCTCTTGTTTCCATCTGACGCTGTGGTCCCCCGATGTTCAGGGGGACTTATTCCACCTCTGAAGTGGAATAAGTCCTCTGTCTCTGTGGCTAGTGGCTAGACATGCAGGGCCGACCTCAGAATCGACCTGTACGCCCAGGGTCACTCTCCGCCAACTACCTGCCCTCACTCCACCTCTGTCCCGCCCTTCCCTCCCACAAACAGTGCTCCCTGTACAAATCACCTGTTCGGATGGGGAGCTCTGTACCCGGCAGACTACCCAGCCATTTAGCAGGCCTGGACGTCTGGATCGGACGTCTAGACACACTAAATGGTATTCAGAATGACCCTGATGGGATTTAGGAGAATATTTACTTTCATCCCTCCCGCATTGCTGGAAGATGTAGTAAAAGCTGTTATGTAATTGGTTTAAAAAAGGTTTGGACAAGTTTCTGGAGGTAAGGGCCATAAACTGTTATTGAAGAGGACACGGGAAATCCACTGCTTTCTGCGGGACAAGCGTGGTGGAACCTATGTACTTTTTTTGGGAACCTGCCAGGTACTTGTGACCTGGATTGGCCACTGTTGGAAACAGAATACTGGGCTTAATACTGGGCGTACTGGTCTGATCCAGTATGGCATTTATGTTTTTATGGGAACACTTTTATAATAGCTATTTGTGTGAGGGAGCAGGTGTAAAATCCAGATGCAAACAATTTTGGGCTTCCAGTGCATTCCCTGTATGAAATGGGGAATGAATGTAATTTGTCGTAATGGTCGTTTTGTTATGATGTAAACCGCGCTGATTCTAAATAGCGCGGTATATAAGAAACTGTAATAAATAAAATAAATAAATATAGATTTTATCCCGCCACAGTTATGCCCCGTGCAATTGTGTGCGGTATGGATATCGATGTGTAAATTGGATCCTTTCTAGAATGGCCATTTATATGTGGATACGATTTACACTCTAGATGCCTGATTATACACATGTAAATCCTAAGAATTAGGCTTCTGAGTGCATACTAATTGGAGGGAAGTTTTCAGATCAGGGAATTTACTCAGCTAATTATTTTGTTACCAGGGCAAGTTCCTTTCAGAATTCCCCTGTGGCGTGCAAATGTTAACGCATATGTTGCCCCTCATGGTCTCTTGTTTTTGCTGTACAGGAGATGGGGGTACAACATCTGGGAGAAAACACAGTCTACCTTGAGGTTTACCCCCCTGGGACCAGCTTAGTTGGGAGGCCTTTGGTTTCTAAGGATCCCA
The DNA here is from genome assembly GCA_033557465.1 of Ichthyophis bannanicus. Taxonomy (NCBI): domain Eukaryota; kingdom Metazoa; phylum Chordata; class Amphibia; order Gymnophiona; family Ichthyophiidae; genus Ichthyophis; species Ichthyophis bannanicus. The sequence goes on from CM066031.1 coordinate 449,555,575, forward strand.
TCTCTCTTTACCACTCCCACCTAATCCCAGTCCTATTCAGGCTATGCAATAATATTCACGTTAAATTCATATTCTGCTTGATTGAGCACACACATGGAGCAATGTCCAGCCTTATTGCAGATACTCTCTAAGCCATGAGAAATAACATTATAAAGCATATGTAGCCTTCTTGTGGTTGAGTGATTCATCTTGACTTTGAGGTTAATTTCATAATCAGATGTTTAATTTAAGGCACTCAAAATGACAACTTTTTTCATAAAATACTAGTGTAAGTGATTGAAAACATTTCTGAAGTTAAGGCATAGACATCTGCACCAGTCCTAGAGCTGCTGTAAATGCCGATGCCTACATTTATTAGGAGTGCAGATAAATCACAAGATTTCAGGCCAATATTCAAAGGCCTTATGCTCCTGAGAGTTATGCTCCTAAATTGGCCTCTCTGAACATTTACTAGAGTTGAGTATCTAAATATTTTCTGAAAATTTCTCTAAACTCCTAAAGTTAGGAGCATAAAAGGTGGGTGGCAACAGGGGCGTATTTAGGGCAGGGGAAAAAAGTTATCAGGTTAGCACTGATTTTCAGCGCTAGTCACCTAAATTAGGCTCATAAATAGAGGCAAATGAAAGGCAGGCCTAAAATTTAGGAGCATAACTTTTAAGCCCCTAAATTAGATGAGTTTTCAGTTGAAAATAGGGCACACATTTAGGAGGCTAACTTAGGAATCTAAATTTAGGAGCTCATCTTTTTTTGAACATCGGTCCATTTATAATTTGTGTGTACTTTGGTGCTGTGCCAACACTGTGCCCATGTGATTTTTCACAGTGAAAATATATGTCATCAGGGTAACACACACACTTATAGCAACAGCATCATTTTCACACATAAATCACTAAAATACCCGTGATTTATGTGCATCGATAATGTGTAACTTTAGAAGGCTCCTTATAAAATTCCCCCTTAGAGCCCGATGCAAGAAGGGACACATCCAGGCCGTACGGACATCCAGGAACAGGACGGGGCAAGAACATACCCGATTCTGCACCCCAGGAGCTAGATATTCCCGCGGTTGCAGGAAGAGGCATGGAGACGGCCTGGCATGCCCCTGAATCCCTGCGGCAGCACAGCCAACCTTCCCCATGCTCCTGCTGGTGTGCCGGTGCCATGGTGTCCCATCGCCATGGCACCAGGACACCCAGCAGGAGTGCCAAAAACCTGCCAGCCTGCTACCACACCTTTCCACGACGCCCGACCCTCGGCGGGACCTGCCAGAGCTGGGTCCTGGTAGAGGGGACCCAGCTGCTGCTGCCACTGCACTTCTGGGGGGCTGCCAGGACCGATCACTGCAATCGCTGTACCTTATTCCACCTCTGAGATGAAATAAGTGACACAGCTAGCCTCCAGACGCAGGATGTACAGGACCGTATCCTGAATCGGGCCTGACATCCCTGTGTATAGCCCCTTCCTCGCCCCGCCTCTGTCTCGCCCCCATCCAGTGCTCCCCATACAAAGGCCCTGTATGTATGGTGAGCCTGGATGGCGGGACTGCAGATCCCACCAGGATGTACAGCCCCGCTATTCGCCTTTCCGAATCGGGCCCTTACTGTATGGATTTTATCCTAAATCCACACGTTCTCTGGTAAGATCTGAAAGTTAATTTAAAATTAACCATGAATTCCTTGTCCTGTTTACACAGAATATCTAAGCCTGAAATTGTAAAGTAGTGGCATGCGAATTAGAGCTTGCCCTGCAATCTTTTCATAGTAGCTTTGACGGGTTTTTTTCTGAAGGGCCATTAAATGAAGGCATGAGTGTCTTCTTTCTGAGAGGTAACCTGGCTTTTTCCCTGTTGTGCAACCATGACAACAGAAGAGGTACCTAGAGTGAAAGCTGTCACACAGACTGCACTAATTAATCCAATTCTACAGTTTTCCATATCCTTAAGTGTTCACTAACATACATTTTTTATGAGTAGGCAAGTTGTCAAGCGCAGGATGCCCATTGGAAAGGTACAAAAAGGCATCTATTTTATGCTTATTTAAATAAAGGCTTAAATAAATAGGTAATAAAGAGGATCTCAGAACATACAGAATTACATATGGCACTTAAATTTGCTGCTAGAAATATCTCCCGATTGTAATCATCATTCCAGACTTTCCCAAACTGATTGATCTTATAATCTCGGTCTTTTTTCAAAAATTGCAAATTGATGTGCCAGTAATTTCAAAACTGAATCCCAAAAGCCTCTGTCCCAACTCAAGTTTCACTATGTCAATCTGCTTCAGGGGTTTGCTTGATCATCGGCATCAAGAGGACACTTCAACTTGACAAAACAGTGTCTTGTATTTCAAACACTACATCCACCATATTTATGTAGACCTGCTCAGGGAAACACGGGATGGAGGAATGGACTGGAGTGAAGTAGTAGAGGAGACAGCATGGAAGAATAGCCTCTGGCTCTGTTCAAATCCAGGCTAAAACTCCACCTTTTCAAGGCCGTTTTTGAATTCTCCTGTTTACCCCTAGATTTACCCTAGTCCCTAGTTGTTGAGCTGTCTGTCTTGATTAGATTGTAAGCTCTGATGAGCAGGGACTGCCTCTTATATGTATATATACAGCGCTATGTATGCCTTGTAACACTACACAAATTATAAATAGTAGTAGTAGTAGTCGCCTAGTGATTAGAGAAGGGATCTGAGAGCCAGGTAAGCCAGGTCCAAATTACACTGTCACTCCTTGTGATCTTAGGCAACTCACTACACGTTACATTGCCCCAGGTGGAAAATTAGATTGTAAGCCCTCCGGGGACAGAAAAATGCTTTTTGTACCTGAATGTAACTCGCTTTGAATTCCCTTTCCTTTTGCATCAGAAAAGTAACAACATCATGCTTAACAATTAGGAACACTCAAATTTCAAAGGCACACTTTTCATATAATATGCATCGATAGCAGCTGGAACGCGCCAAAAGGGTCTCTTATTACTACAGTAAAACACGTTGAAAGCATCATCGTGTATAATCTCTGAAAATCACAATCCCACTCACTATCCAGCAGCAGCTTAAGAAACATTCCTGTGCTAAAATTGCAAAATAGAAAGTAAACCTCATTTTTATTGGAGAACTGTCCAGGAGCCAATTTAAAGTGGTTTAAGCTGTCTCTCTGCACTCAAAAAAAAAAAGTTTTTCTATCAATATCAGATCCATTGTTTTCTATTGATCAAGGTGGCAATTAAAAAGCTCAAATGTCCTTTTAAGCTATAAACATACTGATAAAACACAGGTATCTAGATAATGCTGCACCATTCATTTTCTTCACAGAGTCCTTTGGGTTGAATAGCTTTTAACTTGAAGATCCGTGAGACAGATGTGCCTTTTACGATTCCAAAGAGGTTTATCCACAAATGATAAATCTGATTACACAGAAAATTTACAGGTGGACGTCTACAACCACGCGTCAGCTATCTTTTGTGGTGTATGTTATTCTATGGCCTTGCCACAGATTTTATGTTGGCAGAAAAACACACGTGATGAAAGCAAGTCTCATGGAGCATAAATCTACAATTCACAGTGGAAATTTTACAGCTTCCTTGGTAGCCCATTGGTATCCCACAAGTTGATCATGTGTGGGAAGATCTTTGATGGTTTATTACTGAGCAAAGTATGGAAAGGAAAGAAGGTGACAAATGCTGTTCTCACACGGAGGGAACCATTTTGCATCTTTAAGTTAAGTTATTCAACCCAAATGATCCAATGAGAAATGGAATGATACAGTGCTATCTAGGTGCCTGGGTTTCATCAATTTGGTTATACCTTAACAGAATATTTGAGCTTATTAAATTGGCACCTTGACTGATAGTATTTCACAGATACATAGACATAGAAACATGATGGCAGAAAAAGACCATACATCCTATCCAGTCTGACTTTCCATATCAACTACTATAGTCCTTTTTTATCTTTAGACATATTTTGTGTTTGTCCCATGCTTTCTTGAATTCAGATAAAGTCCTTGTCTCCACTGCCTCTACTGGGAAACCATTCCATGCATCTACCACTCTTTCTGTAAGGAAATATTTCCACATATTACTCCTGAGTCTCAGGGATGGCCCTAGAGTTGGTCCAAAGTGTTGGAGCACCTCAAGCTTTACACCCCCTCTGGCTATCAGTATCTTTTATTTAGCTTTGTATGGCCTGATGTTGCTGCCCTGGGTGACCGCCTAGTTTGCCTAGTGGTTGGGCCAACCCTGTTGAGTCTATCCACTTTCACCTTCATCCTGTGCCCTCTCATTGCAGAGCTTTCTTTCAACTGAAAGAAGCTCTCCTCCTGTGCATTTTTGCTATAGAAGTATTTAAATGTCTCTATCATAGCTCCTCTCTCCTGTCTTTCCTCCAAAGTATACATATTGAGATCTTTAGGTCTTGTCTGCATATCCTTATGACAAAGCCCACCGACCATTTTGGTAGTCACCCTGCACTGTTTCCCTCCGTTTTATATCCTTTTGAAGGTGTGATCTCCAGAACTGCATACAATACTCCAAATGAGGTCTGACCAAAGACTTATACTGAGGCACTATCACCCCCTTCTTCCTGCGGGCCATAACCTCTCCCTATCTACCCAAGCATCCTTTTGGCTTTTGCCATCTTCTTTTCTACCTGTTTAGCCACCTTAAGATCATCAGGTCCCGTCCAGGTCCCGCTCTTTTTTCATGGACAGATGTGCTTTGCTCCATATACTATATCACTCCCTTGGATTTTTGCAGCCCAAATGTATGACCCTGCATTTTTTAGCATTAACAATCAAGATAAGCATCATTTTTTCCTACTTTTCTTTTTTGAATACAGAGACAGTTTAAACTGCTCTAAATTGGTTCCTGGACCATTCTCCAATAAAACTAAGGTTTACTTTTTAATTTACAGTTTGAGCCCAGGAATGCAATTAAATTGCTGCTGGAAAGTGAAAAGTAGTGTGGCTTTCACAGATTACACATGATGATGATTCCAATTATTTTTAGTAGTCAGGGAACCCTTGGGAAAATTTCAGCTGCCGTCAATGTATATTTACATGAGGCATGTGCCTTTGAAGTTTGAGAGCCCCCTAATTGTTGTCAAGCATGACAATACTGCATTTCTGATATAACACTGTGTTGCTTTGAACCTGTCTAAATAAATATGGAAGATGCACCTGTAGGATTTGAAATGCAAGATGCCGTTTTGTCAAGTTGAAGAGTTCCCTTGATACTACGGATGAAGCAGTTTGACATAGCGAAACTCAAGTTGATTCAGAGGCTGTTGGGATTTACTTTTGAAATTGCTGATGCACTGATAAGTATCTGTTTTTCTTTTCATTTGCAATATTTGAAAAAAGACCAAAAAGAAAAGAAAAATTATAAGATTGATCAACTTGGAGAGGCCAGATCGATAATTACAATCAGAAGCTATATCTAGCAGTGACTAAGTGCTGCATAAAGCACTTAAAGTCACTGCCGTTTCTAATTGAAATCAATGACTGCTTCATGGAGCTCCTGATTCAGCAACTGGTATCAGTGGGAGCTATTTTGAACCTTAGTGGAACACAAGATCGAGTCTGAGAGGTGTTGGTGTTGGGGCCACTTGGCAATAGTGATCATAATGTGATCAATTTGATTTAATAAATGGGAGGTGGGGGCAGCAAGGAAATCTATTGTACTAGCATTTAACTATGATAAAATGAGGAAAACTGGAAAAAGCTAAAAAGGGCAGCTGTTACGCTGGAGAGTTTAAACAGGCCTGAACATTGTTTAAAAATAGCATCTTTGAAGTCCAGCCCAGATATATTCCATGCTTTAAAAAAGGTAGAAGGAATGCCAGTAAGCGTAGTTACTCACCTGTAACAGGTGTTCTCCAGGAGCAGCAGGAATCAGTCCTCACATATGGGTGACGTCGGCGCCGACGGAGCCCTCGTGTGGAGCATTTCCCCAGCTTTCAAAGAAAGCCTTTGGGAATGCAGCGCACATGTGCAGTCCCCTTCCTGCCCAAGGGTGCCATCTTGCTCAGTCTGATGACATAGCTAAAAGACAGCAAAAATCAAAATGAAGGATAGGACTGCAACTCCAGGGAAGGAGGGAGGGTCGTGAGGACTGATTCCTGCTGCTCCTGGAGAACACCTGTTACAGGTGAGTAACTACGCTTTCTCAAAGACCAAGCAGGAAGTCAATCCTCACATATGGGACTCCCCAGCTCTAGGCTACTGTGAACCCAGAGCTGAAAAATGGCTCCCTCTCAAGAGCCTCAGCATCCATGATAAGAATTTTCTCTGAGAATGCACCCCATATGGTAGCCTAACACAAAGGGCCGGAGGGTAGGAGTTGCCTAAACCTCAAAGAGATTACGGAATACCACCTGGCCGAAAACACTGTCCCGCCGGGACTCTCTCTCCAGGCAGTAATGGGCTGCAAAAGTCTGGCTTGAAGACCAAGTTGCAGCCCGGCAGATGTCTGCCAACCGAACAGAGCGGAGATGAGCTACTGACGTGGCTTTTGCCCTGACACGGTGGGCCGTGACCCAACCCTGCAAGGGGAGGTCAGCTGCCCTGTGTGCCCAGGTGATGCAATCTGCTACCCAAGTGGACAACGTAGGTTTGGAGACAGGTAACCCCATCCTATTAGGGTCAAACGAGACGAAGAGCTGAGTAGCCCTTCGATGCTCTCGCGTACATTCGATATAAAAGGACAACGCCCTTTTACAGTCCAGGGTATGCAAGATTGTCTCAGCCCGGCTGGCATGCGGCCTGGGAAAGAAGGTTGGAAGAACCATAAGAACATAAGATATGCCATATTGGGTCAGACAAGGTCCATCAAGCCCAGTATTCTGTTTCCAACAGTGGCCAATCTAGGTCATATGTACCTAGCAGTTTCCCCAAGGGACACAGGTTCCACAATGCTTGTATTGGTTCAAGCACTGATATCCTGAGTCACTTCTTAATAATGGTTTATGGACCTTTCCTCCAGGAACTTGTCCAAAACTTTTTTAAATCCAGCTACACTAACAGCCTTTACTACATTCTCCGGTAACAAATTCCAGAGTTTGATTACACGTTGAGTGAAAAAATATTTTCTTTTATTAGTCTTAAATAGTTTACCCTGTAGCTTCATTGCATGTCCCCTAGTCTTTCTATATTCTGATAAGGTAAACAATCGATCTACGTTTACCCGCTCCACTCCGTTCATTAATTTATAGACTTTCCAGGTTAAAGAGCCCTAACCTTTTTAGCCTTTCTTCATAGGAGTATCCTTCCATCCCCTTTACCATTTTGGTGGCTTTTCTCTGAACCTTTTCTAAAATCGCTATATCCTTTTTAAGATACGGCGACCAGAATTGCACACAATATTCAAGGTGCGGTCTCACCATGGAACGATATAGAGGCATTATAATATCTTTTGTTTTATTTTCCATTCCTTTCCTTATCATACCTAGAATTCTATTTGCTCTCTTGGCCGCTGCTGCACACTGGGCCAAGGGTTTTAACATGCTATCCACAATGACGCCTAAATCTTTTTCCTGGGTGGTAGTTCCTAATGTGGAACCTTGCATCGTGTAACCATAGTTTGGGTTGTTCTTCCCTAGGTGCATAACCTTGCACTTGTCCACATTAAATTTCATCTGCCATTTTGATGCCCAGTCTTCCAATTTATCAAGATCCTCTTGCAATTTTCCACAATCGTCTTGGGTTTTAACAACTTTAAATAGTTTTGTGTCATCTGCAAATTTGATAACCTCACTCCTTATTCCACTTTCCAGGTCATTTATGAATATGTCAAAAAGCAGCGGACCCAGCACAGATCCCTGGGGTATACCACTATTCACCTTTCTCCATTGGGAAAATTGGCCATTTAGCCCTACCCTCTGCTTTCTATCTTTTAACCAGTTCCAGATCCACAATAGTACACTGCCTCCTATCCCATGACTCTTTAGTTTTGCCAAAAGTCTCTCATGAGGGACCTTGTCAAAGGCTTTCTGAAAGTCCAGATACACAATATCAACTGACTCACCTTTGTCCACCTGATTATTCACTCCTTCAAAAAAACATAACAGATTAGTAAGACAAGATCTTCCTTGTCTAAAGCCATGTTGGCTGTCTCCCATTAGGTCATGACTATCTACATGCTGAGTAATTTTATTCTTTATGATGGTTTCTACCATTTTTCCTGGTACTGATGTCAGGCTCACCGGTCTGTAGTTTCCCGGATCACCCCTGGAACCCTTTTTAAAAATTGGTGTTACATTGGCGATCCTCCAATCTTCAGGTATTAGAGATGATTTTAATGATAGTTCACAGATTACTAATAGCAGGTCTGCAATCTCATATTTCAGTTCTTTCAACACCCTTGGATGTATACCATCCAGCCCAGGTGATTTGCTACTCTTCAGTTTATCTAATAGTTGTAATACATCTTCCCGATGTATCGATATTTCCTTCAATTCTTCTGCACCTTTAAATACCACTTCAGTCATGGGTAACATCCCTACATCTTCCTCAGTTAAGACCAAAGCAAAGAATTCATTCAGTCTCTCCACTATCGCCTTGTCGCCTCTTAGTGCTCCTTTAATCCCTTAATCATCTAATGGACCAACTGACTCTCTCACAGGTTTTTTGCTACGAATGTACTTGAAAAGGTCTTTACTTCACGTTTTTGCTTCCGCAGCAAGCTTCTTCTCAAATTCTCCCTTTGCCTGCCTTATCAATGCCTTGCATTTGACTTGCCAGTGCTTGTGCTGTTTCCAGGTTTTGTCATTTGGCTCTTTTTTCCATTTCCTGAAAGATGCTTTTTTGGCAACAACAGCCTCTCTGACCTCACCTTTAAACCATGCTGGCAGGTTTTTGGACTTCCTTCCACTTTTCTTAAAGTGTGGAATACAGCTGGTCTGGGCTTCCAAGATAGTATTTTTCAACAACAGCCAGGCCTGATGTACGTCTTTAACCTTTGCAACTGCTCCTTTTAGTTTTTTCTTAACTGTTTTCCTCATTTTATCATAGTCTCCCTTTCAAAAGTTAAAAGGTAGTACTGTGGATTTCCTTACTATCCCTCCTCCACTAATTAAATCAAAGGCGATCATGCTATGATCACTATTGCCAAGTGGCCCCAACACCCTTATCTCTTGCACTAGATCTGGTGTTCCACTAAGGACTAGGTCTAATATGGCTTCCCCTCTGGTCGGTTCATGAACCAGCTGCTCCAAGAAGCAGTCATTTATTTCATCTAGGAAGTTTATCTCCCTAGCATGTCCTGACGTGACACTGACCCAGTCGATTCCGGAGTAGTTGAAATCACCCATTATTTTTACTGCGCTGTAATTTTTTTTAGCTTCCTTGATTTCTTTGAACATTTCATCATCCATTTGGTCATTCTGGCCAGGCGGTCGATAGTACACCCCCACTGCCATTGCCTTCCCCTTTTACATGGAATTTCAATCCATATAGATTCTACAGCAGATTTTGTTTCCTGCAAAACTTTAATCCTTTCTGACTCAATGCCCTCTCTAACATAGAGAGCAACCCCTCCACCAATTTGATCAGCTCTATCATTACGATATAGTTTGTACCCAGGTATCACAGTGTCCCACTGGTTGTCCTCCTTCCACCATGTCTCTGAGATTCCAATCATATCTATCCTCTCATTTAGTGCTATATATTCTAACTCTCCCATCTTATTTTTTAGACTTCTAGCATTTGCATGCAAGCATTTTAGAGAATGTATTTTATTCATATTGATTTGGCTATTGTTAGACAAGGGTAATTTGGGATCTTTAAGCTCTGTCTGCTCCGTACTTGAGGGCATTTGGGCTAGTTTACTCTTTTGTGGAACCTCTCTGCTTTTGGTAGTATTCTTCAAAGATACATTCTTCCGAACCATCTGCTCTTGGGCGACTGTCGGCTCTCCCCTAATATCTAGTTTAAAAGCTGCTCTATCTCCTTTTTAAAGGTTAATGCCAGCAGCCTGGTTCCATCCCGGTTAAGGTGAAGCCCATCCCTTCGGAAGAGCCCCTCCTTTCCCCAGAATGTTCCCCAGTTCCTAACAAATCAAAAACCACCTCCTGATTGAGGAGGAAAGAGGAGACCACTTTTGGGAGGAACTTGGGATGGGTCCGTAGGACCACCCTCTTCCTATAGAACTGCGTGTACAGTCTGTCAGAAACCAGAGCTTGTAGTTCACTCACACATCTGGCCGAGGTAAGAGCCACCAGGAAGAGCGCTTTCCAAGACAGGAAGCGCAAATGGCAAGTAGCCATCGGCTCAAACGGTGGGCGAGTAAGTTGCTGCAAGACCATATTCAAATCCCACTCAGTCGCCGGTGGACGAACCGGAGGCTTGAGTAGAAGCAGACCTCTGAGAAATCCGGACACCAAGGGGTGAACCGACAGACTGTCCTTCCACCGGTGAGTGGTGCGCTGACATAGCACTGAGGTGGACCCGAACAGAGTTAGACTTAAGCCTAGGTCTGAAAGGTGTAGTAGATATGCAGTACTACTGGCACAAGGCAAGAGAAAGGATCTTCATTGCGCTGAGCACACCATACCGTAAACCTACGCCACTTGAGGGCATAGGACTTTCTGGTGGACTGCCTCAAGGCTAAGACCACCTCCTCAACCTCCTTATGTAGAAGAAAGGGAGCTAGCACTATCCTTTCAGCAGCCAGGCCATCAGATTGAGGGACCTGAGATTGGGGTGCAGAAGGGAACCCTGCTCTTGAGACAGGAGATCGTGTTGCAGCCCCAGAGGGAACGGAGCTTCCACTGCCAACTGCAGAAGAAGTGGAAACCACGGCTGCCTCTGCCATCTTGGGGCTACCAGAATCACCGAGGCCTTGTCCCGTATGATCTTGAACAGAGTTCGTGGCACCAGGGGCGTAGGAGGAAATGCATACTGGAGGCCCGTAGACCAAGAGATCAGAAAAGCATTTGCTGCCATCCTCAGGGGATGTGGCTGTCTGGAGCAAACCCTGGGCAGCTGACAGTTTAGTGGATTGGCAAAGAGATTGATGGATGGAATTCCCCAGCGGAGGAAGATCTGCTGGACCACCAATGGATTGAACTGCTATTCATGGGGCTGGAGAATCCTGCTTAGTTTGTCTGCTAGGAAGTTTTCCTGACCAGGTAGATAAACCTCTTTGAGAAACATGCCTTGTCTGACCGCAAAGGAGCAAAGGTCCAGTGCCCCTGACATAGGAGCCTGGACCCTGTGCCTCCTTGTTTGTTCACGTAGAACATTGCTACCTGATTGTCCGTCTGAACTAGGACAGACTGTTGAGAGAGAGCATGGCAGAAGGTTTGCAGAGCTAAGCAGATTGCTCGCAGCTCTAAAAGGTTGATCTGCTGTGTGGCCTCCCGAGGGGACCACAGGCCTTGAGTGTACATGCCTTGGCAATGTGCACCCCAGCCCTTTAAGGATGTATCTGTCGTCAGCACCCTGGTGTGTGCTGGAGCCTGAAAAGGTACACCCTTGAGAAGGTTTGGCAGATGTAGTCACCACTGTAAGGAGTTCAGAAGTCGTCTGGACACCTTTACTCTGTCTCAAAGGTCGCTGGTGGCTTGTGTCCACTGATCTCTGAGGCACCATTGAGCAGCCTGCATGTGCAGACGGGCATTCAGGGTCACATGTACAGTGGATGCCATGTAGCCCAGAAGCCGCAGGTAGTGCCTGGCTGAAACATGAGAATTGCTTTGGAACTGGTTGGCCAGCTCCATCAGTCTGTGGGCCCTGTCCTTGGGCAAGTAAGCTCTTGCCTGAAGGGTGTCTAGTCTCGCCCCTATAAACTCTAGGTTCTGAGAGGGGAGCAAAGTGGACTTTGTGTAGTTTATGACAAAGCCCAGATGCTGAAGACTGGTCCCTGATTAGCCAGTCGTCCAGGTATGGGAAGACAAAAATCCCCTGATTTCTGAGAAAAGCCGCCACCACCGCCAGGCATTTGGTGAAAACCTTGGGGGCAGAGGTCAGGCCAAAGGGAAGCACCCTGTACTGAAAGTGGTTTCCTCCTACCACAAATTTGAGATATTGTCTGTGGTCTGGATGGATGAGGATGTGAGTATAAGCATCCTTTAGGTCTAAGGAGCATAGCCAGTCTTCCTGCTGGAGGTAGGGCAGCAATATCCCAAGGGTAAGCATCTTGAACTTTTCCCTCTCCAGAAACTTGTTCAGATTTCACAAGTCTAGGATAGGTCTGAGGCCTCCTGTTCTTTTTGGTACTAGGAAGTACCTGGAGTAGAAGCCTTGTCCTTTCAGATGGTGTGGCACCAGTTCCACCGCCTGTTCCCTTAAAAGACTTGCCAACTCCTGATGGAGGAGGTTCCTGTGTAGAGGGAGTCTTGGAGGCTCCCCTGGATAGCAGGAGGGGGGTAGCTGGTGGAAATGGATCATATAGCCCTTCTGGACTATGCTCAGTACCCAGGTATCCCCTGTGATGGCTGGCCACCTGTAGGCATACAGGGTCAGCCGACCCCCTGTGCTGAGTGGAGCCACCGGCGGAAGAGAGGCTATGCTGTGGGAGTCAAAAACCCCCTCCCTGCTGTGCAGGAGCCGGAACTGGCGGCTTGGGGGTTTTCTGCCTACGCGGCCCATGCCCCTGCCCCTGCCCCTTGGCCATCTGGCCCTGTTGGGGAGCTGGAGAGGCCTGATACTAAGGGTAGGTTTTGTAGGCAGCACCCTTCCTCGGGAAAAAGGGCTTCTTTCCCGAGCCCTTCTTTTTATGAGAAGGGGCAGAGGTTTTTCTGGACAGTCTATGAAGACAACAGAGGTGTGAAGATTGGTGGAAGACTCATCAACAACCTTCGCTATGCTGATGATACTACATTACTGGCTGAAAGTGAAGATGATCTGAAACATTTTCTTCTCACAATCAAAGATCATAGTCTCAAAATGGGCCTGCACCTTAATGTAAAGAAGACAAAGATCATGACAACTGGCATAATCAACAGGTTCATCATTGAAGGAGAAGAAATTGAAATTGTGAACAACTTCAACCTACTTGGATCAACTATCAATAAAGAAGCAACAAGCAGTCAAGAAATCAGACGACGCATTGCTCTAGGCAGAATGGCTATGAAAGACCTAGATAAGATTCTCAAGAGCAGAGATGTCTCTCTCCATACAAAGATTCGACTTGTTCAGGCCATGGTATTTTCAATAACATCATATGTTCACGGCTTTGACCCGGTGAAAAGCGGTATATAAATACAGTTAAATAAATAAATGTGAAAGCTGGACAGTGAAAAAGACAGACAGGAAGAAAATTGATGCCTTTGAATTATGGTGCTGTCGGTGAATACTGTGTATACCATGGACTGCCCGAAGAACAAACCAGTTGGTACTAGAGGAGATCAAATCTAAGCTTTCTTTAGAAGCTCAGATGACAAGACTTCGACTTTCATACTTTGGACACATCATGCGAAGAGAGAGATCATTAGAGAAAGACATCATGCTTGGCAAGATAGAAGGTCAACGCAAAAGAGAAAGGCCAGCAATGAGATGGATCGATACAATAACAGCAGCTACGGGTACTAGTCTGTCAACAATGAGCTGCCTGACTGAAGACCGAACACAATTTAGGATAGCTATCCAGAGGGTCGCCATGAGTCGACTCCGACTCGACGGCACTTAACAACAACAACAACTTGTCCTGGTGAGAGTCTCGGTCTCGATTTCTGCAGCCTTCTCCATCATGGGTTTGCCAAATAGGTTGTCACTTTGGCATGGGACGTCGACCAACTTGTCCTGTACCCATGACTCCAGGTCCGACGACTGTAGCCAGGCCTGACGGCGTGCACCGATGCCGGCCGCGGCTACCCGGGCCGAAGCCTCGAAGCCGTCATAGGCTGCTCAAGATATAAACTTTGAGCACTCCCGGATCCCTGAAGACAAGGCTTTGAACCTCTGCAAGGGTTCCTCGGAGAGGCCAGCCGAGAATCCGGCAATCTCCTTTGCCAGGTCCCGTAAGTACATGCCCATATACAGCTGGTAAGTCTGGACACGGCAAGACAGCATAGAGCCCTGGAAGCACTTTCTACCGAGGGCATCCAGGTTCCAGGCCTCCCAGCCGGGAGGCACCGAGGAGTGCATCTTTTGACTTTTCAGCCTGTGAATGGCCGATTCCACAACCATGGAGTTGTGCGGTAGCTGTGCCTTTTGGAACCCAGGGCTCTTACGGTCTCAATAAATGGAATCAACCCACATTCTCAGAAGCAGTGCCGAGGCCAGTGCTTCCCACATACGGAAGAGCAGCCATTCCAGCATCGGAGGATCCGGAACAGTAAAAACTTCCTTCGGAGGAAAATCATACTGGAGGGCATCGAGCTCTTCGGCTCGAGGCTCCTCCTCGGCATCTGCCAGGAATGCCAAAGCCTTGGCCATGTCCCTGATGAAATCTGAGAACCGGGTATCCTACGAGGAGGGACCTTCTCCGAGGCTCAGACTCTGGGGAGTCCGACGGGATGCACCGGGTCCAGAAGGTGTCAGGAGACTCCTCGTCCTCCGTCTCCCACGTTGACTCCTCCGAGGAGGAGTCAAGCGGCTCCAGCCGTGTGGGCCTCAATGCCACCTGCCCCAATGCTGAGGGCACCGGTGTCGACGACCTCGGCCCCACACAGGAGGTCGAGGGAGATCTTGGCCGAGGATCGACTCGAGACTTAATGGACTCGAGGATCGGCTCGGCCTCCGGGGTCGACTTAGACGTCGAGGTCCCGGTGGTCGGGGCAGATGCACCGGTCAGACCGGCGATCAGTACCTGCTGCTGCTCCATGAAGGCAGCCAGGCTGCTCTCTAGGGCCGTCAACCTGAGACCGAGCTCAGGCGACTCCGCAGCCCCCGACTCGGGCCCTGGAGGAGAGTCCACGAGGACAACAGAAGTTACCTGACTCGGGGACTCCGGATCCAGGCGAGGTAGTTTGGTCGGCCACTCTGACTCCGAGAGCCTGGGACAGCGGTCAGGGCTGCATGACCTGGCCCTCGAGGATCCAGGTGCCTCCACTGATGCTGCCCTCACGAGCTTTTTCTTCCTTTTGTGCTCCCGGGTGGGAGACCCCCTCTCAGAGGACCCACGACGGCGCTCGGGGTCAGACTCCTGAGATGTCAAGGCCTCTGACGAAGTCCGGGCCCAGCCGGACGCTGACTCCGAAAAAATTCTTTCACGTTGATGCTGACGGTTCCGAAGCACCTTCGACGACATCTTGCCGCACGGGCCACAGACCAGCGGGTCATGGTTGAGCCTGAGGCATCGGAGGCAGCAGTCATGTGTGTCAGTGAGAGACATAAGTTTCTTACACCGATAACATTTTTTGAACCCGCTGGCAGCCATCGGGGGAAAAAGGGCCCTTGCAAGGTCAAAAGACCGGGCTGCCAGTGAAAATAACAGAAAAAGCATGAACGCTAGTCACAAAGGACAAAAAACGAAAAAGAAGTTCCAGACTCGATACCGGTGTACCGAGCCCAGGTGAGATGGGGAACCGGCGTCGAACCGGATAAAGAGACGTGAAAAATCGCAGAAAATTATCAACTTTTCCCAGGTGACACGAACTACGTCCATTGGGCTCCACGGAAAAAGAAAGACTGAGCAAGATGGCACCCTTGTGCGGGAAGGGGACCGCGCATGCGCGCTGCATTTCCAAAGGCTTTCTTTAAAAGCTGGGGAAATGCTCTGCATGAGGGCTCCATCGGTGTCGACATCACCCATGTGTGAGGACTGACTTCCTGCTTGGTCCTGGAGAATGGTTTAAAGGTGAGGTGAGAGAGGCTGTTATAGCCTGAAAAACATCTTTGAAAAAGTGGAAAAGGATCTGAATGAAGAAAACAGGAAATAGCATAAGCAATGGCAAGTTAGATGCAGGCAAAGAGAGAATTTAAAAAGAAGCTTGCTGTGGATACAAAAATTCATTGTAAAACCCTTTTCAGGTACATTTGAAGCAAAAAGCGTATGAGGGAGCCAGTTGGACCATTAGATGATAATGGAATTAAAGGGATACCAAGGGAAGACAAGACCATATCAGAAAAACTAAATGGATGCTTTGCTTTGGCCTTTACGGAAGAAGATGTAGGAGCGATACCCATGGTGTTTACAAGAGTGAGAATTGCAAAAATAAAAATAAAAGGTCCTTTAATGTAATTTTTTTTAAAATTAAAAACTGTTTGAACTTTTATTGAGAATTGTTTTATTTTTTTACTTCTTGCGCTTGCTAGCACCTTCAGTTCTGTGAAAGGTGTTCGCTCCCTGTTTGTGTGTGGGAAGATACCTATGCCAGAAATGATATTGAAAGTTAATAACCTGGAGGAATTGCAACAAATCCTGGTGAACCTCAAAGATGTAATAGGGCAATTTGACAAACTAAAGAGTAGCAAATCATCCGGACCAGATGATATGCACCCAGGAAGCTGAAAGAACTCAAAAATGAAACTGCAGACCTAGTATTACTAATTTGTAAACTAGCACTGAAATCACCTACAGTACCCGAAGACTAGAGAGTGCCCAGCGTAACACCAATTTTTAAAAAGGGTTCCAGGGATTATCCAGGAAACTACAGACTGGTGAGCCTGACTTCAGTGCTGGCCAAAAGGGTAGAAACTATTACAGAGAACAAATTACTAAACATATAGTCACAGTTTAGTGGCATCAAGGTAACATGCATTTAGCCAAGGCTGTCTGGCCTCACCAGTCTGCTACATTTTTCTGAAGATGTAAATGAATGGATAGATAAAGGTGAGCTGGGTGATAGATCTTCAAAGAACAGAAAGACTAGGGGAACATGCAATGAAGCTACAATGTAGCACATTTCAGAAAAATGGAGAAAATAGTTTTTCACTCAGCATATAATCAAACTTTGAAATTCATTACCAGAGGATGTAGTAAAAGCTATTAGTGTACTTGGGTTTAAAAGATGTTTGGACGAGTTCCTGGAGGAGGAATCAATAAACCGTTATTTAAGCGGATGGGGAAATCCACTGCTTACCCTTGGGACAAGCAGCATGGAATCTATGTGTACCTTTTGGGCACCTGACAGGTACTTGTGACCTTGATTGGCCACTACTGGAAACAGGATACTGGGCTTGATGGACCCTTGGTCTGACCCAGTATAGCATATCTTAGGTTTTTATGTTCTCTCTATTCTCAGGTCCCCTTCATATGCAAATGTACAGTCAGTGCCGTATCTAGCCCTGTGCAAGGGGTGCAGCCACACAGGCTGCAAAGGCTTAGGGGCGCATTTCGAGCTGCCAGCCTCAGCTCCCCCCCACGCTGCCTGCTGTTGCCCTGCCACCGCCACTTTTTGTTTTCTCAGTAGTGGTGACTTCGGCAGCAGCGAAACAGACCTGATTCCAATTTAAACCCCCCAAAAATCACACGGGTCCTTCAACTACATTCTTGTATGTAGTTCTGGTCCCTGCCTCCCTTCTCTGATGTAGGTCGCATCAGACCCACAAAGACCCACGTTTGAATGGCTGACCTAGTCCCTCCCTCCTCTGACGCGACCTACATCAGAGAAGGGAGGGAGGGACCAGAACTACATACAAGACCCGCATGGGTATTTTTAAAACTGGAAATCAGGTCTGTTTCTCTGCTGCCGCCTCAAAGAAGACAAAAAGTGGCGCCAGCAGGCAAGGATGGGCAACCAACTGGACATGAAGGCAGTGAGATGATGATGTGGGGGGATGGGCACACCAGATGTGCAAGTCACACAGGGCACAATTATCGCTCAATATGGCCCTGTGTGCGGTATTACTTGCTAGAAACATAGAAACATGATGACAGAAAAAGACCACATGGCCTATCTAGTCTGTCCTTCCATAACAACAACTACAACAGTCCACTTTTTACCTTTAGAGATCCTCTGTGTTGGTCCCATGCTTTTTTGAATTCAGTTACTGTCCTCATCTCTACCACCTCCACTGGGAGACTATTCCATGGATCCACTACTCTTTCTGTAAAGAAATATTTCCGCATAGCACTCCTGAATCTATCTCCCTTCACCCTCATCCCTTGTCCCCTCGTAGCAGAACTTGCTTTCAATTGAAAGAGGCTCTCTCCCTGAACATTTATGCCATGGAGGTATTTAAACATCTCAATCATATCACCTCTATCCCGCCTTTCCTCTAAGGTGTACATATTAAGATCCTTAAGTCTGTCCTCATATGCTTTATAATGAAGCCCATTAATCATTTTAGTAGCAACCCTCTGCACCGACTCCATCCTGTTCACATCCTTTTGAAGGTGCGGTCTCCAGAATTGCACACCATACTCCAAATGAGGTCGCACCAAAGACTTATACAGAGGCATTATCACCTCCTTTTTTCTGCTAGCCATACCTCTCCGTATGCACCCAAGCATCCTTCTAGCTTTTGCCGTCGCCTTTTCTACATGTTTAGCTACTTTAAGATCATCAGACACAACCACGCCTAGGTCCCGCTCTTCTTTAGTGGACAAAAGTACTTCACCTTCTATACTGTATTGCTCCCTTGGATTGCTGCAGCCCAAATGCATGACCTTACATTTTTTAACATTAAATCCCAGCTGCCAAATTCTAGACCATTCTTCAAGCTTAGCTAGATCCCTCCTCATGTTATCTACACCTTCCTGGGTGTCTACTCAATTGCAGATTTTGGTATCATCTGCAAAGAGGCAAACCTTACCCGACAGCCCTTCCGCTATATCACTAACAAAGATGTTAAAAAGAATCGGACCAAGGACAGATCCCTGGGGCACACCACTGGTAACATCCTTCTCCTCAGAGTGAGCTCCATTTACTTGTACTCTTTGTCGCCTCCCACCCAACCAATTTCTAACCCAAGCAGTAACTTTAGGGTCGATCCCTAGGGTGCTCAGTTTGTTTATAAGTCGCCTGTGAGGAACAGTGTCAAAGGCTTTACTGAAATCTAAATACACCACATCTAGAGCTCTCCCTCGGTCCAATTCCCTGGTCACCCAGTCAAAGAAATCAATCAGATTTGTCTGACAAGACCTGCCTCTGGTGAATCCATGCTGCCTCGGATCCTGTAATCCGCTGGACTCCAGAAACCTCACTATTTTCTCTTTCAGCAGCGTTTCCAATAATTTACTCACCACCAAAGTTAAACTAACCGGCCTGTAGTTTTCAACCACATCCTTACTTCCGCTTTTGTGTAAAGGCACCACATGAGCCTCTCTCCAGTCCTTTGGCACCACTCCCGACTCCAACGAGGCATTGAAAAGGTCAGTCAGTGGAGTTGCTAGAACGTCCCCAAGTTCCCTCAGTATTCTAGGGTGTATCCCATCCGGTCCCATCACTTTGTCTACTTTAAGTTGAGCTAGTTTCTCACGAACACAGTCTTCTGAAAATTGTTCAAGATGTCCCTCGCTTCTGTTCTTATTTGTGGGTGTTTTCTGAGATCCTGCTCCTGGTTCTTCATCTGTGAACACAGAACAAAAATATTTGTTAAGCAATTCCGCTTTATCCTTATCAGCTTCTACATATTCCCCCCCCCCTGCACCCTTGAGTCTGACAATACCACTTTTGCCCTTCCTCTTCTCACTAATATATCTGAAAAATGTCTTATCCCCCCATTTTATTGCATTGGCTATTTCCTCCTCCTTTTGAATCTTTGCCTTCTTGACTACTTTGCTAGCTTCTCTAAGTTTTTCCAAATACAGATGCCTGTCTTCCTCTCTCTGTGATCTCTTGTATTTCATGAAGGCCTCCCTCTTTTTCTTCACTTTTTCAGCTACTTCCTTCGAAAACCATAGCGGTCTCCTGTTCCTTTTGCCTTTATTTACCATTTTAACAAAAAGGTTGGTTGCCCTTAAAATACCCCCTTTCAGTTTTGCCCACTGTTTTTCTACATCCCCCAGCTGTTCCCATCCCACTAACGACTCCCTGAGGTATCGGCCCATCTTCGCAAAGTTAGTCTTCCTAAAGTCTAAGATCCTCACCTTGGAATGGATTCTAACAGCCCTAGTCCTAATACTGAACCACACCATCTGGTGATCACTGGATGCAAAATGATCTCCCACTACAACATCAGAAACACTTTCACCATTGGTAAGCACCAAGTCCAGTATGGCCCCTTCACGTGTGGGGTCTGTTACCAATTGCCTGAATAGTTCTCCCTGTAGAGAATCCAGGATCTCCTTACTTCTAGATGATACTGCAGCAGGAATGTGCCAATCAACATCTGGCATATTGAAATCTCCTATCAGTAGCACTTCCCCTTTCCTAGCAATGCTGCATATGTCTTCAATTAACTCTCTGTCCACCTCTTCCTCTTGTAAGGGAGGTCTGTATATCACACCAATGCAAATAGATTTCTCTTTCCCTCTTTCTAGTTTAACCCACAATGCCTCCTCTCTCCCTTTTAAGCTCTGTAATTCCAAAGCTTTAATAGTAGTTTAATAGTAGTAGTGCCACTCCTCCTCCCCTTCTTCCTACCCTGTCCTTTCTGAATAAAGTATAGCCAGGTATAGTTACATCCCAGTCATGGTTTTCTGTAAACCATGTTTCTGTAACTGCCACTAAATCCAAGTCAGCCACTCCCACCAAAGCTTCAACTTCAGGGATCTTATTTCCCATGCTACGGGCATTGATACACACTGCTTTCCATATGTTACCCCTGTTACCCATTTCCATAAAGGTATTTAATGTATCACCTACCTGGGGGCTTTCTTCACCCATCCCCAACGAATCTAGTTTAAAGCCCTCTTCAGTAGATTAAGCCAATCTACTACCGAAGATGCGTTGACTTTTCTTGGACAGATGGATGCCATCTCTGCTCTGCAACCCTTGGAACAGCATCCCATGGTCTAGGAAACCAAAACGCTCTCGATGACACCATCCACGCAGCCATGCATTCATCTCCAGGATGCGAGCCTCTCTGCCTTGGCCTTTACTCTCAACAGGGAGGATTGAAGAGAACACCACCTGTACACCTAACTGCTTCACCCTCTGTCCCAGAGCCATGAAGTCACTTTTGATACGTTCCGAGGTATACCTGGCAGTATCATTTGTTCCAACATGGATTAGCAACATTGGGTAATAGTCAGTGGGCTTGATGAGTCTCGGCAAACTCTCCGTAACATCTTGGATTTTGGCACCAGGCAGACAGCATACCTCTCTGGACATCAAGTCTGGTCGGCAGATGGACGCCTCAGTACCCCTCAGAAGAGAGTCTCCAACCACCACTACCCTTCGTTTCCTTCTGGTCACTGATTCTGCAACTTTGGGGTACTTGAACTCTGGTTCTTCCCTTTCCAGGGATGCTTTCACCTCCTCCACTTCCAGGGCTGCATAATGGTTCTTCAATTCAAGGGCTGGAGAAGTTGGATTGGTGATTTTGCAGGCCCTGGTGACTTGTGTCTAACCATCGACATTCTGTTGGCACCCATCTTCTCCTGTGCTGGAGAGCTTGGTTGCTGCAAGAAGCATCTCATCAATGTACTTCTCACTGTCTTGAATGCTCCTCAGCCTCGCCACCTCCTCTCTGAGTTCCTCCACTTGTTTCCTCAGAGCTTCAGCATGCAGGCACCCTGCACATGGAACCGGTCCTTCAACTGGCATTAGGACCTCTGTCTGGACCGAGGCAGAAGCTGTAACGGGGGCAACAGCTTTAGCAATACGATTTTTCCCAGCCATTGTTCTGTTCGTGGAGCTGAGGTATCTGTTAAAGCAAAAGAGAGAGATCTACCAAGTACCAACCGGTTTCGCAACTGTCGTTTCAGAGAAAAAGCAGTTAAATCTCTTTAATTATATTCAAAATGTGCTGGTCCAATTCTCTGTGATTTGTTAAAGGGGGAGGTGCCCTATAAAATAAGACTGCTCACTAGGGGTGGGTGGGAGTCGGGGTGGGTAGGGAGGGAACTAACACCTGATTAGGTGTTAGCAGTTTCTAAACCTGAGGAGGTTACTGGAGTTCAGCAGCCTACTGTGCTCAAGGAAAGTTCCCCTAAAGCAGCAAAAAGAAAGTAACCTTGCTTTAAAAAATATACAAAAAAACCTTTTAAGAGCTCCCAGTCAGAGAGCTAGTAATGTAATATAATAAAACAAACAAACAAACCCTCAAATCCTTACTGTTTGTTTGATCTGTGGAGCCCTGGTTAGGAAAGCCTCAAAAGGGCAGGGCACTGGAGCCTTTTATGCAGGCTTCAACTGCACTCAGGAAACAGGCCCACTAACTCCTGATTAGGTGTTAGCAGTTTCTAAACCTGAGGAGGTTACTGGAGTTCAGCAACCTACGGTGCTCAAGGAAAGTTACCCTAATGCAGCAAAAAGAAAGTAACCTTGCTTTAAAAAATATACAAAAAACCCTATTTATTGAAGTGCATTGGATCTGTGAGATAAGGACTGGATTTTCTTGCAAATTTGATTATTGTTCCACCCTTTTGAGGGTTTGTTTGGTAGTGGTATTTTATAAAGGTAATGTGCACCATTATAAAATAGGCTTGTACAATGACCCCCCAATAGCTCACATGTTCTCTTGCATAAATTTACATCTACTCAGAAGAAGATATAAACATGTGCATGTGCTCTACTGTATGTGTGTATATGAGCATGTTATCAAATGTGTATAGATCATAACTGTGCCCCAGCTTCATCCAAACTAAATCCCCGAGAAGCCTATAAGCTGGTCATAGAAATGTAGATGCAGTTTTGCAGTGTGCCTACAGTTTCTTCATGCATACTTACATACAAGGGCCCCTTTTATTAAATGGTGCTAGTGTGTTGCACCTAACATGCCAAAAACACTGAAATTATGGCACATTAGGTGGAACACCACCCTATTGTCAGGGGTGTTGAAAGTATTTCCCTGGCAGTTAACACCAAGCACTTCCTCTAACTCCAGCTCCATTAGCATAAATGCACTTAACTCCACCTGTTGAGGTAACATTAGGTGAACCCGCGCTAATCGCGTGAGATGCAGTTAGCATGCAGTTTGAGCCTGGTGCTAACTGCACTGAGCTCACCACACCCACTCTCCACCCATAATCTGCCCACTCGCGGCCCTAACATGAATGGCCAAATTATTGCAGGAACGTGTGCTGCCACCTAGTGCCCATTATTAAACGACCCCCACAATTTTATAAGCAGCCATTTTCCATATGTAAAATATGCTTTAGAAGTGGTAAATGCTTTATAAGACTATCCCTTTAAAGTGTGTAAACATTAGAAATTGTCATAGGTTTGAAATGGGTTTTCCTAACCTGTTCACTGAATTTTATCTTGTCGGTCAGGGCACAAAAGAGAACTGAGGCAGGCTTTGCAGTCACGGTAGATTCGAAGATGAACTAGCCATAGATAGAACATAAAGTTGTTTACCTGAACTTCAGTATTTTTTTTTCAAAATAAAGTGAACTGCCCATTTTAGTTCTTGTAGTATGTGAAAATCTGAGAAGCTTTGGTCTATAAAGTGAAACTGTGAAAGATAAAAAAAGAAATCAGCAGTTGGTGTTATTTTATGGGGTACTGAATGATTGCAGAAGCCATTGCTTTTAGTGGGCAGGTGATTCTGGCATTGCTGAACAAAAGAATAATGTTTTAGTCAGGGTTGCCTAATTGAAATATTTATGGTCAAGGTGCTGTGTAAGGCATGGTTCAGAGCCAGGTCCCTCTCAGCGGTAGCTTTGCAATTGAGGAACAGAGTACCATTGAATATGTTCAAGAGGCCAATTTGTTAACTTTTATAAAAAAAAGCTTAAGGTCTTTCTATTTCCAGCAACTGCTGAATTCTGAGGCTGGATTGGTCACCTGCCAATGTTGAGGAGTCTATTTAATTTTTTAGGTATGTGCCCGATATTCAACGCGGTTAACGTGGTTACAGATGTGCCAACCGCTTTAGTCGCGGTGACCGGAATATTCAGCAGCTCTAATACGGTTAGTGTTGCTGAATGTCCTGATGCTAGCTCAAACCCTGTTTGCCATGCGTAAAGAGCCTTTTATAAAATTACTCCATGGGTTAGGCTGGAAAAAGTTACGCTTCATGATAGGAAGGCACATCTTCTTATGTGACCCACTTGTGGGGCTATTCAGGGATCTAGTTGGGGAGAAGCATGGGCAGAACGCATGTGTAAATTATAAGCGATGCACCTACATGTCTGCTTTAGCTGCATACACTCACATTATCTTCTAAATAGGTGTAAAATATATGCAACTACATTTTAATCATGATTGTACAGCTTTTTTGTTTTATGCGTAAATGCGATTTATAAAATTCCCCTCATTGTGGGGCTATTTTGCCAACCTGTGCTGCCAATTAACTAGTGAGGCTGCATTATTTTTTTTTAATTTGAGGCAGAAATAAAAAATGGAGCATTTAGGAGAATTATTTCCTTAATCCCTCATTTAAATCCCTGGCCAATAAAAGTACTTTTTAAAATCTGTGCATGCCTCTTAGCCAATGCAAAATTTGAAGGGTGAAATTTGACTCTACAGTATGGAGGCCATTCTGAAACACGAATAAATCATGTGGATTATGCACGGGAGATGAATATCTGGTGAACATGTCCACATCCATATCCTGGAAAGTGGTTCCTGTGTACGTACATTACATGAAGACATGGATCTCAGAACATGCACATTAGGGGAGGAACAACAGTCGCAGGTGTGCCACAGACACGTATAAAGTGTGCACAGGTCTTGCTCATCTACATTCAACGTGTGCCTTGCAGACGTCTACAGTAGACCAGCAGAAACATGGTATAAGGGCAGGACTTAGAAAAAAAATGAGCTCGGCACACATAGCTACTGTGACTGAAATATGAGAAACCGTATGGCTGTAGCAGGAAAACCCATCTAGATGGGAGCAGCTGCCAAGCCTATGGCACCCTGTGGCAGTACAAAAGATGAAAATATGTGCAGAATGAGTCATAAGGAGACACAGAGACAAGTAGGTGTGATGCAAACCCATTTATTCATGGCAGAAGCAGTGGTACAGCCCCCTCCAAGGCATGATAACACAATCCCTTTTCAAGTACACACACCAGGCCCCCCATGTGACAGCTATTTTGGCTCCCCCGATCCCTTGCCCTCCCCCGGCCCTCCCCCTCACAGAAGGCACCTGCCCAAGTGCTGGCGCGATGGCTCGCAAAGATGTGGATAGTGGTGTGCCATCGAACCCCGAACTGCTGCTGTCCCCACTCTCCTCCACCAGACCCTCATGGAAGGGTGGGAAGATCAACAAAAGCCCCATGTCCCAAGAAACAGGGCCCAAAATATTGGAGGATGCCGTGGTGGCTGAATCTGCTGCTGAGGCAGCCCTCGCACTGGCACATATGCAGACCCTGATGGAGGAAGACACAGACCCTGGTTCAGGAGGGTTTGTGGCGGAAGAGGCGCCAGCAGCAGCAGACCCACCACTGGTGGTGGCTGAATCGGGGGCCACTGGCTGGGAGGTGTCAGCAAGGGATAGGGATGGGGACAGGGGCAGCCTGTGTCGGGCCAGCTGAGCAAGCAGGCGATCAGTGCTTGCATTGAGGTGGTACACATATGCATCCAGGTGCTCAGTAGCAGCCAGCTGGTGCTCCTGCAGGGCCACATTATGGTGCAACAGTTGCAGCTTCACCTGTCCCCATTCGGCATGTGACTCATTCAGGGCCAG
Source organism: Ichthyophis bannanicus (assembly GCA_033557465.1). NCBI lineage: Eukaryota > Metazoa > Chordata > Amphibia > Gymnophiona > Ichthyophiidae > Ichthyophis > Ichthyophis bannanicus. Next base: position 449,581,144 of record CM066031.1, read on the forward strand.
CAGTCACTCAGCACACAGTAGCAGCTGCTCCACAGTGGACTGGTGGTGGTGATGCCAATGTTGAGTCACACCCTGCCTCTCAGAGGGCTCAAGTGAGGGTGCGAGCTGGTCCACATCACTACCCGAACTCATATCCCTCTGTTGCTCATTGATGTGGGCTGCTGGATTGTCATCAGCCAGTGTCATGGGTTGCAGATTTCCACTCTGGGTTGGCTCAACAGAGGTAGCAATATGTGTTTCAGGCTGCACTGTTGGAGGATCAACAGGAGTGGTGGCAGGATCAGAGGGATTGCTCTGTCCCACAGCTGCATCTGCACCTGTGGACATAAGGAACAAAGATGTATCCTACGCCGAATGATGTGCCTATTACACACACACAAATACATATGAATGTCAGTGTAGCAGAGAACACTAAACACCAGACACCACTAAAATAGGAGAACAGTGTTAGGTGGGGGCTGGTGTCCCAGTGTGCTATGCAGCAGTGTGAAACGGAACCACCACAACACAACATGCTAGACCCATAATCACAGAGCCTCCACATACCTGAACCCTAAACCTGAACCCTGAAGCCAGCTGAGGAGAAGAGGCTATGCTTGCTGAGTCAAAAACCCCCACCCTGCTGAGCAGGGGCCGGTGTTGGTGGCTTGGGGGTCTTCGGCCTACGGGGCCCTTGACCCTGCCCCTTGGCCTGCTGACCCTGTTGGGGAGCTGCAGAGGCCTGATAATGAGGGTACGGTTTGTAGGCAGATGACTTCCTCGGGTAAAAGGGCTTTTTTCCCGAGCCCTTCTTTTTCTGAGAAGGGGCAGAGGTTTTCCTGGAAAGCCTAGTCCGGGTCAGAGTCTCGGTCTCGAGTTCTGCAGCCTTTTCAGCCATGGGCTTGCCAAAGAGGTTTTCACCTCGGCAGGGGACATCGACCAACTTGTCCTGGACCCATGGCTCGAGGTCGGATGACTGTAGCCAAGCCTGTCGGCGGGCACCAATGCCGGCCCCAGCTACTCGGGCTGAAGCCTCAAAGCCATCGTAGGCTGCTCGAGAGATAAACTTCGAGCACTCTCGAATACCGGTGGACAAGGTCTGGAACCTCTGCAAAGGTTCCTCGGAGAGACCAGCAGAGAACTCGGCAATCTCCTTTGCCATGTCTCGGAGGTACATGCCCATGTAGAGCTGGTAAGTCTGGACACGGCAAGCAAGCATAGAGCCCTGGAAGCACTTCTTACCGAGGGCATCCAGGTTCCGGGCCTCCCGGCCGGGAGGCACCAAGGAGTGCATCTTCTGACTTTTCAGTCGATGCATGGCCGATTCCACAACCATGGAGTGGTGCGGTAATTGTGCCTTTTGGAACCCGAGGCTCTTGCGGACTCGATAAATGGAATCGACCCGCTTGCTTAACACCGGCGTCGAAGCCGGGGTCTCCCACATGCGGAAGAGTAGCCGCTCCAGCATTGGAGGAACCGGAACAGTAAAGGCCTCCTTCGGGAGAGAGTCATACTGGAGGGCCTCGAGCTCCTCGGCTCGAGGCTCCTCCTCGGGATCCGCGGGGAAGGCCAAGGCCTTGTCCATATCCCGCACGAAGTCCGAGAACCGGGTATCCTCCGGTGGGGACCATCTCCGAGGTTCGGACTCGGGTGAGTCCGAGGGGACACACTGAGTCCGATGGGTGTCGGGTGACTCTTCGTCCTCCGTCTCCCAGCCCAACTCCGCAGAGGAGGAATCGAGCGGCTCCGGTTGGGCGGGCACCGATGCCCTCCATCCCGACGCCGAGGGTGTCGGCGTCGACGACCTCGGCCCCGAACGGGAGGTCAAGATAGACCGTGGCCGAGGATCGACTCGAGCCCGCATGGACTCGAGGATCGGCTCGGCCTCCGGGGTCGACTTGGACGTCGAGGTCCCGGTGGTCGGGGCAGATGCACCGGTGAGACCGGCGATCAATGCCCGCTGCTGTTCCATGAAGGCAGCGAAGCTGCTCTCCAAGGCTGTCAACCTGAGTCTGAGCTCAGGAGACCCAGCAGCCCCGACTCGGGCCCCGATGGTGTCGGGCCCGACATCGGCTCCCTCGGAGGAGAGTCAACGAGGACAACAGCACTTACGTGTCCAGGAGACTCCACTTCGACACGAGGATGCCTCGCAGGCCTCTCCGACTCTGAAGAGCCAGGACGGCTATCGGGGCTATGCGACCTGGCCCTCGAGGAACCAGGAGCGTCCACCGACGCCGCCCTCGCGGGTTTCTTCTTCCTGCGATGTTCCCGTGAAGGAGACCCCCGCTCAGAGGAACCCTGACGCTGCTCGGGGCCGGAGTCCCGAGACGTCGAGGCCTCTGATGAGGTCCGGGCCCGGCCGGACGCAGAGTCAGAAAAAATTCTATCCCTCTGGTGCTGCCGACTCCTCAAGGCCTTTGAGGACATTTTGCCACACGGACCACAGATCATCAGGTCATGATCGGGTCCAAGGCAATGGAGGCAGCAGTCATGTGTGTCGGTAAGAGACATAAGTTTCTTACACCGATCACATTTCTTAAACCCACTGGCAGCCATCGGGGGAAAAAGGGCCCCTGCTAGGTCAAAAGACCGGTCTGCCAGGGAAAATGAAAAAAGAAAAAAGGTGCGAACGCCAGTCACAAAGGATAAAAAACGAAAAAAGAGAGAAAGGACTCGATACCAGCATATCGGTCCGAGCGGGAAAAGGATCCGGCGTCGAACCGGAGAAAAAATAGAAAAATAGAGAAAATCAACTTTTTCCTCGGGGAAAAACGAACTACGTCCGTTGGGCTCCGCGGAAAAAAGGAGACTGAGCAAGATGGCACCCTTGGGCAGGAAGGGGACCGCACATGCGCGCTGCAATTCCCAAAGGCTTTCTGTGAAAGCTGGGGAAATGCTCCGCACGAGGGCTCCGTCGGCGCCGACGTCACCCATAAGTGAGGACTGACTTCCTGCTTGGTCCTGGAGAACCCATGTTCCCTGTAAAATAGTTCTCTCTAAGTTATAATGCCCTGTTCAATGTAAACCACCTTGATATCATGAAAGGCAGTATATAAGAAATGTAAAATAAATTATGGGGAACAGTTTTACCTTATGTAAGGTGTTCATTGCTGTTGCTTGCTATATCCCTTATGCTGACTGGCTGCTGCAGATTTGTGTATTCTGTGGGATCCACAACTGCCGCACCTATGCAGATGCAACAGGGGTTCCCAGTCACAGATATTTGGGGTTATCGGGGTGGTCATCTTCAGTGGCACACGTCACAAGAGGCATGCACTGATATCTCTCAGCACAGGAGGCCGGCTGGCCCACTTTGCCCACAGGTGGTCAGCCGTCACATCAGATACCTGGGTTCTTCATATAGTCTAAAGGGGCTATCTTCTCCATTTTCACCAGGTACCTCCCTCCTATTTTCCAGGGGAGCCTCCAAGACTCCCTCTGCACAGAGACCTACTCCTTCAGGAGTTGACAGGTCTACTAAAGGATCAGGATGTGGAACCGGTGCCCCACCACCTGAGAGATCAAGGCTTTTATTCCAGGTACTTTGTGGTACCAAAAAGAACAGGAGGCCTCAGACCCATCCTAGACTTGCGAAACCTCAACAAGTTCCTGCAGAGGGAAAAGTTCAAGATGCTTACCCTTGGAATCCTGCTGCCCTACCTCCATCAGGGAGACTGGCTATGCTCCTTGGATCTAAAGGATGCGTATACTCACATCCTTATCCATCCAGACCACAGACAATATCTCAGGTTTGTTGTGGGAGGAAACCACTATCAGTACAGAGTGCTTCCCTTTGGCCTCTCATCCACTCCCAGGGTGTTCACCAAGTGCCTGGCAGTGGTGGCGGCCTACCTGAGGCTTCAGGGTCTCTTTGTGTTTCCGTACCTGGACGACTGGCTCATAAGAGGCCAATCTTCCCAGGAGGCCAACCAGGCCACCCTTCGCACTGTGGCTCTGCTTCAGCACTTGGGGTTTGTCATAAACTTCGCAAAGTCCACTTTGCTCCCGTCCCAGAACTTAGAGTTCATAGGGGCCAGACTAGACACTCTTCAAGCAAAGGCTTTTCTGCCTCTGGACAGGGCCCACAGGCTAATGGATCTGGCCATCCAGTTTCGCAGCAATTCCCTGGTCTCTGCCAGGCAATTCCTGAGACTACTCGGCCATATGGCTTCCACGGTTCATGTCACCCCCAATGCCCGCCTGCACATGCGACCTGCTCAGTGGAGCCTTCGCACTCAGTGACATGAAGCCTCAGGGGGCCTAGCGGACTCAGTGAGGATCTCCGACCTCCTGGTCTCCTCTCTGCAATGATGGCTTCATCTTCCAAATCTGGTGCTCGGAGTGGTTTTCCAATCCCCTCCGCATACTCAGGTGCTGACAACCGATGCCTCTCTTCTCGGTTGGGGAGCACATTGCCAAGGGGCATGTACTCAGGGTCTCTGGACCCCTTGGGAGGCTACTCAACAGATAAACTTCCTGGAGCTACGAGCGATACGCCTAGCTCTGCGAGCCTTCTCCAACCTCGCCTCTCACCAGTCTGTACTGGTCCAGACGGACAATCAAGTTGCCATGTTCTATGTGAACAAACAAGGAGGCACAGGCTCCTTCCTTCTTTGTCAGGAGGCACAACGACTGTGCTCTTGGGCTGTCAATCACGGAATCCTTCTCAAGGCTGTCTACCTCCCAGGTCAGGAAAATTGCCTGGCAGACAGACTGAGCCGGATCCTGCAACCACACAAATGGAAATTGAACCCATTGGTGGTTCAGCAGGTCTTTCTCAAGTGGGGGCTCCCCACCTTGGATCTTTTTGCCAGTCCTCTGAACTGGCAACTCACAAGATTTTGCTCCAGACAACCGCATCCTCTCAGAGTAGCAGCGGATGCGTTTCTGATCTCGTGGTCCACAGGCCTACTGTATGCGTTTCCTCCCACACCACTAGTGTCCAGAACGCTGTTCAAAGTCCTCAAGGACGGGGCTTCATTAATTCTTATAGCCCCCAGGTGGCCGAGGCAACCGTGGTTCCCGCTTCTGCTACAGCTGGCGGTGGACACACCTCGTCCTCTGGGGTTTCAACACGATCTCCTGTCTCAGGATCAGGGGACTCTCTTGCACCCCAACCTCCAGTCCCTTCATCTGATGGCCTGGCTGCTGAAAGGGTAGTCCTCGCTCCCCTCCTACTACCTCGAGAGGTGGAAGATGTAGTCTTGGCCTCTCGGCGTCAATCCACCAGGAAATCCTACGCTCTTAAGTGGCGTAGATTCTCCACATGGTGTGCTCAGCACAGTGAGAAAACCTTCTCGTGCTTGGTAGCGGTAGTGTTGCAATATTTGCTCTACCTCTCCAATCTGGGCCTTAAGTCTAACTCTGTCCGAGTTTACCTTAGTGCTCTCTCAGCACACCACTCGCCGGTGGACGGCAGGCCTCTTTCCAACCACCCTTTGGTGGCTCGTTTCCTCAGAGGCCTTCTTCTGCTTAAGCCTCCTTTGCGTCCACCGGCCCCTGAGTGGGATCTGAATGTGGTCTTACAGCGGCTTACTTGTCCGCCTTTTGAACCTATGGCTACCTGCCCTCTCAGTTTTCTCTCCTGGAAAACTTTATTTCTGGTAGCTCTCACCTCTGCTAGGCGAGTGAGTGAACTGCAGGCGCTAGTGTCTGATCCTCCTTACACTAGGTTCTACAGGAATAGGGTAGTCCTGCGGACTCACCCTAAGTTTCTTCCTAAAGTTGTCTCACCTTTTCACCTCAATCAGGAGGTGGTTCTTCCGACCTTCTTTCCCAGGCCGCATGCCAACCGGGCTGAGATGGTCTTGCATACCCTGGACTGTAGGAGGGCGTTATCCTTCTACCTTGACCGTACGCGGGAGCATCGGAGGGCTGTTCAGCTCTTTGTTTCTTTTGACCCCAATAAGTTGGGGCTACCTGTCTCCAAGCGTACTTTGTCCATATGGGTCGCCGACTGTATCGCCTGGGCTTATGGGGCAGCCGGCCTCTCGTTGGAGGGTCGAGTCACGGCTCATCGTGTCAGGGCGAAGGCTGCGTCAGTGGCTCATCTCCGCTCTGTTCCGTTGGCAGACATCTGCCGGGCCGCTACTTGGTCTTCAAGCCAGACTTTTGCGGCCCATTACTGCCTTGAGAGGGAGTCCCGCAGGGACAGTGCTTTCGGACAGGCAGTACTCCATAATCTCTTTGGGGTTTAGGCAACTCCTACCTTCCGGCCCTGGTGTTGGGCTACCGGTCGGGGGCGTTCTCAGAGAAGATTCCTTACTTCTGTGCTGACGAGCTAGAGGGAGCTCATTTTTCCGCTTGGGGTCTCCGGTAGCCTTAAGCTGGGGAGTCCCATAAGTGAGGACTGACTTCCTGCTTGGTCCTGGAGAAAGAGTAGTTACTCACCTGTAACAGGTGTTCTCCAGGAGCAGCAGGAATCAGTCCTCACAACCCTCCCTCCTCCCCTTGGAGTTGCAGTCATATCATTTATTTTGCTAATTTTTTTGCTGTCTTTTAGCTATGTCATCAGACTGAGCAAGATGGCACGCTTGGGCGGGAAGGGGACCGCGCATGCGCGCTGCAATTCCCAAAGGCTTTCTGTGAAAGCTGGGGAAATGCTCCGCACGAGGGCTCCATCGGCGCCGACGTCACCCATAAGTGAGGACTGATTCCTGCTGCTCCTGGAGAACACCTGTTACAGGTGAGTAACTACTCTCAATGGAGGGTTAGGTGGCATGCCCAAGACCACAAGGAGCACCTGTGGGACTAGAAACCCCAGTCCTTACAGCCCAAGGTTGTTGTCCTCTAGTGGGATTTGAACCCCCAACCTTCTGGCCTGGGGTACCTTGCCCCAACCACTAGGCCACTCCTCTACTCCATAATGATGGCAGAACAAGGAAATAGGGGGAAGGAGTTGTCGAATGGCAATGATATGTTGTGGAAACCTGAATAACCTGTACCCTAGTTGTGGGTGGCTGCTGCATAGAATGTGTGTAATGTATTGGTGAGTGGTGATCCCCGCAAGTGGGCAGGGGGTGTGTGGAGACCACAGAAACAGGGATAGGGACTTTGTGCAGAGGGCGATGGTGGGGGAAAGTATAGTCTGAAACAGAGACACAGTTGTGGAACAAAACCTGCATGTGAAGGAGGAGGACATATAGCAACCACTCATGGATGCTGATGTGCACATCCATACACCCACCCTCATGGGGAGTGACACCATCACACACAATGTTTTTTTTTTTTTTTACAATTCCCTGCAGGTGAGAGTGGCTGTGGTGCCCTGTAGAGGGCATGAGCTTGGAGGAGATCAGCTCATGGTTTGCTATGGCCTTGCTGCAGAGCATTGACTGGGAACAATGGAGAGCATCACGTAGATACCCATATCCAAGGGTGCCGAGGCTGAGGAGTCAGTATCTGGCCTGACTGATGAACTGTGTGTGACCGGTACTGGTTTGACAATGCAGCCATCCATGACTTGTGCTAGGAGTTTGAGCCCCACCTTGCTGCCCTCAGCCATAGACAGGAAGCCGTACCTTTCCATGTGCTCACAGCCCTTGACTTTCTGGGAAAAGGTTCATTTCAATCAGTGCTGGCAACAGAAGCAGGTCTCAGCCAGGCAGCTGTGTCAAGATGCATCACGCAGTTCCTGGGTGCCTTTGTGGGACGTACTGCAAACTACATCGCCCTACCGCAAACACCCCAGCAGAGGCAACAACGGGTGATGTTGCAGTTCCATGGGATGGCTGGATTTCCCTCAGGTCACCATGACAACATGAGTTCACATATCACAACAGGAAGGCATACCACTCCATTAATATATAGGTCATCTGTAATGTGCAGGCTGAGATTAACAATATAGGGAGCAGAAATGAGGGAGGGCCGGAAGTGAGATGAAAGTAGAGTAAGAAGGGGGCTTGAAGGGAGCTGACATAGGGGAAGGAGGGGGTCGGAGGGTAGTATACGGGGGAGGCATTAATAATAATGAGGGAAGAGGTACCAAGTTATAGGTTGCAGGGAATGCAAGGCACCCTAGCACCTGTCCTGGCTGTGTGTGTACAGACCCTCCTCCCCTCACACTCACCAGGTCCGCATAGTACCCCTGCCCGATGCCCATGCCCCAATCGCTCATAGGATGCATGGCTTTATTCTGCCATTGGATGAGTTCCACCTCTGACTGTCCAACCCAAGGGACACGATGTCATTGTTGTCAGCCATGTCTAGCTATGACTGTGTTGGCTACAGTGGTTGGACACTGCATCCTGTGGGCATACCGCACATTTGATGGCCCTTCTCAGAGGCAGCAGTTGCAGACATGGATGCAGTCTGTGCACTGTGCTGTGCATGCTGCAGTGCCCCTCTGTGGCCTCAATTGAGCAGAGCAGAGGAGACCAGCATATTCCATATTCACAGACATTTATTAGAATATGCACTTAACCCTCCATTGCTCAGAAAATCCAAGTTATCAATGTCCCTGTTTAATGTACGTTTACCAAGTTTAAGTTACAATGTAAACTGCTTTGATTAAAATGATAAAGTGGTATAAAAAACTGTTAAATATGTACTTGGCACATTGCCTTTACATCAGGCCATCGCAACAGCAGTTGGGGATGTGCGGGTCAGACCTGACAAGGAAGCGTGTTCACCCACGTACAGGTCATGTGATGTACATACCTGCCACATGGCAAACATGGCATGCTAGGAACTCTGATACCATGACCCTGGCAGAATACTGGCCTTCCTCCCCCCAGCTGGAGGGCCTGGAGGGGAGGAAGTGTCTCTGTGAGGTGGTGTACTTCCTGCATCAGGGCACAAATCTCCCCTCCCATGCCCTCTAGGTGCAGCATGATGAGGTCCAGTGGCCTGGCCTGGGCAGCAAGGCCCTGCGCACAGAGCACTCTATGTTCTCTACCCGCTGAAAGCTTTCACTGTCTACAGTAGCCTCTGATACCTCATCGTGCTGAACCATGGCTGGTGAGGAGGTGGCCAGTGACTGCTGTCTCCACCCCCATCTGCTCCTCCAACCCCCAGACCCACCCCATCCCCCTCCCCACCAGGCCCACTCTCATCCCCACCCTCCTCACACAGCTGTCCTTCACCAGTTCCCTCCTCCCTCAGGCCACCCCCATCCCCTCCACCCACCCCATCCCATCCCCAGTGTCTTCCCACAGCCACCCCAGTACCTCCCTCCTCCCCTACCACACTGCCTTCACTTCCCACCACCACCTCCTCCTCCCCATGACCCCTGGCCTCTGTGGGTGACACCTCATTCCTCAGCTCCCCCTCCTCAAGGGACTCATCCGAGCCGCACCTGTGTCCGCATCGCTGGTCCACACCTCCTCACTCAGCCCCCTCTCTTCCATCATGGCGGCTTCCACCTCCTCCTCTGGTGACTCCTCCTTGCAGGGCCTGGCTTGGATACCACTGCCCAGCCTTCCTGTGCCACAGCCTCCTCCAGGGCACCTTCCTCACTAATCTTGGCCTCCCACTGAAGGAGCCTCTCCCCCAGCTGCACAGTGCTATCAGGTCCCTTCCCTTCAGCAGGACCAGGCCCCTCTATTAGCATGATGACTACCTCCTCATCCTACCCACTCTCTTCCGACTGGGAGGTGCTCGATAGCACTATGGGGGTGGGTGTGCTAGGGGTGGCATCAGTGCTGGCCCAGCTGCTCTGTCCTCTGTCATGTCTCCTGTCGTAGAAAACTGGCTGTGGCTGCTCCTCTTCCTCCTCAGTGGGTTCCTCTGGTGCAGGGAGTGGTGAGTCATCCTCTGGTACAACTGTATGGGGGATGCAAAGAGGTGAGTATTAGGTACAGCAAGAGGGTAGGATTGCTGTCATGTGCTAATTGTCAAACCCTGTCTGAACACGCTGCCTGCTGACATCAGTACATAGCCCTGCAGATCAGGTACCGGTGTGTCCTGACAGTGATGTGATTGGCCATATGTTTCCCTGGTTACATGGTTAGTGGTGGGATGTGTTCAGCTGTCAGGCCACTACTGTTTCTGTCCTGAGCATCTGTTAGTGGTTGCGCACCCATGGGTACTGGCCTTTGGAGCTGGCAGGATCACAGGTGGACATGGACTGTGGGGTGCCCCTCTGCTCATGCCTGTACTGCGTGGCTTTGAATAGCTGGGCTTGCAGGGTCTGGACATGATTTGTGTACAGCTGACTGGGATTAGTGGGTGTCAGCTGTTACAATCCTCTCATGTTGGTACTCGCTGTGGCAATGTGCCTGTCTGATGTGATCTAACCAACTGGTTCTCAGGCTATGGGGACTGGTTGGTCCTGCCTGTGGGGAGGCCATTTTGGGGAGATGGTACCCTGGGAGTTTGGATGCTGTCTCAGGGCCAGTGTTTGCATTGGTGACCACTTTCATCTGGGAACATGTTGGTCAAGGGAGCATGTTGTGGTGACATCTGTACCCTTTTCGGTAACACTTGGGACCCTATGGGTCTCTGACCATCTATGCCCAGTCTACAGACAGATATCAGGCACCCACCCCTACTGCAACCTCTGTGCACATCCTGCTGTTCCTGCCCTTGCTACATGGCAGCTACTTGCAATGCTGCTGGCCAACAAATGCAGGACCCATGTACGTAGGATAGTTGTTCTCAGACAAAAGGGACTCTCCTATTATATCAATGACTCACAAAACAGAGTTACCATACTATCTTCCTGTCACATCTCCCACTCACACATTGTATCTACCCTTAAATATTCACAAACATGTTTATGTTTTTTATAAGTGACATTATGTCAGTGCTGACTCCTGGTGACCCAGCACTCTCTGGATTTTCTTGGCAAGGTATGACTAGATATAGATTGCCTGGCCTTGTCTTCCGAGGCAATGGAGGGTACAGTGACCTACCTACGATCACAAGGTGTGCCAGTTGGAATCCAACCCTTGATCCTCTGGGTCAGAGGTTCCCAACGTCGGTCCTCGGGGAACCCCAGGCCAGTCAGGTTTTCAGAGTACTCACAATGAATATGCATGAGATAGATCTGCATACCATGGAAGCAGTGCATGCAGATCTATCTCATGCATATTCATTGTGGGTACTCTGAAAACCTGACTGGCCTGGGGTTCCCCAAGGACTGGGTTGGGAACCACTGCTTCTGGGTACTAGGCAGTTGCTCTAACCCAGAAGTGGCCAACTCCAGTCCTGGTGCACCATATCCAGTCTGGTTTTCAGAATGTTCCTACTGAATATTCATGAGGTATATTTGCATTCACTGCCTCCCATTTTATACAAATATATCTTATGGATATTCATTGGCTCCCTATCCATTTCTGCATCCAGTTCAAACTTCTCCTGCTGACCTATAAATGCATTCACTCTGCAGCTCCTCACTATCTTTCCTCTCTTATCTCTTCGTACACCCCTTCTCAGAAACTCTGCTCTTCTGGCAAATCACTTCTATCTGTGACCTTCTATTGCTAACTCCAGACTTCACTCCTTTCACCTTGCTGCTCCTTATGTCTGGAACAAACTACCTGAGTCTGTACATCAGGTGTCTTTTCTGACCTTTTTCAAATCCAGGCTCACAGACACAAACACCATCATTTTAAATCAAATCACACCCCCTAATTTCTCAATCCATACTAGCAATAGATCTAGTAAGAGAGGGGGCGGGGTCCTCATAAGAACATAAGAACATAAGAAATGCCATACTGGGTCAGACCGAGGTCCATCAAGCCCAGTATCCTGTTTCCAACAGTGGCCAATCTAGGTCATACGTACCTAGCAGTTTCCCCAAAAGACACAGGTTCTGCAGTGCTTGTACTAGGCCAAGCATTGATATCCTGGGTCCCTTTTTAATAGTGGTTTATGGACCTTTCCTCCAGGAACTTGTCCAAACCTTTTTTAAACCCAGCTATACTAACAGCCCTTACTACATCCTCTGGTAACAGATTCCAGAGTTTGATTACACGTTGAGTGAAGAAATATTTTCTCCTATTTGTCTTAAATAGTTTACCCTGTAGCTTCATTACATGTCCCCTAGTCCTTCTATATTCTGATAGCGTAAACAATTGATCCACGTTTATCCGTTCCACTCCATTCATTAATTTATACACCTCTATCATATCTCCCCTCAGCCGTCTCTTTTCTAGGTTAAAGAGCCCTAACCTTTTTAGCCTCTCTTCATAGGAGTAGCCTTCCATCCCCTTCACCAATTTGGTGGCTCTTCTCTGTACTTTTTCTAATAACTCTATGTCCTTTTTAAGATACGGTGACCAGAATTGCACACAATATTCAAGGTGCGGTCGTACCATGGAGCGATACAGAGGCATTATAATATCCTTTGTTTTATTCTCCATCCCTTTCCTTATGATACCTAGCATTCTATTTGCTTTCTTGGCCGCCGCTGCACACTGGGCAGAGGGTTTTAACATGTTATCCACGATGACTCCTAAATCTTTATCTCCAGGAACAAGCAGGAATAAGTCCTCACATATGGGTACGTCGGTACCGACGGAGCCCGTGCGGGAAAGCTCCCCAGCTTCTTAGAATAGAAGCTTTTGGGACCTCCCACTGCACATGCGCACTGCCTTCCCGCCTTCCTGAACAGCTCTCCTCAGTTTCTCTTTTTTCCGCGGAGCCAGCAGGTCGTGTTCCTGTCACCGCTGAAGAAATTGTTATTTTATTTGTTTCTTTAGACCGCGTACCTGCCTTCCCCATACCGATACCGGTATCGCCGGTCTTTTCTTTCTTTCTTTAAAAAATTATAATTCTTATTTTTTAGCTTTTTGGTCACTTCAGAGAGGCCTCTCGGCCTACTCAATTTCTCCTCATGGAGAAGCCAGCCCCTGGATTTAAGAAGTGTACCAAATGTAATGCTGTTATTTCAGTCACAGACACCCATGAATGGTGTCTGAAATGTTTGGGGCCTGACCATTCCATACCGGACTGCCCATCTTGCTCCCACATGTCTAAACGTGGGCTGCAGAACCGGGCCAACAAATTCCATGTGCTGTTTGCTTCAGAGAATACAGCATCACAGTCATCCAGGTCTTCTTCTCCGGATGGATCTCAGGTAACCAAACCTTCTGTGGGCAAGTCCTCAAAGAGCAAATCTCCTTCAAAGCATCGAGAGGCTCTTAGCTTAGAACTTGAGGACCCTGCCCCAGCCAAACAACCCCGGCGGGAAGTCCAACTTCCAAAAACGCCAATTCAGGGGTCTCAGGTTGATATCGATGCTACGGCCTCGACAGATCACCTGTTAGCCTGCTCTGGGGTACCGGGTCACTCCGGTACCGACATCCAGGCAGCTATGGCGTCCATGGGCGATACTGTACAGTCCATGCAGCAGGCCGTCATGGCTTTCATTAAAGCTGCAACGCCATCGGTTCCGCTTTCAGCGGTTCCGGGCCCGATACCGGTATCGTCCGCCATGCCGGTATCGAGGCCGTCCACCTCTAAACGCAAGTCGGTACCGTATGGGCTTTCGCTCCATACCGGTTCCATACCCGATACGCCCGATATCGATACCGATCGGTACGCGTATCGTGCGTTAGAGGAAAGCACCGATTCCTCTGAGGATTTTCACTCCTCTGATGATTCTGCTGAGTTTTCACTCAACTTACCTGAGGAGCCCTCTTCTCCTAAAAGGAGAATGTCCCCTCCAGAGGATTTGTCCTTCCAGGACTTTGTTTTAGATATGGCTACAGCCCTTTCTATTACCACATCCTCTGAAAAGGAACCCAGATCCAAAAAACTGGATATTTTGGGATACTCAAAGGCCCCTAAGGAGGCAGTTACCCTGCCTATCCATGAAATCCTTCAAGAACAACTGATGGATTTCTGGGAAAATCCTTTGACTTTGTCTCCTTATTCCCGTAGGTTGGACACCATGTATAGGGTCCCTCCTTCTCCTGGTTTCCAAAAGACTCAATTGCCCCACCACTCTATTGTGGTGAAGTCTGCAATGAAGAAGATTAGGAGTACCAAAAGGCACTCTTCCACCCCTCCAGGACGGGAATGTAAGACTTTGGACTCTTTTGGTAGGAAAATTTTCCAGGCTAGTATGCTTATAGCCAGGATTAATTCCTACAGTCTCTATATGGGCATGTTCCTGGAGGAACTTGCCAAAAAGGTGCGGCATTTTGCCCCCTTTATCCCTGAGGATAAAAAGCAGGGATTCCTTTCCCTAGTGAAACAACTCTTAGAGGTTTCTAAGTTCTCTAATAGGGCAGCATATGATTCCTTTGAGGGAGCCAGTAGGGCTTCGGGCATTGCTATTGCAGCCCGACGTCTTGCTTGGCTCCAGGCCTCTGATCTGGAACCTTGGGTTCTAGATGGCTTACGGAATCTGCCCTGTACAGGTGAGAACTTATTTGGGGAAGAGTGGCAAATCAAAGCCACCCAGATGGATGCTGAAAATGCCACCTTGGAAAGACTTTCAAAGTCCACTTCAATTCCTACTAAGAAAAAGTCTTTTAAAAGGCCTTACTATAAGAAGGCCAGAGTTGCTTCAAATACTGGCCAGCAGTCTTCTCAACCTCGCTATACTGCTAAGCGTCAGCAATCCAAACAAGCACGAGCTAAGCCTGCAGCAGCTACTGTAGCTCAGCAGGCTCCAACCCCTCAGGGGTTTTGACTTGCTCCTAGGGAACTTGCCACTTCTGGTTCTAACACAACCAGAACCTCTCACCATACCCGGAAGGTTGGTTCACTTTGCTCCCAGATGGGAACAAATCACAACAGAACAATGGACCCTCTCTATCATTCGAGAGGGTTACAAACTTCATTTCTCCAGCCTTCCTCCCCATCATATGGTGAGACCATTCAATTCTCCCCCATCTCTCCTAACCCTGTTGGGTCAAGAGGTTTCCTCTCTTCTTGCCCAAGGGGCCATAGAAGAGGTTCCTCTTCCTCAACAAGGGTCCGGTTTCTACTCCCCTTATTTTCTCATTCCAAAGAAGACAGGGGGATTCAGACCAATCCTAGATCTGAGAGAATTGAACAAATTTCTCTTCAAGGAGAAATTCAAAATGCTGTCTCTCGGCATTCTCCTTCCTTACCTCCAGGGTCAGGACTGGCTTTGTTCTCTAGACCTACAGGATGCGTATACACATATACTCATCCATCCATCCCACAGAAAGTATCTTCGCTTTCTGTTTCAGGGAAAACATTTCCAATACAGAGTACTCCCCTTCGGTCTAGCCTCTGCTCCAAGAGTATTCACAAAATGCATGGCAATCGTAGCCGCATTTCTAAGAGGCATGGGAATCTTTGTCTTCCCATATCTGGACGACTGGCTCATCCGAGCTCCAACTCAGTCACAGGCCCAGATTTCCCTGGACCACACAAGGAGCCTTTTGCAGTATCTGGGACTGGTAGTAAACCTTCCCAAGTCCCAACTCATCCCTACTCAATCTCTAGAATTCATAGGGGCCCAGTTGGACACCATCACTGCAAGGGCCTACCTTCCACATGTTCGAGGCCAGCGCCTCCTGAGTTTGGCCTCCCAAGCTCAGTCCAGCACTCACTTGACAGCCAGGGAAATGCTACGCCTACTGGGTCATATGGCCTCCACAGTGCATGTGGTGCCCTATGCTCGTCTTCATATGAGAGCAGCTCAATGGACCCTGGCCACTCAGTGGACTCAGGCGTCAGGAGCGCTCTCAGACCAAATACAAACCTCCGATCGTCTGTTTTGGTCCCTCCACTGGTGGACTTCCACCAAGAATCTGTTGTTGGGGGCTCCATTTCAACCATTGCTACCCCAAGCAACCCTCACAACAGATGCCTCCCAAACAGGGTGGGGAGCCCATCTGCAAACTCTCTCCACTCAGGGCACTTGGTCTCTACAAGAGACCACCCTTCATATCAATCTTCTGGAACTGCGAGCAATTTACCTTGCCCTCAAGGTCTTCCACTCCCTCCTAGCCAACCTCACTGTCCTAGTTCAGACGGACAATCAGGTGGCCATGTTTTACATAAACAAACAAGGAGGGACGGGCTCTCTGTCGCTTTTGCAACGAAGCTCTAAGACTATGGGCCTTCGCCAGAGAGCATCAGATTCACCTGCTAGCAGTGTATCTCCCAGGAGTTCAAAACTCTCGGGCAGACAGGCTCAGTCGAGTTCTGCTGCCACACGAATGGTCCCTACATTTGGACCAAATAAACCGAATCTTTCAGGAATGGGGGACCCCGGACATAGACCTCTTTGCAAGTCCGTGGAATGCCAAACTTCCCCGGTTCTGTTCCAGAACTCCGTGTCAGGGAGCTCAGGCTACGGACGCCTTTCTCCTGAATTGGAGTCAGGCATTCCTATATGCCTTTCCACCCATTCCTTTGATTCCCAAGACTCTGTTCAAACTCCAGAGGGATCATGGAACTATGATCCTCATAGCTCCACGCTGGCCACGCCAAGTGTGGTTCCCTCTACTTCTACAGCTCTCCCAGGGATCCTACTTGGATCTGGGAGCTGCGCCAGACCTCCTGTCTCAGGAGGAGGGGACTTTGTGGCACCCAAACCCCAAATCCCTTCACCTCAGTGCTTGGTTACTGAAGGCTTAAGCCTTCAAGACTTTCATCTTTCCCAACCAGTGAAAGATATCCTTTCTGCCTCTAGGAAACCCTCTACCAGGCGTTCCTATGCTTTCAAATGGAAACGTTTTTCCATTTGGTGTGCTCAGCAGGGTCTTGACCCTCTGGCACTTCCTTTGAATTCTCTTCTTGATTATCTCCTGCATCTATCCAATGCAGGCCTCAAGACGAATTCGGTAAGAGTCCATTTAAGTGCTATTGCAGCATCCTTGCAACATATAAATGGACAACCTATCTCCTCTCATCCTCTTGTTGCAAGATTCATGAGAGGCCTGACTCTCACTAAACCTCCCATCAGACCACCCCCGGTCGCATGGGATTTGAATCTAGTGCTCGGTCAACTTATGAAGCCACCTTTTGAGCCAATGTTTTCCACCTCCTTGAAATTTCTTTCCTGGAAGGTCATCTTCCTCATTGCAGTCACTTCGGCTCGCCGCATCAGTGAGCTGCAGGCTTTAGTGGCTAATCCACCTTACACAAGATTTCATCATGATAAGGTGGTCCTTAGGACGAATCCCCACTTTATGCCTAAAGTGGTCTCGCCTTTTCATCTTAATCAAGAGGTATATCTACCTGTCTTTTTTCCAGCTCCTCATGCATCCAATGCAGAGAGGAACCTTCATACTCTGGATTGTAAAAGAGCTCTCGCTTTTTACCTTAATAGGACTCAGCCACATCGAAAGTCTTCTCAACTTTTGTGGCCTTTGATCCTTCCCATTTGGGACTTCCAGTCTCCAAGCGTACACTTTCCAATTGGATTGCTCAGTGTATTTCTTTTGCTTACCAGAGCAAAAACATTTCTCTGGAAGGCCATGTCACTGCTCACAATGTGAGGGCCATGGCAACTTCTATGGCTCATCTGCACTCTGTTTCCATAGATCAGATCTGTCGAGCCGCTACCTGGGCCTCGGTTCATACCTTCACAGCCCATTACTGTTTGGACAAGGACTCCCGCCGGGATGCCTTGTTTGGCCAGGCTGTCCTCAAGCACCTGTTCCATTCCTAAACAACTCCTGCCCACCTTCCCAGAATGGATGCCTGAGATCCATACGAAGATGGCGAACCTTTACAGGGGATCCCATGCATCTAAGCTAGGGAGTCCCCATATGTGAGGACTTATTCCTGCTTGTTCCTGGAGATAGCACAGTTACTTACCTGTAACAGGTGATCTCTGGGAACAGCAGGAATTAGTCCTCACAACCCACCCACCTCCCCTAGGAGTTGTATCTTTTATCTATCTATCTTCCTGTCCTCTCTCTGTTGACTCAGCTATAAACTCGAAACTGAGGAGAGCTGTTCAGGAAGGCGGGAAGGCAGTGCGCATGTGCAGTGGGAGGTCCCAAAAGCTTCTATTCTAAGAAGCTGGGGAGCTTTCCCGCACGGGCTCCGTCGGTACCGACGTACCCATATGTGAGGACTAATTCCTGCTGTTCCCAGAGATCACCTGTTACAGGTAAGTAACTGTGCTTTCCTGGGTGGTGGTTTCTAATGTGGAGCCTTGCATCGTGTAACTATAGTGTGGGTTGTTCTTTCCTAGGTGCATAACTTTGCACTTGTCCACATTAAATTTCATCTGCCATTTGGATGCCCAGTCTTCCAATTTATCCAGATCCTCCTGCAGTTTTCCACAATCCTCTTGGGTTTTAACAACTTTAAACAGTTTTGTGTCATCTGCAAATTTGATAACCTCACTAGTTATTCCCTTTTCCAGGTCATTTATGAATATGTCAAAAAGTAGCGGACCCAGTACAGATCCCTGGGGTACTCCACTATTCACCTTTTTCCATTGGGAATATTGGCCATTTAGCCCTACCCTCTGCTTTTACTATCAAAAACTGATCTGCAATACCGGGCAGTCCAGTCTAGAAGTATGCAACAGTTAGACACAATCACCATCGCAAACAAACACAATTCTTTCAACCTTATCTACAGGGCACCAAGCTCCACCTTTGACGAGATATCCAACATAATTGATTTAGCTTGTAACCCTGAAAACCCTTCTAAACAAAACTGGCTATTGGGAGACTAATCTAGCCTCCGTACAACCTACTCTATCCAACGCATTTCTTGAGGCAATGACCAACCTTAACTACACCCAGATCGTAACTGAGCCCACCCACCAGTATGGGAACATTCTTGACCTAGTTTTCACCCCAGTCACATCCACTGACAGGATGGACCAATTTAATCCCATCATCACTCCTGTCCCATGGTCAGATCACAGCCTGATAACATTTCAGGTCCCATCTCCTCTCAACATTCATGACCGACCAAAACCAGAGAATGTTACAAACCTATGCCGCTTCAGACCATTTAATAGGGAAGTGCTGGCTAAACATGTCATTCCAAAGCTCTCTCAACCGTTGAACAACCTCAACAACATGGTCTCCGCTTGGAATGACACTCTAATGCAGTATGCTCACCAACCTCCGTTGAATGATCACGTTAAACACAAGAACAACACCACCAAAAGGCGAACAGCCCCCTGGTTTTCTCCCGAACTAAAGAAGTCTCTACTTCACCTGAGAAAACTTGAGAGAAAATGGAGGCACACCCACAGTACAGATGATCAAACCACCTACCTAGCCTACTTGAAAATACACCGTGAAGCAATTTGGAACAGGAGGAAGGAATTCCACTCAGATCTTCTCAGTCGTTTGCTAAACAAGCCACGAGACCTCTTCAACTTGGTAAAATCTTTAACCAAAGAACCCTCCCCACCTCAGGTGGAGCAAATACAACCCCAAGCATTTGCCAACTATATGCAATCCAAGACCATCAAAGCAACTAATGCCACCTGTCCAGGAATACCTCAACCTTCCCTACTTCTACAACCACTCGACAAGTTCTCTCCCCCATCAGCATCCAACATAGAAGACATTATTGCTAGCATCTATACCACCACAGCACCAAATGACCCCTGTCCAGCACACTGGATCAAAGCAATGCAATCAGAACTCAGCCCAATCATAGCAGAAATCGCACATCAATCCTTCATAACAGGAAAGTTCCCAACAACACTCAAGCAGACCTCCATTCGACCACTGTTGAAAAACAACCAGCTTGACCCGGAGAAGTTGGATTCCTACCAGCCGATTTCCAGTATCCCGCTGCTAGCCAAAATTCTAGAGAAAGTGGCCCTGATGCAAATCCAACAACATTTAGACACTGCATCCCCCCTAGACCCCTGCCAACATGGGTTTAGAGAAGCACACGGTGTTGAAACACTCCTGACTTCACTAATCTCGTCTGTGGCTTAGACAACATCAAATCTGGCTTTGCTCTGATTTTCCTGGACATTGCAGCAGCATTTGACTCAGTCGACCATGCACAACTACTAGCTCCGCTTTATGATAAGGGGATTCATGGTCTAGCCTGGGATTGGTGCAGATCTTATCTCGAAGACCGATGGCAGCAAGTCAGGATTGGATCTAATACATCAGAACCGTTCCAACAAAAATAGGGAGTACCCCAGGGCTCCTCCCTGTCCGCGCTCCTCTTCAACATTTACATGCAACCTATCTGCGAAATCACCCGTACCTTCGGAATATCATGCCTTATCTATGCAGATGATGTTCTGATGTATTCACCTTTCAACGTCACACTCCCAGATTACACGAACCTAATTGATTGCTTCAACGCAGTAACAGACTGGCTCCTCAACCAGAACCTAAGGATAAACTTCAAAACAACTGAGGTTCTAACCATCACAAGAAACAAAAATTTCTCTCCTCCCACATTCCTTACTGTGAGAGACACAGAGCTACCAGTCAAATCAGCTATACGCTACTTGGGAGTAATACTTGATCAGCAGCTAAACTTTAAAGAACACATAAGTCGCACAGTAAAATCTGTCTATTACAAGATCAAGACCCTTCACCACCTCAGACCCATGCTAGATCCCGACAGCTTCCACACAATATTTCAAGCTCTAGTTATGCCCCATTTTGACTACGCTAACATTGTACTCCAAGGCCTCCCCAAAAACACACTTAACCCTCTTCAATTAGCGATGAATGCCGCTGCCCGTGTATTAGTTGGGACATCAAGAAGCGATCACATATCCCCCATCCTAAGAGATCTACACTGGCTACCGATAAGTTGTAGGATCTCTTTCAAGGTCCTACTAACCACATTTAAGGCTATAAACAACATAGTGCCCCCATCAATCTCCATGCTCATCTCCCAACCCACCAACAACAGATCCAAGAGGTTGCATCACACTAATACACTCATAACGCCAAAAGTCTCCACAAAATGGGCACAATCCACCAACAAACAGGCATTTGTGTCCTACGCACCCAGTTCATGGAACAACCTCCCACATAATATCAGAGCAATCAAGGGCATCACTCAATTTAGAAAAGCCCTCAAGCACCACTTGTTCATCACACACTTTCACAATGCTCCATTTCCCCCAGCGCTGCATAGCATCACAAACATCATCCCACAACCTGATAAATCAAAAGCTTACACTAGTTAAGTAAGAGGAAGTGGTCTGTAAATGGAATGCACACTTAATCTCAATCCCTGCTCCACCTGTGTAACATTATTGTCACATCAGTATGTAATTTGTACATAGTTTTCCCTGTTCTCTCTCCAAGTTGTCCTCCCTGTTCGATGTAAACTCGAGAGTGCCCTGTGTTCCTCGAGTCATTCTGTTAATTGTAAACCGCACTGATGATAAAGAGCATGGTATAAAAGAAATGTTAAATAAATAAAATAAAAAGAAATAAAACTAATCTCTTTGATGCCGCTTTCGGATCTTGACTTGCCTGAGATGTATCCCATGTCTACAACTACTGTGTTGTCTGTCTTGACTAGATTGTAAGCTCTAATGAGCAGGGACTGTCTTTTACATGTGTCTATGCAGCACTGCGTACGTCTTGTAGCACTATGCAAATGTTCAGT
Organism: Ichthyophis bannanicus; assembly: GCA_033557465.1. NCBI lineage: Eukaryota > Metazoa > Chordata > Amphibia > Gymnophiona > Ichthyophiidae > Ichthyophis > Ichthyophis bannanicus. Next base: position 449,602,573 of record CM066031.1, read on the forward strand.
AGTAGTAGTAGTAGATTGGCCACTGCTGGACATAGGATACTGGGCTTGTTGGGCCTTTGTCTGACCCAGTGTGACTTTTCTTATGCTCTTATGCTGTTCTGACCTTTGTCAGATATCTTGTGCTTAACTTTTCTACGGTGCACCTCCCTGACAGCTTGGCTAGCTACATTCAGTCACAGATTGCAATATTGATTGCACCTATTTTTTATGCAGTCCCTGTTGTAGGTCTTCCACAGTAGTCTCGTTGCATGTTCACTGATAGCTTGGTGGTTGTTGTCTCAGACTGTAGTAGAGTTGAGTAGGGTGGCCTTGTGCTTCTGGCACTGGCCTGGCACACATGGGAACAGGGTTCATTCCCCACTGTCACTCCTTATGGATATGGGCATCTCACATCCCTTCTCCTGCCTCTGGGAATTCCAGGGTCACAGTGTCCCTGTTTTCTGTTTCCATCACAATGTACAACACATTGACTTAAATGTTTCCTCCTTTCATCTGCAGACTTCTGGAAACCCAGGAGCCCCTGGGTCTTCCAGCCAGGATATCAGCAGTGGTAGTCATAGGGTGTGCAGTGACTTGTCCCAGTCCACATGGTCTGTGTGTGGGACTCAGACCTAGCTCATCTGGGTTGTAGGACATGGCTCTAGCCTCTGGGCTACTCTCCCACTGGGATATGGTGATATAACACACCAGTTCCATATATAAATGCTGTCAGTACATGGCAACCTGTTAGGGTGGGTTTCCACACGTGACTCTTGTGCCCTTGCCCTTCTCACTTTGCACCCTATCAAATTTGACTCATGGGCCTGTATATGTACCTCAGGTCATGCATTTCCTTTTGGGCAGGGGGTTGTGGGGTCACAATATGTCAGCACAGACCTCAGAGGACTATCTGGATCAGACATTTAGCTGCCCATTCATGTGTTCTTATGCAATCATGACTTTGGGGGCATTATCATATCTCGCCTGGGCCCTCAACATAGCACAGTGGGGTGCTATTAGTTATGTGGCCCTGTCATCATTGGGGATGCATCTCATCCCCTTGAGCATGTTATACATGTTCCCCTTACATGTTATGGTTACCCTCTCCCTGTCATGTATGATAGGTAGCAACAAGGACTGTACACTCTGTTCAGACATCATGGTATGGTATGGCATGGTGGCCTTATGGTTCTCACATTGGCTTGGTGCCTGAGTATGCTGGATTCAGTTCTCACTTGCTCCCCATGTTTTGCCAGCCATGTTGCTTTACCTCCCACATTTTTTCTCTTTTGGCTAATCTGTGTCCCTGATTCTTGTTGCTAACAATGGTGATCTGTCTTGGGTCCACTCCTTTTCTCTCTCTATACCCAGTCCCTTAGTGCGCTCATCTCTTCCCATGGCTTTCAGTACCATCTTTATGCCAATGACTCCCAGATCTACCTCTCTACGCCTGAAATCTCCCCAGCAATCCAGACCCGGATCTCTGCCTGCCTTTCTGACATTGCTGCTTGGATGTCTCACCGCCACTTGAAATTGAACTTGGCCAAGACTGAGCTTCTTATCTTTCCCCCTAAAACCTCCTCTCCTCTTCCTTCCTTCACTCTCCTCTTCCTTCCTTCACAGTCTCTGTGGACAACTCTCTACTCCTTCCTGCTTCCTCGGCTCGCAACCTTGGGGTTGTCTTCGACTCCTCTCTCTAAACAATAAGATGGGGGAGTTAGAATATATAGCACTAAATGAGAGGTTAGATATGATTGCACTCTCAGAGACATGGTGGAAGGAGGATAACCAGTGGGACACTGTGATACCTGGATACAAACTATATCGTAATGATAGAGCTGATCAAATTGGTGGAGGGGTTGCGCTCTATGTTAGAGAGGGCATTGAGTCAGAAAGGATTAAAGTTTTGCAGGGAACAAAATTTGCTGTAGAATCTCTATGGATTGAAATCCCATTTATGAAGGGGAAGGCGATGGCAGTGGGAGTATACTATCGACCGCCTGGCCAGAATGAACAAATGGATGATGAAATGCTCAAAGAAATCAAGGAAGCTAACAAAAGTCACAACAGAGTAGTAATAATGGGTGATTTCAATTACCCCGGTATCGACTGGGTCAGTGTCACGGCAGGACAAGCTAAAGAGATAAAGTTTCTAGATGGAATAAATGACTGCTTCTTGGAGCAACTGGTTCATGAACCGACCAGAGGGGAAGCCATACTGGACCTAATCCTTAGTGGAATGCCAGATCTGGTGCAAGAAATAAGGGTGTTGGGACCACTTGGCAATAGTGATCATAGTATGATCATGTTTGATTTAATTAGTGGAGGACAGATAGTAAAGGAATCCACAGTATTACCTTTTAACTTTCAAAAGGGAGACTATGATAGAATGAGGAATATAGTTAGGAAAAAACTAAAAGGAGCGGTTCCAAAGGTTAAAGACTTACAGCAAGCTTGGGTGTTATTTAAAAATACTATCCTCGAAGCCCAGACCAGCTGTATTCCACGCATTAAGAAGAGTGGAAGAAAGTCCAAAAAACTGCCAGCATGGTTTAAAGGTGAGGTCAGAGAGGCTGTTGCTGCCAAAAAAGCAACCTTCAGGAAATGGAAAAAAGAGCCAAATGATGAAAACTGGAAACAACACAAGCACTGGCAAGTTAAATGCAAAGCATTGATAAGGCAGGCAAAGCGGGAATTTGAGAAGAAACTTGCTACGGAAGCAAAAACACAAAATAAAGACTTTTTCAAGTACATTCGTAGCAAAAGGCCTGTGAGAGAGTCAATTGGACCGTTAGATGATAGAGGGGTAAAAGGGGCAGTAAGAGGAGACAAGGCTATAGCAGAGAGACTGAATGAATTCTTTGCTTCGGTCTTTACTGAGGAAGATGTAGGGATGTTACCCATGACTGAAGTGGTATTTAAAGGAGATACTGCAGAGGAATTGAGAGAAATATCACTACACCGGGAAGATATATTACAACTATTTGATAAACTGAATAGTAGCAAATCACCTGGACCGGATGGTATACATCCCAGAGTGTTGAAAGAACTGAAATATGAGATTGCAGACCTGCTATTGGTAATCTGTGAACTTTCATTAAAATCATCTGTAATACCTGAAGATTGGAGGGTCGCCAACGTAACACCAATTTTTAAAAAAGGTTCCAGGGGTGACCCGGGAAATTACAGACCGGTGAGCCTGACGTCAGTACCAGGGAAAATGGTAGAAACCATCATAAAGAACAAAATTACACAACATGTAGATAGTCATGGCCTAATGGGAGACAGCCAACATGGCTTTAGACAAGGAAGATCTTGTCTTACTAATCTTATATGTTTCTTTGAAGGTGTGCATAAACAGGTAGACAAAGGTGAGTCGGTTGATATAGTGTATCTTGACTTCCAGAAAGCTTTTGACAAGGTCCCCCATCAGAGACTTTTGGCAAAGCTAAAAAGTCATGGGATAGGAGGCAGTGTACTATTGTGGATCGGGAACTGGTTAAAAGATAGAAAGCAGAGGGTAGGGCTAAATGGCCAATATTCCCAATGGAAAAAGGTGAATAGTGGAGTACCCCAGGGGTCTGTACTGGGTCCGCTACTTTTTGACATATTCATAAATGACCTGGAAAAGGGAATAACTAGTGAGGTTATCAAATTTGCAGATGACACAAAACTGTTTAAAGTTGTTAAAACCCAAGAGGATTGTGGAAAACTGCAGGAGGATCTGGATAAATTGGAAGACTGGGCATCCAAATGGCAGATGAAATTTAATGTGGACAAATGCAAAGTTATGCACCTAGGAAAGAACAACCCACACTATAGTTACACGATGCAAGGCTCCACATTAGAAACCACCACCCAGGAAAAGGACTTAGGAGTCATCGTGGATAACATGTTAAAACCCTCCGCCCAGTGTGCAGCGGCGGCCAAGAAAGCAAATAGAATGCTAGGTATCGTAAAGAAAGGGATGGAGAATAAAACAAAGGATATTATAATGCCTCTGTATCGCTCCATGGTACGACCGCACCTTGAATATTGTGTGCAATTCTGGTCGCCGTATCTTAAAAAGGACATAGCGTTATTAGAAAAAGTACAGAGAAGAGCCACCAAATTGGTGAAGGGGATGGAAGGCTACTCCTATGAAGAGAGGCTAAAAAGGTTAGGGCTCTTTAGCCTGGAAAAGAGACGGCTGAGGGGAGATATGATAGAGGTCTATAAATTAATGAATGGAGTGGAACGGATAAACGTGGATCAATTGTTTACGCTATCAGAATATAGAAAGACTAGGGGACATGTAATGAAGCTACAGGGTAAACTATTTAAGACAAATAAGAGAAAATATTTTTTCACTCAACGTGTAATCAAACTCTGGAATCTGTTACCGGAGGATGTAGTAAGGGCTGTTAGTATAGCTGGGTTTAAAAAAGGTTTGGACAAGTTCCTGGAGGAAAGGTCCATAAACCACTATTAAAAAGGGACCCAGGATATCAATGCTTGACCCAGTACAAGCATTATGGAACCTGTGTCTTTTGGGGATATTGCTAGGTACGTAGGACCTAGATTGGCCACTGTTGGAAACAGGATACTGGGCTTGATGGACCTCGGTCTGACCCAGTATGGCATGTCTTATGTTCTTATGTTCTCTCCTTCTCCCCGCACATCCATCTGATAGCTAAGACCTGCCATTTCTTTCTCTATAACATCAACAAAATCCGCCCTTTCCTTTCTGAACACACTCCCAAGACGCTTATCCACTCCTTAATCACCTCTCGTCTTGACTACTGCAACCTACTCCTTGCTGGTCTTCCTTTGAATCATCTCTCTCCCCTAATCTTCCGCCAGCCACATCATGCTCATATTACCCCTCTTCTCAAGTCACTTCATTGGCTCCCTATCTGTTTCCGCATCCAGTTCAAACTTCTCTTGCTGATCTATAAATGCCTTCACTTTGCAACTCCTCACTACCTTTCTTCTCTTATCTCTCCTTACACCCCCCTCTGGGAGTCCGCTCTTCTGGTAAATCGCTTCTATCTATGCCCTTCTCTTCTATTGCTAACTACAAACTTTGCTCCATTCACCTTGCTACACCTTACGCCTGGAACAAATTACCTGTCTGTACGCCAGGCATCTTCTCTGATACTTTTCAAATCCATGCTGAAAACTCACCTCTTCTCTGCTGCTTTTGGTTCTTGACTCTCCTGATCTTTGTTTCTTTACCACTCCCTCTTGTTTTATCCCTATCTGCACCTTCTGTGTTGTCTGTCTTGCCTAGATTGTAAACTCTGATGAGCAGGAACTGTCTCTTACATGTCTGTGTAGCGCTGCGTATGACTTGTAGCGCTATACAAATGCTCAGTAGTAGTAGTAGTGGTTGTTTCGGTGGTCACTGCTCTGCCCACATGATATTCAGGTGGTGGCACCATGCTTCCTATTTCCTTATTTAGAGCCCTGTTTTGGGTGTCCATACATTTTGTGCTGTTGTCTCCCGATGTACTCACTCTCTGGGTCCACAGGACACACTGGGCAGTGGCCTTTGCATCCTGTCACTCACATTTGGGTTGTTCAGTGGTGCTGCATTCCTTACTCTCCGCCCTTTTATTGTTCCTCCACATTCATTCATCCTACACATAGCTGTGCCCTCTCTCTGTCCCTCACTTTGTGATTGCCTGTTTTCATCTATCCCTGTCTGCTAGCTTTACTGCAATTTCTGTATTTATTAAGTTAGGGTGGTTCTCATCCTTTCCCAGCCCCTCCATGTTGCAGCATGGGCTGGCCTTTTATGTCCTGTGGGAAGCAGCACCTCTTCCTCCTGCAGAACAAATCTACAGAGCAGGCGAGTCTTCTGCTCTGAGAAGTTTGACTGCCACGTTGCCAAACTTCTCTGAATGGTCTGAGATTTTCCTGCAGTTGATGGGCAGCACCACTCCATGCTGTTTCCTGTTATACGTGGACCTCAGTGTAGGTGGGCACATTTTCGGCATTACATGTGGATGGCGGACTCACAGAACTCAGGTGCGGTCATAGACGGGCAGTGCACATACACTGCAAGGTTTCAGTGGGCAGCAGAAGGACATGTTTTCGGTGTTGACACGTACAGGACTAGCATGTACATATAGGTGTGGATATGCCTTTGGGGCAATTCCATAGGCGCGTGTGTGTATATATACGTGCCTATGGAATCACCATCAGGAGATGCCCGTTTCCAATGTGCACATTTTCACCGGGGCCAGCCGACCTTTCCTGAATTGTCCTCCGTATGTATTTCCCATTTTAAAATTTGAAATACCCATATACATTTTCTGCCCTTGCAAGCCATGCCCATACTCTTGAAATTGCTGCTTCCCAGGGATCTCCAGGTATGAACAGCTATTTGCACACGAAGGAGATCTACATATGTAAATATGGAGATGCTTTTAAAGAAGCTAATTTTATAATCTGTATGAAGGTCAAATGGGAGCCTAGTTTGAGGATGTTATAGAAAGATGCATAGCAGCCTATAAAAGATGAGGTCTAATGTGGCAGAAATTGTGCCTAGATTGAAGGCATAGACATGTATACATATATTATAAACAATGAGGCATGTTTACTAAAGTGCGCTAATTGTTAGCACAGCTTTTAGTGTGCGAAAAACAGCACAGAACTGTGATGACCATTATGGTGCTCTAAAATTACCAATGAGGTAAAACCATTTGCTAACTGCCTAGCATACGATGGGGCAGGGACTGAGTGGGTTTAGGGTGGAGAGTGGGCATTGACTGCACATCACTGTTAGCACGAGTGTCATTAGCATGCACTAATCATGAATGTTGCCATTTGCACAGGTGAACTTACTGCCACCTCAGCGGGTAGACATAAGTGCACTCATGTTAACTTACTGCCACCTCAGCGGGTAGACATAAGTGCACTCATGTTAACTATGGTTGTAGTTTTAGCACAGTGAGGTGCTTTTTTCCATGGTAACTGCATGGAAACATGCTGGAACTGTTTCAAATAGTCAGCGCAGGTCAGAACTACTTCTGTGCAAATGTTTTGCAATTAGCACTTGCTAAGGGACTGAACCTTTGTGCAATTTAGTGAACATGGCCCAATGTGTGCAAATAGGCGACTGTGCTCATGCTTCTCCTAAACTCTGCCCCTGGGCATGCCTGCATGTGGATCATGTAAAAGCACAGCCCATCTTGGTATCCTGCATACTTTTATGCATGTAACTCCTATGGTAATTTTATAAAAGCCCTATAACTTAAGAAACTCCATTACAAAATTACCCCCCAAAATGACCTTTTAAAGTGCACTATTCATTAGACTTTATTGATTAAGGGACTGGGATTTTAATGGTTTTGTTTTGAGAATGTTGAGGGTGTTGGGCTTGAATATTGTATTTATGGGGCCTTTGGTAATTGCAACTGCCATGTGCCAAGTGTTTTTGGCACTTACTGCACTGAATGGTACCCTAATGCATGGCAGTGGCATTTGCAGTTAATGTGGCTGCACTTAATTCCACCTGCACTAATTACTTGATTGATAGAGTGCGATATGTGCTCCTGCATTAACCGCGATGTGCTCACCACACCAACTCTCTGCCCCAGTTCGCTCATTCTCCACCCTACTGCGCGAGTGGCAGTTACCATGTGAATCAAGTTATCCCTTGTTATCCAAGTTCCTTCCCTTGTTATCTGTAGTCTCATGCTTGTTATTGTACTGAGACTTTTTGTTCTATGTGAACCGCGCTGATGCCGAATAGTGCGGTATATAAGAGAATGTAAATAAATAAATAAATAAAATCAGTGCACAGTAATTGTCTTGTCCCCATGCTAAGTGCTTAGCACAGTCCAGTAAAAGGACCCCTTTATAATTTATTAGTTAAATTTGTATTGTGATTTTTTTTATTTTTTGTAATCTGTTTTGGGCGTATGTTCGCCATAAGCTGAATATCAAGTTGGCACGGGCGAGTAAATATAAAGATAATCTTGGGGCTAATTGACAAAATGATAAAGAGCTTGGGCCATAAGCCTCTGTATAGTGAGATTTAAGAATCTAAATATAAACACCTAGGAAAGGAGGGAGACAGGATTTACGTTACAGACATTTCTATACCTCAAAATACTATGAAAAAGCAGCCTTTTTTCAATGGGCAGGAATTTCTAGAACATGAAACCAAAGGCAGTGTAAAAAAGCAATATATTTTTCCTTTGCTTAATGTCGTCTTATTGTGCATTCTTTATTTTGGCCTTCATCTTGCAGGTCTTGCTCGCGCCAAGTCAGTCCCTAGCCACACATACTCTAATGAAGTAGTGACCCTGTGGTACAGACCTCCAGATGTCCTTCTTGGCTCAACAGAATACTCCACCTGTCTTGACATGTGGTAAGTATAGTAACCTTGCTCCTAGTAATTAATCTAGGCTGTTTAACTTTGGTGAAATCTAGAAGAATGTGTGACAAATATGGATTAAGATTAATGATGCAGAATGAATAGCTTGTTATAGCCTCTTTATAGATTTTATGCTTTTTGTTCTGATAATAAGATTTTATGTAGTGCTTAAATTATATCTAGTATTGATATACTAATTTTGTAGAAATTATTAAAATTGTACTTTTCTGGAAAGCTTAACCAATATATTTATTTTTATTATGTTCACATTGTATTTCTCAGTTTCAATGAAAAATAAATATAGGAGAACATTTCTTGTGCAAAAATATATTGTAAGCCAGCACCCTATGAAAATAAGACAAGAATAAAAATAGAGGGGCCCATTTACTAAAGTGCACTAAGCAGTTGACATGGGTTTTAGCGCTCGGCTACGGTAACTGTTACCGCACTGACAGCTACTGCTTGATAAGTCCTGCGGTAAGTACACATTTCACAATGGGGTGGGGAATGGATGGGTTTGGGGAACAAAGTGGGCATAAAGAGCACGTTGCAGTCAGTGCAGGGCTACATATCGTCTGCTGTCAATGTTACAGTTAGCTCTGGTGCACTTCACATCATCTTGATGGATGGTGTTAAGTGCATCACTGTTAATTGTGAATGTAACCATCACGCATTAGGGTACCTTTCTGTGTCGTAACTGTTGAAACATGCTGGTCACACCCCTAACAGTGCACAACCTTTGCACTTACCACATATGCAAAATATGCAATAAGTGCAAAAACTTATCGCACCTTAGTAAAAGGGCCTCAAAGAGAAAAAATGTAAACACATCTGAATAATTAACGCATTCAGTTATCTCATGGCCTCAGACATCAGGGGGAGAAATCCATCATAAACTTCAAAAGAAAAATATTTACACAGAGGGAACAATGTGATATTCTGACCAAGCACAGAAACATAGCATGAGTCAGGACTAAATCAAAACCCAATACTCAATATTCATTATCAAGACTCAATATTTATCACAATGGGCTCTGGTAGGTTGCAACCTGTAACATGACCCTTGCCATCAAGAGATATCCCTGCATAAAGCCTTCTCTGCCTTGGGAAATTTGAGTGCCCAATTAGTGGAAACTGAAGTGCCCTTAAACGAGAAGGTCAATGCCCAATCTACTGATAATGCCCTAAATATGAAGCAACTGTCACAAAAGAGGAAACTACTACTACTTGGAGATTCCATCATCAGAGGCACCAACTTGGGAACACAGTTCAAAGGGGAGAAGATAGTCAAATGCCTCCCAGGCTTTTCAGCCAGCAGGAATATGAAGTAAATTACTGGCATAGTTAGTGCAGAAAGTGAGTGCTCCATAATTGATGTTATCATCCACTTGGGTACAAATGACCTGACTACAGTTCAGAGAGACTTCCAGATTCTTGGAGTGAAACTCAAATCCATTGCTAATGCTATAGCATTCTCAGAAGTTCTACCTGTTCTTGGTAAGAGGGCAGAAAGGCTGCATTGCATAATCAGCTTTTATTTATTTATTTATTTAACTAGGCTTATATACTGCTTTTCTATCTCAGGTACTGTATATATATATCTTTTTTTCTTTTGTCCCTGAAGGGCTCAGAATCTATGTTTTTGTACCTGAGGCAACAGAGGGTTAAGAGCACAAAGAGCACCTGTGGGCTAGAAACCCTAGTCCCTCCAGCCCAAGATTGCTGTCCTCTAGCAGGATTCAAACCCCTGGCCCTCCAGCTGAGGTAACTTGCCCCGACCACTAGGCCACTCCTCCCTCATGGCTCCAAACCTGGTGCAAACAAGAAGGATTTAGATATATAGGCAACTGGGGAAATAGATGGAACAACAAGAGGCTATAATGTGTTGCTGGACTACATCTCTTTGTCACAGGGAAAAGGATCCTAAGTGAAAAATTGAGGCATTATGTGGACAGGCATTTAAATTAGGGATAGGGGGTGACGGATGAAAAGGAACAAGTTCAGGACATCAATTCCAGCAAAAATATAAGAACATTGGAAACAGCCGCAGTATATTAACCCTCACACCAGGGCCAAGTGGGAAGAGGTGTGTAAAACAAAATCCATGCAAAATACAGACAAGTCAGTCAACAAATGCTGGAAAGCAATGAGCACAAATGCTAGAAGCCCAGCCAACAAAGTTCCTGATCTGGAAGCCCTAATGGTGGAAATGGACTCGGACATTGTGGCCATTACAGAAACATGGTTTAACGAGTTGCATGAATGGGATATAGCCATAGCTGACTATAATCTATTTCCTGAGCGGTTCTCCAGTTTAGTCCTCCACAGCGGGTAGTGCACCTCCTCCTGCAGCTAGGAGACTGGACCAATCAAATTCTTCTCTGTGAGGATGTATACTGCTGGAGCTCCCATCAGCCCCCCAGTGTGTCCAGTCTCCTTGCAGCAGGAGGCGGTGTGAGCCTTCTACGGGCTCACTTTGGGGTTTTTAGGTCTCATACATTTGTTTTTTCTTTCATTCGTTTTGCCCTTGTGCTTTTTCTTTTATTTTATTCTTTAGGGGTTTGTACCTTTAAATACCTCTGTAGGAGGGAGCCGAGCTTGCACTGCCCGTCTGCTTACTGCTCAGCTAAGGCACGTCGGCTGCAGTTTCTTTGCCTGTGATCTCTCCTCCAGGACAGATCGGAGGGAGACTCTGGCCACCACCATCACCATCTCCTGATTTGGGGGCTTTTTTCTAGGTGATGCCACGACTCGGAGGATCCCAGTTAGCTTAGTGCCCCGGTCGGTGTTTCCTCTCACCGCGGGGCCATTGCAGCTTGCTTCTCATCTGGGTAAGCTCCGTTGCTGTGCTCCTTCCTCACTTCGGGGTAAGTGTAATTTTGGGCCGATTCCTTGGTGTCCAACCTTCTTTGGGTCTGCGAGATCGCTGCGTTTTGGTTTGTTTCTTTCATTTTCCTTTCTTTAGCTTTTCGCGCCTTTTTTTCGGTGCCTCGAAGTGCCGGCGGCCATTTTGTTTTTTGGCTCCCGTTTCTTATTCGGGGGCCGTGCTGCGGTGTGTTCTGTGCTGTGCGGCCTGGCTTGGCTGGGACAATTTTATTTTTGATTTCTTTTAGGCTGTGAGCAGGGTGCTGCGCTGCCTCTAAAAAAAAAAAAAAAAAAAAAGCCATAACATTGTTCCGTTGCTGGACGGGCTGTGAGTGTGCTGCACATTTGTTTGTGGTTGGCCCTGCCTTTTTCTTCCAACCTCTCTGCACTCTTGCGGTTTTCTCTCCATGTCCCGATGACCGCAGTGCGTCATTTGTGGCTCCCGCAAAGGCTCTGTTTCTGACGCGGGGGTTTGCAAGGGCTGCGCCTGCAGTCCACCAGTGCTATAGCAGCCCATGGACACCAGTGTCCCTCAGGAATCTGGGGACTCTCCAGTTTCAGGGGGGGTAGAGCTGACTCCAGAGGCTCTCGTCACTTCCCTTCCGCCTACCCCTTCTGCGCCAGGGAGTGCTCCGGCAAGAGGGCCTAGCGAGGTTTCCTGGGGGGATTTTTCTCCTGAGTTTGTACTTCTTATGCATCAAGCTTTTCAGAGGGGCCGCTTGGGGAAAGGATCTGATCCGTGCGCGGTCCCATCGGCTCCGCCGTCTCTCCGGGCGGAAGAGCCGAGGGGAGGTGCCCCTAAGGCAGCCAAGCGGCTCCGAGTTCCTGAAGTTGAACTCACGGATATCCCGTGGACTGAGCCGGACTGGTCTGATGTGGAACCTGAAGACCGGGTCGAAGACTTGGAAGAAGGAGAGATTCCGGAGCCGGAGGAACAGGCTCGGATCATCTGTGTTTTTCGCAGGGAAGAACTGATTCCCTTGATTACCGAGTCTTTGCAAGCCCTGAATCTGACGGTCGGGCGTCACGGGGAAGAAGAGGTTTTGGAGGACCCTCTCATTCAGGCGGTCCGTGATTCTCAAACAGTGTTCCCGGTGCACAGGGTGGTTGATCAGATGATTCAGGCTGAGTGGGATCACCCTGACTCCGGATTGAAGGGTATCCGAACGATGAATCGTCTTTACCCTCTGGCGGACAAGGACAAGGAGAAATTTTGTTCGCCACGGATTGACGCTGCGGTTTCGGCGGTGACTAAAAAGACCACAATTCCAGTTGAGAGCAGTGCGGCCTTGAAGGACACCCAGGATAGAAAGGTGGATGGTTTATTGAAGCAGGCCTTTGAGACTAATGCCTTGGCCTTAAAGGCTTCTATTTGTGGGGCCTGGGTTTCCCGGGCTTGTTTGCGATGGGCTCAGCATTTGCGTCAGGACTCCCATCTAGACCAACAGGGGTTGCTGGAAGTTGCTCGCTTAGAATCTGGATCCGCATATTTGGCAGATGTTCACTATGACTTGATCCGGACTTTGGCTAACAGTATGGCTTCCGTTGTGGCGGCACGCCGATCTATCTGGCTTCGTAATTGGGCTGCTGATGGATCCTCTAAGGCGCGTCTCAGTAAGCTTCCCTTTAAAGGCAAGCTGTTGTTCGGAGACGACCTGGATAAGTTGGTCAAGGACCTTGGAGAATCTAAGGGTGGGAGGCTTCTGGAGGATAAGCCTCGCCAGATTAGAGGTCTGTCTTCGACTAGAGGTCAGTTTCGGGATTTTTGCCGATTCCGGTCTTCCAGACTTGGGGGTTTCCAGCGCGGACGACTGGCTTCTCGATCCTCGGGATTTCGGGGGTTTCGAGGAGCGGGAAGAGGTTTCTCGACTGCCTCTCCTTCGTCCTCCTCTTCCTTTAATCGCAAGCCGCAATGAAGCGAGGCGGACCCCGGGGGAAAGTCTAGTGATCGGGGGTCATCTTCGTCATTTTCTTTCTTCCTGGGTCCACATAACTTCGGACCAGTGGGTCCTCAAAATCATCCGGGAGGGGTACGCGCTGGAATTTGCTTGTCCTCTCTGGGATGCCTTCGTTCTGTCGCCCTGCAAGAGCCCTCAGAAAGTGTCCGCCGTCCACGTAACGTTGAACCGCTTGCTAGACTTGGGAGCGGTGGTGCCTGTTCCAGCTTCCGATCTCGGTGCGGGTCGGTACTCTATTTATTTTGTGGTGCCAAAGAAGGACGGTTCCCTTCGTCCTATCCTGGATCTCAAGGGGGTGAATCGTTGCCTTCGGGTGCCTCATTTTCGCATGGAAACTCTCAGATCCGTCCTGGTTGCGGTGCGTCAGGGAGAGTTCCTTACGTCTCTCGATCTTTCGGAGGCCTACTTGCATATTCCGATCAGGGCGGCTCATCAAAAGTTTCTACGGTTTGCCCTTCCGTGGGGTCATTACCAGTTTCAGGCGCTGCCCTTCGGCCTGGCCACGGCGCCGCGTGTTTTTACCAAGGTCATGGTGGTCGTCGCAGCGGCATTGCGGAAGGAAGGTGTTTTGGTTCACCCTTATCTCGACGATTGGTTAATTCGCGCAAAGAACGAGACGGAGAGTTTGCAAGCCACGAACAAAGTCATAACTGTGCTGCAGACTCGCGGTTGGGTGGTCAACCACAAAAAGAGTCATTTAGTACTGACTCAGTCCCTCGAATATCTCGGAGTTCGCTTTGATACGGCGAAAGGGTTGGTTTTTCTGCCGGATTGCCGGGCTCAAGCTTTGCGCCTTCTGGTTCAAAAGATTTTAGCGTTTCCGGCCCCGTCAGCTTGGTGGTACCTTCGTGTCTTGGGAACGATGGCGGCGGCTCTGGATGTGGTCCCCTGGGCCAGGTTTCATATGCGTCCACTGCAACGAGCCCTATTGCGGCGTTGGTCGACTCAAACGGATTCGATGAGCAGGCGGTTGCCTTGCCTGAGGCGAGTGCGGCAGTCATTACGTTGGTGGCTGAGCTCGAAGATGTTGCACGTGGGGGTTCCTCTGGAACAGCCGCTCTGGCTGCCAGTCATAATGGATGCGAGCCTGACGGGCTGGAGGGCTCATTGCGACAGTCGCTTCGCGCAGGGAGCATGGTCGGCCCTGGAAGCGTCTTGGTCGATCAACCACCTCGAGTTGCAAGCGGTGAGGTGGGCGCTTCAGGCGTTCGAATCCTCTGTGATAGGCCGGGCAGTGCGGATTCTCTCCGACAACTCGGCAATGGTGGCATATCTCACCGTCAGGGCATCACGGGAAACAGAGCGATGGAGGAAGAGACCGACTTGTTGTTCCAATGGGTAGAACCTCAACTTCTAGCAATTTCGGCGGTACATATCGCCGGGAAGGAGAATGTGATGGCGGATTTCCTCAGCAGGGTGCGGGTGGATGCCGGAGAGTGGGAACTCCACCCGCAAGTGTACTCTCAAATAGTACGCAGATGTGGGCCGCCGATCATGGATCTCATGGCGACCTTTCAGTCGGCCAAAATGTCTCGATTCTTCAGCAGGCGCAGGGAACCCATGTCCGAGGGCATAGACGCTCTCATTCGCCCGTGGCCGACCTCCGGGCTCCTCTACGTCTTTCCTCCGTGGGCGTTGATCGGACGGGTGATTCAACGCATAGAGGCTCATCCAGGAAAGGTTCTTCTGGTGGCTCCAGATTGGCCCCGCCGTCCGTGGTACGCGGATCTGATTCGGCTTCTCGACGGGGTCCCGTGGCGGTTGCCGCTCTTGCAGGATCTCTTGATTCAGGGGCCGCTGCGGATGCCGCAGGTGGCTCGGTTCTCGCTTACGGTATGGCTATTGAATGGGCTCGGTTGAGACGGAAGGGCTATTCTTCGGCTGTTATTGCAACTTTTCTTCGTGCGCGTAAACCTTCTACGTCGCTCGCGTATGTGCGCGTATGGCGCATTTTTGAAGATTGGTGTTCGCGGCGCGATCTCCGGGCCGCGACGGCTTCCATTCCGGCCATTCTCAGTTTTTTGCAAGACGGCTTTGACAAGGGTCTTGCTGCTAGCTCTCTGAAAGTACAATTGGCGGCCCTAGCGTGTTACAGGGGTAAGGTCTTGGGGGTTCCCCTGGGGGTTCACGTGGATGTGCAACGTTTCCCGAGGGCCGTGCTTCATCTGCGTCCTTCGCGCAGGGTTTCCATTCCTCCATGGGATTTGAATTTAGTGTTGCACTCTTTGGTTCAGAAGCCCTTTGAGCCCCTTCACCATGCATCTCTCAAGGATCTGACATTGAAGACGGTGTTCTTGGTGGCCATCTGTTCGGCTCGGCATATCTCGGAATTGCAGGCGCTTTCCTGTCGAGAGCCATTCTTATCGTTCTCTAGGGACAGAGTGGTCTTGCGACCTGTTCCTTCTTTCCTTCCTAAGGTGGTTTCTCCTTTTCATCTGAATCAGGCCGTTTTTCTCCCGGTCTTTGACTCCCCGGATACGGACGCGGCTCGCGAGCTGCATCGTTTGGACATTCGGCGGGTGCTCCGCCGATATCTCAGAGTCACCGAGTCGATCCGTAAGACTGACCGCCTGTTCGTCCTGTTCGGTGGTAAACGTAAGGGGGAGGCGGCGTCAAAGTCTTCCATTGCTAGATGGATTAAGGAAGCGATTGCGTCGGCATACATTTTGCATGGCAGGGTGGTTCCGCTGGGTTTGCGGGCCCATTCTACTTGGGCGCAGGCGACGTCGTGGGCGGAGCACAGTTTGGTTCCGCCAGTGGACATTTGTAGAGCGGCTACTTGGTCGTCGCACCATGCCTTTAGTAAGCACTACCGGCTGGATGTTTTGGCATCCAGGGATTCCTGCTTTGGTTCTGCGGTTTTGCGTGCCGGGTGGGTTGGTCCCTCCCGCTGATTACTGCTCTGTTACATCCCGCTGTGGAGGACTAAACTGGAGAACCGCTCAGGAAATAGAAATTACACTTACCTGGTAATTGTAGTTCCTGGAGGGTCCAGTTTAGTCCTCATTCCCTCCCGAGAGATTCCTTCTTTCTGTCCGGCGCGCTGCTACCGGGTGAGATAGAGCTGCTTATGCTGTTTGTCTGGGATCCCTCAAGTCCGGGGTCCTCCGCTCTCCTTGCTCGTTTATTCTTTTTCTTTGATGGTGTGGCAGTGCCTTCTTTTTGCTCAGTGGTCCAGTGGGACGCGATGTGCGCAGTTACGGCTCCCTCGTTTGGGGAAGGAGTCAAGTTAGTTTTGGGAGGGGTTTCCTTACTGTTCTATATATTACTCTCTTAAGTTTGCTTGTTGACAGTTCACTGGGGGGCTGATGGGAGCTCCAGAGTATACATCCTCACAGAGAAGAATTTGATTGGTCCAGTCTCCTAGCTGCAGGAGGAGGTGCACTACCCGCTGTGGAGGACTAAACTGGACCCTCCAGGAACTACAATTACCAGGTAAGTGTAATTTCTATTTAGAAGAGATAGAGAGGCTAGAAAAGGAGAAGGAATAGCCTGCCCTATATGTCAAAAGCAATATTAAAGCTGCTGAAATGTAGGGGGCGTGGGGAAAAGAAGAAACACTGTGGATTGTGTTGGAAAGAGGAGTTGGCACGGTCATCCATACTGGTGTAGTCTACAGACCTCCAACTTGAACCAAAGAAATGGATAGTGAATTGATTGATATTGCAAAGATAGCCGTGAAGGGGGAAGTGATCTTTATTACAGCAAACCAATCATATAAAATAGTAAAAGCATTTAATATAATAATTCATATATCCAAATGCAAATATCTGGGAAAATACATATTTTAAGATCCATTTTTTCAGAAATCCTCCTCCATGTGGCCATTTTCTGCTGTCATTTTCTATGTTTCTGTGCAGCATCCTCAGTCCCAGTTAACCCTGGAGAGCCAGAATCCAAAGTCAGGGATCAAATTAGGTGCCTTTCACAAGGCACTGCCACTGAACAAATGGACAATGGTTTGCCTAGGGTGCCAGATGCTCTTGGGCTGGCCCTGCCTCTTACAATATTGCTGCAGCTCACTCTCTACTGCCAGCGAGGATGGGAACCTTGCTGGTAGTTCTTTTCTGCTGCAGCTGAGTCCTCTTAGTCTGTTTTGCTGATGAGGATGGGAACCTTGCTGGTTTCTAGATCTTCCTGCGGCCGCAACCTACTGGTCTTCCTCACTTCCACTAGTGAGAGTAGGAACCTCACTGTTTCTTCTTTTTGACTGCCTCTGTTGTTTACCTATATCCCTCTTTCTGCAGGCGAGGCTGGGAACCTTGCTGTTAAGTTTCTTATTTCATTCCATAGCCCTTACTCTTCCCATGGCCCCTGAAGCTGATTTATTCTATGTGTGTACTCCCATTTACCACTACCCATGGTTGTCTCCCATTTAACCCAGTCAGTCACTTCAGGGCCTATCCCAAAGGCACTGAGTTTATTAATTAATTTTTATTTATTTAAAACTCATTTGTAGACCTCTATGACTGATTAAAAAGCATCCTGAGCATTGTGCAATTAACATACATAATGCAGCATCAAATATTTATTTATTTATTTGTGCGTTTTTTTATACCGCCCCTTCCAGAGATCAGGTGCGGTTTACAGAGAACATGTCAAAACATTAACATTAAATTTAAATATAAATTACATGGAACATTAAGTATATGCTGCTAAATATGATGCTGCAAACATGATTAAGACAGATACAATTAAAACCCTTTCAGTCTGGACATGCCTCATCACAAAGTAATGCTTTTAAAGGTTTTCTAAAATGTTTTCTATCAGATTCTGCTCTAATTTTAGCTAACAATGAATTCCGTAATTGCAGTACAGCTATCTTATCTTGATTATAAGTTGCCTATGCAGAGCCATGTCAAAGGTTTTACTGATATAAGTACACCACATCTAGTGCACTCCCTAAATACAAATCTCTTGTTATCCAGTCAAAGACATTGATCAGATTCTTCTGACAAGTCCTATCTCTAGTAAAACCATGCTCCCTTGGATCCTGAAATCCATTGGATTCCAGAAACTCCACAATGCTGTGTTTTAACAATGTTTCCATTAATTTACTCAGCACAGAGGTCAGACTAACCAACCTGTGGGTCCCAGCCGCCTTCTTACTGCAACTTTTGTGGAGAGGGATCATGTCGATCTTTCAGTCCTCTGGGACCATTCCTGACCCTAAAGAAGCATTGAATAAGTCAGACAGTGGAACTTTCAAAACATCCTTGCATTCCTTCAGTACTCTAGGACGTCTCCCATCTTGCCCTGTTGCCTTATCTATTTTTAGTTTAGCTAACTCCTCATAAACACAGTCTTCTGAGATCTGCCTCTCTTCTATTTCTATGTGTTTGTTTTCTGAAGTCCTACTTCCAGCCCTTCATCTTTGAGCACAGAATAGAAATATTTCTTAAGCAATACCGCTTTATCCTCATAAGCTTCTACATATTTCTCCCCTTCACCCTTGAGTCTGGCAAAATCACTTTTGTACTTCCTCCTATCTTTAACATATCTTAAAAAAATAATCTTGTTTCCAGTCAACATATTTTTACTTTAGCTATTTTTATTTCCATTTGCATCTTGCTTTCCAGATTGCTTTCCCAGTTATTAACTTTTTCAGATATTGTTGCTTGTCTTCCTCTTTCTGCAGTCTCTTTCATTTCATGAAGGCTAATCTAATTTTCCTTATGTTTTCAGCTACTTCTATTGAGAATCACATCAGCCCTTATTTAATTCTTACTTATATTTAGTTTCCTAACAAAAATTGGTATTTTTGGCCCTTAAAATGTCTTTTTTCAGTTTTGCCCACTGCTTTATTACTTATCCCAGATGTACCCATCCAGCTAATGACTTCTTGAGGTATTCGCCCTTCTTGACAAAGTTAGTTTTCCTAAAATCTTGGACTTTTATATTTGAATGAACCATCTCCACTCATGTCCTAATACTGAATCACACTATCTGGTGACCACTGGATACCAGATGATCACACATTATAACATCAGAAACTCTCCTCATGCATAATTACCAGGTCCAGTATGCTCCCTCCCCCCCATTGGTTACGTTACCAGTTGCTTAAATAGCTTTCTATGTAGAGAATACAAGAGCCCCCTACTTGTGGATCACACCATAGCAGGAATGTCCCAATCAACATCTGGCATATTGAAATCACTTCTCCTTTCATAGCAATATTGTGAATGTCTTCACTGAAATATCCATCCACTTCTGCCTGTGAAGGAGGTCTGTATATCACACCAGTGTAAATAAATGGTCCATTCCCTCTATTCAGATTAACCTACTTCCTTACCTTGTAAGCCCTGCAATTCTGTTGCTCTATGAAAGGTACATTTTCATCCCAGTTTCAGATTCCTTGCAGACGGCTGCAGGTTTTTCTCAATAGCTTTTCTTTCTTTTTGCTTTTTTTTACATTTTATTCTTTTATATATAAAGACCAAACATCAATTCAGCACTCAAGGAAAACAGAGGCATAAATAGCAGACACTCATTTCCCAGAAAGTAAATCAGTACAAAAGCAAATAAATTAGCTGACTCTGAAAAGTCCACAAATAAAAGGAGGAGGTATAACTGATCGGGAATGAAAATAGATTTTTTTGTTGTTATTGCAAAACGGAACATACAAGCAGAAGGCTAGTGCTAAACAAAACCCATTACAATATCAGAAGGCATTAAATAGTTCCATTAACTGGTATCTCATCAAAGGTAACCTGGCTGGGGGTCTTGCTAGTCAAGAAACTAGTAAGTTGTGATGGACTGAAAAAAACATATTTCAGAGTTTTGTACCCGGCTACTCATTTACAAAATATTTAAGGAAAAGGGATGCTCCCAATTGGAGAACTCTAGGTTTTATCAACAGAAATTGCTTCCTCCTGCTTTGCATAGTGCTAGATACATCTGGAAAAGCCCAAATCTTAACATTGCAAAACAAAACATGCCTAACTTGAAATACAACTTGAGCACAAGATCTTGATGAGCTTCAAAGGTAAATATAGCAATCATGGTGGCCACAGCACCTTTGTCCTGAGAAGTCTTGAGAAAATGGGTTAAATCCAAACCATCAGAGAAAATCTGAGAAGTCTCTAGTTGGTTGGGATCCAAAGCCACCTCCTTAAATGGTGGAAGGTAGAAGGCCCAGGTAGTAGGCGGCAGAACCTCTGAAGCTATCTATAAATGTTTCAGTATATATCTATTGAGCAACTCCTTTGCAGAAATAAGTGGACCTTAGGAAAGTTCACAAAATGAATGTTCTTCATCTGAAGAGGATTATCAAAAAATTCAAATATTCTATCGATAGCCAAGTTATCCTTAACCAATACTGTAGTATCATAAGAAAACATATCAACTAGTCATGACTGGAAAACCCACATATCACATGTACAAGCCATACTAACGAATTTGAGGAGGGCCAGTTTAATGGCCAACCAAAAAATGTTTCCTGGGAGGCCGGGAGGCCCAGTACCTGGGATATTCAGTGGGGAATGGTCAAGTGCGACTGCAACTTAAAAAGGTAGAGGCTATTTCCCAGATACCAGTTCCTAAGACAAAGAAACAGATGGAGGCCTTTTTAGGAATGATCGGCTATTACCGCCAGTTCATTCTGAAAATGGCAGAAATAGCTAAACTGTTGATCCGGCTCCTCCAGAAGAAAGCCCCGAACAAGATCAGCTGGATAGCAGAATTGAATGAGGTCTTTTGGAAATTGAAGACAGCCTTGTGTTCTAACTGGTCCTGGTCAGTCCGGATTTCACATGGCCATTTGTTGTACAGATGGATTCCTCGGTTGTCAGTCTTGGGGCCAGGAGATAGAAGGTGAGGAGCATCCAGTGGCTTTTATTAGCCAAACATTGCTTCCCCGGGAACAGCATTATGCCACCATTGAGAAGGAGGCCCTCACAGTCAAGTGGGCTCTAGAGTCATTCCAGAACTACCTGCTTGGCCATCTTTTTACATCAGTTACGGATCACTAGCCACTCAAGTGGTTGGCGCAGAATAAGGAGACCGTTGGACAAATCATGCGCTGGTTTCTCAGCATCCAACCCTTTCTGTATGAGGTCCAACATAGGGCTGGTAAGGGGCACCAGAACGCAGGTTTCTTGTCCTGCATTGAGGGCCAGGGGACAGCAGATGCTCAACCACCTAGGATTAAGCTGAGGGGGGAGGTATGTGATGGAGTGTATAGAAAACTCCCCATCCCCCTCAGGGACACTCCCCAACTAAGGCCAGAACCAGTGAGACATTGCTCTGGTAAGAACTTAAACCCCTGTCCCTTTAAGAGAATAAGCTGGAGAATGCCTGGGGAGGGTGTGGCCATGTCCCAGGGTTTAAACCAGGAAACAGGAGACCTGGGGAAGAGAGGAGTCTGGAGTGGGTTGCGATGGATTTGGTGGGACCATTGGAGTGCACCCCCCATGGCAACAAATATATCCTGGTGGTAATGGACTATGCCACATGGTTTCCGGAAGCAATAGCCCTGTAGAATACAAAGACCACAATGCTGGCCAGTGCACTATGGGAAATCTTCTCCTGATTGGGGATACTTGCTGAGATCCTTACTGACCAGGTGACACTGTGGTCTACCGTGTGATGAAGCAGATATGCTCCTTGTTGAAGACGGTTTGGTTGAATGCTTTAACAAAATGTTGAAACAGATGTTAAACAAATTTGTGAAAGAAGAAAGACTGGGACCTTTTACTCTCCTATCTTTTGTTCGCTGTTAGAGAAGTACCCCAAAGTTTGACCAGCTTTTCCCAGGAAATCTTGAAGATACTTGGGAACTGGTGGGGGGCAAGCATTTGTTTTCTTTTTTGGATAATATATTGTTATGGAGTTGTATAAATAGTTCTGCTTGTTCTCTTTTTTTCTGGCAAGATTTGTTCTTATTGTAATGTGTAAATCACATAAATAAAATTAATTAATTAATTAATTTTAAAAAAAGAGGATTTGATGCACAAGATGGCCCTTTTTGCGATTTGTTCCACAAAACAGTTTTGTGAGCTGCAGGCTCTGTCTTGCCGAGATCCTTACCTGCCTTTTCAAAGGAGGCCATTTTCCATTCATCCTGTACCTTCCTTCTTGCCTAAGGTGCCTTCTCCCTTTCACATGAACGAGGTGGTCTGCCTGCCCTCCTTCTCGAAGGAATGGTATGAGAAGGAAAAGATCTCCATCTTGTGGATGTCCGGAGGGTGCTTTTCTGGTACTTGGAAGTTACAAATTCCTTTTGTAAGTCTAGCCATCTTTTTGTGCTGTTTGCTAGCCTGTGCAAGAGTGACACAGCAGTTTGTCGCTTTTGGGGCGCTGGATTAAGGAGGCCAGTGCCTTGGTGTATCTGTTGCGGAACCATCCAGTTCTGGAGGGTTTGCGCACCCATTCTACTCGAGCACAAATGTCCTCATAGGCAGGGCAGAGCAGAACTCGGTAGCCCCTGTAAATGTTTGTCAGCTAGAAACATGGGCATCATTTTCCACTTTGTCAAGCATTACTGCTTGGATGTCTATGAGCGGGCAAACATGGCCTTGGCTCAAGAGTTTTGCAAGCTCCTGTGTTTTTCTTCCCACCCAATGGAGTTGTAGCTTTGATACATCCCACTTATTTGGACTGGTCTTGCAGGAGAATATGGAACGTGACTTTAAAAAAAAAGGTTTAGACAAGTTTCTGGAGGAAAGGTCCATAAACAATTATTAAAGTGGAACCAGAATATCCACTGCTTGACCCAATACAAGCATTGTGGAACTTGTGTCTTTGGGGAAATTGCTAGGTACTTGTGACCTAGCTTGGCCACTGTTGGAAACAGGATACTGGGCTTGATGGACCGTTGGTCTGATCCAGTATGGCATATCTTATTTTCTTAACCTGGGAAGAGGAATCCAGTTCCAGCTGCAGTATGGTTGACTATGTACTTCAGATGCAGGAGCAATTAAGAAAAATGGGATAAACAGTGAGACAGTACCTGGAGAAAGCTCAAGGGATCCAGGCCCGTCCATATAATCGAAAGTCAGTACAATGGACTTTTCAACCTGGGGATCAGGTCCTAGTTTACTCCCCATGTCAGAGAGTAAGCTATTTTGTAAATAGTAGGGCCCCTATGAGGTGGTAGAGCAAGTGGGTCCAGTTAACTACAAGGTTGCACAACCAGACAAGAGGAAGAAAATCACAATCTACTATGTGTACCTGCTGAAGAAATGGAATCCTGTATTGGCGACAGTGGTCCATGGAGAGGAGTTTGGACCCGAGGTACAGCCACCTTCAGAATGTGACCAGGTTCCGTTTGGGGAACATATATCCAACGCCCAGAAAATGAATCTAACTTGTCTGATACAGGAGAATAGGGACGTGTTCTCCAGTGTTCCAGGATGTACCCATCTTGCCTACCTGGGGTGAAGGTTCATCAATGGCCCTACTGAATCCCAGAAATATGGAGATGGGCCTTGGCGAAAGAAGTTGAGGATACTTAAGCTGGGAATAATAGAAGGGTCCCAGAGCAACTGGTCGTCCCCCAAGCCAGATGAGAGCATCCAGTTTTGCATCAACTTCAGGAAGGTGAATGCAGTTTCTAAGTGGGATGCTTATGCCATGCCTACAGTGGATGACCTTATCAAATGTCTAGGGGGAGCTTGTTTTATCTCAACATTGCACCTAACAAAGGGGTATTGGCAGATCCCACTAACTCCTGCGACCAAGGAGAAGACCACCTTCCCTACAACCCACAGGCTATTCAATTCATGGTGCTGCCTTTTGGACTGTATGGGGCTCCCGCTATGTTTCAGCGCCTAGTTGACCACCTGTTGAGACCCCATGGAGAGTATGCAGCAGCCTACTTAGACAATATTGTGATTTATAGTCACGACTGGGAAACCCACCTCTCTCATGTACAAGTTGTGCTAACAAGTTTGAGGAAGGCCATTTTGACAGCCAACCATAAAAATGTTTCCTGGGAGGCCAGGAGGCCCAGTACCTGAGATGTTCGGTGGGGAATGGTCAAGTGCGATGGCAACTTAAAAAGGTAGAGGCTATTTCCCAGATACCAGTTCCTAAGACAAAGAAACATATGCAGGCCTTTTTAGGAATGGGGCTTTTACCACTGGTTCATTCAGAACATGGCAGAAATAGCTGAACCGTTGACCCAGCTCCTCCCAAAAAAGCCCCGGACAAGATCAGCTGGACAGCAGAATTGGAGAAGGCCTTTCAGAAATTGAAGACAGCCTTGTGTTCTGAACTCATCCTGGTCAGTCTGGACTTCACGCTGTTAGCCCAGGAGATAGATGGTGAGGAACATCCAGTAGCTTTTATAAGCTGAAAATTACTTCCCTGGGAACAGCATTATGCCACCATTGAGAAGGAGGCCCTCACAGTCAAGTGGGCTGTAGAGACATTCCAGTTCTTGGCTGCCCTTTTATGATAGTTATGGATCACCAGCCATTCAAGTGGTTGGTGCAGAATAAGGAGACCGTTGGACAAATCTTGCGCTGGTTTTTCAGCCTCCAACGCTTTCTGTATGAGGTCTGAGATAGGGCGGGTAAGACACACCAGAACACAGACTTCTTGTCCTGCGTAGAGATCCGGGGATGGCGGATGCTCAACTGCCTAGGGTTGAGCTGAGGGGGAAGGAATGTGATGAGTGTATAGCAAACTCCCCATGCCCCTCAGGGACTATCCCCAGCCAAGGCCAGGACCAGTAAGGTATTGCCCTGGTAAGAGCTTAAACCCCTGTCCCTTTAAGACTGCGGTTCTCAACCTGTGGGTCATGACCCCCATGGGGGTCGCCACAGGATTTAGCAGGGGTCGCCTCACTTCGCCTTTAAAAAAAAAAAAAAAAGCGCACAAGTTGCTGCCGCTGCCAAGTCCGCTTCTCGGCAGCGGCAAACTCACCGCTTCCCTTCTAATGCAGCCACGGCTCCCTGCCTCTTAGGGAACCGCGGCTGTGCCTGCAAAACCATTGCGGAGCCGTCCAGTCTCTCGACGGGCTCCGTGCAGCATTGTCCCGCCTCCAAAGGAAGTTGTTTACCACTTCCTTTGGAGGCGGGACAATGCTGCACGGAGCCCGTCGAGAGACTGGAAGGCTCCGCAACGGTTTCATAGGCACAGCCGCGGTTCCCTAAGAGACAGGGAACCATGGCTGCAGAAGAACAGGGAAGTAGCAGGCAGACAGGGCGAGGGGAGGAGGGGGCAGGGAGGGGGCTGACAGGGAAGGATGGATGGAGGGAGGGGCTGACATGGACAGGGGAGCTGACATGGAGGGAAGGAGGGGAGGGCTGACATGAATGGATGGAGGGAGGGAAGGGATGCTGACATGGAGGGATGGATGGATGGATGCAGGGAGGGAGGGGGCTGACATGGACAGGGGGGGCTGACATGGAGTGAGGGGGGACTGACATGGAAGGATGGATGGAGGGGGGCTGACATGGACAGGGGAGCTGACATGGAGGGAGGGAGGGAGGGAGGGGAGGGCTGACATGGAGGCAGGGAGGGGTGCCTGACATGGGCAAAGGGAAGAGACGGGGACATACTGGACAGACGGGGGATAAATGCTGGACAGAGGGGAGAGACAGTGCAGGTTAGGATTATAATGGGCAGATGAGGGGGGCTAGGACTGGGAATGGGTTAATTAGGGAAGGCTAGGACTGGGAATGGATTGATCAAGGGGGGGTTGGGACTGGTAATGTGCTGATAGGGGGGTAGGACTGGTAATAGACTGATGGGGGCAAGCATTGTAAATGAGCTGATCGGGGAGGTTAGGAATGGAAATGGGCTGATTAGAGGAGGCTAGGACTGGTAATGGGCTGTTGGGGGGGGGGGGTAGGACTGGTAATGGGCTGATTAGGGGAGCCTAGCACTGGTAATGGGGTTTAGGAGGGACTAGCACTGGAAGCGAGCTGATTGGGGGGCTTCGACTGGGAATGGGCTGATGGTGGGGAGGGGAGGATAGAGCTGCTGGCCCTGGAAGAAAACTTGGGGATAAGGCTAAAATGGGCTGATACGAGGGGATGGGAGAATGGAACTGGAAGGGAGTGGATCTGAGAGGGGCTGCCATGGTAGTTGTACTAGAAGGGACTGGTCAGTGGGGAAGGAGGGGGACTGGAAGGGAATGGACACCAGTGGCAGTCATGGGAATGCAAGTTGACATTGGAAGGTACTGAGTGTGAGGACTGGAAAGGGGCTGATACTGGGGAGGGTTACTGGGACTGAAAATAGACTGATGGAAAGAAGTGAAGAAAAGGAAAGAAGAGATAAGAAATGGCAGATGGACCACAGACCACAGAAATAGAGCTAAGAGAAGACAGGAAAGCAGAAGCCTCAGATCGGGACCAGCATGATCAGAGAATAAATTGGTTAGACAACAAAGGTAGAAAAAATAATTTTATTTCATATTAGTGATTTGACTACAAAATCATCATAATTTTGAAATCAAATATTGTTACTTGTTATTGTGATTAATTATTGTGGTTTAAATAAGTAAATTTTATAAATAAAAACATATTGCAAAGGCCTATATTAATAATTCAACAAATGATTACAGCGACAATGCGTTAACAGTAAAGGAAGAGAGATTTTATCATTGGGGGTCACCACAAGTTGACCAATGGTAAAAGGGGTCACGGTACAAAAAAGGTTGAGAACCACTGCTTTAAGAGAATAGACTGGAGAATGTCTGGGGAGGGTGTGGCCATGTCCCAGGGTTTAAACCAGGAAGCAGGAGACCTGGGGAAGAGAGGAGCCCGGGGTTCTGGAGCATACTTGAAGACCATTTACCTGTAAAAGAGAGCCTGATGTGAAGGTAGGAAGCGTGTTCAAATTTATTACTGTTTGCTCAACCTTGCTGCTGAATTTCTATTCAGCTGGAGAGATGTTGCTTTGTTGTGCTGCCTGAAGTGAAGAAACTTTGAGGAGACAGTTTAGTTTTATTTTGGAAGTGCCGTCTGTGCTGGAGCAGTTTGGCTATTCAGGACAATTAAGGACTTGTTACAGCTGTGGAAGAGCATAAGGCAACAAAGGCCTTAACCCTACATGTGCCTAAAACTCAAGGAGGGCCAGGGCAGTTGTCTGGATGCTTGTCCCCAAATAAAATATATTTTCTTTAAACCTCTCTTGGCTGCGGAGTCCTGTGTCGTGCCTCGCGCTCCTCCATCAGCCCATTTTCATCCCTAGCCCCCTCATCAGCTATTTCCAGTCCTAGCCCCCCCCCCCCCGAAGAGCCCCATGGTTGTCCAACTGGCTTTAGAGGGAGCTGGAGAGGCCCTTGCTCACCTCTAACAGCCACCGAAGTGTGTGCTGGGAAACAGGAAATTCCCTTTGACTTCCGTTGCGCCGGCGGCCTATACTAGAACACAGCTGCCAGAATGAAGAAAAATGGCGCTCTTCACTTCGGCAGCTGTC
Source organism: Ichthyophis bannanicus (assembly GCA_033557465.1). Lineage (NCBI taxonomy): Eukaryota > Metazoa > Chordata > Amphibia > Gymnophiona > Ichthyophiidae > Ichthyophis > Ichthyophis bannanicus. The sequence continues at coordinate 449,630,116 of CM066031.1, forward strand.
AGAGGTGAGCTGGGACCTCTCCGGCTCCTTTTAAAGCCAATCCTGCCGGGTGCTGAATAGCATGTGCGAGATGTTGTTGGCACGGGGACCCCTGAAGCGCAGGCCCCCTGAAGCATGGGCCCTGTGCAAACAACATTCTCACACAATGAATGGGCCAACCCTATATTCAGCAGCAGTTGCTGTCACTACTTTAAATTAAAACCAGATATTCAATGCTGGAGTCATATCCGGCAACCTGCATTAAATATCCATGTTAGCCGGATAGAGATATAGCTATCTGGTCAGAGGTGAATTCAGCCACTGGCTGATTAGCCCATCTGGCTAAAGTTAGGCCAGCCTTTAAAGTGCCTAACTTTAGCTAGTTTAAGATAACTGATTAGCAACTGGGTATTGCTGCTAGCTGGTAATCCTTGGGAGCCCCCCCACTCCGCTCCCAGAATGTCCTGATCACTAGCTGGCAAGCATCAGAACATTTAGTAGCGCAAACTGTGCTAGCACCACTGAATATCCCATCAGCAGCATTAAGGCACTTTGGAGGTCTGCAAACAGCCTAAATACCTTTGAATATTGTGCCCTGTGTTATTAGGCTTTTATCTCATAGCAATAATATCTGCTGAGGGCTCCTTTAGGACCTGAAAATCAGATTCAAATAATGGCTTCCTTTTTGCCACTTACCTTACAGGTCAGATTTGTTGAATGCTTGCTGTGTGGTTGTCACATGCACATTTTGACCAGTATTGGCTAAGGAAATCTGTAGCTCTTCAGAGCTGCCTATCTGACCTGTTTCCTCTTTGCTTGGTTACTTGCAGGAATAACCTGATCTAGACAGGGTCTTGCTGGTTCCATATACCTTGCCTTAATAAGCGCTCACTTCTCTAAGGGATAATCAAGGCCTTTGCAATCCTTTTATTCCTCTGCTTTGTGCCTTTTGACTGCTTTGTCTATGAGTTCTTTTGCCAGCTTCTTGATGCCTCTTTTTCAATTTTTGCATTGAAATGCACTACCCAGGAGAGTGAACTGACAGGAACGGATGAATTTATCCTGTCATATGAAGCAGTACACACAGGTGGGGCCAGTTCACTTGATGTGTGATTCTGGAGACAATTGGTTACGCCAGTGCTTAAAATATGTAAGACTGCTACAGCAGAACAAGGAAAGTAGACAGTTATCCAATGAAACTATTCCATAGCTTTCTTTTTCTACTTCACTTTTTAAAGATTTATGGAGTATATTTTCCATTTTGGCTGTTGTAGCGCAGGATGTGATGATTTATGGAACAAACACTTTTTTAATGCATTTTTTTCTCAGATGATAAGGCAGAAAATGATGAGAAATTTGGAAGGGGTGTAAACTTTCTATAGCCACCGTGGGCCCGATTTTGCAAGGCGGTTAGCAGGGTTGTACGTCGCAGTAGGATGTCTACTTCCGCTAGTCACCTGCATCGTATGCCACCTCCTGGCCCCCCTGCACGCACAGAGCCACTGTGCCTGTTGTGGGGGATGGGGGCATAGGCGGAATGTGGGCGGGACCAGCCCTCAGACATATAGAGCTGTTCAGGTCATAGCCGTGTACATCCGGGGAGCACTGGGCGGATGGCCAGCTTATTCCACCTCGGAGGCAGAATAAGCGCTGGCTGCCCCTCCGGATTGGCTGGCCAGCCCCACAGCATCAGCAGCGGCAGGCCAAGTGAGTCCTTGCTGCCCGATCCAGGCCCTGGCTACCCCCGCTGGGATTGGGTGGTAAGGAAACTGGTGTCCAAACTGCGAAGGGCCAGATGTGCCGCGGGGAGGATGTCCTCACGGCAATGCAGCGGCATGCTGGGTCATCTCCGAGTGCCTGATCCTGCACCTGCGGGGATGTCTCTTGCTCCCATGGTGCAGAATTGGGTGCCCAGATGTGCCTCTTCTGCGATCATGCTCCACATGTATGTTGTATTTCTCTTTCCTATCCAAACACAGGAATGGAAGGCTTGACTTGAAAAGGGGCAGCCATATTATAATTCACACCATGATATGGGTGCTCTCACTAGAAATTGTTTTATGCTACCTCTGCTTGTCTTGCCAAAAGTCTTTTCTCATCATTCTCTATGGATATCTTCTGGCCAGTGTTGTAGTGTGTGCGCATATACATTAAACATGTGCTATGCCTAAACAGGAATCTATATGTAACTTGCTTGCTGTCTTTCTATCAAATAAAAGACGTGGCATTTTACCCTGCAAAATGCCCTGCGAGGCCATGCCGAATCATGTTTATTTTGAAGCTGTCCTATATAATGAGGATGTCATGGGAAGTTTGCCTTAACTCCAGAAGGGGTCTAATAAAAACTTTGCTGATAGGTTTTATTATAATTTCAAAAGAGGCTTGCGTTATAAGGCTTATTAGGTCCAGAGATAGAAGTTGATCAATTGATTGATTAATTTACCGCTTACCAGAAAAGCATTAAAGCGCTTTACAATAAAATACTCTTCACAATCAAATGGCAACATACATCATCCTAATCATGACAGGATAAACATGGCGGCAATAATATATAGTATTACAATCCTGAATTAAATGGGCCATTTCTAACAGTTAAAATTCTGGGAGAATAACCAAGTTTCGAAAACTTTCCTAAGGGCACGATGATTACTAATCCCTCACAGCTCATGAAACAGAGTTCCAAAGCAGTGGACCTGTCTAATTAAATACTTTACTCTAGTCGAAGAGAGAGGCATTTTATCCAAAGCTGGAAGCTGAAGTAAAGACCACTGCGAGAAATGAGAAACACAGTTGACAAGCAGGAGCATATTCTGTTAATCTATTCACAAGATAAAGAGGTTCAATTCTGAAAAAGGCCTTGTGCAACAAATAAAGCAATCTGAAGGAGATTCAGGCAGCTGTGGGGAAACCAGTGCAGAGCAAATAGTATTAGGAGCATAATGCCGTTGAATTTATCTTTCCATTAATCAGCTTGGTAGCAATATTTGGAATAAACTGTAATCTTTACAGATTGTATTTTGAAAGACCCTGATATAAGGAATTACAATAGTCCAAGCAACTATTGCATGGACCACCCTGATCAGATTAGAGATCGAAAGTGTTAAGGTAATCTCAAATGGGAAATATTAACTCACAGCGATACCATTAAGTGTTTGGAAAGCAGGAGATGCAGGCTGACATTTAGAGCATCTTCATGCAGCCTTTCTTCTTAAGTGTTTAAGTATTACTCCTGGGGGAATTCTGTGCAACAGAATCTGTGCTGAATTCCCTATTGCAGATTTCTCTGCAGGCACCGTCATTGGCTAGCCAGTGAAGCAAGTTCAAGCACCCGAGCCAGCACTGTTAGCCTTTTCACAGCCACAGCTCCTGCAGTTCTGCTAGACTTTCGATGTCGGCAAACAATGTCTATGATAGGAAGCACTTCTGTTTATCATTTGAAAGCATGCAAATACTGGCATCGGAATCTAGCACAGCCGCAGAAACAAAGGGAAATGCTACTGCGGCTGTGTTAAAAAGCCGCTGCGGGTCAGGCAGAAGAGAAGGGCTGCTGGTGAGTCAGGGGGTGGTTGGAGGCTTGAGATGGGCTGCTGGTTAGTCGGGAGGTGGCTGGGGAATAGAGATGGGTTTATGCCTGGGGGTGGGGAGAAAGAAAGGTGGAAGTATGTGCCTGGGAAGAAAGGAGAGGTAAGGGAGAGCTAAGGTTTGGTGCATGGGGAGAGGAGGGAGCAGGTGAGGTGAGGTTTGTGATAAGGAAGCTTATCATAGCTCAGGAAGGAGCTATAGAAAAGGTGAAGTGACTCTGAACAAGCAACCTGTCAGTTCTGGTAGAAATAAGAAAACAGAATTTTCCCATAAAAGACTACCAGTCCCAGAATGCACCAGGTTTCCAGCAGCCATTAGAGGAGCTGAAGTGGGGAAACGTGTGTTCAATCAGGAGGGCTATGAGGTAATCCCCAAGCACTCATCTCAAAGGGCAGGGCCTGATTCAGCACAGCTGCGCTGTGTTAGGGAGGAGCACTCATCTAAGCAGAATAAAGGTAGAGTTTATTCTACAGAGAATCAGCTTGAGCTTGATCATCTTCATCATCAAGAGGATCATCAGAAGCAGAAGCCAAACCGGACGGACAGAGAGGGAAAGAAACCCTTTGGAAGAAAGAGGAGAAAAGCCTTTGAGAGGTCTAGAAGAGTCCAGAGCAGTACGTATACTGGGAGGCATTCCAAGGGCCAGCATACACCATTGGACTGGGGAAAGCCAGAGGAATGGTGCTGCAGAGCTAGGAATCTCCAGATGGTACCTGTGAGGGAGACGGCTGCACGTGGAAGGGACCCTAAGACCCGTGCCAGAAGGTATGTGAAGAGAGGTCCAGTGTCCAGGGATCTGGATTGGAAGGCTGGACATAAGAACTGGACTACATATTGGCCAGGCTATATAGAGAGGAACTCTAACAGCAATGGAAGCTCAGGTATGAACACTGATCTATGCCCTAGCTATAACCTTGAAAGACAGCAGGGAAACAAGTATTCTCCTGAAAGTGCTCCATTGGGAGATTCATCTGTGCCAATCCATGATATTGAACCCATGCTTGTTGAAGAAGAGGGGGTGATAGCAGATGAAGAATCTGTTTACATGGACTGCTCTCTGTCTAAACTCCTTTGGTGATTTTCTGTTATAAAGTACAGCAACCATCACAAAGAAATACAAACTTGTTCTTTAATCTACTCAGAAAAGCTCCTGTGTAGGATTTCTAGCCACGCAGTAGAAAGCAAGCCAGCTAAGGGGTTTCAGCTGGATAACTGCTAGCAATTGAGCCTTACCTAATTGCTTGTGGGCTCTGAGAGAATCACTTCTGAATCTATGTGGGAAGATACAAGAAGTTAACCTGAGAAGAACAGTTTTTTTCTTTCTTTGTGGCTTTTGGTTTGTTGTTTGATACCTGCTAAGAGAATATTAGCTAAAGCCTACAGAAAAGACCAGTTTGTTACCAACCAGGTCTTATTTCTTTTGCTTTGATTGCCTGATAAGTTCAAATGTTGTTTCTTGGTTTTGTTTTTTCCAAATTTAACACTGAAAGCAAGTAACCTGATTTATGTGCTACCAAGCATATCTGTGTTGGGAGAAATAACCCCATAAATAAATATCTTATTGGCTTTACCCAAAAGCACAACTAATTATTGTGAGCAGCTGTGTCTGGTGTGAATGAACTGCATTGCCCACAATCCCTTGCAAATCATATAGATATATGCACTTGCCAAGACTGTGAAGATTCTCACCCAGGCAGCCATCTGACAAGTTATATGCATGAGGGTAGACATTAGGGACAGATAGCAGTAGAGATCTCGTTAGAAGTTAGAGGGAGAGAGGATGGGGGAGGTGACAAGGAAAGCTTAGGAGTTGGGTAGAGAAAGTAAGGTTACTCACTGTAATGAGGTTCTCCGTGGACAGCAGGATGAGTCAGCCACGCCTAGATGTGCCATTTCCAGGGACTGGATTAGCTCTCCCTAAACTTAGAGGAATCCCTTTTAAAAAAAAAAAAAATCCTCTGAGCCTGTCCCCTCCCCTTCCTGTTCCTGCTCCTGCTCCTGGGCTTCCTCCCTCAATGTTTCCCTAGCCTGGAGCTAGCCCGGAGGCTCATCTGAAGGGGAGGTGGGTGGGAATGTGTGACTGACTTATCCTGCTGTCCATGGAGAACCTTGTTACGGTGAGTAACCCTACTTTCTCCATGGACAAGCAGTCTGAGTCAGCCACGCCTAGGTGACTCCCAACCTGGGCATGGAGGCGACATCTTTTAGGCCTTGAGCTGGACCCTTTATGCCCTTCATGCTCCAGTGTTTTGGTAGGATGAGGCTGGAGGGTGGATATACAAAGGAGTTCCATAGACTGTAAGGTTTGCCAGAAGGTAGCCGTTTTATTGTACCAACAGGTCAAAGTTACTGATGGCACCAATAGCTTAATGCTGACGAGTAACCAACAGAGCAAAGGAGCAGTGTAAACAGTGCAAAACAGTATAAAAGAAAAAAGTGCAAAACAGCACGAAACAGTGCAACAATGGTGCAAAACAGTGCTGAAAAAAAACAGTATTGCAACAACAGTGCACACATTTAGACTGTGCTCGCCTGAGTACTTGAGTTTGTGTGCTCAGTTGTGCGTGCGGGTAGCTGTGGCTGCCTGCAAGACCGCCCTGCCAAATGGTGTGGCATCCGTGTCCATGGCGCAGTCAAGGCAGTAGTGCTTCGTAAAAGTGTGGATTGATGCCCACATGGCTGCATTGCAGATGTTTGTAGGGGTCTCCATGTTCAGGTGAGCCAGGGAGGTCACCATCACCCGTAGTTGGTGGGCATGTTGCCCTCTCCTCTTGCAGAAGGTTGGCATGAATGTAACAGTAGGAGATGCAGTCCGCCAGCCATCTGGACATGGTGCATTTAGTCACCTGGTGGCCCGGTCTGTTCGGATCATAGGATAGGAAGAATTGTGAGGCCTTCCTAGTGTGTGTGGTCCTGTTGATGTAGATCTGCATGGTGTGTGTGCAGTCCAGAGTATGCAGGCGGTGCTCTTCCATTTTTGCTGTTTCTTTGTGATGCATGAGGTTCTGGATAGAAGCTGGGGAGGATGATGGATTGGTTGATGTGGAAAGGCGAGACAATCTTTGGTAGGAACTTTGGGTGAGTCCTGAGAATGACTCTGTCATGATGTATCTGGGTGTATGGGGGGGGGGGGTAGCTGACGAGGACCTGAAGCTCACTGATGCGGCATGCTGAGGTGATGGCAACGAGAAAGAGGGTCTTCCATGTGAGGAATCTTTGAGGCGACTGTTCAAGTGATTTGAAAGGGTACTTCATGAGTTGGTTCAGGACGATGTGCAGGTCCCACCCCGGAGCAGGAGGTCTGATTGGAGGGTGCAGGTGGTTGACATGAATTGTGAGAGTAGAGGTTGTGTCGCCACGGATTTTCCCTCCACCCTGTCTTGGTAAGTTGCTATAGTGCTCAGGTGTGTTTTGATGGAGGAGGACTTCAGGCCATTGCGTGAGAGCATAAGCAGGTACTGTAAAAGCGCCGGTATGGGACAGTCGAAGGGGTTCAGTTCTTCGCTGTCGCACCATGAGCAGAATTTATCCCATTTTGACACGTCTGAGTGCTGCATGACTGGACACCTGGCTGCCAAAAGGACCTCCATGACGTCTTGTGATAGATGGAAGGATCTCAGAGGTGACCGTCCAGCATCCATGCAATCAGAGCCAGGTTCTGCAGATTGGGGTGGAGTATCCAACCCTTGTCCTGCGAGGCAAGGTCCTGACTGGTAGGTAGCTGGAGGTGCTGCTGGCTGGATAGCTGCCGGATTTACAGGACCAGGGCTGTCTCGGCCAAAAGGGTGCGATGAAGATGAACATTCGCCCTGTTGTGTGTGATCTTCTGGATCGCTCTGGTGATGAGGGGAGTGGGAGGGTAGGCATAGCAGAGCTGGGGGCCCCAGTTGATAGAGAATGCATCCACAGCCATCTTATGGGTGGAGGGACATCTGGAGCAGAAGTGTTTGCATTTTGCATTCTCCTCGCAGGTGAATAGGTCAATTGCCGGAGTCCCCCACCGCTGAAAAAGGCTGGAGGCAACAGAGCAATTGAGCGACCATTTGTATGGAGCAAGTTGCCAGCTCAGGAATTTCGCCAGAGTGTTGTCATCCCCCGATAGATACGCTGCTTGCAGGTGGGACCACAGGGAGATGGCTGTGGTCCAGATGAGGTATGCTTCCCTACACAGGGCTTGTGAGTCCATGTCTCCCTGTCTATTGATGTAGAACATTTCCACCAGGTTGCCGTCTGGACCAGAACAGTCTTCCCCTGTACCCAAGGGTTAAAGGCTTTTAATGCATTCCCTACTGCTCTGAGTTTGAGGAGGTTGATGTGGAGGCGTGCCTCTGCTGGGGACCAGATCCCATGCATGCTGAGGTTGAGCATGTGTGCCCCATCTGCATTTTGATGCGTCCGTTGTAAGGGTGATCTGCAGGTGGGGTAGTCTTAGCGGCTTGCCCCTCTGCAGGTTCTTCCGTGTTCACCACCAGCTGAGGTTCTTGCGGATGTGGTGATCTGTACTGACCCTGTGGTGCAGGGGTTGTCTGTGCTGGTCCCAGGCCCTCCGAAGGTGCCATTGGAGCTGGCACATTCATAGTCTTGCATGAAGGATGATGTGCACCGTCGCAGCCATGTGTCCCAAGAGGTGGAGGAGGGTCCATGCCGAGGTCTCGCTGGACGAGGCAATCTGTCCAGCTAGTAGGATGTTCCTGTCTGCTCGTTGCCTTGGTAGGAATGCTTTTGCTTGGGTGGTATCGATGCAGGCCCCTATGAATTCTGTGACCTGGGACAGTTGCATGTTTGACTTGTCATGATTGATAAGAAAGCCCAGAAATTGGATTAGGCCAGCTGTGGTTTGCATAGCTGTCCGAGCTGCTCCTCGGGATTGTGCCACAATAATCCAGTCATTGAGATAGGGGAAGACGCGTATGCCCGCCTTGCGTATGTGGGCTGATGCGACTGTGACACACTTTGTAAAGTCATGAGGTGCTGAGGATAGGCTGAATGGCTTGGTCTTGTATTGGAAATGGTGGCTTCCCACTCTGAAGCGGAGGTATCTTCTCTGGGACAGGTGCAGAGGTATGTATGTGTATGCATCCTGGAAGGTCTCGGGATGCAAGCCAAATTTTCTCCATAATCAGGGGAAGGATGGTGACCAGGGAGTGCATATAGAACTTTTCCTTTTCGATGTGCTTGTTGAGCTGCCTGAGGTCGAGGATGGGGTGTCAGCCGCCGGACTATTTGGAGACGAGGAAAAAGCGGGAGTAGAAGCCCTGGTTGAGCTGCAAGGCTGGAACCAGTTCTATGGTGCCTATTCGCCAGAAGTTGTGTTCTTCTTTGAGTGGGTGCTGGTTGTATTCTGCCCTTACCCTGGGTTGGTGGACAGGTGGCCGGGATGGGGGAGGTTTTTTGAAACGGATGCAGAAGCCCCTGAGGATGGTGTTGATGTCCCAGCAGTAAGTGGAGATAGCTGCCCACACTCTCGAGAAGAGGGAGAGACTGCCACTGATAGGCATGCCCACAGGGGATCGTTGTGCATCCACAGGTGGTTGGTGGTCAGAAACCTTGGTTGTTCCTGGTCGAGGAAAAGGCTTGGACCTTTTGTCGTTTCTTGTCACGAGAACATGGCTTATATTGGTAACTGTTCTTGTAGTGATGGGTATTCTGATATCCCGTGTGGCTGCAGTTGAAGGAATTGCCATAATTATTATGCTTGCATTTGTGGTTGGACTTATGTCCACCATACTGCTTAGAGGGTCTTTGACGGTGTGGTCCATCAGTGGTGAGGATCTGTATGGTGGTGCATTTATCTTTTATGCCTTCCACTGTCTCCTTCACCTTACTACCGAAGAGGATGTCCCCGAGGCAGGGGGCATTGGCTACCCGGTCATGTATGTCTTCCCTTAATCCGGAAGCATTCAGCCATGCAGTGCAGTGGGTGGTAATGGCCGTTCCCGCAGTACGAGAGGCGGTCTGAAAGGCATCGAAGGTTGCCCTGACCAGATGCTTGCTGTAATCTGCCATGTCTTGCAATAACTGTGTCAAGAGATCCCTAGTTTTCTGTGGCAGAGGCGTGATAGTATCCTTGGTCTGCTATAGCAGTTGGTCGAGGAAGGCATCGATCTGAAACTGGTGGGAAGCAATCTGCGTTCAGTATGGTGCCCAAAAAAACGTTCTTGCCGATTACGTCGAGGAGTTTGTTGCCCTTTCCTGGCGGTATGTTTGATTTTTGTGTGGGGCTTTTGGATCTTTTTAGAGCAGATTCCACCACAATGGATTGATGTGGAAGTTGTACCGCCTCAAAGCCAGGGGTGGGGAGCACATGGTACTTCAGCTCCAGTCTCTTGTTTACGGTGGGAGTCATTGCAGAGGTCTGCCAGGGCCTATCCCTGTAGTCCAGCAGCACTTGGTGGATCGGTAGGGCCACTAGCGATTTGGGGGAGTCTAGGTACTTCAGGACCTCAGGGCATCAAATTTGGGCTCGGTTTCGCTGCTCATCTGAGGTTTGTGGAGAGTTTCTGAAGGAACTTTGGGTATGTGAGGTCCTCGGAGGGGAGGTGGTGGGTACAGGAGGAGGTGGATCATTGCCTGTGATATGCCGTGAGGAAGGGGGGACGGCATTTTCCCCTGAGCTCCAGAAGGACTCCTCAGAATGTGTGATCTCTCCTTCTTCCTCCATGGATGCCCCTGGCATGGGATGGTGGCCCTGGGCTGATGGAGGCGAAGCCAGGTCATAGGGGGTGTTCTGTGCCATGGTAGGGCTCTGGTGTAGGATCTGAGGTGTCGTTACTGGGAGCTGCTGGGCTAGGAACTTTGCCCAGAGCTCCATCAGAATCACTTGAGGTAGCGTAGAGGGGGCCATCTGGTCTGGAGTAGCCGTGTTGGGGAAACTTCCATGTGGTGCAGACTTCTGTGGAGCTTTTTGTCCTTGTCGACTGCTGGCAATTGTGGAGCCATGCCTCCTGCTGTGGTTGTTGCTCTGCCTGCTACAGCTTTTGCCCCTCCTGCGTTTTTTGCTGTGCTCGCTGCTGCTCTGGGCGTCATTGCTGCTACTGCTGCTGCTGGTGCTGGTGCTCTCCTCCCTCCTGCATTTATTGGGGCTGCTGCTGCTGCTGAACTCTCCTCCCTTCTGTGTTTACTAGCCTTGGGGGTGTGTCGATGACGTCGGTGGAAGGAACTACGCTGGAGAGAAGATCTGTGACATTGGCGCCTGGAGGAATCATGGCGCCGATGTTTTAAATGTTTTTTGGCATCTTCGCTCTGGTGAGAGGAGAGGGAACTCTGGGACCCAGAAAGAGCAGGAGTGTTAGTCTGTGAGCAGGAGGAGGAGGTCAGGATGAACAGGTACAAACTCCGGAGGAGGGGTTCCCGTTTCAGGAGTAGTCCGGGCTTCAGAGGTAACAGAGGCAACTATGTACATGCTGGAGGAGGACCTGGGAGGGCGCAGATTGCTAGTTGAGTAGCCCTTACTGGTGCTGGGAGCCGAAGCGCTGCCCTGAATAAGCCCCAAAATTACAAAAAAATGTCTTACCTGCTCTTGAGGGGCAAAGAAGGGTGCTGCTGAGACTGCGGGGGGGGGGGGGTAGGGGGGGCTCTGCCTGTCCCCCTGTAATGTGGTTAGCGATTTTGGTGCTCCTTATCCTGTGCATATGTTTTATTTTATGGCCCCGGTCCTCCATGTGGTTGCCCGGGTTTTCTATAGCAGGCTGCACGGGCTCCGGTGGGAGGCAGGACTGGTAGTACTCCTGATCCTGATTGCTAAAGTGCTTGTTGCAGCCAGGGCACTTCCTGGTTTTTAACAGGATGTGGAGAGAGCTGGATATCCGTCCGTCCTTGAAGGCGGATGGAAAAACCTGAGGGAGGAAGACCAGGAAGGGGAGGGGACAGGCTCAGAGGAATTTTAAAAAAAAAGGGATTCCTCTGAGTTTAGGGAGAGCTAATCCAGTCCCTGGGGAAGGCACACCTAGGCTTGGTTGACTCAGACTGCTTGTCCATGGAGAACTGTGATTGGCGTGAGAGAGTTAAGGAGGAAAAAGCCAAGGGGAATTTCAGGTCTAGAGGAGGAGTTAGGCTTTATGATGGGGAAATTCTGCACGCGCATTTATTAATAAAACATGCAGAATTTTAAATACTGTGTGCAGTATTTTAAAATCTTTTGCATAGAATTCCCCTGGGGTAAACTACACTGTTTCAAAATACTGCAATATTTTCTCACTGTCCAGTGGAGAATGTTTTTTGGCTAGTATATTCTTATCAACTACCTGGAAACGAATATGCCTGTTGATATCATATGTACCATATGTAAACAGAAGGAAACCGAACAACACAAGTTGAAAAAAACACACAGTGTGACAAAACGACACGTTTCCCCTTCCTCCATTTGCAAACTCATACATTGCTGAGGGGGGAGGGGAGAGGAAAGTGTTTCTTCCTTTGGTAGCAGGGGCTGTATGGGGCATCTTTATAACTGGTGTTATCTATATATTTGTGTCTGTCTTCAACTTAGTGCGTGGGTGTGGGGTGGGGTGCCTGTGTGTCTTCTGCAGAGAGAGGTTGCCCTTTGACATACACATTGTAGCCTTTTGTCCTCATGCATCCATCTCTTCAACTTCCAGCCCCTTGCAGTCTTCCATCCAGCCTCTCTCCTGCTGCGGGCCTACTCTCTGGTCCCCTTCCCAGACTCTCTCCTTTTCTTCTCCCCCTTGTACTCTCAACTCCCGGTCCTCCATTCTTCCCATTCTTCCTTTCCCATTCCCACTACCCCTGTAAATTTCTCCTGTCTTCTCTGCATATCCCCAGCATCTAACCTGTCTTGCCCTCCTCTTTGTTTGTGGCTTCTTCATTCTGCTGCCTGCCTGTGTAAATCCAAACCCATGAGGACAGACAAAACAAACCACAAACACATGAATGGAACCTTGAAACCGCTTATGCAAAATACACCTAAAAATCATAGAAATTAACATCTCAAAAAAAGCTTCAGGACGTTGAAGGGAAAAGCAACAAACTAAGGTTAAATAAAAATTCTGGGCTTACTACAGCCAGACAGAACAGGAGTGTGCTGAGAAATTCTGAATCTTCCCCTTCCCCTGACAACTTGTCATTGTTTAAGTTGCTCTAGGATACAAAGCTTTTCCTGGGGATTCCATTACATAACTGATTATGGGGCATTGGCTGCATCACTGATAAAAGTTACTCAGTTGAGTTTCTACTGAAACAAAAAAAATTAGTAACATTGTGAATACAGCTGAGCAGAAAGCAGCAGCCCCCAACAGAAGTGCAAATATTGGATGGTAGCAGAGAAGCAGGTGGCAGTCCCTGTGGGTTATTTTTACAGTTCATTTGCTACTGCTGGGCATTAAGACAGTAACTAAAAACTAATGATCTACAAAGAGCACTGCATTTTCCGGCATTCTGCTTAAATAGCTGGTGGCCATACCATAGCAGTATGAAGACATGTGTGCATTGATGATGGCAGCTAGCGATGAAATTTTTGTAGCGTGCACTATGAAGACATGGTCAGCCCGTGACTTGATGAAAGAGTTTGTATGAGTTGTGTAACATGAGCATGCATCAAGGGGGTTCAGCATTCCTTTGATGGCCTTTTTTTGGTTGTGGAGAGGACTTAGGAAAGAGTATAGTTTTAATGCTTCTCGAATAACTTTTCTTAAGCCTGGGGTTTTAGAAATTATTTGAAAGCCGCTGCAGGGGCATTAAGCTTTTATGCCAAAAGAGATTTCCTAAGTTCTGAAATCATACAAATGTAATTGGACAAGGTTTAAAGAAAAACAACTGTACCAGAGTATTTTGCTTCTTTCTTAAGAGGAAAAAACAGTTCCAGTAGCTGAAGTCCTTGCCTACAATGTATTTTTATGGCATATTGATCTGCCCAGTGCTAGCAGACTGCATCTGGTTTTGGAAAGTGAAACATCACAGCTGGCTGAAAACTATATTTGCTAACAGTGGCAAAAAAAGAAGCTAATCAGTGAGAACATTCATATCATACACCTTACAGGCTCCTGGAAGACTCATGACAGCAAGAGTGAAGCACTTTACAATTCAGCTTCTTTTTTTGATTATCATTTTAATTCTGTTTGTCAGGGTGGAAGATCTCATATGTAGCCAAATCTGGCAGGTGCAGTAAAAATGACTCAAGAGATGGCTTTTCTGCACTGCAGTTTCGTGTTCAGTTTTAAGAAAGAAATGATGAGAATAACAATAGATATAAGTATGCCTTTAACATTCATATCAAGCTCTGAAAATATACTATGGACTTTATTTACTTCTTTATTTAGCAGCACAAGTCACAGCAGTTTACATGGAACAGATTTAACAAACATAACTTTACCTAGAATGTAGTTAACAATATAACAAGTAAACAATAATAACAACTCATTTGAAGACCTAGTTAAAGAAGTGAGCGCTTACATCTGAGTTAATGTCAGCTAGTATTTAACATAAGGTTCAATTCTGCGGAATTCTCAAGTCAAATAAAATCTCATCCTTTTTCTTTTGTTTTTCTTATGCTTCCAAAACATATTTGAGCCATGCTGGGTCAATTAGCAATACTTTATAGAGATTAATTTAATTTCTCCAGGAACAAACAGGAAGTCAGTCCTCACAAGGACCCCGAGAAAAGGAAGAAAAACTCCTCGAAGTCTGCTGAGGTTGCACCCGAGAAACCTGGTAAAATCGCCCGGAGGGGCTCGGGTGGCTCCGAGAAGTGCCCTACCAAGGTCCTCAAGAAGGATTCCTTGGCCGGTGGAGACCATGAGAGGTTCCTCAAGGCTGTAATTCTCATCAAGGACACACTCACGAGCAATGTTCCCTCTAATTTTCTGTAGGCTGTGTGCGCATAAAATATCAGCTGTGTGCAGCTTTTGAAGGAAGGTTAAATTTTTGTGTGCCATATAACGACACTCAGAGTTATATACTTTAAAATTTGACTACACGTCAGAATACAGTATGTACACCACATTGATTTTAATCTAATTAAATGAAAATAGACGATTATTAAATGAAGTGGGAAATTTCTAGTAATTACAATCATAACTTTTAAATTTTAAGACGTCTGTGTTGCTTTCTATCAGAATCAGAGCCGTAATTTTTGTGCGCTCTGTTGTAAAGTATGTGCGCTCACTCGGCGAGGTGTGTGCGCGTGCGCGTGCACATGTTCACAGCTTAGAGGGAACAGTGCTCACGAGAGTGCCAGTGCCAGGCTCAAGATCCTCAGTGCCCGCACCGAAAGTTGCGGAGCCTTCTGGCTTGGAAACCAGAATGGTGGCCCTAGAACAGAATATCACTGTTATCCTGGCCCTGCATCAGGCAATGATGGCTGGTTCATCCACATCATCTGCCCAATGACTGGGTCTCCAACTGCGGGGAATCCCCGGTCGTTGAGCCGCGCTCCGAGCGCCACCGGCCTTGGGTAAGCCCTCGGTGCCAGTCGAGGTCCTGGTCTCGTTCCTCGGGAATCCGATCCTCCCCAGCTAGTTTCCGTGACTCAGACCCCAGGTCCTCCAGGGCCACTCTAGCCCTATGAGTATTCTGCCACTGCCTGCGACACCAGTCCATACTGATCCAGAAGGACAATTAAGTCGCCATGTTCTATATCAACAAGCAGGAGGGGGCACAGGTTCATAATTCCTCTCCTTTGCAGCTTGCAACAACATGCTCTTGCAAGCAGTTTATCTCCCGGGCCAGGACAACTGCTTAGCGGACAGGCTGAGCAGAGTCCTTTGGACGCATGAGTGGTGCTTGAACCCCAGGGTAGCCAAGAGGCTCTTCCACCTCTGGGGCAGGCCCATGATGGATCTATTTGCCTCTCCGGACAACACGCAGCTGCCTCGCTTCTGCTCATGCCAACCTCACCCGGAGAGAGGGGCAGCAGATGCCTTCCTGATCTTGTGGTCCGAGGGCCTACTCTGTGCATTCCCACCGACTCCCACCCCCTTGTCGCCAGGACCCTCTTCAAGGTCCAGAGCGAGAGGGCATCAGTCATACTAATTGCCCCCAGGTGGCCAAGGCAGCCCTGGTTTCCACTGCTCTCCCTATTGGTGGCACTCCAAATCCCGCTGGGCCGAGCTCTAGACCTCCTGTCCCCACATCAGCTCATTTGTAGCCCTAGCCCCTAGTTTTCTTTCAGGGCCAGCAGCACTCTCCTCCCCTCCCCCATTAGCCCATTTTCAGTCCTATCGCCCTTATCAGCCTACTCCAGTATTAGCCCCCCCATCAGCCCATTACCAGTCTACTACTACTACTGAGCATTTGTATAGTGCTACAAGTCATACGCAGCGCTGCACAGACATGTAAGAGACAGTCCCTGCTCATTAGAGCTTACAATCTAGTCAAGAAAAACACAGAAAGTGTAGGCAGGGATAAAACAAGGTGAAAGAAAAAGGAGATCAAGTGAGTCAAGATCCAAAAGCAGCAGCGAAGAGGTGAGTTTTCAGCCTGGATTTGAAGAGGGTTCGAGAAGGTGCCTGGCATACAGACACAGGTAGTTTGTTCCAGGCGTAAGGTGCAACAAGGTAAAAGGAGCGAAGTCTGGAGTTAGCAGTAGAAGAGAAGGGCACAGATAGAAGCAGTTTGCTAGAAGAGCGGTCCTAGCTCATTTCCAGTCCTAAGCCCCCCATCAGCCCTTTACCAGTCCTAACCCCCCCCCATAAGTTCATTTCCAGTCCTAGCCCCCCAATCAGCCCATTTCCAGGCTTAACCCCACTGATCAGCCCATTACCAATCCTAGCCCCCTCCCGATCAGCCTATTTCCATTATTAACCCCATCAACTCATTTCCAGTTCTAACACCCCCAATAACCCATTACCAGTCCTAGCCCCCCCCCCCAGATCAGCCTATTTCCATTCTTAACCCCCCATCAGCCCATTTCCAGTCCTAGCCTTCCCCCTATCAGCCCATTACTATTTCCAGTGCTATCCCCCTCCCCTCCCAGCCCAGCCCAGCCCCAGACCTCCTCAAGGGAAACTTAAAAAAAACCAACCCAGTCGGAGAAGCCGCTGCCGCTGCGCTGCTTCTGAGAGAAGTCAAGGAGATACTACTGGCCTCCCGAAAACCTTCCACCAGACGGGCTTATGCCTTTAAGTGGAGAAGGTTCTCTGCCTGGTGTGTGAAAAGAAGGGAGAACCTCTTCTCCTACCATGTGTAGTTAGTACTCCGATACTTACTGCACCTGTCAAACACTGGGCTGAAGTCTAACTCAGTGAGGGTGCATCCAAGTGTGATAGCCGCTCACCACAACCCTGTCGAGGGAAAACTCCTCTCGGCCAGCCCTAGGTCTCCAAGTTCCTCTGGGGCCTCCTATTATCCAAGCCCCCTCTCCGCCCTCCAGCAGCAGAGTGGGGCCTCAATGTGGTGCTTTCACAGCTCACTGGACTGCCATTAAAGCTCCTCCCACTTGCCACCTGCAGTACCTGTCTTGGAAAGTGATCTTCTGATGGCCCTTCCATCTGCTCGAAGAGTGAGCGAACTCCAAGCCCTGGTAGCGGATCCACCATATGCAAGTTTCTACAAGAACAGGATAATGCTCCACATGCACCCCAAATTCCTCCCGAAGTTGGTATCTCCTTTCTACCTCAACCAAGAGGTGGTTCTCCCCACCTTCTTCCTGAGGCCTCACACCAGCAGGGAGGAACTAGTTCTTCATACACTGGACTGCAAACAGGCCCTGTCCTTCAACTTACAGTGGACCCAGGCCCATCACAGAGCTCCTCAGCTTTTCGTGTCTTATGACCCCAGCAGACTGGGGCTTCCTGTGACTAAGTGAACTCTGTTGACTTGAGTGGCAGACTGTATTGCCCTTGCTTATGAGCGAGCTGGCCTCTCCCTTGAGCACCGATCACAGCACATCACGTGAGGGCAATAGCCACATCTGTGGCCAACCTGTGCTCAGTGCTGGTGATAGAGATATGCATGGCCACCACATTGTCTTAATTTCACACATTCACAGCTCACTACTGCTTGGAGAGCTAGTCCCGTAGGGACAGTGCATTCAGTCAGGCAGTAGTACGTAATATTCTCAGGGTGTAGGCAACTCCTGCCCTCCGACTCTTCTATGTTCAGGCTACTGGAGTGATAGTGCCACTGGATGCTAAGGTCTTGCAGAGTCTCTCAGTTGGGACTCACCTTCTGCAACTCACAGCTACTTGATTTAGTCACCATTGGTGCGGTTGTGGTTCAGTCCTCGGCAGCTGGATCTAAGGAGTCCCATATGTGAGGACTGACTTCCTGCTTGTTCCTGGAGAAAGTGTAGTTACTCACCTGTTCTCCAGGGCCAGCAGAATCAGTCCTCCAACCTTCCCTCCTCGCCTGGGAGTTGCCTTCCTACCTTGTTTTAGTTTTTTACTACTGTACTAGCTAAGTCATTTGACTGAGCAAGATGGTACCCTTGGGCGGGAAGGGGACCACGCATGCGTGGTAGCATGTCCCAAAGGCTTTCTTTGAAAAGCTGGGGAAATGTTCCACACAGGCTCCATTGGTGCTGATGCCACCACATATGTGAGGACTGATTCTTGCTGTTTTTGGAGAACACCTATTATAGATAAGTAACTACGTTATAACACCATTGATATGCCATACATTCTGTTTATAGATGCAATTCCATTTCCAACTTCTGATTCTCCTTGCACCCCATGAACAAAAAAATTACTCTGCAAAAATAACAAAAACAAATTAAATTAACCCCATCCCAAGACAGACCCCAGGCAGTTGTGGAGTAAATCCATTCAGCTGCTCAGCTTCATTGACGTCAATGGGAACTCCTCTAACAAAACCCCAAACTACTCATGCACTTATGTGATCTATGCCAGGTTTATCCTCCCTGCCTTATTTCACTACCTTTTTTATTCTCTTTTCTAGTCTTTTTCTTAATAACATTATCATCCCCACTGTCTTCATACAGTACAGTTCTTGAAATGGCTTCTCTCACCACCACTATCCCTTTTGTTTGCTATCTTTTCTTTTTCCCCTTAGTATTGTCCCTCACTATTTCTTGAAGCCATTTCTCAGAAGGAGGTCATACTGGGTCAGATCCAATGTCCTTCAAGCTCATTATCCCATTTACAACAGTGGTCAATCTAGGTCACAAGTACCTGGCAGGATCCCAAAAGGTAGATTCCATACTGCTTATCCCACTGATAAGCAGTGGATTTACCCCAGTCCATTTTAATAATGATTTATGGACTTCTTTTCCTGGAAGAGGACCTTGAGAAACTGGGAGACTGGATGTGCAAATGGCAGATAAACTTTAATGTAGACAAGTGCAAAGTTATGCACTTAGGGAATAACAGCTATAATTACATGATACAGGATTCCACATTAGGAATCACTACCCAGGAAAAGGATGTAGGTATCGTCATGGATAATACGTTGAAACCCTCTGCTCAGTGTACAGTAGCATTCAAGAAAGCAAATAGAATGATAGGAATCATAAGGGAAGGAATGGAGAATAAAACCAAGGGCATTATAGTGCCTGTATATTGCTCAATGGTGTGACCTCACCTTGAATATTGTGTGTAGTTCTGGTCACTATCGGCCCAACTTTCAGCTGGGTGTCGGCGCATAGTCTGCCCCCTTCTGCCTAACCCGGATTTTCAATGTCAGGGTCATATGCAGCCCCGGCATTGAAAATCTAGGTCTTGCCGCACAACCCGGAAGCCGCAGGAGCTAGCTGGGTAGCACCGATTTTAGATGCTACCTGCTTAGCTCCTGCGCCTGAAAGATAGGCAAGGAAAAACTTTGCTGCTACCTCGCTGCAATGGAAAATCGCTGCTACCCAGCTAGCCGTTTCCTCTACCCCAGCTCCGCCCCAGAACACCCCTAACATGCCCCGTTGCTAACTGCATAGCATCTGGGCATGTTAGGGACATATCTGTTTTTTTTGAAGGGCACTACCCATGTAGGTGCCCTTTGAAAATCCCAGATAAGGTATTTACATGGGTATCTAGGGCAGTTGCCTGTGTAAATGCCTTCGAAAGTCGGGCTCTCTATATAAAAATGGATATAGCAGAATTAGAAGAGGTACAAAGAAGAGTAACTAAAATGATAAAAGGGCTGGAAGGCTACCCTTACAACGAAAGACTTTAAAGGTTAGGGCTCTTGAACTTGAAAAAGAGATGGTGAGGGGAGATATGTTAGAGGTTTATAAAATAATGAGTAGAGTGGAATGGGTAAACATAGACTGGTTGTTTGCTCCTTCAAAAAGGAGAAAGACTAGGGGGAATGCAATGAAGCTATAGTGTAGCACATCTAAGACTCTACAATTCAATAGCTGGATTTAAAAGCAGTTTGAACAAATTCCTGGAGGAAAAGCTCATAAACCTTTATTAAAGTAAATGAGAAATCTACTTTTTACCCCTGGGATAAGCAACATGGAATCTTTCTACCTTTTGGTACTTGTGAATCTGGATTGGCCTCTATTGGAAACAGGGTACATGCACTTTTGGTCTGAACCAGTATGACATATCTTATGTGTTTATGTAACTTGCCCAAGCTACATGCACAGATTTTACTACATGTGACAAAAACAGTGGATGTCTGAGGAGAGGAAGGAATTGTAAAACTGAATTATTCCTATTGATGTTCAGACTGGATAAGCCGCATGGTCTTTATCTGCCATCCTTTTCTGTGATTCTATGTACATCCTCTAGAACAAAATCCAGAATTTAATTAATTAAACTCCCACCTTATCAAGAATTAAAGCAGTTTACAGGGAACCATAACATTTACAGTGAACACAACTAAAGTATTGAATTACATTTCCATACAGGATAATTCGTAGCAACTTATTTGCAATCGTAAACATATTTACAGTGAGGATTTGGCAAACATATTTACAGAGAGGTTATGAGGCAGTTTACATTACATTTGAAGTAATTACATGTGTGGCAGCTGATGAGTGTGTGTGTTGGGTGAGTTGAATATTTTTCATTTATGTTGGTAGAACATCCATTTCTGTTTGTATATTTCCATAATGTTCTGAAAAGAGTAGTGTCTTGATCTTTTTACAGAACGTGGATAGGTCATTTATGTTTCTTATTCTGGCTGGGAGGGTGTTGCATAGTGTAGGGACATAGTAAGAAAAGGCGCTATTGCTTGTTGATTGATTGGTCCGTCTGAATTCTGTTGGGGTGGCCAGGGAGTTTTGAGTAATTCCCTTTCTTTTATCTGTTATTTGGGATTTTGTTAATTAGATATCCAAGTTGGAATAGGGCTATGTCATGGATTAGTGATGATCAAGTTTTTGTACTGGATTCTTCTCTGTATGGAGATCCAGTGTAGTTGTTTCATAATGGGAGTGATATGTTCAGATCTGGGGGCTTTCTGGATTACACGAGCTGCCGTGTGTTGTGCCATCTGCAAAGGCATCAGAGCGTGTATATTGAGAGAAAAAATACTTGGGATCCAATAATATTAAGGTCGCTTTCGGTGTGGAAAACTCTGTCAAAAAATCCAAAACACACTCCACATATATCAAAAATTGTTATGACCAATTCATAATGGTAAATCTTTAATTTAACACCTTTTCTTTGTGCAATCATTTAACACATAGAGGAGGTCTCAGACTTGGCAGGCATTAGATAGGCAAACAGATCTTATTGCTTCTAAAAGTTTTCCTGTAGAAGCTAAGTTATACTGATATGATCTGTTTGCTTTTATTTGTTGTTTTGTGCTGTTTTCTGCTATTTCACAAAAAGAGGTGGTTGTTGATGCAATAGGGCAGTGGTGTATGGTTTTCTATATGCCTATCTAATGCCCGCCAGGTCTGAGACCTCCTCTATGTGTTAAATGACTGCACAAAGAAAATGTGTTAAATTAAAGATTTACCATTATGAATTGGTCATAACAATTTTTGATATATGTGGAGTGTGTTTTGGATTTTTTGACGGAGACGTCTGTAGGCACATCCACATTTAGACTTGTTCTAGGCATGAACAGGCATCAGGGAAATGCTTGCTTTGGCCTTAAAACAAACAAAGGATGTATAGAAGATGGCGAATTAAGTGACTAGCTTAAGATCACAAAGGCCCACCCTAGGATTTGAACCCTGGTCACCCTGTTCTTAACCCACTACTTTAGCTATTAGGCATCCCCGGTATGAAATGCTATTCTGGGGACGTCTATGTAGATGTCTCCATAGATGTCCATATCAGGCATGTCCACATTTCTAAAATTGTGCCTGAACTTGCAGGTGCCTGCTTTTTTTTTCCCAAACATTCTGGCTTTGACATCCCATATTGCACTTGGGTGTCCCATTCTGAAATGTGCTTTAAAAAAATTAATTCATGCATACTTGTACCACTCCCATCATTATTTTATAGACCTGTCATATCTCCCCTTAGCCATCTCATCTCCAAGCTGGAGAGTCCTAACCTTTTAAGCCTTTCTTCATACAAGTATCTTTTCATCCCCTTTATCATATTGGTTACCCTTCTCTGTACTTTTTCTGATTCTGCTCTAACTTTGTTTAGATACTGGAACTGCATGCAACATTCAAAGTGCAGTCGCACCATGGAGCAATACAGAGGCATTATAATATCCGTTGTTTTATTCTCTATTCCTTTCTATGTAATTCCTGTTGTTCTATTAGCTTTCTTGGCTGCACACTGAGCAGAGGATTTCAACATATTATCCTCTGCAACACAAGATTCGTTGTATTGTGTAGCTATAATTTGAGTGGTTCTTGCTTAAGGAACATGTTCCCTCACGGTAAGCTTTTATCACATGCCAAAAATGCAACAGTGCTAAAAATCCCATGCTACCTGAATAGTATGGGTCAGGAGGAGCGTGCATAGCACAGTTATCACAGGCATCTTTGGCAAGTTCTCACTGGTGATGTTACACCTAGCACAGGACAACTCACTGCCAAATAGAATGAGCACAGGGATGGTACAAACCCATGCTAGCTACATGGAGACGTGCCAGGCACACCTCCATTTTGTAGCTTAGGTCAAGTGTCACACTAGCCCACAATAAATTTCATCTGCCATTTGGACTCCCCCTCTCCCAATTTCTCAGAGTCCTTTGCAATTTTTCACAGTCCTCTTGTGATTTAACAACTTTGAATAATTTTACATCATCTTCAAATGTAATCATCACATTCATTGTTCCCATTTCCATTACAGATCCCTGGGGGTTTCACTATTCACCTTTCACATTGAGAAAATTGACTATTTAGCATTTACTGTCTGAACAATGAACAGCATCATAAGATTTGTAGGTACCACAAAATTATTCACATCTGTTAAGTCATAAGAAGATTGTGAGACATTTTAGGAGGACCTTGCAAGACTGGAAAACTGGGTATTCAAATGGCTGATAAAACTGAATGTGGACAAATGCAAAGTAATGCACCTAGGGAAGAATAACCCAAACTATAGCTACACAATGTTGTTACACATCAGGAGTCACCATCCAGGAAAAGGATTAGGCATCATCATGGACAATACATTGAAATTTTCTGCATGAATGGCGACAATCAAAAAATCACACAGAATTCTAGAAATTCTGAAAGACATGGAAATTAAAACGGAGATCGTTATTATGATTCTGTATTGCTCCATGGTGGGACCACATTGCGAGTGTGTACAATTCTGGACACTGCATCTCAAAAAAATGTAACACAGAATTAGAAAAGATATGTAAAAGGGGGGAGGAGTGGCCTAGTGGTTAGGACAAGGTACCTCGGGCCAGAGGGCCGGGGGTTCAAGTCCCACCTGGGGACAGCAATCTCAGGCCGGAGGGACTGGGATTTCTAGTCCTATAGGCACTTCTTGTGGTCTTGGGCAAGCCACTTAACCCTCCATTGCCCATGTTCCCTGTAAGTATTAGCGTATGTGTGTCATATCCCCTCATGTTAAATGTATCTCCCAATTGACCGCTTTGACCCGGTGAAAAGCGGGATATAAATACAGCTAAAATAAAATAAATAAATAAAAATAAAAAAGGAAACCAGAATGATAAAGAGAATGGAATGACTGCCCTATGAGGAGAAAGACTAAAGAGGTTAGGGCTCTTGGCGAAGAGATGGCTGAGGGGAGATATGATAGAGGTCTATAAAATCCTGAATGGAATGGAATGGTTTGCATAAACACGGATTGGTTGATCCCTCTTTCAAGAAAGACAAGGGTGACATGCAATAAAGTTACTAAGTAGTACATTTAAATGAAATAGAAGAAACAATGTTTTCACTCAACACATAGGGGTATGTTTACTAAACCGTCTTAATGTTCCTGGCGCTAGTTGCAGCGATAATGTGAAGGATGCCATATAAGGAGTGGGCATTCCGGTCTTAAGGTAGCAATCACGGGTTATCGTGCGATAAAGTGCGCCGTGTCCATTATCACGCGATAGAGGGAGCTGTGCACGTTACCGCGCGTTAACCTTAACTTTGCGTGCTGACCTACAATCACAGCAACAGAAGTGTAGCACACTGGTTAATACAATGACTGCTGAAACAGGGGTTATGAGTTTGATCCCCCAGTGGGCTTAATAAATAAGGGTGGCCAAGGCAATTCCTTTTCCTACTTTAAACAGTCCAACAATCTGTGCTGCCAGCTAAAAATACCTGCACCCCAGTGCCATAAACTAATGCACCTTTTAGGGCGCACCAGAAGGCACATCCTAAACCACCACGTCAGCCAAGGTGGGTTATAATGTGCCCCAGAGGGCATGTCAAAAGGTTGTCAACTTCCAAGGCACCATAGTAGGCACCCCATAAGCTGGCTGATTCAAAGGTGTGGCTAAAGATGCCCCAAGGATGTATAGGTGACTCAAAAAATGTTGGCCAAGGGCAGTAAGGTCCCCCTAATTGAAAAGCAAGAAAGGTATTGGCCAAACACAGATGTAACCCTAACACTGCAGAGAGCACCAAGGAAAGACAATGCACAAGTAATGGAAGGAAGTAGATCTGAGCTGATGGACCAGAGAAATCTGCGTCCAGCCCATGTGGCAGTTGGAAAAATGGACAAACATATCTGGGGCAGCTGTAGCGATGCACAGGGTGATGGCAATGTACCATGGAACAATGACGGTGTGTGGCAGAGGATGGGAAAACGTGTCCAGCAGAGGAGGTAGAGGTGGCAGGATTGGTTTAATGACAGGAGGACAGAGGAGTAGCAGTGCCATGCAGAGCACACACAGGAGAGGCAACCAGGCAGAGCTGCAATGCAGAAACGTGTATCAGTGCAGGACATGGGGTAGCAGCATGCACATCAGGGCAGGATGGCACACAGCTAGCAGACACACATAGACGGACAGAAGGATGGCTGGCAACTGTGATAAGAGTACAATGTGCTAACAGCACAGATCTGCACAGATATGACTGTCACAGAAATGAAAAGTAGCTGTGCAGGACAGGCATACAAATAAAAGAGAATAGAGAGGCATCAAACCTATAACCATTAGCACAAATGTTCATGCACAAACCGGTAGGCCACACCACCAACGTGAGGTTATTAGCAAAGGCTGCATACAAAAATACTGCAGGGCATCACACAAGAAGCCTGCTGTCTGCCAGGATAGGCAAACCTCCTACTGTAACCATGATGGAATGCACATGCAGATCTAGTGTGTACAGATCAGATCACAGTCTGCAATTGGGACCAGAGCCACATATAACTACATGCACACACACAATGGAATGTTATGCAGTGGATACAGCATGCAAAAGAGGAAAGAACCTAAACCCAAAGGGTGGCAGGGGATGCTCTGTGGAGCAGGGCAAAATATGGAACAGAACAGGAGCATATGAGAATTGAACCTGCAAACAGGTGTGTCACAGACCAGCTGAACCACATCAATGCCAATCCCACAAGCAGACTGCCATGTAAACACTATAAAGAAAGAGACATATGTAACAGCTAATATGTGATGGATAGGCAGCACAGAGGGCACACTTTGGTGTACAGTGAAGAGATGGAAGGGTGTGTGCATAGGTGATGAACCTGCAGGTACCTAATGGTCAGGTTAGCACAACAGAAAAAAATAAGTAAACCCCATGTGGGGATCAAACCTGCAACCTATGGTGTTACAGCACATGTCTGTAACCACTATCCCAAACAACCACAGCAAGCACAATGCAAAAATATTACCTCAAAGAGAATGTGTGTATGGGAACCTGTAACACCCAGTGATGTGGGAAACGGCTGGCTGATAGACAGCTGGCACCGTGCAAGGATGTGAGCACAGGTGGGCCATGCACATGACCAGGAAATCACTAAATACATGTGTCAATGTGATCAAGCAGCAGCAGAGACAAATGTACGTCAAACACATATTTTTATTTTGGTTAATCATCACAGATAGTGTAGATACCGCCTATCATAATATCAAGGTGAATGGATCCCAGGGAAAAATCTGAAAACACATTTTGCAAGGCAGCAACTCACATGTTACAGAAAAGTCACTGCCCCGTCTACAGATGATGGGCAGGAGAGATAATGTGCATAAGTTCCATGGTGTGCAGTATGCATTAGACCCCCACCCCCCACATGCTGCTGCACGCCCCAAATGCGTTAGTTACATATGTGTGCATGTAGACAGTAGGCGGTGCATGATGAGGACATAACACACATCAATCATGATCTGTTCCTTAAAACATATCTGTCTGCCAACACAGGAGGCACACAAATGAAACAGCATATGTTGTTAAAAGTAAGAAAGTGTAAACACAGATATCGAAATATATGTTACAGCTGTCACATAATGCCTGATATAGGAATCAAAGCTGCAACAATGTAACCCTAAACAATCGTCAAATGCACAATGAGGATATGCTAACAGGTAGTAGAGGCACATGAACACAGAGAATTCAAATGAAACCATCCGCAGAAACATGCAGAGATAACACAGTGCAGAAGGTCCCCCTGCACTGGTTGGTGTGGATACAGTGTCTGTACACATATATCACGGTACAAGGAATGCACAAATGAAGGAAGAAAATGGACACTCACACTGCCACACTCCAAATATAACGGGGCAATGTGAGTGTCGTTACCTCAGTGGATAAATAGGACTGTGCAGACATGCAATGCTAGGTTTGTAAATCAATGCAGAGCGTCACGTCTGTACAGTAAACAAACACAATAACCTGTATATAGAGATGGAAAGAAAGGTCAAACATGTTACAGTAACCCACACAGAAGCCATATTGCCACATACTGTGTTGCACCAACATAGTCAGTCACATGCACATGCACCGTGTACGTTGAAACATGATAAAGTGATGCCACACATGCACTGTAACACCCTTGGTGAGTGCAAGCATCAATCCAAGATGTTGGTGTGCAGTAAAGTGGTGTCGTGGCAAACACTGTGTCATGTCCAAGTGGAGGGTAGGTGGACATGGACAAGAGGACCTCTCCATTGCTCCCCCTGTGCCAAACGCATGACTGTATGCTCGTGTTGAATCAAACAGATGAGTGTATCCTGTGTTCCATGTCACACACATGGGCAAAACACAACACAATGTCAGAAGGATGTACAACATACAGCGACAATGTCAGTGTCCAAAGTGAAAGGGTGTCTACAATCCAACAAATCATGTTACGACTGTCCTTGAAACCCTGGGCATGCATAGTCAAGTGTGACATCCCAATATGCCACAGTACTGGAAAGGTCATGTGTGTCTCCTGCGATGAACACAACACCCATCCAGAGCACGGCAGCAATGGTTTGTTGGACAGGCCTGTCATGCCTAAAGTAGCAGTCCAACAATAATACTGTCCATCCTAGGCATGTGTCCCACTCACAGAGGTCAAACATCCTATGGCACCATTTCCCAGGGATAGTTCCATGGTGTTGTTGTGTCCTCCAACAGGTGGGTGATGGTGACGCCGGATGCACTGTAGTAGATGTGCTTTGTGTGTTCTCTGCCCTGTGTCAGAAGAGGATAAACAATGTATTGGTATACTGCTTGCAACATCAGCCCAAATTGCAGAGAGTCAAACATCAATATGCACGTAAGTAAACGTCACACAGGCAAACATAACATGATTACAACACAGAACACACTGCATGTTGGGGACATTTTGAATTTGAACCGCTGACGAGGGTGTTACATGGATATGGTCATGTCCATGCCCATGTTACACAGGCGTTTCACAGCTCCACACCATGTGCATCAGCGTTCGTGTACAGAGACCCAACATGAAATGTCTATGAAACAAACAGTAAATCATTAACATGTAACGGCTGATGTCATTCACAAAAGACCAAAGGTGCAACCTACCATGTGTTTGCATCAAGTGTCTGTTTGGGATCCCCTGAGGCTCTCAAAGGCCACAACACGTCACAGTGAAGGGAGAAGATGTCATCGAAATGTGTAGAATCCTCCTGTCCCCATGCCCAGCCACTGCTGATGCATGTCAACATTATGGCGATATCTGTGATACAAAAATGCTGTTGCGCAGTGGTCTGTCAGCACACAAGAGATAGGTCAGCTCACAACACATGTTCACAAGGTAAACAGCAGTAAGGTAGAGATAGCACAGTCACCACTGCTCCCCAGGTGTACAGACCCATCATAACACATGATAATGCAAAATGCCTGCACGCTGTATCATCACACAGCCAACCCAAAAACACCCACCCACACAGTATGCTAAGGTGAGCGTGCCAGCAGTAGCATACGGCCTGTATGTGCACAATTGAAGATTATTGGAGATAAAGGCCTGTTAAATATAATGATACACTGCTGTTAGCTGATGCTACAATGTCAGGGAAGGGTGTACGTGCAACCCACCACCCAAACACCTAGGACCTGCACACACAAGCAGCTCTGTTGGACGTGTCCCAGAGACAGTGTTGAAGAAGACAAAATGGCCAGGAACACATGTGGATATGTGTGCCAACAGCAACATATGGGGTATGGGGGTGCAGGGAAAAGAGGTGAACAACAACATATGTACAATATGACAGATCACTGCAGACATGTGCTCCCCCTGGCTGTCGTCACAGACAAAGTAGCTGTAGGTCCACCTACCCCAGACTACTGCATGTTGTATGACGTACAGTCACCTGCCAATGCACCACAGCACCAGGAGGGTCACCAAGTATATCCTGTGGATTGAGAAACACAAGAGAAACATACATGTGTCATGTTGTAGCTGTGCAACACACACTGCACCTTCACGTCCTCAGCTCGCAGACCCCCCAAGATCCTTTACAGACTGACTGTTCCCCATCACACTGTACAGATTCGTTTCATGTTAAAGTTATTTATTTATTTATTTAGTATACATTTGTATACCGCTACTTCCAGCGATTAGCAGCGGTTTGATTACAGATTGGAAATTGTCAAATCATGACAGGAAATTTTTTTTTTTTTTGAGGTATAAACACATTGATTAGACAGGAAAGCACAGCACACAGAGAACTATTTTTACAGGGAACATGGGCTATGGAGGGTTAAGTGGCTTGCCCAAGACCACAAGGAGCACCTGTGGGACTAGAAACCCCAGTCCTTCCGGCCCAAGGTTGCTGTCCTCTAGTGGGATTTGAACCCCCGACCTTCCGGCCTGAAGTACCTTGCCCCAACCACTAGGCCACTCCTCCACTGAAGTGTGTGTGGCAAACTACAAGGGTCCGTACTCTGTCTGTCCCCTTCCTCACCTCTCTGTTGCCGTAAAAAATGTGGCTTTCTCCTCGCTACTGTGTCCCTGCTCGGCTCTTAGTCCGCAGTACTATCCTGTGTCCCCCATATCACTCCCAATGCCCCTTCAGTGTGTGTTCTGGTGTCTCAATGTCGTCTGCTACCCCGCTGTCAGTTCCTGTAACACAGGGAAATATGCAGGGGCTCCTTCCTTATCCTCTGTCCATATATATTTCCTTGGTGTGTATATCTCATACCTTGACTTACATTAACAGCTGTGTGCTGATGAGTTGCAAATATATCTCTCGACGCCTGAGTTATGTCTGCCAAACCACACCCAGATGTCTGCTTGCCACCTGACATTGATGGCTGCATGTCATCCCACTGTGTGAAATTGATAATGGCAAAGCATGGATATCCTATATGTGCACCTAAACCCTCCCCTCCCATCAGAGCGTCTTTGTGTGTGTGGCCATAACTTCCTTTCTCTAGGGTCTGTAATATAGGTGTTGTCTTGGACTGCACTCTCCTCCTCTACACACATACCCAGCTTGTAGTTGAGGCTTGTGGTTTATGTCTAGATGTCATCAGCTATATTTCCCCAGTCCTCCCTGAAAACACAACTAAAACCCAAATCCCGCCCCACCCCCCTCAAATCAGCTCCCGGCTTGCCTACTGTAACCTAAACCTTGCTGATCTGGCCTTAAGCATCTCTGTCTGCCTGAAAATATGCAACACTGCAATGCATGGCTATTCTACAGCCACACACATAATGGCAATGATACTCCCCCTGGCAGGACACGTCACAGGTTCCCTATCCTTCTCCGCATCCATGTCAGGGCTACGTGCTGACCTATACATGCAGGCATACTGTGGTGTTGCAGTAACTTCCCTTACTGATCTCAAATGCAAGTAATCCAACTACTACTGAGCATGTATATAGTGCTACGTATCACATGTAGCGCTATACAGAAACAACTAACACACAGTCCCTGCTCATCAGAGCATACCAACCAATCAATCAGCTCAAATTAAAAAATGTGAAACACACACATCTAGGCAACTGGTCCCATTTATGGTCTACTCTCCTACTGTTTACCCCATAGTACACGCCTTTCACCTTGCTGCACCCAGAGCCTCAAACTAACTACCTGTGGCTGTACAGCAGCCCCTATCCCAATCAGCCACAAATCAGGTATGACAGCTTAACACCTCCCACAAGCCTACTACTCCCGACACACATAATCCACCTCCACCCGCTGTTGTGCCCTGCTCACATCTTCTGCGTTTCAGTCATGACTAGATTGTAAGCTGGGATGGCCAGGAAGTGTCTGTTACATGTCAGTGCAGTGTTGCATCTTACTGCTATTGGGATACAAATGTTCACTAGTAGTAGTAGTACACACATATCTAAACAAATGTATGTGGCAACATATGCAGTACTTACATAAGAAGACTACCTCAATCACCTGCCACCTGACTGCTGTGCCTTCACGTGTGTCACCACGGGCACGTACAGGAGGGCACGTAGGATCATCCTCCAGATCCTCATTAATTTGGACAGGGATATGGTGCCTGAGAGCAATGTTGTGCAGGATGCAACAGGCTATAATGATCTCTGCCACAGTCTGTGGTTTGTATGGTAAGGCCCCGCCTGTCCTATACAGACACTTGAAGCGACTCTTTAAAACGCCAAAGGTGCACTCTATGATGGAGCGGCTGGAGGCATGAGCCTTATTGTAACTCCCCTCTGCACGTGTCCGTGGTTGTGGTTGACGTACAGGGGTCAGCAAACAGGGGCGACACCCATATCCTGCATCACCTGCGGAAAGAAATGTGGAACGTTAAAGCAGGAGCTGATGTCCACCCAAATGGACACAAGTATGTACGTGCATACCAAATGCACAAAACATCCTGACAGAAACATCTGACAGCTGTCGCCCGCTTACCCTCCCAGAGGCCACGGGCGTGAATAGAGTGAGCGGGGTAAAGTTCCTTGATAACTGTGGAATATTATAATGAGGCTTAGCAGAGCCTTCTGGGTAGTGTAGTTCCACAGCCAGTAGAAATAAGTAGTTGCAGTCAGAGTGATAAGGACAAATAGGATTTATTTCCCTTCCCAGGGTTGGATTCTTAAACCATGAAAACAAAGTAACACAAAGACCATGCGTCTGGAACTAAAAACAAAGAATTAACTTGAACTCAGGCAATGCTTATCTTCAGCCAAAAAGAAATAAAAATGCAGAGAAAACAGTTTCTTTCCCAAAACTCCTTTTGTCTGTTTTCTCCTGTGAAACAGCCCTTGTAGCACTTTAACACAAAGATTGTATGCTGTCAGAAAAAGTATATGTACAATCCATAAATACCTCAGTGTCCGGGTCCTCATAAAAATCACATTGCATGTGTTCAATGTCTTGACCAGTTTCTCGTGGGCTGCAACCTTTATCTTGCCTGCCAGGTTCCTCTCTATAGCCTAAGGTATTTCCTTCCCCCAACAGCTTAGAGGAGTATGGGTATTTACCGTAATTGCTGCTGTTTCTCTCAACTGAGTCACAGAGTTCCTGGTAAGTGCAGGGAATTTGGCTATACTCTTCTTTCCTGCTATTAGGGAGAATACTCCTACCTTCTAACAAGTTTCTTCCAAGCTTCCTCCCTTGAGCACAACTCTGCACGGGGAAAAACTCTTCCCTTCGTGTTTGCTTAGCTTTTCTTTTGGGCAACAAATTAGCCTCAGGAAAATAATCCTCTCTTGCTGGGTACCTTGAGCTGTAAGGCTGGAATTGCCTTAGCTGGGCTTCAGAGCAATTCTCTCTGCTTCCACGACAGCAGAGCTCTCCGGTGCAATGGTCAGCCGTGTACTGCTCTTCCAGGCAGTCTCCCTTGGGCTTCACAGCGCAGCACCGTCCTACCAGTCTCCTCTGGTCAGCATGTCTCTCAAAGCTTCCTTCCTCATTGAAGCTTTCTCTCTCAATGCTTCTCCTACGACTGGGACTTCCTGTGCTTGCCGTTCTCCCTGTGTTTGCTGCCCTCTCTGTGTTGGCTGCTGTCTCTGTGTTTGCTGCTCTCCCTCTTCTCTCCGGTAAGGGATTTTTAAATGTGTTGCATTTGGTATTTGTTTGGGCTCCGCCCCCTATCAGCTGTCCCCTATCTCTTGATGAGCCACGAGGTAGCTTTTGGTTTGGGCGTTCCCTAGCACTACGTGAATTGGTTTGTGTACAGTTTCTATGCCAACCCTCCTCCATGTTTATTTCTGAACTGTCAAAGTTAGCTTTATTCTGATCCAAATCTCCTGACTCCAGGGGCTCTGATCTCTGCACCTCATGACAGATCCCCCGCCTTAAAATATTACGTGCTGCCGAACTTTCCATCGGACAGTGCGTAATCCTACCTTTGGATCTGTACCGCTGCTCTACATATACCATACTGGCAATGGCAGACCTATCCTTCCAGGGTTTCAAGAGGTTTAGGTGATACACCTGTCGGCGACCCTTCGTATTCTCTACTCTATATGAGACCGGGCCTACCTTTTCCACCACAGTGCATGGCCCTTTCCAATGGGCCTCGAATTTTGGTCCTGGATCTGCCACCTGGACAAGCACTTTATCGCCCATGTCCAATGTTCTAGGTTTTGTGCCCCTATCGTAATAGTGCTTTTGTTTCTGTTTACTGGCCTGTAAATTTTCCATCGCGGCCTTTGCCGTCCTCTCCAGACGTTCCCTCAGACCTTTTAAGAACTGAGGTACTTCCACCTCTGCGGTGTCCGGTTCTACCCACTGCTCGTGTAGAATATCTAGTATTCCCCTAGGGGACCTACTGAATATGAGCTCGTATGGGGACGCTTTCAAAGAGGTTTGAACGCGTTCTCTACAGGCGTATAATACGAACGGGAGTAGAGTATCCCAATCTGATATCTCTCCTTTTTTCAAGCCCCTCCTAAGCATTTGCTTGATGGTTTGATTCATGCGTTCCACTAAACCATTCATTTGGGGGTGGTACGCCGCTGTTCGTATGTGCTTTATCCCAAAAGCCTCCCAAACGGTAGACAAGTGTTTGGATAGAAAGTTGCTACCCTGATCCGTAAGCACCTCCCTGGAAAACCCCACCTCACAAAATAGTTTCACCAGCTCCTGTGCTATGATCCTCGCGGAGGTGTTCCTTAAGGGAATAGCCCAGGGGAATCGGGTGGCATGGTCCACTATCACCAGCAGATACTGGAAACCCCTGGGTGTTCGGGTCATCGGGCCTACCATGTCCATTCCCATGCGACTCATAGGCACCGCTATAGTGGGGGTAGGTACTAAGGGTACAGCTCTAGGTTTTAATGCTGTCACACTCTGACATGGGGCACATGACTCGCAGTACTGCCTGGTTTCTTTGAACACCCCTGGCCAATAAAAGTGGCCTAATATTTGGTCCAGGGTGCCCTGGATCCCCTTATGGCTACCTATAGGGTGGTCGTGGGCCAGACGCAACACCGTGGCCTTAAACGTCGTCGGCACCACCAACTGCTTTCGAACTGCCTCGGTATAAGGGTCAATACTTTCCCTGTATAAAATTTCATTTTCCAGGAAAAACCTGGGCAACGTAGGCCGGGTTTCCTGGGCCCATTCGAAGGCTCTCTTGAGCGCTGGGTCAGCCCGCTGTTCCGCAGGGAACGAAGGAAACTTATTTACAAGTTCAGCCGGTACCCAAGGTAAACTCGCACCTGCCTCCAACTCGGCCCTCCCGCGGGTTCTATACTGCCTCTCGTGGCGCCTTTTGGCCTTGGCCTTTCTGCCTTGCTTAACGGGCTCGTGCACTAAATCATCATGTGTAGGAAGGATATTTAAGTCTTCCTCATTTAACTCCCCCTCCTGGGATTCTACTGCCCCCTCAGGCTCCTCCATGCCTCTAGACGATGTCTCTCCCATCCCTGGGGTCCCGGACTGCGCCCGGGTGGAAACTAAACCTGACCGGGTAGTTAAACCTGCTACCAGCCCCTTATAAAAGGGTGGCCAATCCCTGCCTAAAATAAGGTCCCTAGGTAACGTCGGGATTATAGCGACTGGTATCACTTGTTCGGTGTCTAGTGCCTGCACAGACAGTTTCTGTAGAGGATAAAATGAGAATGCACCATGTATGCATTTTACCCTCACCCGGCTTTCTGCTTGACTCGGGGGTGACGAACGGCGCCTCTCAACGGGAAATCATGCTCTGGTCAGCCCCCTGCGGGAAATCATGCTCTGGTCAGCCCCCGAGTCAAGCAGTGCCAGTGCTTCTACCCCTCTACCTGGACATGTAGTAGAAATCCATCTGGCGTTGGCTTGTCCACTCCAGACATGAGGACCGTCCGCTTGATACAGTCTTTCTGGAGATGTCCCGCTCTCCCGCACAGATAACATTTTCCTTTACATACAAAGACATTATCATTAGCATTCATACTTTGCACATTATAGCTTTTCCCTTTGGGATACCTGCCCCCCTTACAATTTGCCATGCCTGCAGCCTGCATTACCCCATACCCCGAGGGGTCAGCTATCTGGGCCTCCAAGAACCTATCTGCCAGACTAGCTGCTTCATCTGTAGATTGGCAGTTTTGTAAAGTGAGGTATGTTCTCATTTCAGTGGGCACAGCTTGGATAAACTGCTCCAAGACCACTGTGTCCAGTATACTTTCCAGGGTTCTCCTCTCTGGAGTTATCCACTTCCAGGCCAAATTTCTTAACCTTTGACGTAACGCTTTTGGGGTCTCCTGTGCCTTCAGGCGGGCTTCCCTAAACATCCTCCTATGGTGTGAGGTAGTAAGCCCTAACCTATCCTTGACTGCCTTCTTTATCTCATTATAGTTGGCAGCAAGGATTGCAGGCATTGCCTTGTAAGCTGAAAGGGCTTCACCGGTAAGTGAAACCGCAAAGCGTGTTGCCCATTGCTCACTAGGCCATTTTAGTGCTTCCCCAATGCGTTCAAAAGCATCGATAAAGTCATTGACATTGTCATGCGGGCTCAATTGACCTAAAGAAAAAGCATGACTAGCATGTAGTCCTAGCCCTGGTATGACCGTGGGATTCTCAGTCACCAACTCCTGTGGTTTTCTTAACAGCGCATCCATAGCGTCTAACAGAGGTTTCTGTTGCTCCCTCATCATGCTGGCACTCTGCTCCTGGATATGCTTCGCTAGTTCAAACTGCTTATCCCACTGCAGTTGCATCCACTGCATGACGTCTCTGGGCTCCATTCCTCTTGTCGGTACCTGTGGAAAAAAGAAAGGAAAAACACCAAGTGCGGCTCCTTTTTTTTTTTTTTTTCCTTTTTTATTTTTCACTGCAGCGCCCCCTTTCCTGCACAAAATCCTCCCACACTTATGCCCTAGGTGACATTACCTGAGGCTTCGTGTAGAGGTCAGCATTCAGGAAAGGTCACTGGTTCTTTCACCAGCCGTCTGTCAGCCAACTTGCTTCAACAGGGGTCCTCTGGTGCTGTAGTTTCTTCACTGTGTCCTTTATTTCAAGGTCAAAAATCCTCAAAACTATGCCAAATGTCGCCCGCTTACCCTCCCAGAGGCCACGGGCGTGAATAGAGTGAGCGGGGTAAAGTTCCTTGATAACTGTGGAATATTATAATGATGCTTAGCAGAGCCTTCTGGGTAGTGTAGTTCCACAGCCAGTAGAAATAAGTAGTTGCAGTCAGAGTGATAAGGACAAATAGGATTTATTTCCCTTCCCAGGGTTGGATTCTTAAACCATGAAAACAAAGTAACACAAAGACCATGCGTCTGGAACTACAAACAAAGAATTAACTTGAACTCAGGCAATGCTTATCTTCAGCCAAAAAGAAATAAAAATGCAGAGAAAACAGTTTCTTTCCCAAAACTCCTTTTGTCTGTTTTCTCCTGTGAAACAGCCCTTGTAGCACTTTAACACAAAGATTGTATGCTGTCAGAAAAAGTATATGTACAATCCATAAATACCTCAGTGTCCGGGTCCTCATAAAAATCACATTGCATGTGTTCAATGTCTTGACCAGTTTCCCGTGGGCTGCAACGTTTATCTTGCCTGCCGGGTTCCTCTCTATAGCCTAAGGTATTTCCTTCCCCCAACAGCTTAGAGGAGTATGGGTATTTACCGTAATTGCTACTGTTTCTCTCAACTGAGTCACAGAGTTCCTGGTAAGTGCAGGGAATTTGGCTATACTCTTCTTTCCTGCTATTAGGGAGAATACTCCTACCTTCTAACAAGTTTCTTCCAAGCTTCCTCCCTTGAGCACAACTCTGCACGAGGAAAAACTCTTCCCTTCGTGTTTGCTTAGCTTTTCTTTTGGGCAACAAATTAGCCTCAGGAAAATAATCCTCTCTTGCTGGGTACCTTGAGCTGTAAGGCTGGAATTGCCTTAACTGGGCTTCAGAGCAATTCTCTCTGCTTCCACGACAGCAGAGCTCTCCGGTGCAATGGTCAGCCGTGTACTGCTCTTCCAGGCAGTCTCCCTTGGGCTTCACAGCGCAGCACCGTCCTACCAGTCTCCTCTGGTCAGCATGTCTCTCAAAGCTTCCTTCCTCATTGAAGCTTTCTCTCTCAATGCTTCTCCTACGACTGGGACTTCCTGTGCTTGCCGTTCTCCCTGTGTTTGCTGCCCTCTCTGTGTTGGCTGCTGTCTCTGTGTTTGCTGCTCTCCCTCTTCTCTCCGGTAAGGGATTTTTAAATGTGTTGCATTTGGTATTTGTTTGGGCTCTGCCCCCTATCAGCTGTCCCCTATCTCTTGATGAGCCACGAGGTAGCTTTTGGTTTGGGCGTTCCCTAGCACTATGTGAATTGGTTTGTGTACAGTTTCTATGCCAACCCTCCTCCATGTTTATTTCTGATCTGTCAAAGTTAGCTTTATTCTGATCCAAATCTCCTGACTCCGCGGGCTCTGATCTCTGCACCTCATGACACAGCACATGATGGGACACCACAACTATGCATCAGTGTGTGAAGTTATGACACACAAAACAAGGGGTAGGTGTACGGATTGCAATCAACATAATCTGTAACCATGACACAAATGCTAGCGTTCATTCTACCATCATCATACAGCACCGTAGCAAGGTAGAGCTGGAGGGCACCACCCACCCCCCACAACGTTAGATCACACACAGACAGATGAGACACACACACAACTAGGGATACACCTCAAAGACAGACATGTGCACATAAACAGTTAGTCACAGGATCACCATGTGCATGTCAGAGATGAGAAATACACACCCAGCAGTATACAGTCCTCATACTGTCCTGCCTCAAATTGTCTGAATAGTTTCGAGTGATGCAGGATATAGGAGTCATGGGTGGACCCTGCAAACCTAGGGACCACATTCAGAATATGCATATTTGCATCACATACAACCTGAACATTCAGGGAATGGTAGTGTTTGTGTTTGCGGAACACTACCTCCCTATCTGTGGGCGAGACCAGGGCAACATGTGTGCAATCAATAGCTCCCATCATGTGTGGTATCCCGGCAAACACCTCAAGGGCTTGGCTCAGGGTTCCCCACTGTTGCCTAGTGTTGGGAATGGCAATGTAATTCCACACCCAGCTGATCATGGCACGCAGTACCTGGTGGAGACAGCGTGAGAAGGTTGGGCGGCTCATGCCACCCACTGCGGCCACAGATGACTGGAAACAGCCAGAGGCAAAGAAATGTAGGGCACCAAGGAGCTTGACCAAACCTGGTATGGCATGTGACCGACCAGTCAGGGGCTCGAGGTCAGGTCTTAGATCCTCATAGAGCTCCCTAATAGCCCCCATCAAAGGGCGGTAGAGGGAGATGACCTGGTCCTCACGCATGCCCTGGAGCTGGGCCCTGGGCCTGTAGAGGCGAGGCTGGTGAGCCTACAACTCTGCACACCACCTGCGCCGTGCTGGTACAGCCCCTGCCTGGCCTGCCCCCAAAGATGCAGGTCTGTGTTGCAGTGGGACTAAACTCATGCCCTGTGCCTCAGCCCCATGGACACCATCTCCCCCATCAGGCAACCGCAGCCCCTGATCACCTCCCACTGCACATGCAGCAACCACAAAGCCCGTCATAAACTCCACCCCCTCAACTCCTCAAACTCACTCAAACTCAGACACTCACCTCACTCACCAGTCACAAACCCAGCCACACAACTCAACCAGTACTCACCAACCCAGCCACTCTCCACACCAAACCTGCCTCTGACACTTCCCTTCACCAACAACCAACACTGCATGCCTCGTCTCCCTTGCCTACATAAACCCCTCAGTGTGTACCATGTGCGCATGTGTATATATGTGTTTTTTTACGTGTGCGTGTCCTTGCACGCGTTGTGCATGCGCAATGGTGCAAGCGTGGGGCTGCACATGTTGCGCATGTGCAGGGGACATGTGGAAGTTGTGTGCACGGGGACACCACATTGCACATGCGCTGTGCGTGTGTGTGTGAGTGTGAGATGTGCGCATGTGCTGCGTGCCATTACGCGCATGCGGCCGGCCTTACGTCACATGAGTGGACCGGCACTCATCACATGGGTCCCGGGCACACACCTTCTGCATCCCCCCTGCGCGTGCGCAACGTACGCAGCCTCCATGCTCACGCTGCTGCGCATGCGCAGTGCGCGCAAGGACGCACACACGTAAAAAAACATAAATACACATGCACACATGGTACACGCTGAGGGGTTTATGTAAGTGACGGAGAAAGAAGGCGAGTTGTAGAGCAGGCGAGTGTGAGATCAGGATTATAGCAGGTGAGGAGAGGTGTGTTGCGAAGCAGGCGAAAGAGAGTGAGAGGAGGGGAGGCTAGGAGCAGGAGAGAGACAGGAGGTGATCTGAGGAGCAGCCACAAGGGAGAGGAGGGGAGGTGAGGTGAGGTGCAGGCGTGAGGTGGAGCAGAGGAGCCGAAGGGCAGGGGAGTGGGGAGTAGTTGAAGAACAGGAGGGGTGAAGATGTGTGACAGGGAGGGAGAGGGCACAGAGGGCAGTGAGCTGGAGCGGCAGGACATGGCAGGGGTGGAGGAGGGTGAGACACATTCAGAGGGACCCAGAGCCGCCAGGGAGAGGTGGGCCTGTTGTCGTGGCTGCAGGCCCATCATGTATGTCGCAGACCATCCAGGGGCCAGCCAGTGCCAAACGTAGGCATATACTGGTGCCAGCTGAGGAACGGTGGAGGGCTGTTAGATTCAGCCAAAGTCTTTGGTGCGACCTCATTTGGAGTATAGCGTGCAATTCTGGAGACCGCACCTTCAAAAGGATGTGAACAGGATGGAGTCGGTGCAGAGGGTGGCTACTAAGATGATTAGTGGTCTTCATTATAAAGCATATGAGGACAGACTTAGGGATCTTAATATGTATACCTTAGAGGAAAGGTGGGATAGAGGTGTGATATGATTGAGATGTTTAAATACCTCCGTGGTATAACTGTTCAGGGAAAGAGCCTCTTTCAATTGAAAGCAAGTTCTGCTACGAGGGGACATGGGATGAGGGTGAAGAGGGATAGATTCAGGAGTGATATGCGAAAATATTTCTTTATGGAAAGAGTGGTGGATC
Organism: Ichthyophis bannanicus; assembly: GCA_033557465.1. Classification (NCBI taxonomy): domain Eukaryota; kingdom Metazoa; phylum Chordata; class Amphibia; order Gymnophiona; family Ichthyophiidae; genus Ichthyophis; species Ichthyophis bannanicus. The sequence continues at coordinate 449,669,779 of CM066031.1, forward strand.
CGTGGAATAGTCTCCCAGTGGCGGTGGTAGAGATGAGGACAGTAACTGAATTCAAAAAAGCATGGGACAAACACAGAGGATCTCTAAAGGTAAAAAGGAGATTGTTGTAGTTGTTCATATGGAAGGACAGACTAGATAGACCACGTGGTCTTTTTCTGTCGTCATGTTTCTATGTTTCTATAACTGATCTCAGAAACAAAACAGAATATTAAATAGGGTGCATGACATTTAACAATATTTTCTCTTTTAATATCTGGCAAATATATGTCAAATGAGACCTATTCACATATCTGTGTTTACATTGTTTAAGCACAATCCTCTCTACAGATATGAGTAGGTGGTAATGTTTTGTAGTGGAATGCAGGAGTAGCCTAGTGGTTAACGCAACTGTCTCATATCCAGAAGATCAAGGGTTCAGTTCCCACTGGTACTCCTTGTGACCTTGGGCAAGTCACTTTACCCTCCATTGTCTCAGAAGAAAAGGCTGGCAATCTACTTCCAGTGATACATTGCCAAGAAAACCCAGAGGTAGCTGGGTTGCTATGAGTCAACACTGACTTGATGGCACTTAAAAAAAAATGTTCTGTGGTATGGAGTAGAATGTAATGATACATTGAAGGTGCCACCATTGTGCAAGAATGTTGTTTGCACAGGGCCCTGTGTTTCAGGGGCCCCGTGCAAACAACTTTCTGCATCTGCTGGTACATTTAAAAAAAAAAAACAACAACTTGCTGCCACTGCCACCGTGGCAGCAGTAGAATCAGGTGTCCCACGGCCCCCCGACTGGCGGAGTCCTCCATGCGGCCTCAGCTCCCTAAGTGCCAGCTTTAAGAGCAGCAAAGGGAGAGCTTCTCCCTCGCGGCTCTATTAAGCCACTGGTGCTGATGGGAAACAGAATTTCCTGTTTCCCATCAGCCCCACGGGCTTAAACAGAGCCACGAGAAAGGGAAACTCTCCCTTCGCGGCTCTGAAAAGCCCACGCTGAGGGAGCTGAAGCCACATGGAGGACTCTGCCAGGCAGGGGGGCCCCACGGGACACTCAATTCTGCCGCTGCCACGGTGGCAGCGGCAGCAGCAAGTTTGGGTTTTTTAAAAAAATCTACCTGGGCTATGGGGGGGCTAAGACTGGAAGTGGGCTGATGGGGGGTAGGACTGGAAATGAGCTATGGGGGGCTAGGACTGGTAAAGGGCTATGGGGGGGCTAGGACTGGAAATGGGCTGATGGGGGGGGGCTAGGACTGTTAATGGGCTATGGGGGGCTAGGACCGGAAATGGGCTGATGGGGGGGCTAGGACCGGTAATGGGCTATGTGGGGGGGGGGGCTAGGACTGGAAATGGGCTAATGGGGGGCTAGGACTGGTAATGGGCTATGGGGGGGGGCTAGAACTGGAAGTGGGCTGATGGGGGGTTTAGGACTGGTAATGGGCTATGGGGTGGGGCTAGGACTGGGAATGGGCTGGGGCGGTTGCTAGGACTGGAAATGGGCTGAGTGGAAGGGGGGCTTGAACTGCAAATAGCTGATGGGGAGGGGGCTTGGAATGGAAATGGGCTGTGAGGGGAGGGAGCTAGCACTGGAAATGGGCTGAGTGGGGGGGAGCTAGGACAGGAAATGGGCTGATGGAGGGGCTAGGATAGGACTGGAAATGGGCTGTTGGGGGGTGCTAAGATTGGACATGGGCTGTGGTGGGGGCTTGGATTGAAATGGACTCATGGAGGGGCTAGAACTGGAAGTAGGCTCATGGGGGGCTTGGATTGGAAATGGGCTGAGTGGAGGGGAGCTAGGATTTGACATCGGCAGATGGTGGGGCTAGAAAGGACTAGAAATGGGCTTATGGGGGGTTGGGATTAGAAATCAACTGAGGGAGGGACTCGGATAGGACTGAAAATGGATGGGGGAGCTAGGACTGGAAATGGGCTGATGGTGTGGCTAGGATAGGATTGGAAATGGGCTGATGGGGGGCTAGGACTGGAAATGGGCTGATGCGGGGACTAGAAGGGAGCGGATGCTGGGTGGGGCTGGAACTAGAAGGGAGCTGATGTTGGGGGAGGATTAGAATGGAATGGAGCTGGGAGAGTGAAATGGAGAGGGGAAAAATATTTTGTGTGGGAGGGAAGACAAATCTACAATTGGCCGGGTATTGGGAGAGTAATTGGGGACTGAGGATGGATGAGTAAAATTTGAGTGGATGAAATAGGAATGAGGAAAGAGCAAAAGGAGAAAGATTAGTATGTTAAAGCAGATGTAGAAAGAGAATGGAAAAAAAACTAGAAGAGAGAAGAAAGGACAAATGGACAGCAGACAAAGGAGAGTTAGCAGAAGACATGAAGAAACCAGAAGAAAGTGGATGGAGCAATTGCAACTGAAAAAAATGCACAAAAGGTAGAAAAATATCTCTTTATTTTGAATTTATTAACTGGAATATGTCAGCTCTGGGAAATGTGCATCATTAACATCTGTGCTTTGTTTAGTACAAGAGGAAATTAATTTATAGTTTTATTTCTACAGTGTTGTTGTACATTCCAAGTTTGGCTTTTGGGGTTCCCAGTTTAATTATTGTCTTCCTTTTTCTAAATTGTGATTTCTTGTTTGGTGATGGTCTATGTTCTGCATGTGTAACTGAGCTGAGGTATTCTGTTTATGTAATTCCTATTTGACATTGCCCTTGTTCTCTTTCCCCAGTAGGTCATGTATTGTTATTCTATGAAATGTATTGGTTTAATATTTGCAGTGTTGCCTTTTGATAGGTAGGGTATGGTGCTTTGTGAGTCCTGGTAGTGCTGTTAGGATACGGTGGGTTTGCTATGGGTTCTAAATGACCCACCTAATACTTGATTTCTACTTAACTGAAAACAGCATATGTTGTGCTCCTACACACTCATAAATTAACTCTAATTTTTGTCGGATAACTCACCGATGAGCAGAAACCTTTCTACTCCCGAAGTGAGCCCTCCATTTTAATCAAATTCTCATAAAAACAGACCCATTACAGGTCTAGTTGACCCACCACAGGTCAAACACCAGGTGCTACAGCACTAACAAGCTGCCGCTCCTATACCGTTAAAACAAAAGCTGAATTCTTACTATAAAGACATCCCAGACTGCTATCGGCGCAATCCTTTATAACAAACTAGTACTCATCTGGAAAGAGCCGGGCCCCGCCGATAATCCACGCAGTAGTGGGGCCTCAAAAGTAACATAGGATGTTCACAGCTTCTTCCATCGGGTGCCCTCAGCAACCGGAACTGTCTAAAAGGTCTTTCAAAGCTTCGTCCACGGTACAGGAGACGTATGATTCATCATGCAACACTAATCAGTGTTTCAAGCCGCCTAGCTTCGCAGCTCTTCCTCAGGCTAATGAATCATACATACATGTGACTCCTATTTAAAGGATCAAAGAGTGACATCAGAGTAACTATCCAATAGAACACAGTCCCAACTATCCACCACCAATCACAATCGGAGACTCCACCAGTCTATGTCCACATTCATGCCCGCAGGAATTGTAGAACCCAAATGGAAAATCCATTGCTGCTCCTTAAAATGAAGCTTCATATGACGATCTCCCCCCAACACCAAAGGGGGTACGACATCCAAAACTCTCCAACGGAGATCTTCAAATTGATGTCCAGATTGTTGACAATGGGGAACCAAAGGGGCCGCAGCCTGACGGGCATTAATTCGAGAACGATGCTCCTGCAGTCGTTTTCGTATCGGGCGTGTGGTTTTGCCCACATATTTCAAATTACAGGGGCAAATCAGCAAATAAATCACAAAAGATGTATAACAATCCGAAGAAAACTGAGAGGTATGATGTATTCCAGTGGCAGGATCTATCAATTCACCACCTTGTACAGTGGAACTACAAAAATCGCAATGTCCACAGGCATTTTGCTTTGATTATACAGTGGAACTACAAAAATCGCAATGTCCACAGGCATTTTGCTTTGATTGTTATACATCTTTTGTGATTTATTTGCTGATTTGCCCCTGTAATTTGAAATATGTGGGCAAAACCACAGGCCCGATACGAAAACGACTGCATGATCATCGTTCTCGAATTAATGCCGGTCAGGCTGCGGCCCCTTTGGTTCCCCATTGTCAACAATCTGGACATCAATTTGAAGATCTCCGTTGGAGAGTTTTGGATGTCGTACCCCCTTTGGTGTTGGGGGGAGATCGTCATATGAAGCTTCATTTTAAGGAGCAGCAATGGATTTTCCGTTTGGGTTCTACAATTCCTGCGGGCATGAATGTGGACATAGACTGGTGGAGTCTCTGATTGTGATTGGTGGTGGATAGTTGGGACTGTGTTCTATTGGATAGTTACTCTGATGTCACTCTTTGATCCTTTAAATAGGAGTCACATGTACGTATGATTCATTAGCCTGAGGAAGAGCTGCGAAGCTAGGCGGCTTGAAACACTGATTAGTGTTGCATGATGAATCATACGTCTCCTGTACCGTGGACGAAGCTTTGAAAGACCTTTTAGACAGTTCCGGTTGCTGAGGGCACCCTATGGAAGAAGCTGTGAACATCCTATGTTACTTTTGAGGCCCCACTACTGCGTGGATTATCGGCGGGTCCCGGCTCTTTCCAGATGAGTACTAGTTTGTTATAAAGGATTGCGCCGATAGCAGTCTGGGATGTCTTTATAGTAAGAACTCAGCTTTTGTTTTAACGGTATAGGAGCGGCAGCTTTTTAGTGCTGTAGCACCTGGTGTTTGACCTGTGATGGGTCAACTAGACCTGTAATGGGTCTGTTTTTATGAGAATTTGATTAAAATGGAGGGCTCACTTCGGGAGTAGAAAGGTTTCTGCTCATTGGTGAGTTATCCGACAAAAATTAGAGTTAATTTATGAGTGTGTAGGAGCACAACATATGCTGTTTTCAGTTAAGTAGAAATCAAGTATTAGGTGGGTGATATAGTTGGGTTGATTTCATTGGGTGTATTAGTATTTAACTTAATGGGTTCTAAATGGGCAGTGTTTGTAGTAGTTCCTAATGTGCCTGGTGTTTGGCACTGGAATATAGTAATGTAGAAATCTTTTAGTCTTTCTTTATCCATACACTCATTAAGAGGCATGTTTACTAAAAGTTAGCGTATGGTAACATTATGAAAATATTTATGCAAATGAGGCCCCGCACCGAGTCTCTGCACATGGCCCCACACCCCCCTTGGGCCGCCCCTGATTTTGAATGTACACAATGCATTGTTTGACTAGCTATATTAGAGATGAATAAATCAGATTGAATTCAAGCATGGCATGGCCTTCATGCAATTCTCTGTCTTTAGTTATAAGAAAGACAAAAGGGGAAAAAAGCCAAGGCCAATCGTTCACTTGTACTGATGGCCTTGATGAACTTGTTGCAGGTGCTCTCTAAGCATCATTTAAACCTCTCAGTCCCTGGAGATTTGTACTGCAGGACAGAGCTGCATTTTTTGTCACGCTCTCTTTTTGTGATTCCATGGCTCTGCTTTTAGTTGAGCGTATCTTTAAATTGTCTTTCCTTATCATACTACTAGACCTGTCCAGATAAGTGGGTTATGGTCCCCAGCGAGCAGGCTGAGGCAGACTAGAATTGCTTTTGGTGATGTCATCACTAGCATATTCTCTGATGCAGCACTGAGAGAAACCGGTATTTTCTGCCTCCAGCAGGTAGCAAGGTATGTGGACTGGTGCAGCAGCACAGATAGGCCTGTTTCACCCCTTATCCAAATCACGGTCTTCTGGCCTCTGATTGAGACCTTTGGCACAGTGTTTGCTTGGGGTACATCCAATATCTCCTTAAGCTGACACTTCCCCTGTTTTCAGTGCTGTCACCGATATGTTTCTAGCATTAGTGTCTGGAAAGCAAACAGGAAGACCCCGAGGAGCCTCTAAGGAAAGGGATAGGTCTGGGTTCAGGCCATCCCTTCCCTCTCATTGTTCTATATCTGCATGCTTTGTTTTTTTTCTAGATTTTACTAGTGTTTTTAATTCAGTGCTATTACTTTAAGTGGCTCTCTTTTGTGCTGCATGAATAAAGCAGCTTCAAACTTAAATTTAAAAAAAAAAAGCCTTGAGGTAGCCAGACTTCCCAAGCCTATGTGAGTGGCTGGGGAGGCCCTTCTTGGGTTTCTCCAGCTAGTCTGTCAGTGATGTAAAAGCTAAACTAAAAACAGGCATGTAAACGAAGGTAAAATGTGGCATAGAATGCTGATCAAAACAATTTTATAAGATCCTATTTAAAAAACTAAAATAGGGGCCCCTAAAAGGGGAAAGAATAACAAAAAAACTGTCAATAAATACATAAAATGGAACCCACTGAGTTAGACTGGGTTACTTCACTTTTATTAATCCATCCCCGCTATTCGTACTGGCTCCTGCCCCTGTATAACTTCCCTGCCGGTTGCGCAGGGAAGTTATATGGGGGCGGGGACGGGGCGGCACAGGGGCGGAGAGTAGGTGGGCAGTGGGCAGTCGCTGGCTGTGGACGTACAGGGCCGATTCTGATGTCAGCCCTGTACATCCAGAGCTGGCAAAATGTCCGGGGAAGTTATTACATAAGAACATAGGATATGCCATACTGGTTCAGACCAAGGTCCATCAAGCCCAGTATCCTGTTTCCAACAGTGGCCAATCTAGGTCATATGTACCTAGCAGTTTCCACAAAAGACACAGGTTCCACAATGCTTGTATTGGGTCAAGCATTGATATCCTGGGTCCCTTTTTACTAATGGCTTATGGACCTTTCCTCCAGGAACTTGTCCAAACCTTTTTTAAACCCAGGTACACTAACAAATTCCAGAGCTAGATTACACGTTGAGTGAAAAAATATTTTCTTTTATTAGTCTTAAATTGTTTACCCTGTAGCTTCCTTGCATGTCCCCTAGTCTTTCTATATTCTGATAACATAAACAATCGATCTACGTTTACCCGTTCCACTCCGTTCATTAATTTATAGACTTCTATCATATCTCCCCTCAGCCGTCTCTTTTCCAGGTTAAAGAGCACTAACCTTTTTAGCCTTTCTTCATAGGAGTATCCTTTCATCCCCTTTACCATTTTGGTGGCTCTTCTCTGAACCTTTTCTAATAACGCTATATCCTTTTTAAGATACGGCGACCAGAATTGCACACAATATTCAGGGTGCAGTCTCACCATGGAACGATATAGAGGCAGTATAATATCCTTTGTTTTATTTTCCATTCCTTTCCTTATGATAACTAGCATTCTATTTGCTCTCTTGGCCGCCGCTGCACACTGGGCCGAGGGTTTTAACATTTTATCCACAATGACGCCTAAATCTTTTTCCTGGGTGGTGGTTCCTAATGTGGAACCTTGCATCGTGTATCCATAGTTTGGTTTGTTCTTCCCTAGGTGCATAACTTTGCACTTGTCCACATTAAGGGGCATGTTTACTAAACTGCGTTAACATAGCAGCAGCTATGTTAAGACGCGTTATGTGCCGTTAAGGAGCCTTAATGGCACATAACGCGCCTTAACATTCCCAGCCGCGTTAAGGCCAGAAAAGGGTGGAGAGAGGGCGGAGAGAAGGGGTCAATGGGCGGGGAGTGGGCGGGGAGAGGCCCCTTCACACTAACGTGGAGAAATTAAGGGCTGAATCCTAACGCAACTGAAAACCTGGCGTTAGCACACATTTGCAAGAGAGAGAAACCAGTTCTGTGTCAGTAATGTACAGCATAGCTAGGGAGCCCCAGAAAGTGATAGTAGTGATACATTTGCACCAACAGCATAGTGCCCTGGTATGAAAGGCCACTATGGTGATGCTGCAAATGGGGCATGGGGGCTGCAGCGGGACATGCAGTGGGGGCTACTGGGGCACAGGGTGGACTAGGCAGTTGCCGAGGTGACACATAGGAATGCAGAAAATGGAAATGAGCAAGACAGCAACTGACCAGGGTCAGACATGCCCATGAGTCTGTGGCCCACAGTGTCGCATCCAGGAGACATTACCCAGCAGGCACCCCAAGGGGCGCATAACATTGACAGGCGGTGCCTGGGGAAGCGTGGACATCTATGTAGGCACCCCTAACCCAGAACCCACACCTTAGGCAGCCGCCTACCTGCCCCCTGGATGGCCTGGGATGGCGCACCACCGGCACCGACAGCATATGGTCATGGCGGCATAGAAGAAGGGGTGGGTGATTGTGCTGGAGGGAGCAGTGGCACCCGCCTGCAGTGGACCTAGGCCATGCCCTGTACCAGAATGTGGTGTGCAGTGCAACAGAAGAGGTCTGGCCGAGGAACGTAAAGATAGCCCCAGGGACCACTTGGTTGCTGTGGCAACAGTGTGGTGCAGTACACTCAGCCAGCATGTCCAAGAGCAGAGGGTCAGAGGTTCAGGTCCCATCTGTGGATCCTGTAGAGCATCTCCCCATAGTTTTAGCCCACAATGCAGCCACAACAACAACATGGGCAAAACCCAAAGCAGTGTTGCACAGGGGTACGGACACCCACTCACAAGGGCTCCACTATCCACAGCTTCATGGAGTGTCAGGCTGTTGGCCCCAGCACAGAGCTGCAGTTATCACCAGAGCACTACTACTACCCCCTGCACAGATTAGCAGTGTCGGCACTGTAATCAAGACCAGTGCAGGGGGTAGGGATGGCAACTACCACCATCTCTGCACAATGCTGAGATAGGTGTGGGAGTGTGCGTATGTCTCTCCATTATTTTGTGTCTGCCAACACCTCACAGAGCCCACATTGCTCACATTGCTTCCAGTGTTAGCCTGAAAATGTGCATAATGAGCAGCAAGGTATTGTGGGTATGGCCAAGACAGGGCGGATTGGCCAGGATGAATCTGCACAGGGTGGAGGGCAATGGCTGGGACACTGTTGTGGCCGACCACCACCTGCATGGACAGGGTGGCCACAGCATGTCATGCTGGGGGGGGGGGGGGGTCACTCTCACTCTGACCAAGCAGTGACCATGGCATGTCTATGTTCCCACATAGTGCCACACATTATTTGTTTCCAGTGATGCCTGTGTGTTCCTGGTTTTGGGGCCCAATCACAGAGATACCTGCTTGGTGTCTGTGCTGTACATCCCACTTCTGGGTGCACAGGGTTCCCCTGTGAGCATGCACTATGGACTGGTTAGTGGGTTGTCTGTCGTTTGCTTGTACATGGTGGAACACTTTGTAGGATGCTGCAGGTGCAGTCTGACTGTGCTGTCTGTTGATGAATGGCAGATTGTAGCATGGGGCAGTTGAGTCTACCCCAAGCATCATTGCTGGTCTGCAATGGTCACAGGTATGGCACTGGCCCAGTAGCCCTGGAGGGCTGTCACCCCCAACAGGACTGTGGTTGCTAGTACTACAGTCATTCTGCAGAGTGCAGCCACCTGTCCCACCACACCCTCATCTACAAACAGGGTGATTGAGGCCCCTTGGGGTATATAGGACATACTACTTAGACCCATAGTGGCAGTGCTACATAGCCCTCATGCGCGTCTAGACTCCCCTCTGCCCTGATAACAGGTACCCATGGCAACCAGACCTTAACACCAGGTATGCACTAATATGGGTGTTGTCCGGTCCCACAGGGCCACATATGACTGCAGCACACAGCTGGAACAGATGTACCTTTGACTGCACTGCTGGGAACACCTGTCAACACTGGCACTGCTTGGGATGTGCAGCAAAACCTATCTCTAGCACCACATATACTGTGGACCTAGTGCTGGGCGTCCATCCTATCCCTCAGGGTGAACACGGAACCTGCACAATGGCATGGTCTGTAGCTACTCTGTGCCAGTGTCACGTACTGTCAGTGCATCTTACCAAGCTGCAGTCCCGGAGAGGTGCAGACCCCATTTGGTGGTCAGCTGTAGGCCGCTGTTCTGCATTTGCAATGCATCATGGGTGCTGGTGGGGTTACCCTATCCTGACGCACGGAGCAGACGGTTTGTGCCGTGACCTGCAGTCCTTCCATACCCAGCCATTGCTATACAGCAAGCCATAGAGGTATAGCCTACTGGTTAGTATGCTGACGTTCTAGGCAGAGGTCATGGGTTCTATTCCTTGTTGTTCCCTCCTGTCCAAGGCAGATATTTTGCTTGCCTGTGACAGTCATATCTTTGCAGATCTGTGCTGCCAGCCCATAGTACCCTCACCACAGTTGGCAACAATCCTTATAAGGCGTTACAAGGCTCCTAATTAGGCACAGTACAAGGCGCGTTAGAAGGCACCTTATTAGGCGCAGTGCAAGGCACGTTAGAAGGCACCTTATTAGGCGCAGTACAAGGCACATTAGAAGGCACCTTATGAGGCACAGTACTCAGGGCCTAGCATCAGCAAAGTACTTTTAGTTTAAATTTAAAACACAGAAGAGAGCTTTCTGGTTAAATTTGGAACCCAGCAGAGAGCTTGTAGTTTAAATTTAATAGTCACTCAGGGCCTAGCATCAGCAAAGTACTTTTAGTTTAAATTTAAAACACAGAAGAGAGCTTTCTGGTTAAATTTAGAACCCAGCAGAGAGCTTGTAGTTTAAATTTCATAATAAGTTATAGCCTAGCAGCATCAAACAGCTATAATTTAAATCAAATAAGAATATAGATTAGCACAACAGGCAAAACAGGGTCAGTACTCTTTGAGCAGCAAATAAAGTCTTCTAGAGACCTTTACAAAGAGGCCTTCTACCTAGGGGGCAAGAGACCTGTGAAACTTTTTCAATAGATGTTAACACCAGGTGGCAGGTCAAAAGGCCATTTTGAAAGACTCCTTCTATCCAAGCAAGGACTGTTAATCATCCAGGAGGTTGGTCACAGCTTACCTCAGCAGCACAGGCATAATTAGCTCAACCAGAGCTCTGTGATCCTCAGTCTTGAAGGACTAGAAAAGGGAACTGTTAATTCTGGAGAGAGATCTGCAATTGTGAGTATATACTTCTGGGAATTTTCTGAAAGGAATTCTTTCTATTAAAGCTAATTAATCTGTGAACCCACTATTTTCTGTTAAATCAGTCAGGGCCTAGTACCAGCAGTTTAAGTTTAAATTTAAAACACAGAAGAGAACTTTCTGGTTAAATTTAGAACCCAGCAGAGAGCTTGTAGTTTAAATTTCATAATAAGTTAGAGCCTAGCAGCAGCAAAGAGCTATAATTTAAATCAAATAAGAATATAGCTTACCTCAGCAGCCCTCTTTTAATAAGTGTAGCTATTTAAAGTTGTTAAAACCCAAGAGGCTTGCGGAAAATTGCAAGAGGATCTTGATAAATTGGAAGACTGGGCATCAAAATGGCAAATGAAATTTAATGTGGACAAGTGCAAAGTTATGCACCTAGGGAAGAACAACCCAAACTATGGTTACACAATGCAAGGTTCCACATTAGGAACCACCACCCAGGAAAAGATTTAGGCGTCATTGTGGATAACATGTTTAAATCCTCGGCCCAGTGTGCAGCGGCAGCCAAGAGAGCAAATAGAATGCTAGGTATCATAAGGAAAGGAATGGAAAATAAAACAAAAGATATTATAATGTCTCTATATCGTTCCATGGTGAGACCGCACCTTGAATATTGTGTGCAATTCTGGTGGCCGTATCTTAAAAAGGATATAGCGTTATTAGAAAAGGTACAGAGAAGAGCCACCAAATGGTAAAGGGGATGGAAGGATACCCCTAAGAAGAGAGGCTAAAAAGGTTAGGGCTCTTTAACCTGGAAAAGAGACGGCTGATGGGAGATATGATAGAAGTCTATAAATTAATGAATGGAATGGAACGGGTAAACGTAGATCGATTGTTTACGTTATCAGAATATAGAAAGACTAGGGGACATGCAATGAAGCTACAGGGTAAACTATTTAAGACTAATAAATGAAAATATTTTTTCACTCAACATGTAATCAAACTCTGGAATTTGTTACCGGAGGATGTAGTAAAGGCTGTTAGTGTAGCTGGGTTTAAAAAAGGTTTGGACAAGTTCCTGGAGGAAAGGTCCATAAACCATTATTAAGAAGTGACCGAAGATATCAATGCTTGACCCAGTACAAGCATTGTGGAACTTGTGTCTCCTGGGGAAACTGCTAGGTACATATGACCTAGATTGGCCACTGTTGGAAACAGGATACTGGGCTTGATGGACCTTGGTCTGACCCAGTATGGCATAGCTTATGTTCTTATGTTCCTGGATCACCCCTGGAACCCTTTTTAAAAATTGGTGTTACGTTGGCTATCCTCCAATCTTCAGGTATTACAGATGATTTTAATGATAGTTCACAGATTACTAATAGCAGGTCTGGAATCTCATATTTCAGTTCTTTCAACACCCTTGGATGTATATCATCTGGTCCAGGTGATTTGCTACTCTTCAGTTTATCAAATATCTGTAATACATCTTCTCGATGTATCGATATTTACTTCATTTCTTCCGCACCTTTAAATACCACTTCAGTCATGGGTAACATCCCTACATCTTCCTCAGTAAAGACCGAAGCAAAGAATTCATTCAGTCTCTCCGCTATCGCCTTGTCGCCTCTTAGTGCCCCTTATCTCCAGGAACAAGCAGGAATAAGTCCTCACATATGGGTACGTCGGTACCGACGGAGCCTGCGCGGGAAAGCTCCCCAGCTTCCCAGAAGGAAGTTTTTGGGGCCTCCCACTGCACATGCGTGCTGCCTTCCCGCCTTCCTGACCAGCTCTCCTCAGTTTCTCTTTTTCCGCGGAGCCAGCAGGTCGTGTTCCTGTCACCGCTGAAGAAATTATTGTTTTAGTTTGTTTCTTTAGACCGCGTACCTGCCTTCCCCATACCGAAACCGGTACCGCCGGTCTCTCTTTTCTTTTCTTTAAAAAAAAAAAAAAAAATCTTTATTCTGCACAACTTGGTGACTTCGGTTAGGCCTCAGGCCTACACAAATTCTCCTCATGGAGAAACCAGCCCCTGGTTTTAAGAAGTGTACCAAGTGTAGTGCTGTTATTTCTATTACAGACACCCATGAATGGTGTCTTAAGTGTTTGGGACCTGACCACTCCATTCCGGACTGCCCATCCTGCTCCCAGATGTCTAAACGTGGGTTGCAGAACCGGGCCAACAAATTCCATGTGCTGTTTGCTTCAGATAATCCAGCATCACAGTCATCCAGGTCTTCCTCTCCGGATGGATCTCAGGTAACCAAACCCTCTGTGGGCAGGTCCTCAAAGAGCAAATCTCCTTCAAAGCATCGAGAGGCTCTCACTTTTGAGTGTGAGGATCCTGCCCCAGCCAAACAACCCCGGCGGGAAGCTCTGGCTTCCAAAGCACCATCTATGGGGTTACAGGTTGACATCGATGGCACGGCCTCGACTGATCACCTGTTAGACTGCTCTGGGGTACCGGCCCATACCGGTACCGACATCCAGGCAGCAGTGGCGTCTATGAGCAATACTGTTCAGACCATGCAGCAGGCCATGCTGGCTTTTATTAATGCTGCGACGCCCTCGGTACCGCGTTCAGCGGTACCGGTTCCGGTTCCGGTATCGTCTCCCATACCGGAACCGAGACCATCGACTTCCAAACGCAGATCGGTTCCGCATGTCGGATCCGGGTTTCCACCCGATACCGATCCCATACCCGGTACGCCCGATGTCGATACCGATCGGTATGCGTATCGTGCGTTGGAAGCAAATAGAGAATACTCTGATTCTTCTGAGGATTTTGACTCCTCTGAGGACTCTGATGAGCTGTCTCTAGTTCTTCATGAAGACCCCTCTTTCCCAAAGATAAGAATGTCTCCACCAGAGGATTTGTCCTTTCAAGACTTCATTATTGAACTAGCTAAAGGACTTTCTATTACCACATCCTCTGAAAAAGAACCTAGGTCAAAGAAATTGGATATTTTAGGATACCCTAAGGTTCCTAAAGAGGCAGTCACCCTGCCTATCCATGAAATCCTTCAAGAACACTTGATGGACTTATGGGAGGCTCCTCTAACATTGTCTCCTTATTCTCGTAGGTTGGACACCATGTACCGGGTCCCTCCTCCTCCTGGTTTTCAAAAGACTCAGTTGCCTCACCATTCCATTGTGGTGAAGTCTGCACTGAAAAAGATTAAGAGTACCAAAAGGCACTCTTCTACCCCTCCAGGACGAGAATGTAAGACCCTAGACTCTTTTGGCAAGAAAATTTTCCAGGCTACTATGCTTATAGCCAGGATTAATTCTTACAGTCTGTATATGGGCATGTTTCTCAGGGAACTTGCCCTAAAGATACGACATTTTGCCTCCTTTATCCCTGAGGATAGAAAAGAGGAGTTCATTTCTCTGGTGAAACAGCTTCTAGATGTTTCTAAGTTCTCCAACAGAGCAGCTTTTGATTCCTTTGAGGGTGCCGGTAGAGCTTCGGGCATTGCTATTGCAGCCCGACGACTTGCTTGGCTCCAGGCCTCTGACCTAGAACCCTGGGTCCTGGATGGCTTACGGAATCTGCCCTGTACAGGTGAGAACTTATTTGGTAAGGACTGGCAAATTAAAGCCACTCAAATGGACGCAGAAAATGCTACATTGGATAGACTTTCTAAGTCTACCTCTACTCCTGCCAAGAAAAAGTCTTTCAAGAGGCCTTACTACAAGAAGGCCAGATTTTCCACAAATACTGGCCAACAATCTTCTCAGCCTCGCTTTGCTGCTAAACGTCAGCAACCTAAACAGGCAAAGTCAAAGCCTGCAGCGTCTACCACTCCTCAGCAGGCTCAACCCCCTCAGAGGTTTTGACTTGCCCCTAGAGAACTTAACATTTCTGGCTCTAGAACAACCAGAGCCCCTCACCATTCCCGGAAGGTTAGCTCACTTTGCTCCCAGATGGGAGCAAATCACATCAGAGCAATGGACCCTCTCTATCATCAGAGAGGGCTACAAACTTCATTTTTCCGACCTTCCTCCATATACCATGGTGAGGCACTTCAATTCTCCCCCATCTCTCCTGGGCCTGTTGGATCAGGAAGTCTCTTCTCTCCTTGCCCAAGGGGCAATAGAAGAGGTTCCTCTTCTTCAACAAGGGACAGGATTCTACTCCCCTTATTTTCTCATAACAAAGAAGACAGGGGGATTCAGACCTATCCTAGATGTGAGAGAATTGAACAAATTTCTGTACAAGGAGAAATTCAAAATGCTTTCTCTAGGCATTCTCCTTCCATACCTTCAGAGTCAGGATTGGCTTTGTTCTCTAGATCTCAAGGATGCGTACACACATATACTCATCCACCCATCCCACAGAAAATATCTAAGATTTCTGTTTCAGGGAAAACATTTCCAGTACAGAGTACTTCCCTTCGGTCTAGCCTCTGCTCCAAGAGTGTTCACCAATTGCATGGCAGTTGTTGCCGCATTTCTAAGAGGTCTGGGAATTTTTGTATTCCCATATCTGGACGACTGGCTCATCCGAGCTCCATCTCAGTCAGAGGCCCAGATTTCCCTGGACTGCACAAGGCACCTTCTGCAGTATCTGGGACTGGTGGTAAACCTTCCCAAGTCTCAACTTATCCCTACCCAGTCTCTGGAATTCATAGGGGCCCAGTTGGACACCACCACTGCAAGGGCCTACCTGCCTAAAGTCCGGGGCCAACGTCTGCTGTGCTTGGCCTCCCAAGCTCAGTCCAGCAGTCACTTGACAGCCAGAGAAATGCTGCAACTTCTGGGCCACATGGCCTCCACGGTACACGTGGTGCCCTACGCTCGTCTTCATATGAGAGCAGCTCAATGGACGTTGGCCACCCAGTGGACTCAGGCATCAGGAGCGCTCTCCGACCAAATACTCACCTCAAAGCGTCTGTTTTGGTCCCTCCAATGGTGGATGTCCACCAAGAATCTGTTGTTGGGGGCCCCCTTCCAACCTTTGTTGCCCCAAGCAACCCTCACAACAGATGCCTCCCAAACAGGGTGGGGAGCCCATCTACAATCCCTCTCCACTCAGGGTACTTGGTCTCCACAGGAGACCACCCTTCACATCAACCTCCTGGAACTGCGAGCAATCTTCTTTGCCCTCAAAGTCTTCCATACCCTCCTTGTCAACCTGACCGTCCTAGTTCAGACAGACAATCAGGTGGCCATGTTCTACGTAAACAAACAAGGAGGGACAGGCTCTCTGTCGCTTTGCAACGAAGCTCTCAGATTATGGGCCTTCGCCAGAGAGCATCAAATTCATCTTCTGGCAGTGTATCTTCCAGGGGTTCAAAACTCTTGGGCAGACAGACTCAGTCGAGTTCTGCTTCCACACGAATGGTCCCTACATACGGACCAGATAGGCAGAATCTTTCAGGAATGGGGAACCCCGGACATAGACCTCTTTGCAAGTCCGTGGAATGCCAAACTTCCCCGGTTCTGTTCCAGGACTCCGTGTCAGGGAGCTCAGGCCAACGACGCCTTTCTCCTGCATTGGGGTCAGGAATTCCTATATGCCTTTCTACCCATTCCTTTGATTCCCAAGACTCTGTTCAAACTCCAGAGGGATCACGGATCGATGATCCTCATAGCTCCACGCTGGCCACGCCAAGTGTGGTTCCCTCTACTTCTGCATCTCTCCCAGGGACCCTCCCTGGACCTGGGAGCTGCGCCAGACCTTCTCTCTCAGGAGGAAGGGACTTTGTGGCACCCAATCCCCAAGTCCCTACACCTCAGAGCTTGGTTACTGAAGGCCTAAGCCTTCATGACTTCAATCTTTCTCAACCAGTGAAAGATATCCTTCATGCCTCTAGGAAACCCTCCACGAGGCGTTCCTATGCTTTCAAATGGAAACGCTTTTCCATTTGGTGTGCTCAACAGGGTCTTGACCCTCTAGCACTTCCTTTGAATTCTCTACTAGACTATCTCCTGCATCTTTCTAATGCAGGCCTTAAGACGAATTCATTAAGAGTCCATTTGAGTGCTATTGCAGCATCCTTAAAACCTATAAATGGACAACCTGTCTCCTCTCATCCGCTTGTTGCAAGGTTCATGAGAGGCCTGACTCTAATTAAGCCTCCCATCCGACCTCCTCCGGTAGCATGGGACTTGAACCTAGTTCTGGGTCAGCTTATGAAGCCACCTTTTGAACCGTTGGTTTCTACCTCCTTGAAATTTCTTTCCTGGAAGGTCATTTTCCTTATTGCAGTCACTTCGGCTCGCCGCATCAGTGAACTACAGGCCTTAGTGGCTCATCCACCTTATACCAGGTTTCATCATGATAAGGTGGTCCTAAGGACGAATCCCCACTTTATGCCCAAAGTGGTCTCGCCTTTTCATCTTAATCAAGAGGTATATCTACCTGTCTTTTTTTCCGGCTCCTCATGCATCCAGTGCAGAGAGGAACCTTCATACTTTAGATTGTAAAAGAGCTCTCGCTTTTTACCTCAACAGGACTCAGCCACATCGAAAGTCTTCCCAGGTTTTCGTGGCTTTTGATCCTTCTCATTTGGGACTTCCAGTCTCCAAACGTACACTTTCCAATTGGATTGCTCAGTGTATTTCCTTTGCTTACCAGAGTAAAAATATTCCTCTGGAAGGCCATGTCACAGCTCACAATGTGAGAGCCATGGCCACTTCTATGGCTCATCTTCACTCTGTCTCCATAGATCAGATCTGTCGAGCCGCCACATGGGCCTCGGTTCATACCTTCACAGCCCATTACTGTTTGGACAAGGACTCCCGCCGGGATGCCTTGTTTGGTCAGGCTGTCCTCAAACACCTGTTCCATACTTGAACAACTCCTGCCCACCTTCCCAGGATGGATGCCTGAGATCCATACGAAGATGGCGAACCCTTGGAACGGGATCTCCCAGGCATCTTAGCTAGGGAGTCCCCATATGTGAGGACTTATTCCTGCTTGTTCCTGGAGATAGCACAGTTACTTACCTGTAACAGGTGATCTCTGGGAACAGCAGGAATTAGTCCTCACAACCCACCCACCTCCCCTAGGAGTTGTATCTTCTATCTATCTTCCTTTCCTCTCTCTATTGTCTCAGCTATAAACTCGAACTGAGGAGAGCTGGTCAGGAAGGCGGGAAGGCAGCGCGCATGTGCAGTGGGAGGCCCCAAAAGCTTCCTTCTGGGAAGCTGGGGAGCTTTCCCGCGCAGGCTCCGTCGGTACCGACGTACCCATATGTGAGGACTAATTCCTGCTGTTCCCAGAGATCACCTGTTACAGGTAAGTAACTGTGCTTAACCCCTCTATCATTTAATGGACCTAACTGACTCTCTCACAGGTTTTTTGCTACAAATGTACTTGAAAAATCTTTATTACGCGTTTTTGCTTCTGCAGCAAGCTTCTTCTTAAATTCTCCCTTTGCCTGTCTTATCAATGCTTTGCATTTAACTTGCCAGTGCTTGTGCTGTTTCCAGGTTTCGTTGTTTGGCTCTTTTTTCCATTTTCTGAAAGATGCTTTTTTGGCAACAACAGCCTCTCTGACCTCAGCTTTAAACCATGCTGGAAGTTTTTTGGACTTCCTTCCACTTTTCTTAAAGCGTGGAATACAGCTGTTCTGGGCTTCCCCGGGGTGTAATAACTTCCGTGGACGTTTCATTTGGTCTGAATCAGGGCACGGAAGGGGCTGGGGGGAGCAAAGTTAATTCCCTGCAACTTGATCCTGGTTTTAGGAGACCGGATCGGGGGTCGGGCTGAGGGGAATTAACTTTTGTAGCAGGCAGCTGGCATTGCGGCTTTTAAATGGAGCCGCAGTGCCATGGCGTCATGATGCCATGGCACCACGGCTCCATTTAAAAGCCCTGGCTGAGTTAGCCAGTGTAATGCCTGTACGTGCAGGCCGGGACTGAATCGCAGTCCCATCCTCAATGTACAGGCTTGTTCGCGGTTCTGATCCCGCGGGATCAGAATCGCAATCTCCTTTGTACATCTGGGTCAGCCTGGACATACAAAGTACATCAGGATCAGAATCGGGCCCTATTTGTTTATTTTTGCTTTTATCTTTTTATTATTCCTTTATAATCACTTTTAATTTGTAGAGACTAATGTACATTTTAAGACATGTCTGTCTCTGGTTTCTCAGACTTTCCACACTTTTTTTTTCCTTTTTATCTCCCCTGATTTTACATTGAAGCATATCTTTCCATTTCCTTTCCTTTGCCTCAGTTTATAAATGGTAAGCTAGTTTTTACCCCGGTTTTGCATTGAAGTTTATCCTCCATGCAAATGCACCACTGCCCTCCCTTTGCCTCAATCTATAAAGGACAAAAGTTGTTTTTTTTCCTCACTGTTTCCATATACTTTTTTATACATTTATACATTTATGATTTCTTTTTTCAGTTATGTCCTTCGGGCACTGTGTTTTGATAACCAAAGCCACCAATAGTAGTGAGTATTGGGTACAACACTTTGCTTCTCTGCTTCTATGATTGGTGTATCACACACTCTCGGTCCCCATTGCTTTTATGATTCTCATGTTGATCGTGGGTCCCCTGTCCCTGCCTCTATGCAAAAACATTTTTCTCTTAAATGATAAAGATCCTTGGTTGCAAACAATTGTGTTCCTGATAACCTGATCTATTTGCAAGTTGATTTTGAGTTGTAGGTCTGCCAGAGAAACTTGCAGCCATCATGGACGCTTGGCTCCCCAGCGGTGCAGTCTGGCAATATGTGTTTTGTTTACGTTGGGGTTTTTTTGTGGGTTTTTTTTAATGGTTTAAGATTTATTCTTACAATATTTTCAACTGCTCTACGCCCCCTTTTTATATTACTTTTTCAGTACTGGTTTTTAAGAAATAATGATGTCTGCATTACGTTTCTATGGTTACCTTCAGTTTTCGCGCGGTTGTACTAGAAGGTTTGTGATGGTTATTCATGTTACAAGATAAGCTCCTCTGGGCAACCACTTTGTACAATATTGTTTCACCATTTACTTGATACCACTTCTACCCCACACTACAACTCCAGTTTGTCAGTCTGCCTTCTTATCATTTTAAGTACAATTTACAGTGTTTACTTGATACCGACTAATGCATTTTTATATTCCAATGATTTTTTTAGTTTGGTGGTTTTCTACATAAATGTATAGACAAATAAAGGTGGTGTTTTACTGCTTGAGACGCTATATGTGGCAAACTTTGTATTCCTATTTGCATACCACTTTTGTGCCTAGCATAGCAGGTCCTTAATGGCACCGTGGCTCCATTAAGGAGTCACAATCCCTGGCTGCTCACAACAACTTTCTTTCCCTGCAGCTTGACCCTCAATGTGGCCTTTCAAAGACAGGGTCGGGCTGCCAGGAAGCTCCTCCACCACCTCGCCCCATTGACCTGGCCCTGCGCCACCGTCCCCCAGCGTCCAGGGGGACTTATTCCACCTTGGAGGTGGAATAAGTCCCCCGGCGATGTTGGCGGCCCCGGATGTACAGGACCGACCTCAGGATTGGCCCTGTACATCTGGGGTCGCATTCCTGCCTGTCCTCACTCCTCCCTTGGCCCACCCCCTCCTGCCCTCATCCAGAGCTCCCCGCGCATCTCCTATGTGCATGCAGGGAGCTTTGGGCAGGGGATACAATCCTGGCGTTTAGCGGGGATGGATGTCCAACCTAGACGTTCATGCCCACTAAACGCGGCTCAGAATGACCCCCTTATCATGGGAATTAGGGTAGAGAATGGGTGGTGACTGGCTAAGGATGGTGCCTTTCAGATAATACATGGTAAAATAATTTAATCTGCTTAACTGTATACATAGCAGATGAATATTGCCTCTATCTGTGTAGCTGGTTTAATCACCCTCGCCCCACTCCAGCACTATGAGGGTAATTTTACAAGCATCTATGCAGTAACCCTTGCATAACTGTCCACACTGCTCATATAAAACCAGCCCCTTATTTTTCTTTATTTAGTACTAGTTAGCTCACACCTTTGAGTAGTTCAAGGTGAGTTACAATCTGGTACAGTAGATATTTCCCTGTCCCCAAAGGGCTTACAGTTTAAACTTGTACCTGAGGCAAGAAATGTGAGTGGGATTTGGACCCTGACCTCTTTGGTCACTAGGCCACTGCTTTAATCACTTGGCTACTCCTCCCCTCCACTATCAGAGGAAACTTTTGGTGACACTATGGGGATCATTCTGAGTCACGTTTGGACGTCCATCCCTGCTAAACGCCAGGGAGCCAATTCCAAACACAGAGCTCCCCACACATATAGAGGAGCTCTGGATGGGGATGGGAGGGGGCGGGTTGGAGGAGGAGTGAGGGTGGGTCAGAGGCGGGACCCTGACTCGGATGTACAGGGCTGATTCCGGTCATGGCCCTGTACGTCCAGGTCCACCAACATAGACGAGGGACTTATTTTACCCCGGAGTTGGAATATGTCCCCCCGGGGATAGGGATTGCCACCCATGGGCCACCATCAGCAGGTAAGGTGCAGCAGGGGTTCCAAGCCTTCCGATCCTGGCCAAGTAGGCCCGATCAGGGGTTAGGTGGTGGGGAAATGAGCAGGAGAACTATTTTCTGGAAACTGGGACTCCTGCATGGTGTCCCGGTGCCATGGCAATGGGACGCCACAGCACCGTGCTCCATGCAGGAGCCCGGGCGGATTGTATGGGAAGTGGCCTGGACATACAGAGGCCCAGAATCGGGGCACATCCTGCCTATCCAGGCCAGTTGCACCCGATTTTGCTCCCGTGGGGATGTCTAGCCCCCATGAGATCAGAATCGGGTGCATGTCCGGCCCGTCCAGATTTTGGATATCCGGACGGGCTGGACATGCCCTGATGGGAATCAGGCCTTATTTGTATAGGACTATTAATTAATTGATAGAAGATTTATATGTTTAGCAATTGCCGCTAAATGGCTGTCCTCTTGAATATCAGGCCCCAGGCTTTCAAGTCCAACTTACAGCAAATGACATTTTGTTTTATTTATCTAGAGCCCGGTATTCAGTGGTGACAGCTATGTGCTTCTACAGACACTGCCCAGTTAGCGATGGGCTCCACCCCAGAATGCCCACCACACGCCCTGTTACTACACTGTTAGCAATAGGACATGTAGCAGCATTACTTGCAGATATTCAGCGGCACTAACGATGTTGGTGCTGCTGAATATCCCTTTAAGCGGCATTTAAACCATGTAAATGCCTTTGAATATCCAGCCCTTAGTATTTAGCTCACACCTTTCCAGTAGTAGTTCAAGGCGAGTTACAATCAAGTACTGCAGGTATTATTCTGTTCCCAGGGGGCTTACAATCTAATTTGTATCTGAGGCAATGGAGGGTTATGTGCCTTGCCAAAGACCACAAGGAGTGTTAGTGGGATTTAAACCCTGGTCTCATTTCAAGCCTCATTTCAGTGCAGTTAATATATGACAATTGGAGTGGAAGAGTAGCCTAATGGTTAGAGCACTGGCTTGGGAACCCAGAGACCAGGGTCCAATTCCCACTAGCACGCCTTGGGCAAGTCACTTAACCCTCCATTGCTCAGAAAAATCCAAGCTATCAATGTCCCTGTTTAATGTACATTACCAAGTTTAAGTTTCCATGTAAACTGCTTTGATTGAAATGATAAAGCAGTATATAAAACCTACTAAATAAATTGTATTGGGAAGATGCTGGGAATTCCCCTGGGTGGTTAACACAGAGCTTTTGCAGTTATCATGCAATGCATTAATTTTGGCCAGTAATATGTGGTAACTCCAAAACATTACCACACTTTAGTAAATAAGGCCCTTTATGCTGGTTATGTAAATACATACATTCAAAAACTAAAACACCAGATAATAAAATAATCTAATAGAATAGAAATACATTTTTATTGGATCTCAAATAAAGGAGCCAAAGATCTTCCAGCATAGAGAGCCTAAAAGAGCTCAAACAGCTTTCAACTCAAAGAAACCTAACAAAGCTCAAGGCAATTGAGCCAGGTTTGCTCACAACGCCATTATTGGCCCAGGAAAGCTCACAAACCAAGAGCTATTTAAGGAAAATCAATACATTTTGAAGTCCATATTTTATATTTCAAAAATCATCTAATAATTTTTTTAAAAAAGAAACAAAAGTCATAATATAATCTCATATATCCTTCCAGTACAATATTGTATTTCAACTTATCTGCATCAGCGATCAGTGGCATGAGTATTCAACCCAAAACCTCAGAATGATGGTCCATCCTTATAATGGAGCAGCCATGCTCCCATGAGGACAATACTGGCATACACAGCTTCTATAAGTATGACTTCACATTGCAAAAGTCTTCTTTCCACAACTTATATCAAGTATGTAACAATCAGCAAGTTAGAGAAGGCATAAGCAAGTTAGTGGACAAACCATTACACAAAATCATTGGGTTTTTCCAGCACTTTGGCTCTTAGGCATTTGGGTATAATTTTAGATTCAGACTTTTCCTTCTGAAAGCAAATCAGCTCAGTGGTAAAATGCTCTTTTCATGCCATGAGGTTTTTTTATATATTTGCCCATTTTTGAAACATTCAGCCCAGGTCACCATTGTCCTGAACCTCATCATTAGCTGTATAGATTACTGGAACACCGCTTATGCATGTCTACACAACTACGAACTAAAAATACCACCACACACATTCTATCTCATGCCAGGAAGCAGAAACATGTGACCTGCTTCTAATCTAACTTCATTGGTTACCAGTTGCGGAACACAATATAAAGTCTTAACATTAGCCAACAAGGCACTCCACCAAAATGCACCAGTGTATTTATCATCCTTAATCATCCATATTGCCCCACTCGATCCTTGTGCTCAATGCATGATAACCATTTATGTGTACCTTCCCCAGCCAGATCAAATTATCAATCAACTAGGAAATCAGCCTTTTTCTGTCTACCATTGCTATGGTACCTCATCTCCAGGATTCATACGTGCGCTTTAAAGCAGACTTAAAAACATACAGTAACTGTTCAAACCAGCCTTTGAACACCCTAACTAATCAGGGGCTAGTGGGCCCTCTTGATGCCTACTTGGGATAAGTGATGTTCTCTCTATGAGTGCGATTGATTGTCTGTGTGCTGCTCGGTTTCCCCTCTCCTGTCAACATTTGTAGTTCTTTTCACAGCCCTTTAATCATTCTGGATTTTTGGAACCACCTTTTTTCTTTGAAAAAAGCGATATATCAAATAAAATAAACCATTTACTATGTTTTATGAAGCACAAGAAATAATAATAAACTAAAAATAGATCGCCAGAGTCTCATCTACCTTAGTCCCGCTAGTTAAAAACTGTGTATTTTTCCTAGCACAAAAGGTGCTGGTACTTATATGCAGGGCTTTCTCAGTAATACATGAGGGCCAAGGGTCAATTTTAGCAGACAATGACAAAGGTGCCGGCACTCAGTTCCTCCTCAAAAAAAGCTCTGGTTACAAATAAATGACAACTCCGAATTTCTGCTGTGTGGCTTTTTCTGGTATGCAGTAATTTGTTGAGGATAATTGTGCTGTTTCGTAGCCTCTCACTGCAAACGTTTTACATTCTACTATTCATGGCTTTCAGGAGGGAGGTTTGATACCTAACTGAAATAGGTTTTGTATGAAATGCTTGAATGAGCACTTGGTTGCTCAAGTGTAAATACTGTTTATATGTGTTTGACAAAGATACATTATGCGTCTCTGTGCCTAATGGAGCTTTACGAAGAAAAAATGATGAGTGGCAGTTTAATCAGTCTGGCTTCTTGGGCAATAGCCAGGGACAAGGCAGGTGGTGTGCATGATGTTAATTCCTTATTTTTCTAATTTACTATATGCCTGAGGAGTGAAGAATGAGTATATGCTGCCCAATGAAAGGATCAGCTTGAGCCCAGGAATTCATATTTGAGAGGTCGTGCATGAGGACATCAGGAAAAGACTCCAGTGACGCTCTTCACTGACTTCATAATTTGTGTCCTGTTCCAAGAATCTCATGGAATAATGGATAGATGGAAAATAATTACAGAAAAAATGTCCCATTCTGCAAATTCAACCCCACCCCTCACCACCCCCCCACACGATAAAGGTTTATCAGTGCCTTTGCTTTTCTGTGAAATCAGATAGCATTGTAAATTCGATATAGCTACTATGACCTTATTATGGAAAGTCTCGAATCACTCTGTATTAACTAGTTTTATGCTTTCCTAATACATGAAGGAGATCATTTTTATAATGTCATTAACATGTGTATGTGGCACTTTACAAGCATTCATGACCTCTTATAAATTACTGACTGGCGTAAAAGTGCTTGCGTTGATACGAAGGTGTGTAGTTTTCCAGCAGGCAGAGCAAGGGGGAGGTCTCGGTGAAGCACAGGCGAAGTGTGTGAGTTCAAACATTGATTATAAAATACCTTAATCTAGCCTAGGGCAAAGGAATTGGAAATCCTACAGTACCCTAGTCTTTCCCCCCTGAGTCTTAATTATTTTGTTCCTATTACTCTATTTGCTTGACTCTTCTGTCCTTACTCTCTTCCTGTTCTATCATTTATTGTAATCTTTCTTTTCTTCTTCTATAATTGCTATTGATTTTGTTTTTGTAAACCGCCTCGATGTTATGAGGGGCGGTATAACAAGTGTGAAATAAACAATAATCTCCAGGAACAAGCAGGAATGTAGTCTTCACATATGGGTATCGTCAGTACCGACGGAGCCTGGGTGGGAACGCTCCCCAGCATCCAATAGGAAAGCTTTAGGGAGCATCCCAGAGCACCTGCATGCTGCCCTCCTGCCTTTCCCAACTGTCCCTCTCCAGTTTTTCGTTTTCTGCGGAGCTGGCAGGTCGCACATCCTGTCACCGCAGAAAATTCCATTCTTCTTCTTCTTTTTTGTGGTCGCGTCTGCCTTCCTTCGACGCTATACCGGTACCGCCGGTTCTCTTTTTTTCTTTAAAAAAACAAAACAAAACTTTGTTTCTGGGGTCTTTCCCTCAGTAACTTTCCTCTGTGGTGCTACGCACCATTTTGGGCACTAGGCCCAATTTTTTCCTTAAACATGGAAAAACCTGCCTCGGGTTTTAAAAAATGTTGTAAGTGTGGCAGTACCATCTCCGTCACTGACACCCATGAGTGGTGCCTCAAATGTTTAAGTCCTGACCACTCTTATTTCAGAGTACTTCGCCTGTAGAATGATGTAAAAAAGAGGCCAGCAAAACCGGGCTGCTAAACTTAGCACCCTCTTTCCCTCCGATGCAGCATCCGTGGCATTGACGTCATCCAGGGCTTCATCTTCCTCCCATGGATCTCAGGTAACTAAACATAAATCTAGCCGATCCTCCAAGGGTAGATCTCCTTCTAGGCATCGAGATGCCTCTGGCGTTGCCCTTGAGGGAATTTCACCGGCAAAATTGCCCCGACGGGAGGCTTCGGCTTCCAAAGCACTAACGGGGCTCCAGGATGTTCTCAAGGCCTCAACCTCGACAGAACTACTGGTGCCATGCTCTGGGGTTCCAGCCGCTTCAACCGGCACCGAAACCCAAGCATCGGCAATGTCGATAGACCAGAGATTCTTGGCTTTTGAACGCAGTCTTTGCGGTTCTTCTTACGGCCCCGATGCTGAAATCGCTACAGACACTTCAACCGGTACCAGCATCGACACCGACTGCATCAACATCGGCAGGTATACCACCGGGACCGAGTCATGCATCTCTATCCGGCATCGACGGGTCGGTACTGGACCACTGTGATACCGACTTCGATCGGTACCGGTACCGTGCCTTGCACGATCACCGGGATCGGAGATACTTCCAATTCTCGGGTGAGTCGGAGGACTCCGAACACTCTGCCGTTACCAGAGTACTTCTTCCCAAGGATTCCTCTTCTCAAAGGAGGATGTCTCCGCCAGAGGATATGTCCTTTCAGGATTTTATCCGAGATGTTTCCCGAGGTCTTTCCATCACAGTGGCTCCTGAAAAAGAGCCTAGGGCAAAGGAATTGGAAATCCTACAGTACCCTAAAGCTCCCACGGAGGCAGCTACCTTACCTATTCATGAGATCTTGCATGATCTTATGTTAAGGATGTGGGAAACACCTCTAACCACATCTCCTCATTCTCGAAGACTCGACACCATGTATCGAGTTCCCCCTTGTCCTGGGTTTCAAAAGACTCAATTACCACACCATTCCATGGTGGTGGAATCAGCCATGAGACGGATGAAGAGTGCAAAAATGCATGCATCTAATCCTCCAGGACATGAGTGTAGGACTCTTGACGCCTTTGGACGTCGATCCTTCCAGGCTTTCATGCTTTCTGGTAGGATCAGTTCCTATATCTTGTATATGGGGATGTTCCTTAAGGAAGTCACAGGAGAATGAGAGCTTATAAGCCCTCTTCTTCCTGATGATAAAAGACAAGATTATCCTGCTCTTGTTAAGCATGCTCAGGATGTTTCCAAGTTTGTGAATCGTGCAGCGTTTGACTGCTTTGAATGCATAAGTAGAACCTCTGCTATTGCCATAGATGCACGTAGAGTTGCCTGGCTCCAGGCATCTGACTTGGAAATCTGGGTACAGGACAAACTTGGAAATATACCTTGCATAGAGGAGAATCTCTTTAGCAAGAATTGGCAGGAAAAAACTAATGAGATAGATGCTGACAATATCACTTTGGATAGATTGTCCAAATCTACAGCTGATCCTGCGAGGAAAAGATCCTCTAAGAAACCATTCTTCAGTAAGAAGAAGAAGTTTTATCCCTCCTATACCCAGCAGGGACATCGTTCAGGTCAGTCTGCCCAAAAGGGACAGCAGCAACAACCTAGGCAACAAAAGAAGCCAAAAGCAGCTAAGCCTCAGCCGGCTCAGCAGACTCAGCCTCCACAGAACGGCCCAGAACCCTCTACCATCCCAGGAAGGTTATGTCATGTTGTCCCCAGATGGTGTCTGATAACAGCAGAAAATTGGATTCTGTCCATTGTACGAGAGGGGTACAAGCTTCATTTCTCCAGCATGCCCCCTCCTACAATAGTAAGACAGTTCAATTCTCAGACTTCTCTCTCAGCGACCGGTTGGGTCAAGAGGTCACAATGCTCCTTCCACAAGGAGCAATAGAAGAGGTACCCATTCCCCAATGGGGATAGGGTTCTACTCCCCCTATTTCCTTATTTCAAAGAAAACAGGAGGACACAGACCCATTCTAGACCTCAAAGAATTGAACAAATTCCTGTTCAGAGAGAAGTTCAAAATGATTTCTCTAGGAACTCTGCTGGATATGAGAACAGGAGAAGGAGCGTAACTCTTGCAGGCACAAGGAGGAACAAACGGAGCAAGAAAAGAAGGTGGGTTTGGAACAGACTGCTTTATTGATGAAGGTCCCTACGCGTTTCGGCTTGCACCTTCCTCGGGGGACATACAGCTACCATAAAATTGAACAAACAATGTTAGAATGAAATATGCATATAAATATAAAACATTTAAAAACTGGAAAAATGATATAATATAAAATATACATTATAACAAATGAATAGATCAACATTAATGATAAAAATGATAAAATAATGAATGATGAACAGTGTATTCAAAAAAAGGGTAGAGAAACACTAAAATATATATGTATAAATACACCCATAACCCAAAGGACAATCAAAGAAGCGTGGAAAAAGAACAAACAAGGGCCGAGACACAACCAAACTAGTGAAGAATACTGTAGAGGACCATGAAGTGAAATAAAGATAAAAGAAATGTTTCCAAAATAAGTGTGAAGAGAAATCAATAAATTAATATCTAGTACACGTATTAAATCATGTGGATGAAGAAACAGCTAAAAATTCAAAGAATAAAATGAAAGAAATAAAATAATGACAGTAAATAAATCAAATAAATTAATCAAATAAATTAGAAATAATGATAATAATAATGATAAAATCAGCATAAAAAAAATGAGTGAATAAATAAATATACAGAAATATTTTTAAAAAATACATATGATGACATACCAGTGTTGTATCAGATGAAATGTCTCATAAAGACAGTTTGGTCAGAGCACTATATAATAGTAGTGCTGTATCAGATGAATTGTCTCATAAAGACAGTTTGGTTGAAGCACTATACAATAGCTATAAAAAGAGATAACTGTATAATACATATAAGAACATTAGATAATGGATAGTAAAAAGATCATAATACTGGATAACAATACATAAATGAATATAAATATACAGATAAAAAATAATTAAAAAATAAATAATAAATAATAAATAAATAGTGAATAATATAAATGTATGATTATAGGGTCCAACGATCAACAATAATGTGTATAATGGCAATTATGTTAATGCAAATAAAATAAAGTAAAATAAAATATGTATTAAAAAATGAGTAATTAGATAATAATAAATATATAAAAAAATGAAATTATGTACAAACCTAGGAATTAAAATATATAAATATAAATATATATATATATATACATCCATATATGTGTAATACTTATGACCTATAAAATGTATACACATATAAATAAAAATATAACTCCAATGTCTATAAATGAGTAAAGGGACGAGGGGGAAAAAAACCACATAAAATCTGATGTAGAGGACTATAAACAGAGACATATATACTTAATAAACTATAAATTAAACCATGGGAATAATGTGGTAAGCAACTGCTATAAGGTATATGTTAATCTTATGCTGCAATAAAAGGGGTTCAACCTTCAGAGAGACAGAGGTGATATGATTCTCATAGCTCCACATTGACCATGGCAACCGTGGTACCCTCTGCTCCTACATCTCTCTCAAGCTCCGCCTCTGGAGTTAGGATCTGCTCCAGATCTTCTCTCACAAGATGACGGGATGCTGTGGCATCCCAGTCCCCAGTCTCTGCATCTCAGGGCCTGGTTGCTGAAGGCCTAGAACTTCAGGGTCTTAACTTTTCCCAGCTGGTAAAGGATATCCTTCATGCTTCCAGGAAACCCTCCACAAGAAGCTCTTATGCATTTAAGTGGAAGAGGTTTACCATATGGTGCTCGCAGAAGGGTCTTAACCCTCTTGCGATACCTTTGGAATCATTACTGGAGTATCTACTTCATTTATCAAATGCAGGGCTTAAGACCAATTCAGTGAGAGTCCATTTGAGTGCTATTGCAGCTTCTTTTAAGCCTCTAAATGGACAACCTATTTCCTCTCATCCTCTCATAGCGAGATTTGTGAGAGGCCTTCTTTTAACAAAGCCTCCCATTAAGCCACCATCGGTGGCCTGGGACTTGAATCTGGTACTTGGGCAGCTCATGAAACCGCCCTTTGAACCATTAGCCACTACCTCTTTGAAATTCCTTTCCTGGAAGGTTATCTTCCTCATTGCAATCACATCAGCACGTCGCATCAGTGAATTGCAAGCGTTGTGGCTGATCCTCCTTATACAAGGTTCCACCACGATAAGGTAGTCCTTAGGACTCATCCACACTTTATACCAAAGGTGGTTTCGCCTTTTCATTTAAACCAAGCGGTTTACCTTCCTGTATTTTTTCCAAGGCCTCACGCCTCAAATGCAGAAAGGAACCTTCATACTTTGGACTGTAAAAGAGCTTTGGCCTTTTACTTGCAAAGGACACAGCAACATAGAAAATCCTCTAAACTCTTTGTTGCTTTGGATCCTAGTCATTTGGGACTTCCAGTCTCCAAAAGGACACTATCCAACTGGATTGCACAGTGTATATCTTTTGCCTATGAACCTTCCTCTTGAAGGCCATGTCACAGCTCACAATGTGAGAGCCATGGCAGCTTCCATGGCTCACCTTCACTCTGTGTCTATCGACGGCATCTGTTGAGCAGCTACTTGGGCTTCGGTACATACCTTCACAGCCCATTACTGCTTAGACAAGGACTCCTACCAGGATGCCTTCTTTGGTCAGGCTGTTCTTCAACACCTGTTCCAGACTTAGTCAACTCCTACCCACCATCCCTGGTTGGATGACAGAGATCCATGGGGGGAAGTGAAGCCCTTTCACAAGAGCACACAACTTTCTGGGGCCATCTCCCTGGCATCTGCAGCTAGGGAGTCCCCATATGTGAAGACTACATTCCTGCTTGTTCCTGGAGATAGCATAGTTACACGTGATCTCCGGGAACAGCAGGAATTTAGTCTTCACAACCCGCCCATCTCCCCTAGGAGTTGTATCTCTCTATCTCTCTCTCTCTCTTTCCCTCTCTCTCTCTTGTCTCAGCTATAAACTCAACTGGAGAAGGACAGTTGGGAAAGGCGGGAAGGCAGCATACAGGCACTGTGGGATGCTCGCAAAAGCTTTCCTATTGGACGCTGGGGAGCGTTCCCGCGCAGGCTCCGTCGGTACCGACGATACCCATATGTGAAGACTAAATTCCTGCTGTTCCGGGAGATCACCTGTTACAGGTGAGTAACTATGCTTTCTACGTGTATCCTTGTGAGCTTTACGCACATTCATTGACACCAGTTATGGGGCAAGCATAAATGTCTGTGCCTGAATTTAAGACATAATTTCGGCCACGTTCTCTAGTATTTTATAAAGACAAGTAGGTGCCTACCTGCCCTAATACAATAGGTGCATTTTGTATAGTTCGTGGGATTGCGATATCCAGGTCAGGATGTAGACAATTCTGGCAGTATTTTACAAAAGGCTCTGCCACACTCGGAGGCTTTTGTAACATAGGTATAAGGATATGTAGGAGTGCGCGTGGATTTCCCAGCACTTACAACAGAAGGAGTCCATTTTACAGATCTACATTTGTGCAAAGAGAGTGGCATCAACTTGTACTTACATGTAGAAGCAGCGATTTCACAACTTCCACATAAAGGCATTATTTATATTTATAGGCGGTCATTCTGAAATGTAAATAGGCCGCCTGGACGTGCAGGATAGACATTTTTCTCATGAAAACATCAGGAACCGTATTCTGAAACCACGCAGACCTATATGTAAACGATGTGAAAATGGGTGGGAGGGAGGCAGTGCAATGGGGGTGTGGCAAACTGCAGAGACTATAAAGCATATTCAGGAAAGGCCCATGTATGTCCTGATTGTTTCCTGCAGACGCGTATGTTATACCAGCGGCAACGTGGAATAAGGCAGGGCTTAGAAATATTTTTGCTCTGATCCTCAATGCTTCCCATATAGATGAATGTCTGTATTGAGCTAGTGTGTCTGTTGTCTGGAAGGGCACAAGATGCAGTTGTAAAGAATAGAATGCACAGGTGAGGAACGTTTGTAAGTTAAGGGACAATAAAAATACCCCTACAGAAATATAAAGCACTGCAAGAGTCTTTATTCTGGCTATGCTGACATTTACTGTTTGTGCTAAAGGGGCTATTCTAGGCTTCCCAAATAATTCCAGTGCTTGGAAAGATGAGAATGTAGATGTAGGGATGGTAGGTGAAGTAGTATGGAGCAGAATCGTGTTTGGCTGAGAAATGAAGATCAGATATGTTGTCCTGAGAAACCATGCCATTCTGTCTTGCCAGCAGTTCTTGATAGGTGCAGGGCATGGTTTTGGCAGAGGTATGTGATTTGTGACTGCAACAAGAGTGTGTTTGTGTAGTATGCAGGAGAGGCCCTGGTGTGCTGATTGGCAACTCTAATGGGACATGTATGTCTTTCCAGTACCTGGACTGTACGGCTGACCACAGCATCACCAGGAGCCAGTGTGAATGGGTAGTATATTCTGAAAAGCTGCTCTGCATCAACATAGCAGGGCAGGTTCCTGTTATTGGTGGGGGGCCCTCGGAGTGGGGGCATGCTGCAGTATCAGCAGCACTAATACATATCCAAATACACCATCAGAGGTCTCTAACATTGTGCACATTTGTATGAACTGCTGCTTTTGGACATGTATGTCTGATGTTTGTGCTGTTGCATTTCACATCCTGATGGTTCCCTATTATTAACAGGGACATGTTTTGACATGTAGCTGTAGAGACCCATTTAAGTTTTTTCTGGCCCATATCTAGCATTGCATACATTTGTTTTCAGTGATGACTGCTGCAGGAATTAGTAAGGTGTTCTTCAAATGCCATCTATGTTTTGCTGCAGGCTGTCAGGACAAACATCTCACTTTCCACTTGCTTATACAATGGCTTTGGTGCACATACATACCCTGGTAGTGTTATGGGCATGCCACAGACTAGTATATGCATTCTGCTTTGTATAACTATATCCAATTCATCATTATTAATACACCACTGTCAGTGTGAACATAAGCTTAGGAGATGTACATTTTGCTAGTGGGGGCGTGGCCGCACGAGATGGGAAGCATCTGAGATATCTGTCTTTTCAAAATACGGTGGGCAAGGGGATGCACAAGCTGTTTGCTGCTTGTACCCATGTCCCATCATAGCGGCACGGGCCCCTGTTATCCCAAGTGTGACGTATATTTTCCTGATTCCAGAATCATGGGTGCGTTTATACCCGTGGTTTCGGAATCAGGTGCATTACGTGCCCGTTTTCAAGTTAGATATTTCTGCTGGCCGGATAAGGATAATTTCATAAACTGCCACTTAGTTAACATACATTTTCATATGCTTATTTTATAACGTCAGGTATGAGCATACTTTATAAAATAGAGTGTAAGTTCAAAAGTACACATGTATGTTAAGGTGTGATTGCTTATCCCAGTCCTAGAACTGGTGTAAGAGCATAATAAATGCCAAAACTGATCAGACTAAGGGGTATATTTACTAAATGGCGATAACGTCGCCGGTGGTGGTAAGTCCCGCAGAGGGTGGAGAGAGGGCGGAGAGAAGAGGTCAGTGGGTGTCATGGCTCTTTGGCATAAAAAGAAAAAGAACAACAAAAAAAAAAGAACAAAAGGGAATCGAACCCATGACCAATGGCTTGGGAGGTAGCAGTACTAACCAGTAGGCTGCACCTCCACAGCTGGCTGATCTGCAATGGCTGGGTACAGAAGGATGATGTGTTGGGACAGCAGCTTAGAGGGGCTTTCCCATGGCTGATGTGCAGTCCTATATTAATCTGAGACCTATTCTTCCTCTCAGATTCTGTTTCTATTTTGTGCTCCAGTATTTTCTACCATATGCATGTTGATGTTAGGATGGAGTGATCGTTTCTTATCTCCGGATATAGAAAGACTGCAGGTCACCGCACGGGCATGTCTGCTGTGGTTACCAGGATAGAGTTAATCCACCAGTACCCATGATGCAAAGCACATGCAGATTAGCAGTCTACAGCTCTACAGCACCGCACCGTGGTAGGGGGTACTGACTGTGTGTGTTACTGGCACGGAGTAGCTACAGACCATGCCATTGTGTGGGTTCTGCGCTCACCCTGAGGGTGAGGTGGTGCGCCCAGCATCAGGTCCACAGTACCCGGGTTGGATGAGATAGGCATTGCTGTGTATCAGGTATTCTTTGCAGACATCCCTAGGCTATTCCTGGGTCTACCTGCGTTCCCCAGTCATATCTGGCCCTTGTAGACCATGATGCACCCAGAGTGGTATCTATCCAGTATGGTTGCCATGGTTGCTTATTACAGGGGCGGGGGGGGGGGGAGTCTGGATCCACATGCAGCTTGTGTACCTAGCAGACTGCTGTCACTTGGCCAGGGTGGTGGACAGTTTTGTTCTCCAACAGACTCACACTCCACATCTTTGCAATGGAGCACATGATGATGGGCTGTGGGACCAGAAACCAGTGCTGTCAATGTAGATCTGTACTTGTCACAAGGGCATTGGCCTGGAAGGGCTCAACTGCCCCACACCATGAACTGACATCCACCAGCAGAGGGCATACTCAGTCTGCATCCTGCAAGGCATTCCAGGGCATACTCAGTCTGCACCATGCAAGGCGTTCCAGACATACACATGCGAAATGTAGACAGTCCGCTAGCCAGTCCACAGTGCATCTTCCCAGGGGAACTCTGTGCACCCAGACGTGGTATCTACCCACAGACACCAAGCAGATATCTCAGTGATTGGGCCCCAGAGCAGAGACTACACAGATCTCCCGTGAGAGAAGCACTGTATAGCACTATGTGGGAACCTAGACATGCCATGGTCACTGCTCAGTCAGAGTGAGAGTGACCTCCCAGCATGACATGGTGTGGCCACCCTGTCCATGCAGTTGGTGGTCGAGCACTACAATCTCCCAGCCATTGCCCCACACCGTGTGCAGATGCCCAGTCCGCCCTGTCCACACCATACCCACAATACCTTGCTCCTCATTATGCCATTGACAGGCTAATGCTGGAATCAGTGTAAGCACTGTGGGCCCATTGAGGAGTAGGCAGCCACAAAACAATGGATAGACATATGCACATTCCCACTCCTATGTTGGCATTGTGCAAAGATAGGGGTGGTTGGCAGCCCTGCCTGTCACACTGGTCCTGGGCACAGTGCAGGCATTACTAAGGTATGCAGGTGCTAGTAGTGCTGCTTTGCTGGAAACTGTTGCTCCATGTTCGGCCCAATAACCTGACAATCCATGGGGCTTTGGATAGTGGAGTCTGTGGGTGTGGGTATTTGTGCTCCTGTTGGGAAATGCTTTGGGGAGTGCACATGATGATGTATCTGCAACGTAGGGTAAAATGTAAGGACATGGTCTGCATGAGCCACAGCTGGGACCTGAACCTGTGACCTTTTGTTCCAAGGCACACTGTCTGTGTGTACTGCACCACACTGTTGCCATAGAAATATAGTAGTCCCTGGGGCTACCTTTGCTGTTCATCTGACAGACCTTTGCTGCACTGCACACCATGCATGGGTACAGGGCACAGCTTTGGTCCACTGTGGGCAGGTGTCACGGCCCCTTCCACCATGCTGATGTGCTCATATGCTGTTGGTGCTGGTGGTGCGCAGTCCCAGGCCATCCACTGTGCAGGTAGGCGGGTGCCTAGGGTGTGGGGTGGGGGGTGGGGGGGCATACATGGACATCCACATGTCCCCCCCATCACCGCCTGCCACTATTATGACCCTTCCACATGGGGGGGAGATGGTTGGGGGTGGCAAGTCAGTGATCTAGCAACTATTGGCTAGGGTGGGCCTGGTAGATAGATTGTGTTCTGTCAGCGGACTGTGGACAGGCTAGGGTATTTATTTATTTTATTTATTTAAAATGATTTATATACCGCCTTCTCCTGTAATCAAGGTGGTTACTTTGGACTGCTGGGTGTATACATGTGTCAGGCAACGCGTGGCTGCTCCCGGCACTGTCCTTCCCAGAGGCTGGTGTGATGGGTGTTCGTATAGCTGGGTGTTCGGACAGTTTGGGATGTATCCTGGGGTGAGTACGTGGACCCCTATTAGAGTGGTTCCCAGATGTGCACTGCTTGCCCCATTACAGGCATTATGTTTCCTGTGTGACGTTTGGGGTACCTGCAGGGTACGTTTCCCCTGCGTGGGACACTGTGGAGCACAGACTACTGGGCAAGTTTGACCTTGGTCAGCCTCTGTCTTGCTGTTTTCCATTTTCTGTGTTACCTAGGTGGCTGCTTGCTCTAACCTGTACCCCACCTGCAGCCCCCTTTGTAGCATCACCATAGTGCCCTTTCATACTTGGGCACTATGCTGTTACTGCACACGTAGCACTACTATCACTGTTTTTGGGTGCTCTGCCTGTGATATACATTGCTGACAGGAAATGATTTTTCTCTCCTACAAATTTGCATTTACCGACAGGTTTTCACTTGCGGTACTGTTCCAGCGTTAATTTGACAGCGTTAGTGCAGCAGGAGCCTCTCCCCGCCCATTGACCCTCTCTCTCCGCCTTCTCTCCGCCCTCCGGTACAGTTACAGCCGAGAGGCATACCCCATCTGGTGACCTGCTGTAGACTGCTAATCTGCATATGCATTGCATCATGGGTACTGGTAGGTTAACCCTATCCTGGTAACCACAGCAGACATGTCGTGTGGTGACCTGCAGTCTTTCTATATCCGGAGATAAGAAACGATCATTCCATCCTAACATCAACAGGCATATGGTAGAAAATACTAGAGCACAAAACAGAAACAGTATCTGAGAGGAAGAATAGGTCTCAGATTGATATAGGACTGCACATCAGCCATGGGAAAGCCCTTCTAAGCTGCTGTCCCAACACATCATCCTTCTGTATCCAGCAGACCAAAGAGCTGTGGAGGTGTAGCCTACTGGTTAGTACTGATACCTCCCAAGTCAAGGGTCATGGGTTTGGTTCCCTTTTGTTCTTTTTTTATGCCAAACAGCAGTACGCCCGTTGCTCCCTTTTCGACGGAACGTCCCCTACCCGCCCATTGCCTTTTATGGCTTCAGGTACCTTAACGCTGCACTTAACGCTGGTGAAATTACCGCAGTTTAGTAAACATACCCCTAAGGGTCCATCAAGCCCAATATCCTGTTTCCATCAGTGGCCAATCCAGGTCACAAGTACCTGTCAGGTTCTCAAAAGATTATACAGATTCCATGGGTAAGCAGTGGATTTCCCTTCGTCCTCTTTAATATTGGTTTATAGACTTTTCCTCCAGGAGTGTTTCCAACTCTATTCTAAATCTAACTACACTGTCAGCTTTTACTTTATCCTCTGGCAATGAATCCCAGAGTTTGATTATGTGTAGAGTGAAAAAAGATTTTCTCCAATTAGTGTTAAATATGCCACATTGTAACTTCATTGTGTGTCCTCTTAGTCTTTCTACTTTTTGAAGGAGTAAACAACCGATTTAAATTTATCCATTCTACTCCATTCATTATTTTATAGACCTCTGCCATACTTCCCCTTAGTCATCTCTTTTCTGTGAGTAAATTAAAGAATTTTATACTCTACATATACAGCTTTTCACACCATCCTCACTCCTCTCAAACTCCACTCATGTGCATGCCCACAGTGAAAGTACACCTGATGAAAACTATACGTATGTTTTCATACTAGTCGGTATTTCACAACAGGCCCTTTATGCCACTTACATGAGTAAATGATTAAAATGTTGGAATGTACGCATGCAGTTTATGCAGAAATCTAGGTGACTGCTTAATAAATTCCCCCCATAATGAGACATTTTACAAACCTAGACATATAAGTGCTGCCAATTAATTATTGAAACCACTATTATTTTTTTTTAGTTTGGAGGTGGAAATAAAACATAGAGGATTTAGGACAATTATGCCTTTAATCATTGATGTGAAAAGCCCTAAGCTAAAATCAACACTATTTCAGATCTGTGTGTCCCTTCCAACTGGTGCGAAAGCCACTGAGGATGTTTTCTTAACGTAGACCCTATGTAAGACTTGGGGGATATATGTGTAGATTTGACTCAAAATCTGTGTGTGTCATTGATATCCACATGTAAGCAGTGTCTTTCTGAAATCACATTTACACATATGCCAATCTACATGTTTAAATGCTGCTATTTGGATATGGAGATTCTTTTAAAATGACCTCATGAGCCTTATAATGATGTTGAAATTACTATAGTCATCATATTGCTTCTACAGAAACATACACACAATTTTCTAACACTTTTAAAATCTCTTCCCTTCTCCAGATGGCATTCTCACTTGACTCAAATTCTTTTTTTTTGACTGTCGACTAGAGACAGAGTCTCTTCTAAGATGCAGATTTAAGGACTAGACAGAGTGTAAACAGTTTGCCTGCAGAATTGGAAATAACTTGTCTTTTGTTGTAGGCTGTAATTTCCTGCAGCTTGTGAAAGTGGAAATTTTTCAACAGTCAATTTGGCAAACAAAAACTATGCTCATGATGCTTCAAGTAGCCAGCCCCATGACTTAGGCTTTAACAATGTGACTTGGAAAATCTCAGTTTGGCTGCCTTGTTTCTCAGGAGCAAAAGAAGGAGGCCTTCCGCAAAAAAGCTAACAAGAGTACAGTGGAGGGCAATTTACCACGGCCAACCAAGGATAGTTGCTAAAAATGACTTTGTTGGAGACCCAACTTTGCAAATTTTGGCCAAAGGCCTTCATCAGGGGTCTAAAAAACAGACAAATAAATTAAACATAATAGTAATACATAATTAAAAATATATACATAAATAACTGTATGAATAAATAATTAAAAACATTACCAGATAACCATATAGAAAGTGTATGAGACACGTCTATGGGGTGGAACAACCACTCTTCCCAATCTAGAACATAGTAAAAATACATACATAAATAATTATAACTCTAAAAATGTACAAAGTATATAAATAAAACACATATACTTAGCTAAAAAGAGAAGGAAACGAATAATAAAAGAGAAAAATATGAGAGAAATCAATAACAATAATGTAACTAAAAATATATAATTAAAACTATATAAAAATGTAATCAGGAGTGGAAAAACTTTGTGTATATATATATTGGAGACAAGATAGAGTAACATAGGCGTAAAGGTAATATGCAATATGTTGTAAAACATCATGCAGAGAGACCTGCAACCACTGTAATAAAAGAAAACAGGGAACATATAACAACCTAAAAATATCTCAACAGGCAGATACAGTATCGAAGGTATATAATGGGATATTAATTGATGGACAATTCAATTACCAAAAAAAAAGAAACAAACACCATGTCAAAAACACGAGGTTTGCACTTAGCTGGAGCAGCCATAGCAATGGCATTTGTATGTATGTGCATATATATGTTGTTGTTAAGTGCCGTCGAGTCAGAGTCGACTCATGGCGACCCTCTGGATAGCTATCCTAAATTGTGTTCGGTCTTCAGTCAGGCGGCTCATTGTTGACAGACTGGTACCCATAGCTGCTGTTATTGTATCGATCCATCTCATTGCTGGCCTTCCTCTTTTGCGTTTACTTTCTATCTTGCCAAGCATGATGTCTTTCTCTAATGATCTCTCTCTTCGCATTATGTGTCCAAAGTATGAAAGCCGAAGTCTTGTCATCTGAGCTTCTAAAGAACGCTTAGGTTTGATCTCCTCTAGTATCAACTGGTTTGTTCTTTGGGCAGTCCATGGTATACACAGTATTCGCTGCCAGCACCATAATTCAAAGGCATCAATTTTCTTCCTGTCTGTCTTTTTCACTGTCCAGCTTTCACAGCCATATGATGTTATTGAAAATACCATGGCTTGAACAAGTCGAATCTTTGTATGGAGAGAAACATCTCTGCTCTTGAGAATCTTATCTAGGTCTTTCATAGCCATTCTGCCAAGAGCAATGCGTCGTCTGATTTCTTGACTGCTTGTTGCTTCTTTATTGATAGTTGATCCAAGTAGGTTAAAGTTGTTCACGATTTCAATTTCTTCTCCTTCAACGATGAACCTGTTGATTATGCCAGTTGTCATGATCTTTGTCTTCTTTACATTAAGGTGCAGGCCCATTTTGAGACTATGTTCTTTGATTGTGAGAAGCAAATGTTTCAGATCATCTTCACTTTCAGCCAGTAATGTGGTATCATCAGCATAGCGAAGTTTGTTGATGAGTTTTCCACCAATTTTCACACCTCTGTTGTCTTCATACAATCCTGCTTCTCTGATGATTTGTTCTTCATATAAATTAAACAGGTAGGGGGAAAGTATGCAGCCTTGTCTTACACCTTTGCTTATTTTAAACCATTCTGTTTCTCCACGTTACGTTCAAACTGTTGCTTCTTGATCAATGTACAGATTGCGCAAGAGAACGATCAGGTGTTCTGGTATACCCATGCTTCTTAATGTGGCCCAGAGTTTCTCATGGTTTACACAGTCAAAAGCCTTGCTATAGTCGATAAAGCACAAATAGATATCCTTTTGGTATTCTTTAGTCTTTTCAAGGATCCATCTCACATCCGCAATGATGTCTCTCGTTCCTCGCCCTTTCCTGAACCCTGCTTGCACTTCAGGTAGTTCTTGTTCCAGGTATGGTTGTAGTCTCTTTTGAATAATCTTCAGTAGAATCTTGCTGGCATGTGGGATCAGAGCGATTGTGTGATAATTTCCACAGTCAGTTGGATCACCTTTCTTTAGTATTGGTATAAACACAGATCTTTTCCAGTCAGTTGGCCATGATGTTGTCTTCCATATTTCTCGGCAGAGCCTTGTAGGTATGGTAACAGCTGCATCAGATTGCTGTAATACTTCTATGGGAATGCTATCAATACCTGGTGCTTTGTTCTTTGATAAGGCTTTCAATGCTGCTTCAACTTCTTCTTTCATCACCAATGGTTCCCGATCATAAGGTACAGGTTGAAACGACTGTTGGTCCACTTGATCTTTATCATATAAAAACTCTGTATATTCCTTCCACCTTTTTTTGATCTTCTCAGCATCATTCAAAATAGAACCTTGAGCATCTTGTAATATTCCAATTCGAGGCTGGAACTTTTTCTTTAACTCTCGTAGCTTTAGGAAAGCCGAACTTGTTCTTCCTCTAATAGTTTCTGCTTCTATTTCCTTGCAAGTGTCATTGTAGTACTTTTCCTTGTCCTGTCTTGCTGCATGTTGGAAATCTCTGTTGAGTTCTGCGATTGTCTTTCTTTCTCCTCTGGCTTTAGCTTCTCTGCGTTTCTGGGCAATTTTCAGAGTTTCTTCCATCATCCATTTTGGCTGTTTTTGCTTTTTCACCTTTTGTAGAGACTTCTCGCTTTCTTCCAATACAGCCTTCTTGATGACATTCCATAACTCTTCCGGAGCTTTGTCATTTGTATCTAAAGCAGCAAATCAATTTTGCAGGCAGTCTTTAAATTCCAGTGGTATATTCTCAAGGTCATATTTTGCTGCATTCGTGAGTGGTTTGCTCTTTTTCAACTTTAGCTTGAGTTTGCATACTAGTAGTTGATGATCTGTACCACAGTCAGCTCCAGGTTTTGTCTTTGTTGATGTTACAGAGCTTTTCCATCATTGACTTCCACAGATGTAGTCAATTTGATTTTTATACAATCCATTGGGTGAAGTCCATGTGTACAGTTGCCGCTTGTGTTGCTGGAAGAAGGTGTTTGAGATGAATAGATCGTTGGTCTTGCAGAATTCTATCAGTCTTTCTCCAGCTTCATTTCTGTTGCCAAGTCCATATTTTCCAACTACTTTGCCTTCTTCTTTGTTGCCAACATTTGCGTTCCAGTCACCCATGACTATCAGGATATCCTGTTTGCATGTTCTGTCAATTTCAGCTTGTACTTGTTCATAGAACTCTTCAAGTTCATTCTCTTCTGCAGCTGTTGTTGGGGCATATACTTG
Organism: Ichthyophis bannanicus; assembly: GCA_033557465.1. NCBI lineage: Eukaryota > Metazoa > Chordata > Amphibia > Gymnophiona > Ichthyophiidae > Ichthyophis > Ichthyophis bannanicus. The sequence continues at coordinate 449,711,705 of CM066031.1, forward strand.
AATTATAGTTGTGTTGATAGGCAATCCTTGTAGACCTGGGGCCACCAACCTCCAGAGGGCTGCGGGCCGCACAGCCGACTACCGGGAGCCTCGCGGGCCGCACCCCCCTTCTCCCCGCCCCCGCGAAAAAAAACAACAAACGCAAAATTATGAAAACAGTGGCTGATCACCTTTATTGAATTTAATGAGATGGCTGATGATTCATGCTAGCAGACAAACGCTTAAAGTCCAGCTTCACAGATGACACTGACAGGAGAAGGGACGCTTGCAGGTGGTCGTCGGTGAGCTGCGAGCGCGTGGATACAATGGCGGGAATCTTTGGCGGGCCGCACGTAATGTTAACCGGGGTAGAGCCTCGCGGGCCGCACGAAGGGACCTCGTGGGCCGCATGCGGCCCGCGGGCCGCAGGTTGGTGACCCCTGTTGTAGACGAATAGAGATTAAGCGTTCGCTGGCTGCATTGTATTTCATTACAGTTCTTGCAAGTTTCTTCTTTATTATAAATGCAACACCATTTCTTCTTTGTCTTTCATTTCCAGCATAGTAGACCATGTGATCATCTGATGCAAAGTGCCTGATGCCAGTCCATTTCAGTTCGCTGACACCCAACAGATCAAGTTGTACATGTTCCATTTCATTCTTGACCACCTCCAACCATGTACTTGGTTCATGCTTCGTACGTTCCATGTTCCAATGTGTAAGACATCTTTACAGCTTCTGACTCTCATTTCATGCGCAGCTACATCAGCAGTCAGACTTCCCGAGGGCTTTGATCCAACCACATCATAAATGCTGGCTTTACTCTGAAAAGTCTTCAGCTCTTCCCCAGTAGCTAGTTGAGTGCCTTCCGACCTGGGGGTCTCATCTTCCAGCACCATAGCACAATTTGTTTTGTTGTAACTGTCCATTGGGTTTTCATGGCAAGATACTCTATACAATTAGTATATAATGGTTAGCAAATGTTAACAACCACTTCTTGTAAGTGTATGTGGAATGATGAGAAGAATAGGCTTGCAGATTGTACTATGTCTCACATCTATATTGCTAAAAAATAATAAATAAATGGATTGTTTAACAGAAAATGCACAAGCCATGAGTGCGCCGTATAAACAAGAAAAAAGAAGAAGAAAGGCATTGCCGCCGATTGAATAAAAATGGGAATGATCACCACATGGAATAAAACACAAACTTATGTAAAATATTGAGGGCGAAAATCGCCACATAAGTGCAAACCTCGTGTTTTTGACATGGTGTTTGTTTCTTTCTTTTTTGTAATTGAATTATCCATCAATTGATATCCCATTGTATACCTTCGATACTGTATCTGCCTGTTGAGATATTTTTAGGTTGTTATATGTTCCCTGTTTTCTTTTATTGCAGTGGTTGCAGGTCTCTCTGCATGATGTTTTACAACATATTGCATATTACCTTTATGCCTACATTACTCTATCTTGTCTCCAATATATATATAGACAAAGTTTTTCCACTCCTTATTATATTTTTAGATATTTTTAGTTGCATTATTGTTATTGATTTCTCTCATATTTTTCTCTTTTATTAATCGTTTCCTTCTCTTTTTAGCTAAGTATATATTGTGGCCGTTGCCCCGTGCGTCTAGGCGGTTGCCTAGTGGGGAGCGCTGGACATCACTCTTCTTTTGTGTAGTTGTGGGTTTGCTTTGTCAGCAATTCGAGTGGAAGAGGATCACAGGACAATTTGTTAACTTAAATTGCTTTTTATTTATTTCTTTCTGGAACCAATTTTGGCAAATGACCTTGCTGAGGCAAATGACCTTGATAAGGCAAACAATATTGCAAACTGAAAATACAGGATATTGTCTCCTTTAAACTTCTCAGCAATATTTCTTCAAGTAGTTACTTCACTCTTGATACTCTTTTTAGCTTCTTCCATTTACAAAGCAGTGTAACACTTTTTAAATGCACAATTTTCCAAAAACGTCTGTAAGACAGTTTTTGACCTTTAACTCTCAGCTGCTGCAGATTAGGATATCTCTCCTGTGCTGCCTCCTGGTTTAAAACACTAGCCCTGTTAACCTGGCTTCTTCAGAGATACAATTGGCTGCTTTTAAACAATGAGGTTCTTGTGACTTCTTGTCTGCTTTTCACCTTGGCACACAATAACACCAGCACAGATTATCTTCTTAACCTGTTACTCACAGCTTCTTATAAAAGCATTAAACACGGCTTATACAAATCCCACACTCCATGGATTCTGCAGAGGATATTGGAGAGTCTGAGTACAGCTCTATTTCCATTTCTTCTAGGGTGCTATAACACTCAGGGCTTGGGGCACGTTCGGGAACGCTATGCTTTACTTCTTTTAAAAGCTTAAGAAGTTTCCCCCATTTTAACTTCTGGCTTCCCCTTTTTACCGGGTCAAAAGCTCTTGCCCTTCTTCCTCTTAGCCACTCCTGTTCAGGACATACACAATTTGCTTTACTGGCAGAAACCCTCTTTTCAACTGGTTTTCTGTACTGCCTAATCACAGACTCAGGACTTGAGCTGTTACTTTCAGAATCAGTCATATACTCCTGACGTCTTTCCCAGCTCCACTCATGCCCACAATCTTTGCACTTGCCTTGGGAGTTATGGCTGGTCCCCTTTGAACCTCCAGGCCCTACAGCCTTATACTGCTGTTTCTTCCCTTGGTTCCTCTGGACTCTTGGCCTCTCCTCCTGGCTTTTAACATGCAGTTTTCCTTGAGCACGTCCTCTCTCTGCTTTGGCTTCAGCTGCTGTATCTGTATCCTCTCCCTCTGTGTCCTCTCTCCTTGTTGCCTCTCTCCTCTCACTTCCTGAGTGACGCAGCTTAAATATCCTGCAGCTTGTTTCCTTCTCTGGCCCCACCCCCTCTCTGCCTGCACGAGCTCTAGAGGCTGGGTGTGGCTTCAAGCTATCCCTATTAGTGTGTGTTCTAACCTCTTTCTCAGCCTGGGAGCTATGCTGTAGTGAGCCCTTCCCCCGCTCATGAGAAAAAAACTCTTTTTTTCCAGTTTTAAAAGGCTCAGCTACCTGCGCATCACCACATATCCCCCCCCCTTAAGCTATTACCGGCTGGCGCCCCAACCCGCACACAGCTGGTAATCCCAACTAAAGCTGGTGGGTCATTGTTCTGCTCTGTAGCTACGTCCACAGCCCGCTCCTGCCATGGGCGTAGTACACTGATATGGTACACTTGCTGCCTCCCCTTCCCGGTTTCCAAAGTATATGTCACAGGACCCACCCATTTTAAAACCTTGTAAGGCCCTTTCCATGCATTTTCAAATTTGGAACTGGCAGCGGCACCCATTACCAGTACCTTATCTCCTACTCTCAGGACAGATGGTCGTGCTCGTCGGGCATGATAAGCCTTCTGACGGGCCTGACTCACTTTTAAATTCCCTTCCACCGCTTCTGCCATACGCTGCAAGCGGCCTTCCAAGTCAGTTAGAATTTTAGGCACCCCCGGCGGACGATTCGCCATGACCTTCTGACAGGACGGGCAAGAGGCGCAAAATCTTGACGTCCCCCTATAAACACCGGGCCAATAAAACCTAGCTAATACTCGCTCTAAGGTCTCTTGTGCCCCTTTATGCCCTCCCATCGGGTGAATGTGAGCTAACTTTAAAACTATGCCCCTAAATGAATGAGGTACCACTAACTGTCTCCTAGTGTCACCTGACCGTGCATCTATACTTTCCCTATATAACACATTGTCTTTCAAGAGAAATCTTGGTAGGGTCTCAGATCCTTCTCTGGCATTTTCAAATGCTCGGCTTAAGGCAGGATCTGCCCTCTGTTCCCCGGGAAAGAAGGGAAATTTCTCTTTTAACTCAGCAGGAATCCAGGGCAATTCCTGTCCGGCTATCAAATCAGCCCTGTTCTGCGCCCTGGTCTTCCTCTCCCGCCTCCTTTCAGGTTTTCCTTTCCTAGGAATGTTTTTGGCAGGAGTGATTAAGTCCCCCTGGAAGGATGTCCCTGGCACCGGGTCTTCCTGAGGGCCATTTCCTTTTTCTATGGGCTTATAACCTGTACGGGTAGTAATCATACCTTTCTTACTATCCTTTAGCCTGGGGTCAGCCACCTTTCCTAACTGGGGTAAGGTTTTTTCCCTGACTGCGGTATTTTCAGTAGCCCTATTTTCTCCTAGCCTGGGGTCAGCAACCTTTCCTATCTGGGGTAAGGTTTTCTCCCTGGCTAAATTACCTGCTTGTGGAAAGGTAGCTGGTTGGTTGGCTTCACCCTGCAACTCTTCCGCTAAACCCTTCCTGAACTGTGGCCAGTCACGGCCCAGAACTACCTCGTGTGGAAGCTTGGGTACTATGGCCACCTCCATCTGTTTTCTCAGGCCTACTCCCTCTATTATCACAGACTGTACAGGGTAGGTAGAAGCGGCGCCATGGACACAGCGTATCCTAATATGATTCCCAGAGGTCAGTGGCGAGGGTTTGTCTTTCGCCTCTATTTGATGCCAGAGCCTCTGGGAAATCATAGATTGGTCTGCGCCTGAGTCCAATAATGCCTCCATTGGTATCCCCTCTACCTCCACCCTCAACAGGAACCCTTCTCCTGCCTCTCTGTGCTGGGTTGTTATCAAGGCCTTCTTGGCTCTACAGTCCCTCTTTAAATGACCAGCTTCTCCGCACGAGAAACACTTTCTCTGCATTTTATATCCTCTATACAGCTTTACATTTTCTTCTGCACATTCCTCAAGCTTGGCCTTCCTTTCTAGTGACTCCATTTTGTTGTTTTTGAAAACACCCCCTCTCTCTGGGCTTAACTTGTTAGCCTCCAGAAAGCGGTCGGTCAAAGCAATGGCCTCCCGAGTGTTCTTGCAATCTTGGAGTACTAGGAAGGTTTGCACGCTGCTTGGTACAGACTCCATGTATTGCTCTAGGATAATTGCATCTAATATAGACTCCATATCCTTCATTTCTGGCATCAGCCACTTGTACACCAGGCCTTTCACACGGTGATACAATGCCTGAGGCGTCTCACCTGGCCTCAACTTGCATGTACGCAACTGCCTGCGATAGACCGCCGGATTCAAACCTAAGCGATCTTTCACAGCCTGTTTTACATCCTCATAATTTTTAACTAAACCAGCAGGCATAGCTCTGTAGGCCGCTAAGGCTTCGCCCGTGAGAGAAGCGGCAAACCTTAGCGCCCACTGCTCTTTTGGCCATCCGGCTAAGAGAGCTATCCTCTCGAAAGCCTCAATGTAATCCTCTACATCGTCTTCTTTCGTGAGGCGCCCACCTGAGAAAGTCCCAGTCCCTGGCCAGTCCCAGCCCTGAAAACCTGCCCCTGCACCTGGCACAGTCCTGGCAGCATCTTCCTTCCTTCCCTGGGCCTTCAGCCAGTTGGACATGGCTTCAATGAGGGGTGCTTGCTGTGACTGGAACAGCGCCTTCGCCTGCTCCAGGCTCTGCCTGGACAACTCCTGTTGTTTGGCAATCTGGCCAGCGGCCCAGTCCAGGATGTCTCGTGACTCCATGTTTTCCTGTGGAGAGAACAAAAAGACAAAAACACCAAGTGCGGACTTTTTTTTTTTTTTCCTTTTCCTTTTCCCCTGCCTTGGTGATTACTTTCCACACAGCCACCCTCTTACACCAGTGCTGTCCAGATCAACCCTCCAGCCTATGGGTTACCTGGTTCTGGTGCAGAGTCTCACTTTGTCAACTCCATTGATCCGGAATCCAGCTCCACCGCCACTCCGGATTTTCCCTTCTGCTCTGCAGACCTGGGGTTGACTCGGCTGCTCCTGGGGATGTCTCTCCTTTGCCTTTAATCCGGCTTGCCTTTCTAGCGTGCCAACTTGCTTCCAGCGAAAAATCCAACTTGCTACGCCACCTGTGGCCGTTGCCCCGTGCGTCTAGGCGGTTGCCTAGTGGGGAGCGCTGGACATCACTCTTCTTTTGTGTAGTTGTGGGTTTGCTTTGTCAGCAATTCGAGTGGAAGAGGATCACAGGACAATTTGTTAACTTAAATTGCTTTTTATTTATTTATTTCTTTCTGGAACCAATTTTGGCAAATGACCTTGCTGAGGCAAATGACCTTGATAAGGCAAACAATATTGCAAACTGAAAATACAGGATACTGTCTCCTTTAAACTTCTCAGCAATATTTCTTCAAGTAGTTACTTCACTCTTGATACTCTTTTTAGCTTCTTCCATTTACAAAGCAGTGTAACACTTTTTAAATGCACAATTTTCCAAAAACTTCTGTAAGACAGTTTTTGACCTTTAACTCTCAGCTGCTGCAGATTAGGATATCTCTCCTGTGCTGCCTCCTGGTTTAAAACACTAGCCCTGTTAACCTGGCTTCTTCAGAGATACAATTGGCTGCTTTTAAACAATGAGGTTCTTGTGACTTCTTGTCTGCTTTTCACCTTGGCACACAATAACACCAGCACAGGCCTACAAAAGCGCCGAGCATCAGGCGTGCGGCCTCTTGCCATCGGCCCACGTTCTTCACTCCCGGCGGGGATCGTGAGCGCCGGGAGCAACAGGACCTCCTCTGCAAGCCCCTCTGTCCAATCGGGGCAGCCGGCGGGGCCTACAAAAGCGCCGAGCATCAGGCTTGCGGCCTCTTGCCATCGGCCCACGTTCTTCACTCCCGGCGGGGATCGTGAGCGCTGGGAGCAACAGGACCTCCTCTGCAAGCCCCTCTGTCCAATCGGGGCAGCCGGCGGGGCCTACAAAAGTGCCGAGCATCAGGCGTGTGGCCTCTTGCCATCGGCCCACGTTCTTCACTCCCGGCGGGGATCGTGAGCGCCGGGAGGTCGAGCAACAGGACCTCCTCTGCAAGCCCCTCTGTCCAATCGGGGCAGCCGGCGGGGCCTACAAAAGCGCCGAACATCAGGCGTGTCCGCGCCTGGCGGGCCCGTGCCTGAGGGCCTCGCCAGAGGGCCCTTTGGCGTGGCCCTTAGGCGTTGGCCATCATTCCATCGAGAAGATAGCATGCTATAAGGACCTGAACCAACAACATTCAACAGACGATTGATCTCCCTGCTTCGTCGCAAGTATAAGTTGTCAAACATTATAGCTACATAATTACCTACCTACGTTTTTGATGCCATTGGACATATTGCATTCTCTAATTTACTGTCGTCAGTAGCAAGACTGATACATAATTATTACTTATGTTGCCAGTAGCATTTCTATTGTAACTTTTCTGTTATCAGTAGCCATACTGTTTCCTAATCACCATACTGTTGCCAGTAGCTCTGTTAGTAGCTATACTGTTTCCTAATCACCATACTGTTGCCAGTAGCTTTGTCAGTAGCTATACTGTTTCCTAATCACCATACTGTTGCCAGTAGCTCTGTTAGTAGCTATACTGTTTCCTAATCACCATACTGTTGCCAGTAGCCTTGTCAGTAGCTATACTGTTTCCTAATCACCATACTGTTGCCAGTAGCCTTGTCAGTAGCTATACTGTTTCCTAATCACCATACTGTTGCCAGTAGCCTTGTCAGTAGCTATACTGTTTCCTAATCACCATACTGTTGCCAGTAGCCTTGTCAGTAGCTATACTGTTTCCTAATCACCATACTGTTGCCAGTAGCCTTGTCAGTAGCTATACTGTTTCCTAATCACCATACTGTTGTCAGTAGCTTATCTATGAGTACCACACACCATAGCTCTATCCCAGGCAACCTTTTTGCTCTCATACTACATTACCAGTGGTAGTAGTGCCAGTCTCTATTTCATTATACTGGCATCAATAGCCACATCTCTAGCAGCCATAATATACAAAATATAAAGTGTGTCTATCTTAATTTAATTTGTGACAGTCCAGAACTGTTACTACACACCAAGAGTTTACTAAGTTTAGCAAACGATTATTTACCTGTACCTCTGTTGCAACCTATGCACTAAGTATTTTACTTAACACAGCTGATTATCCGCATAGACACTCTCTCACTCATAAAGAGGTCAAAGTTGTCAGTCTTCATAGGAAAGAAAAGCAAGTAACAAAGCTATTTCCTATACAAGCATCTTCATTGGGCGCCCACGTTTCACCACAATAACCCATTCGACAGAATCCTTAGTTGAATCAATTCTACTACCATGCCCGGCATGTGCATATCCAACATATCTCGTACCCTCCTATACACCATCCTCATCACCATTCTCATCCAAATATCTGAAGCACTTTCACGTGACTTCAACCCCATACCTATACTGTATGGAGCAAGCAGAAAAAACCACTGCAACCATCACCAACATTCGCCGTATGTTCATCATAAAAGGCAGTCTCACCTACTCTACATAACCTTAGACCTAGCTCCCACCACAACAATCAATAAATCTGAACCTAGTTGTTACCTGAGGTGTGCTCTTATTAACGCACGCTCTGTTCGCAACAAATGGCCTATCATAACAGATTTAATATCTACTCAAAACTTAGATATATTAATGGTCACCGAGTCTTGGTTATCAGATTCAGACTCAGTGATAGTAAATCAAATGACTCCCCCGAACTTCTCCATCTATTCATGCAACAGAGAGAACAGAAGAGGCGGTGGAGTTTTCATCCTCGCTAAATCCTCCTTACAATACCGAGTAAGTTTTGCTAGGAGCACTCATTTTCTTGACACATTAACCATATCAAATACGAATAACTCAATTAATCTTATCTATGCTTCTCCGAATGCACGATCAGAGGATATCTCAGATGTAATTAGCCTTGCATGTAACCCTGATAACCCTAATAAGCCCAACTGGCTGCTAGGCGATTTTAATCTCGCCTCTTTGCCACCTGCCACAGCCAACGCCTTGCTTGACGCCATGGAAAACCTTGACTATAAGCAAATTGTTGACTTCCAGACACACCAACGTGGTAACATCCTTGACCTCATCTTTGTTCCTCCTACACTAACAGGCAACAATAGTCAGCTGGACCTCACCATCACCCCGGTTCCTTGGTCAGATCATAGTCTAATAACTTTCCAGATACCTACAAAGTCGATTCCGCCAAATCTACCAAAAAATGTGCCTCCACCGCACCATAGCCGCTTTAAATCACTGGATATCGAAGTGTTCAACACACAAGTATTACCTAAACTGTCAATCTCAACAACCAACATAAATAAAATGGTTGACAACTGGAATGAGACACTCCTACAATATTCACAACTACCTACTATGCACAACGAGATCACCCCTAACAAGGATCCTAGCATAAGGCATAATGCCCCCTGGTTCTCTCCAGATATCCGAACTTCACTGCTCCAACTGAGAAAATTAGAAAGAAAGTGGAGACGCTCTCATGAAATCAACATCCATGATGAATACATGGCGCACCTCAAAAATCACCGTGAACTAATGTGGTCCAAAAGAAAAGAACATCATGCAAAACTACTTAGTCGTTCACTAAACAAACCTCGTGAGCTATTCAATTTAGTGAAAACACTATCTAAAGAACCTGCACCGCAACAGCAAGAACATATCCATCCTCAACAGTATGCAAATTACATCCAATCCAAATTAACAAGAACAAATTTGAAATCATCACAAGCGTCCCCTCAATCCACGCACTCTCAAGAACCACTCCTGAGTATCTCACCTCCATCATCTAAATCCATTAAAGAACTAATTGCCACTTTGAACACCACTACTGCAGCCAATGACCCATGCCCAGCACACTGGATCAAATCAATGCACACAGAGCTCAGTCCATGCATAGCGAAAATAGCAAACCTCTCCTATTCCTCTGGAACTTTCCCAGCTGCACTCAAACAGACCTCAATACGTCCCCTATTAAAGAACAACCAGATCGACCCGAAGAAGGAAGAATCATACCGTCCAATCTCCAGCATCCCGCTGCTTGCCAAAATACTGGAGAAAGAGACTCAACGCCAAATTCAGCAATATATTGATACATCCTCCCCTCTTGATCCGTGCCAACATGGATTTAGGGAAATGCATGGAGTCGAGACTCTCATGACCTCCTTAATCAACACGCTCATCTGTGGGATCAACAACATAAGGTCTGGCGTCGCCATGATCTTCCTTGACATATCCGCGGCGTTTGACTCAGTAGACCATAACATACTACTAGCACGACTCTACGAAAAGGGTATACAAGGCCTAGCATGGAACTGGTGCAAAACATACCTTGAAGATCGTTGGCAACATGTTCGCATTGACTCCAGAACATCCGAACCATTCCTCCAAACGCAAGTGGTTCCACAAGGCTCCTCCTTATCGACACTCCTCTTCAACATATATATGCAGCCGATTTGCCAAATCACCAAATCCTTTAATGTCTCCTGCCTTATTTACGCAGACGACGTGCTTATCTACACCCCGTTTGATATAACAAGTCCAAATTACACTAACCTAACCAACTGTTTCAATGCAATAGCGGATTGGCTCTTAGATCAAAACATGCGAATCAATTTCAAAAAGACGGAAGTTTTATTGGTCACTAGAAACAAGCTCTTCTCCCCCCCTGCATATCTTAAGGTACGGGACGCTGAGCTCCCAATCAAGAATACAATTCGTTACCTAGGTGTGATCCTTGATCAACGACTTGATTTTACCTCCCACATAAAAATACAGTAAAAAAGATTTACTTCAAGATAAAAACATTACGCCACCTAAGACCCATGCTAGAATACAATGATTTCCGCTCAATATTCCAAGCAATAATCACCCCTCACTTTGACTATGCGAATATTGTATTACATGGTCTTCCAAAGAACACTATAAACCCCCTGCAACTAGCAATGAATGCTGCGGCTCGCATCCTAGTTGGAGCATCAAAGAGAGACCATATTACACCAATCCTTAGGGACCTTCACTGGCTCCCTATAGAATGTAGAATTAGATATAAAGCTCTCCTCATTACATTCAAGGCCTTCAACAAATTATCACCAGCAACGACTTCAGATCTCATCAGTCTAACTCCCAATACAAGATCTAGGAGACCATTTGCCGAAAACACCCTAATCATTCCGAGTGATTCCACAAATTGGTCCCAATCATCGATCAACAGAGCATTCAAATTCTATGCGCCTAGAGGTTGGAATAAACTTCAGCCAGAAATTAGAGCAATACGTGACATGAAGCAGTTCAGAAAAGCTATCAAGCACTACCTCTTCACTGAATACTTCCAGCCACCGTAATGCTATCTAATATATCAAAAGACAATCTAATAGCCAGAAGCATAAACACTACACCCTAGAATTAAGAAATTTTGGATTTAATTACAGCTGTACACTATATTCTCTGCTCTGTTAGTTGTTTTATACAAACAGTCAATCATTATTGTATTGTAGATAGTTACCCTTGTTGACCAAGTTTTCTGCCCTGTTATCTGTAACTCATACGTATTTCAAATGTACTGAGATTGTTCTGTTCTATGTAAACCGCGCTGATGATAAATAGCGCGGTATATAAGAGACTTTAAATAAATAAATAAATAAACAGATTATCTTCTTAACCTGTTACTCACAGCTTCTTATAAAAGCATTAAACACGGCTTATACAAATCCCACACTCCATGGATTCTGCAGAGGATATTGGAGAGTCTGAGTACAGCTCTATTTCCATTTCTTCTAGGGTGCTATAACACTCAGGGCTTGGGGCACGTTCGGGAACGCTATGCTTTACTTCTTTTAAAAGCTTAAGAAGTTTCCCCCATTTTAACTTCTGGCTTCCCCTTTTTACCGGGTCAAAAGCTCTTGCCCTTCTTCCTCTTAGCCACTCCTGTTCAGGACACACAATTTGCTTTACTGGCAGAAACCCTCTTTTCAACTGGTTTTCTGTACTGCCTAATCACAGACTCAGGACTTGAGCTGTTACTTTCAGAATCAGTCATATACTCCTGACGTCTTTCCCAGCTCCACTCATGCCCACAATCTTTGCACTTGCCTTGGGAGTTATGGCTGGTCCCCTTTGAACCTCCAGGCCCTACAGCCTTATACTGCTGTTTCTTCCCTTGGTTCCTCTGGACTCTTGGCCTCTCCTCCTGGCTTTTAACATGCAGTTTTCCTTGAGCACGTCCTCTCTCTGCTTTGGCTTCAGCTGCTGTATCTGTATCCTCTCCCTCTGTGTCCTCTCTCCTTGTTGCCTCTCTCCTCTCACTTCCTGAGTGACGCAGCTTAAATATCCTGCAGCTTGTTTCCTTCTCTGGCCCCACCCCCTCTCTGCCTGCATGAGCTCTAGAGGCTGGGTGTGGCTTCAAGCTATCCCTATTAGTGTGTGTTCTAACCTCTTTCTCAGCCTGGGAGCTATGCTGTAGTGAGCCCTTCCCCTGCTCATGAGAAAAAAACTCTTTTTTTCCAGTTTTAAAAGGCTCAGCTACCTGCGCATCACCACAATATGTTTTATGTTATATACTTTGTACATTTTTAGAGTTATAATTATTTATGTATGTATTTTTATTATGTTCTAGATTGGGAAGAGTGGTTGTTCCACCCCATAGACGTGTCTCATACTCTTTCTATGTGGTTATCTGGTAATGTTTTTAAATATTTATTCATACAGTTATTTATGTATATATTTTTAATTATGTATTACTATTATGTTTAATGTATTTGTCTGTTTTTTAGACCCCTGATGAAGGCCTTCGGCCGAAACTTGTAAAGTTGGGTCTCCAATAAAGTCATTTTTATCAACTATCCTTGGTTGGCCGTGGTAAATTGCCCTCCGCTGTGCCTTGTTTCTCAGAGCAGGATAAGCTTGGGAATGTTCCCAAGTTAGCATTTTCAGATGTGAGGCACATAAGAAATGCCATGGTCCATCAGTTCCACTATCTCATCTTTGACAGTGGTCAGGTCTGGTCACTAGGAAGTCTAATGGAGAGACGCATTCCCTTTTGTAATACCTAAATCTTCCTGTTTAATAAATGCTTTTTATTGTGTTTACAAACTTTTAAATTAATATTTTAAATGAATAAACCAAGCAAAAAAACAAAAAGCTTGTACAGAAAAAAAGATCAAGCAGTAGCATCAGAAAAAAGGAAAATACAAAATTCGGAAAAAAAAAAACCTCTATCTTTCAAGCCCACAAACTCGAAGGGGATCTGTTAGAAGTGGAAAAGAAGAGTAAACAAATTTTAAGGAATATCAAGAGCATGATATTGTAAAAAGCAGGAGAAATAACTGGATATCCAATTGGCATTCTGTTTTTAATAAAGGAAAGCAAATCTCTAGTTTGAAAAAAAGATGTAATCAACAGATTTTTATTTAAGGAAGCATTTGCAAAATAATTTTAAATAAAATAGGGCACCTATCTGCAGGAAACCAAGCTTAAGCAACAAAAATTCACATTTCCTTTTCTCCATTTCCTTTGTTAGGTCAGGAAAACTGCTAATAAAGAACCCTAAATAGGATATGTTTATCTCCAGGAACAAGAAGGAATGTAGTCTTCACATATGGATATCGTCGGCACCGACAGAGCCTGCGCGGGAATACTTCCCAGCGTCCAATAGGAAAGCTTTTGGGAGCATCCCACAGCGCCTGCGTGCTGCCTTCCCGCCTTTCCCAACTGTCCCTCTCCAGTTCTTCATTTTCCGCGGAGCCGACAGGTCGCACATCCTGTCACCGCAGAAAATAGTTCCCTTTTATTCTTCTTTTTTGTGGTCGCGTCTACCTTCCTTCGATGCTACACCGGTACCGCCAGTTCTTCTTTCTTTTTTTCAAAAAAAAACAAACAAACCCCTTTCTTCTGGAGTCTTTTCCAGGTATTTTCTCCTCAGGTGCCATGCGCCATTTTGGGCACTAGGCCCAACTTTTTCCTTTAAAATGGAAAAACCCGCTGGAGGCTGCAGAGGTGGCTAAAGGAGGGGTGATTTGCCCTATTGTGCAGCCTCGACAGCAGTCTGCCGGCATGGAAGGTAACCTAGCCGGGCAGTGTTCGTCGGAAGTGGTGGTTGGTGTGGAGGGGGCTGTTGAGGATCGAGCCTCTCTGCTTCGGCATTCTGGAGTGGAATCTCTTTTGGGACTGGAAGCAGTTACCTCGAAAGTGGTGAGTGTCCAAGGACTCTCCCTGGAAAAACCCAAGGTTGTTACTTTTGAATCTTTGTGGGAAGCCTTCTCTGCTATGCATCTCAATATAACATCACAGCTCCAGTCCATTCTCCAGCAGTTTCAACTTTTTGGGCAACAATTACATGTATATCAATCTGCTCAGACTGAGATGAATGCTAAAGTGACCTCTTTAGAGGGGTCCTTAGGGCAGATTAAAGATGTTTCCAAGTCTTTGGTAAAAGATTTGTCGGCTGTACATAGGAGGTTGGAGTTTCTTGAAAATGCTGCCAAGAGGCGTAACCTTCGAGTTTTGAACTTTCCTAAAGTTCCAGGGGTTTCAGCCTTGGACCTATTTAAGCAGTTTCTCACTACTGTTTTGAAGGTATCGGCAGAAGCAATTCCTCCAATTTCTAAAGCCTTCTATTTACTGACTTCGAGGATTGGAGCGAGGGGTGAAGGAGAAAAGCTATTGATGTCCTCGGACAGTTTAGACCTTTCTACCTTTTTGGAACAGTCCCCTACTGCTGCAGGGATGACTGCTACGCTACTGGTAACGTTTGCCCTTGAGGTCGATAGAGACTGGCTCCTGAGGCTTTTTTTCAGGTCTTCCAGTAAAGATTTCTTGGATTCTCATATAAGAATGTTTCCAGATGTCTCGAGAGCCCTCAGAAAAGAAGGAAGCAGTTTCTCATGTATCGTTCGGGGGTTGTTCATTTGGGGGGGTTGTTTTTTTTTGCGATTTCCCTGTAAATGTTTGGTGAAATTATCTGGGAACAGATATATTTTCTTTGAACCTTCCCAATTAGTCTCTTTTATTAATTCAAAACAGGTGAATTCTTTGGTTCTTTCTCCTTCTTCCCCTCTGGGTAGACCCCCCGATTAGGTGGGCTATCTACGGTTAGAATATTTGCACTTCTCTTTTGTCCGTCTTTATCCTTTGTATTTGCTAGATGACAATTTTTCTTTTGTTTTGTGACCCATTCTTGCCGACATTGTTGTGGACTTGTGGACCTTGGAGTCTTTTTCTGTACAAGTTGTTTACTTGTTGTATTTGGAAAATTGCATAAATAAAAGATTAAAAAAAAAAAAGTGTTCCAAGTGTGGCGGTACCATCTCCGTCACCGACACCTATGAGTGGTGCCTCAAATGTTTAGGTCCTGACCACTCTATTTCGGAGTGTGTTGCCTGTGGGATGATGTCGAAGAGGGACCGGCAGAACTGAGCTGCTAAACTTAGCACCCTTTTTCTCTCCGATGCAGCCTCTGTGGCATAGACGTCTTCCAGGGCTTCGTCTTCCTCCCATGGATCTCAGGTAACTAAACATAAATCTAGCCAGTCCTCAAAGGGTAGATCTCCCTCTAAGCATCGAGATGCCTCTGACGTTGCCCTTGAGGGACTTTCACTGGCAAAATTGCTCCAGCGGTAGGCTTCGGCTTCCAAAGCACTAACGGGGCTCTAGGATGTTCTCGAGGCCTCAACCTCGGCAGAACTACTGGTGCCATGCTCTGGGGTACCAGCTGCTTCATCCGGTACCGATTCCCAAGCATCAGCAGCGTCGATAGACCAGAGATTCTTGGCTATTGAACGCAGTCTGGCGGCTCTTCTCATGGCCTCAATGCCCTTGAAACTGCTTCAGACAATTCAACCGGCACCGACTCCTGTACCGGTATCGACTGCATTGACATTGGCAGGTATTCTACTGGGACCGAGTCATGCTTATCCACCCGGTATCGACAAGTCGGTACCCGACCTCTCCGATGCTGACCTCGATCGGTACCAGTACCGTGCCTTGCACGATCACCCGAATCGGAGGTACTTTGAATCCTCGGATGGGTCTGAAGACTCTGAAAGCTCTGCCGATACCAGAGTGCTTCTTCCTGAGGATTCTTCTTCTCCAGCGTAGGATGTCTCCACCAGAGGATGTGTCCTTTCAGGATTTTATCCGAGATGTGGCTCGAGGTCTTTCCATCACAGTGGCTCCTGAAAAGGAGCCTAGGGCAAAGGAATTAGAAATCCTACAATACCCTAAAGCTCCCACGGAGGCAGCTACGTTGCCTATTCATGAGATCTTACATGATCTCATGTTAAGGATGTGGGAAACACCTCTAACCACATCTCCTCACTCTCGAAGACTCGACACCATGTATCGAGTTCCTCTTTGTCCTGGGTTTCAGAAGACTCAGCTACCACACCATTCCATGGTGGTGGAATCAGCTATGAGAAGGATCAAGAGTGCAAAAAGTCATGCATCTAACCCTCCAGAACGTGAGTGTAGGACTCTTGACGCCTTTGGACGTCGAACCTTCCAGGCTTCCATGCTTTCTGCTAGGATCAGTTCCTATATATTATATATGGGAATGATCCTTAAGGAGGTCACAGGAGATTTAGAGCTTATGAGCCCTCTCCTTCCTGATGATAAGAGGCACGATTACCTCGCCCTTGTCAAACATGCTCAGGATGTTTCCAAGTTTGTCAATCGTGCAGCCTTTGACTGCTTTGAGTGCATAAGCAGGGCCTCTGCTATTGCCATAGGTGCACGTAGGATTGCCTGGCTCCAGGCATCTGACTTGGAACTTTGGGTACAGGATAAACTAGGGAATATTCCTTGCACAGGAGAGAATCTCTTTGGCAAGAATTGGCAGGAAAAAGCTAATGAGACAGATGCTGACAATATCACCTTGGATAGATTGTCTAAATCTACAGCTGATCCTGCAAGGAAAAAATCCTACAAAAAACCATTCTTCAGCAAGAAGAAGAAGTTTTATCCCTCCTATACCCAGCAGGGGCATCGTTTGGGTCAGTCTGCCCAAAAGGGACAGCAGCAACAACCTAGGCAACAAAAGAAGCCAAAAGCAGCTAAGCCTCAACCGGCTCAGCAGACTCAGCCTCCACATGGGCTTTGATTCCTATCTAGAGAACTTTGCCTTCCTGGCTCTGAATGGTCCAGAACCCTCCACCATTCCAGGAAGGTTATGTCATTTTGCCCCCAGATGGGGTCAGATAACAGCAGAAAATGGGACTCTTATAAGAGAGGGGTAGAAGTTTCATTTCCTCAGCATGCCCCCTCCTACAATGGTAGGTTCAATTCTCAGACCTCTCTCAACAACCAGTTAGGTCAGGAGGTCACTGTACTTCTTGCCCAAGGGGCAATAGAAGAGGTACCCATTCTACAACAGGGTACAGGGTTCTACTCCCCCTATTTCCTTATTCCAAAGAAAACAGGAGGACACAGACCCATTTTAGACCTCAGAGAATTGAACAAATTCCTGTTCAAAGAGAAGTTCAAAATGATTTCTCTAGGAACTCTGCTGCCATACCTTCAGAGTCAGGATTGGCTTTGTTCTCTAGATCTCAAGGATGCGTACACTCATGTTCTCATTCATCCAACTCATTGAAAGTTCCTTCGCTTCCTATTTCAAGGGAAGCACTACCAATACAGGGTCCTTCCTTTTGGCCTGGCCTCGGCACCATGGGCGTTCACAAAATGCATGGCTGTGGTGGCAGCATTTCTTCACACCCTAGGAATATTTGCCTTCCCTTACTTAGACGACTGGCTCATTCGAGCCCCTTCAGCACCAGAGGCCAGGGTTGCTCTCTCTCGCACAATGCGCATCCTTCAGTATTTGGGACTTGTCATAAACTTCCCAAAATCCAACCTTGCTCCCACTCATTCTCTAGAGTTTATAGGAGCTCTGCTGGATACCAGACAGACAAGGGCCTACCTTCCACAGGCCCACTGCCTTTGCATTGTGCAGTTAGCTTCCCAAGCAGTGTTAAAACCTCACCTCACTGCTCGAGAAATGTTACAGTTGCTAGGCTTGCTAGGCTACATGGCATCCACCATGCATGTGGTTCCCTATGCTCGCCTCCATATGAGGGCAGCCCAGTGGACTTTATCCACTCAGTGGGCTCAGGCGTCAGGTTGCCTGTCAGACAAAATAGCAAACTCAGATCACCTTATCTTGTGCCTCCAATGGTAGCAGTCACCCCAGAAGCTTTTGGTGGGGTCTCCTTTTCAGCAACCCCCACCCCAGGCCACTCTAACAACAGATGCTTCACAGGTGGGTTGGGGAGCCCACCTGCAAGACCTCTCTACCCAGGCTACCTGGACTCCACAGGAGGCCTATCTACACATCAATCTCTTGGAACTCAGAGCAATCTTCCTTGCTCTTCGAGTATTCCACACCCAGCTCAGCTACAAGACAGTCCTAGTTCAAACAGATAATCAAGTAGCCATGTTCTGTGTGAACAAGCAGGGTGGAACAGGCTTTCTGTCGCTATGCAATGAAGCTTTGCGACTATGGGCCCTCGCCAGAGAGCATCAGATTCATCTCCTTGCGGTGTATCTTCCAGGCATTCAAAAGTCTTGGGCAGACAGACTCAGTCGAGTTCTGCTTCCACACGAATGGTCTCTCCATGCAGACCAGGTGGCCAAATTTTCCAAATTTGGGGAACCCCGGACATAGATCTCTTTGCAAGTCCACTGAATGCCAAACTTCCCCGGTTCTGTTCCAGAATTCCGTCTCAGGGTTGACAAGCCAGGGATGCTTTCCTCCTCTATTGGGGCCAGGACTTCCTGTATGCTTTTCCACCCATTCCTCTAATTCCCAAAACCTTGTTCAAGCTTCAGAGAGACACAGGTCATATGATTCTCATAGCTCCACATTGGCCACGGTAAATGTGGTACCCTCTGCTCCTACATCTCTCTCAAGCTCCGCCTCTGGAGTTAGGATCTGCTCCAGATCTCCTTTTTCAGGAGGACAGGATGCTGTGGCATTCCAATCCCCAGTCTCTGCATCTCAGGGCCTGCTGGCTGAAAGCCTAGAAATTCACGGTCTTAACCTTTCTCAGCAGGTAAAGGATATCCTTTATGCTTCCAGGAATCCTTCCACAAGATGCTCTTATGCTTTCAAGTGGAAAAGGTTTACCATATGGTGCTCGCAGAAGGGTCTTGACCCTCTTGCAATACCTCTGGAATTATCTCCTTCATTTGTCTAATGCAGGGCTTAAGACCAATTCAGTGAGAGTTCATTTGAGTGCTATTTCAAGCCTCTAAATGGGCAGCCTATTTCCTCTCAGCCTCTCATAGCGAGATTTATGAGAGGCCTTCTTTTAACTAAGCCTCCCATTAAGCCACCACCGGTGGCATGGGACTTGAATTTGGTTCTTGGGCAGCTTATGAAACCGCCTTTTGAACCATTAGTCACTACCTCCTTGAAATTCCTTTACTGGAAGGTCATCTTTCTTATTGCAAGCACATCAGCACGTCACATCAGTGAATTACAAGCATTGGTGGCTGATCCTCCTTATACAAGTTTCCATCATGATAAGGTAGTCCTTAGGACTCATTCACATTTTATGCGAAAGGTGGTGTCACCTTTTCATTTAAACCAAGTGGTTTACCTTCCTGTATTCTTCCCAAGGCTTCACGCCTCAAATGCAGAAAGGAATCTTCATACTTTGGACTGTAAGAGGGCTTTGGCCTTTTACTTGCAAAGGACACAGCAACATAGAAAGTCCTCTCAACTCTTTGTGGCTTTTGATCCTAGTCATTTGGGATTTCCAGTCTCCAAAAGAACACTGTCCAGCTGGATTGCACAGTGTATATCTTTTGCCTATGAGACTAAGAACCTTCCTCTTGAAGGCCATGTCACAGTTCACAATGTGAGAGCCATGGCAGCCTCTATGGCTCACCTTCACTCTGTGTCTATTGGTGACATCTGTCGAGCAGCTACTTGGGCTTCGGTTCATACCTTCACAGCCCATTACTGTTTAGAAAAGGACTCCCGCCGGGATGCCTTGTTTGGTCAGGCTGTTCTTCAACACCTGTTCCATACTTAATCAACTCCTATCCACCATCCCTGGTAGGATGCCAGAGATCCATGGGGGAAAGTGGAACCCTTTCACAGGGGCACACAACCTCTGGGGCTTTCTCCCTGGCATCTGCAGCTAGGGAGTCCCCATATGTGAAGACTACATTCCTGCTTGTTCCTGGAGATAGCATAGTTACTCACCTGTAGCAGGTGATCTCCGGGAACAGCAGGAATTTAGTCTTCACAACCCATCCACCTCCCCTAGGAGTTGTATCTCTCTATCTCTCTCTCTTTCTCTATTTTCCTCTCTCTTTGTCTCAGCTTTAAACTCAACTGGAGAGGGACAGTTGGGAAAGGCAGGAAGGCAGCACGGAGGCGCTGTGGGATGCTCCCAAAACGTTCCTATTGGATGCTGGGGAGTGTTGCAGCTCAGTCTCCATCGGTGCCGACAATACCCATATGTGAAGACTAAATTCCTGCTGTTCCCGGAGATCACCTGTTACAGGTGAGTAACTATGCAATATCCAATCCTTATAAGCATTAAGGGCACAGGAAGTCATCAAAGTAGCCGGAATCAGAGTTTCAGATTTAGAATTTTCCCAAATAGCAGTTACATTCAAAACATCCATTTCCTAGGTTGATCCATTACTTTCTTCTTTCCAGTAGAAAGGTAGTAAGCTTAGGAAGTAAGAGGAATAGGCTTTTTAGGAACCTGAAGAACCTCTAAAAAGAGAGTTCTTAAAACATTTTCATGGGGAGACTACTGAAGATTTGGAAAAATTAATCAATTGTAGATTACAAGATCAAGCCATAGTCTCCAAATTCTCCACTTTAGATCTTATTTTTCTTGACTAAAGCCAAATTCATCTCTTGCAATAGATGTAATTTCATCTCTCATTCAATGTCAACAGATCTTAGAAACACAATAGCAACCTCATTTTTCAAAGTCAAGGATCTATTTTTCTGAATTTTAGTAACTATTTACTCATACTGTGCTGTAAGGACTGCAGTTAGTTGAACAGTGTCCCATAAAGACTTGTGTAAATTGTTTAGGCCTTTGCAACATAAACACTGTAGAGGAGGGAGGTAAATCAAAAGGTAAACCTGGTCCAAGCAGATGACAGCCTTCTGCCTTCATACCAGATGGCTCCACAAACTCCTGCAACTCCTCCAAACTCTTTTGTGGTATCCCCAAGCTGTACAGGGGAATCTGCAATGCCACCATTCTTGCTAACAGCTCTCCTTGAACAGCCAAGCCCTCCATACCAACTTCCAGCTTGGGCGTGCCTGAGCTGCATTCTAGAGGCTTTGCCATTCACAAAGAGAAGACGAGGACACTGCCCCTCAGGGGACAGCAATGCCTCAAAGTCTAGGAAAGACACCGGATCCACTGACTTCAGTGTCGATGCAGCTGGACATGCCCCATAGTCCTTAACTTGTGGACCTTGTGGGCAGCCTAGCGGTCCATCGGATCTTGGACAGGAGACAGTCAAGTCGATGAGGGATTCTTGCCAGACTTGCCCTTCCTTTTCCCCTTGCAATGTTAAAGGAACATGGAACTTCAGATACTCATGCTGCCGTCTTTGCCATGCCCTCCCCTCCCCCCCCCCCAGCTGGCTAATAAATGTTAATGGATCCATCCTCCAAAAGCTTATCAAATCCTTTTCAAATTCAGTTATGGCACTAGACTTGAGCACATTCTCTGGCAACAAATTTCATAATTCATTTGTGTAATGACTGAAAAAAATATTTTATTGAATTATTTTTAAATTGTCTAGCAGCAAATTTCATGGGGTGTCCTCTGGTCCTAGTACTAACAGGAAGTACCATTCACTATTTTCTAGCCTAAGGGTGGTGGTGATGGTGTGCTTTCATAGAGCACTCTTCTAGCCAGCAAGAGTTCCTCAAAGCTTTTGAACATATCACCTGAGAAAGGGAGAGTTTGAAGATGAAAGGTGGAAAAAATGCTGTAGCACTTCTGCAGTTCTAAAATTTGTACTTGTAGGACTTGAAGTGTGCTTTTAAATATATTTTTGCTTAAATACATTTTTCAGTGGCATTTTTTTCCTTTCAGAATTTGGGGAAATTACACCCATAGGTAACATTCTCCCCCAAAACTGAATAAGCAAAGTGACTTGCAGGCTTTTGACACTTTTTTATATCTTACTTTTGAAAATATGTTAAATCTGGTTCTGAACCTCTAAATACCATTCAGACATCCAGATAGCCTCGAGATGCACCCAATTCTGCTCCTGGGGTGCTAGACGTCCCTGCGGGAGCAGAATCACAGCATAGTGGCTGGATGTCCGAGATGTGCCCCAGTAAAGGCACCAGATGTCCAGCTAGTTCAGCCAGGCCCCTGCATGGAGCTGCAGTGCCATGACATCCTGTCACCATGGCACATGGAGCCGCAATCCCTGGTGGCGGTGGCAATATGTGGTTTTAACCCATCAGCAGAAGTCAGCAATTTGCATGTCCTGCCCCATGCAGGTCCTTTTATTTTGAATATGGCAGTTTCCTGGCTGTCTATTGATGGAGCATATACAGGAGTACGTAACTTCTGCTCTCCAACTAAATAATCCTTCTTTCCTGTCCCCAAACCCTTGGGGGAGGAAGTTTATGTGTTCAGAAGACATTTTCAGTTTGTGAAAGAGTCTTAGTGGAGCAAAGCAATAATCATAGCCCCACCCAGATATCATGTGGAATCAGTTACTCGTAGCCTAAATTTATCTTTATTTTATCTTTATTAAAAAGCTTGATTGACCGCCCTTCGGAAGTCATCTGGACAGTTTACAATAGTATAAAACAACAGGGGCCGAAGCCAGAAACAGAAAAGAACTACAGTATCAGATAGGAAAGCACAAAGTCATACCAGAGCCTAGGAAAGGGAGAACTGAGTTTAGAAGTTATGCTTCTAAACTCAGTTCTGTGCCACAAACGATCACCATTTTAAATGTCTCATTGAAATTGTCTCTGTATTGAGTTTGTGATCCCCAGAGAAGACAAAAATCCTCTCAAGCCCTCTTTCCTTTTATTTCCGGCCTCTAGTCTACCCCCATCCACGTCTTTTCACAAGGCAACCCCCAGTTGCTCTTACACCACTGGTGGTGCTGTTCAAACTGTGGCCAGCACCCAAGGACCTGCCGCTGCTGCTACTTCCTGCCTGCCTGCCCCCTCCCTCCCTCCCTCTTCACCTAATATGGCAAGCCCAGCCACTGCTCATATTGCTGCTTGCATCTTCCTTGCTTAGCTATATGGCCCATGCTGCTCTAGTCACTATTGCCTCCTACTCTCTATACTGTCTGTGTAGGCTGACGAAAAAATGATCTGCCAGCCCAGGAGACACCGGTGCTTACAGCTCCGTTTGATAACTTGTGTAGCACCCTTTAATATTCACAGGAGTTTGGGGTAGAATTGACGGCAAAAATGTGTTGATGTGTGCAAATCATCAATCCCTGTTTTTGCATACCTATTCAACTTACTATACGTGGAGCACAATTCCATAACATGCATGTCTGGCCCACGGACACATCTAAATCAAAAATGGGCCCTATTTGACCTAAATCCACATGTGCAGGTCCAGCCATGTCTACGAGTCCGGAATTGGGTACATAGACATGTTCGGCATGGCACGCACAAACCCCGGGACATGGGTATATGCAGCAAGAGACCTGGATGTCCCTGTCCTTGGCGAATTCTGAAAAGATGTATAGATCCGCTGCTGCCCATCTCCGTGCATCCACACCTCCTCAGTTTAAACGTGCATCCCCGTAACTGCTCCTCAGACTGACATTGTGGTGATCATACAAACGACCCATGAAAATGGATGATACAGATATGTTGATGCAAAACAGATCATAGAAGTTAGTCCTTTGCATGATCAGAACACTGCAAAGTGATCTGTGTGCACTCAGAGATGTTTCAACAGCAAGTAGAAAGTGATGTTTGTCCTGACATACCTTGCAGCTAAACATATATGGCAGTAGGAGAACATTTTAGTTGTTCTTGCATTGGTCATCTCTTGACAGCAGTCTGTACAATGTTCTGTATGGACCAGAATAAATCAGAAATGGTTCTCTATAGCTAAATGTCAGAGCATATCCCTGACAATAATTAGGGACTCTCAGATTGAGTGCATGCACCAGCGCAAACAGAACTACTCAATGCCCAAGAGCACCATTGGCTGTCTCTACAAATGTGCATGTTTGTGAGACTGCTGTTGATACTGTGTGCCCTGTTGCATGCACTCATTCTGAGGGATATGTTTTGACATTTAGCCATAGAGACCACCTTTTGATGTATCCTGGCTGATCACACTGGCACTTGGTCATGTTGCGGTCATCCCTACAGACCAAATACTGACGTCACCCCAAAATTGTGGTTGTGCACACCAGGTCTCCCCATTCATCACTCTAACAATACACAAATACACACACACACACATACACACACACACATATACACTCACTTGCAATCACACAAAACATACATCTGCAATACAGATGACCTGCACCTCTAGAAAACAGCTGGTATAACATACTGGCATGGAGTCCCAGGACTACTAATCTGATCTGCATTTCTCACCCACACATGCATCCATCCTATACTCACCCATATACAATCCCTACATCAACGGTCCCACTTCTAGGATGACAGGTATTGTTAGGTTGCCCTAGATCATCTCCTCTAGCACACATAGAAATTGTCAGCATAGCCGGAATAATCACCATTGCATCTCTGAATATTTTTGTAGGAGTGTTTATTAATGTGTCTTTACCATACAATCTTCCCTCACCTCTGCATTCTGCTCTTTACAACTGCATCTTGTGATCTTCCAGACTGCAGACACATTGGTTCAAAACACTGTTGTCACAGTCATTCATCTCTATGGAACGCATTGCAGAACAGAGCAGAAAGATTCTAAGTCCTGGCCTTATTCCATCTTTACGCTGGTATAATGTGGACATCTGCGGGAAACACCACAACAATACACGGGCCTTTCCTAAATATACCTGTATGTCTCCACTGATGACCATGCCCCCATTCTGCCCCCTCACGCCCATGTTCTGACATCCCCGTGCTAGCGCCATGTACGTGCAGGGCCACAGGAGTTTCAGAATATGGTCATAGATGTTTTTGCTAGAAAAACAGCTATGCTGCACATCCAAAGGGCTTATTCATATTCTGGAATGACCCCCTTAGTCAAGTTAAAACTGGATATTTTTATGCAATGAATGTCAAGGTGGGAAAAAGGACTCGTGATCTCTCTCCCTTGAAACTTGTTATTCTTTCTCCATCATCACAATTACCTTTTTTCTGCCTCACTACTGGGTTTGGGTTCTTCTTCTTTAATCCTTAGCTGGTGTTTGGGGAGCACGTCTTCCTCTCAACCAATATGCTGCTGTAGCTGCCACTGAATTTCGTGTGTTGTCCACAATACTCTTCCAACCTTGGCGATCAATGGCAATATTTCTGGCCTCATCGATGGTCAGTTGCTGGTTCCTTAGTCTTCCTCGATGTGTTTGAGCCACATGTTCTTCCGTGCTGCTCGTTGAGCCCTTTAGTGGACTGGTTGCTCTCGCCAGAGGAGTTTGTATGGTGGCCGACTGGTGTTCATTCTGCAAACATGGCCAAACCATCGCAGTCTGTGTTTTTAGATTTGTTCTTTGACTGAAGGCTGATGGTTGCATGGTGATCACAAAGAGAGACACCCAAAATCTGTCTCAGGCATTGCATATGAAAGACCTCGAGCATGTTCGTGTTAGGTTTGAGCAGAGTCCTTGTTTCTGATCTATACAGGAGAATTAACAGGATCAGTGTTCGGAAGAGGCAAATTTTGGTCTTGGTGGAGATATTGGCCTTCTTCCAGAGGCACTATTTGAGCGAAGTGAACACTACTGTTGCCTGGCCAATCCTGCTGTGGACATCGCTGGTAGATGCCATCTTCTTCTCCTGCACCAGCAATCCCAAGTACAGTATTTCAATTCTGGGACCTGCTGGATTTAGATTCCATCGAGGTGAACGTTGACCTGTGATTCATCCATGCTCATAACTTTGGTCTTGTCCGCATTGATTCTTAGGCCATAAGATTGGGCGATGTCGGTGGCCTCTGTATACATGTCAGCAAATATAGCACTGTCATCTGCGAACATCAAGTCGGTCAGGAAGTTGTTCACGTCGTACTGGATCACCATCTATCCTTGAATGTCTTCCTAATAATGGTATCAATCACAATATTGAAAAGCAAGAGTGAAGCGACATCTCCCTGGCGGACCCTGATTTGTATAGAAAATTCCTTTGATAGTTTATTTCAGATTCGCACACTGCTGGTTGAGCCATTGTATGATGCTTAGAGAAGTTGGATGCTCTTCAGTGGCATCTGCTCGTTCTCCAATGCCCTTCACGGGGTGGGCCAGTGAACACAGTCTAATGTGGATTTGAAGTCAATGAAGACAATGATGGTTCACTTTCCACACCTGATCCTTTCCTCCGCCAGTTGACGAATGGTGAATATTTGATTGGTGCAGCCCCAATGTGACCTAAATCCTGCTTGCTCTTCTCAGCTGGTCTGTTCACGATGTTTCTGCAGCCTTGGTTGTATGATCTTCATGAACACCTTGCCAATGATTGAAAGGAGGCTGAAACCATGGTAGTTCTTGCATTCCCGGCTATCGCCTTTCTTCAGGATTGGCATGCTGATGGCTTTCTTCCATGCTGATGGGACTCATTCCATGCACCAGATGAGTGTTAGGAGGATAGAAGAATGTGAAGCCAATGCAGCAGGATGTCTCCTCCGGCTTTGATCATTTTTGGCAGTAATTTGGTCCACTTTAGGCGCCTTTCCATTCTTCAATGATCTTATTGCACTCTTCACTTCATCGACTGTTGGCTCACTGTTAAGGAATGGATTCTCCGGCAGTTCAATGGGTAGTGGCTCTGGTGATGCTTCCTCTTCCGCATTCATCTTATGTCTGACCTCTGTCCAATCGATGCTACTGCTCAAAGTCGACGTGTTTGATTCATTTCCATTTATCCACCAGATCCAGGCACTCGTCCAAAATCCATGGCTGTGTCTGACGTCGGATGGGTGGACACAGAGGGGACTACGATATCTGCTCTTCTTCTGCATCAACATCTTCCGATGGTTCGAGTGCTACAAATTTGTTGGATAGGGTGATCTGGAATTCTTGTCTGAATGCTGGATCCCTCAGACATGCCTAGTTCAGTTTGGCTGGTGGAGGTTCTTTGTGCTTTGCCCATTATAATTGTAGCTGTACCTTGGCACAGACAAGATAGTGGTCAGATCCACAACCGGGCCCCCTCACTACATGTATATCTTTGAGCGTGGAATGTGCGAACTGGACACCATGTTGGACAAAAGGAAATTATTGCTATGGAATTGTTGAAGTGCAAAATCCCGATCGCCGTGGTATCTGAACTATGTCTCACTGGATCTGAAGCACTAATCATCTAACAGCCAGTGGTTGATTAAACAATGATGCTATTCTACTCTGGTGGTGAAAAACGAGAAGCTGGCATCAGCTTTATGGTAGACAGATGGGCTGCCAGAAGTATAATTGCCTTCCAACCAATATCAGATTGTCTGGCAGTTCTTACCATTGACGGCACAGTCATGACCCATATCTTGTCCACCTATGCTCCAACCAAGACCGGTCCAGATACAGCCAAGGACATCTTCTACAATCAGCTCCAACAAACTCTGGATTCGATCTCGCAGACAAAGTTGATCAGCCTTGCAGGAGATTTCAAATCTCATATCAGTGCAGACAGGAACAGATGGGAAGAAACGCTGGGCAGTTTGGGCCATGGTGAAATCAGTGACAACAGACTGCACCTGCTGTTCTTCACTGTATCAAACAACCTGGTAGTAGGAAACAGTCACTTTCAGCACCCTCACAAGCACCATTTTACATGGCGCAACCAATCTGGCAAAGATTCGGTTGTCCTGGTTACATCCTGATCAGCTCCTAATTCCAATCATTACTCAGAGATGAACTACCTGGTTGGCAGGGTGTTTAATTATGGCCAGTGCTGCAGTGACATTAAGATCGGAGCAGTTAATTAAGAGAGCGCCCTCACTACGTCCCACTTCTGCATTGAATATTGGTGTCAAACCTTAGGTTTGCAATGAAGTTTTTTGATGCAGAATGAATTGCAACTGCAGCCTTTTTCAGGGTTTAGACAATTAAATTTAGGCCCCCATTTCTTAAGCTGCTTTAAGGCAATGAAGTCATATTAATTGGCAGTAATAACTTAATGCAGGATTTTTGTTTTATTTAGAACATAAGATATGCCACACTGACTCAGACCAGGGTCCATCAAGCCCAGTATCCCCTTTCCAAGAGTGACCAATACAGATCACAAGTACCTGTCAGCACGGCCCGTCCATTGAGCAATAATGTTGTCCGCACAGGGCCCTGCGCTTCAGGGGGCCCCGCACAAACTCTATTACCGCACAATGGACGGCTGCAGAAGGATCCGGGGAAGCCCGCGCAAGGCCCCAGCTCCCTCTGCACAGCCGCCAGCGTGAAGGAAAAGTCTCTTCACGCTGGCGGCTGTGCAGAGGGAGCCGGGGCCTCACGCGTGCTTCCCCGGCTCCCTCTGCAGTCCCTTAGATGGCTCTTTGGGGGGGGGGGAGCTAGGACTGGATGGGCTGTGATCAGGGGGGAACTTCTTGGACTGGAAATGGGCTGTGATGGACGGGGGTAACGGACTGCAAATGGGCTGTGATTGGGGGGGGGGGTTGTGGGATAGGACTGCAAATGGGCTGTGATGGTGGGGGACGGACGGAATGGAAATGGGCGGTGAGGGTGGGTGGGGGGGAATGGGCTGGAAATGGGCTGTGATGGTGGGGGGAATGGACTGCAAATGGGCTGTGATGGTGGGGTGGGGCTAGGACTGCAAATGGGCTGTGATGGTGGGGGTGATTGGACTGCAAATGCACTGTGATGGTGGGGGGGCTAGGGCTGCAAATGGGCTGTGATGGTGGGGGGTGATTAGACTGCAAATGCGCTGTGATAGTGGGGGGGCTAGGGCTGCAAATGGGCTGTGATGGTGGGGGGCTGATTGGACTGCAAATGGGCTGTGATGATGGGGGGGCTAGGACTGCAAATGGGCTGTGATGGTGGGGGGGCTAGGACTGGAAATGGGCTGTGATTGGAGGGCTAAAATTGAAAATGGGCTGATGAAGAGCTGGATTAGGACTGGAAATGGGCTGATGGGGGCTGTTGGGAGCTGGAATAGGGCTGGAAGTGGGCTGACGAGGGGGCTAGGATTGGAAATTGGCTGATGGGGAGCTTGGAGTGGAAATGGGCTCATGGGGGACTGGAATGGAACTGGAAAAGAGCATATGGGGGCTAGGACTGGAAATGGGCTGATGTGGAGGCTTGGGAGAGTGGGACTAGGAGGAGGTAGATGCTGGGTGGGTCTAGAACTATAAGGGAGCTGATTTTGTGGGAGGACTAGAAAGGGATGGGGAATGATAATGGAAAAGATATTTTGTGTGGGAGGGAAGAAAAGTCTATGATGGGCCGGGTATTGGGAGAGTAAGTGGGGATTGAGAATGGAAGGGTGACATTTGAGTGGATGATAAAGGAATAAGGAAAGAAATGGGGGGAAAAGCAAAAGGGGAAAGATCAGTATGTTAAAGCAGATAAAGAGAAAGAAAATGGAAAAAAAATCTAAAAGAGAAGAAAGGACAAATGGATAGCTTGCAGATGACACGAAGAAACCAGAAGAAAGTGACTGGAGCAATTGCAACTGAAAAAGAAAATGCACAAACAACAAAAGGTAGAAAAATACTTTATTTTGAATTTATTAACTGGAATATATCAGCTCTGGGAAATGTGCATCGTTAACGTCTTTTGTGTTTTGTTTAGTACAAGAGGAAATTAATTTATAGTTTTATTTCTCCAGTGTTATTGTACTCCCAAGTTTGGCTTTTGGGGTTCCCAGTTTAACCCTGGAAGCCCCAAAGTGCGTCAATTGACGCAAATGCACCTTCGAAGTTGTATACCAGCGCCACTGCTAGAACGATGTCAGTTATGTTCCATGACTTTGTTAGCGAGATCAAGATGTTCAAATATGTGCATCAAAAATTAATGACAGATGCGCCACCTAGCGGGAAAATGAATTTATGGTTTATGGTTTATTCATTTGATAAAAACCGCCTTTCTATAATAATCAAGGCGGTATACAATAAATAAAATACATAAAATTTGGCCGGAGCCGGGAAAGAGAAAAGAAATGTACAACTTTATAAGACAGAAAGGAAAGAATGAAGAAAGCAGAGACAAGACAGGAGACAAGAGGCAAACTTACTATACAACGGTAGGGGACATTCATACAAAAGGAGAGGGATGTTGAATGCAAGGGAAAATAGGTGAGTCTTAAGGTTGTGTTTAAAAGTGGTGTATTGTGATTCCAGACGAAGAGAAGAAGGGAGAGAGTTCCAGAGAGCAGGACCAGCGAAGTAGAAAGCTGAAAGACGAGTGAGCTGTAGGTGGGCACGGGCAGGAGAAGGGAGGGCAAGGCGATTAAGATGAAAAGAGCGGGGAGTGTACCTAGGAGAATGAAAAGATAAAAGATCAGCCAAGTAAGGAGGGGTACTAGTGTGGAAGACTTTGTGTAGTAAAATTAATAACTTAAATTGGAAACGAAAAGAAACAGGCAGCCAGTGAAGATGGAAAAGTAAAGGAGTGACATGATCACGCAGAGAGGAGTGGGTGACGAGACGTGCAGCAGTGTTCTGTATACGTTGAAGCTGGGATACCTGATAGTGGGGGAGACCAAGAAACAGGGAATTGGAAAAATCAACGCGAGACATTACAAGAGATAAAACCAGTGTGGTTAGAGCTGAAGGAGAAAGGAAAGGGCGAACTGAACGGATTTGTCGAAGAAAAAAGAATGAAGTTTTATACCTAGAAGCCCCAAAGTACGTCAATTGACACAACCAAGAAAATGGAGTGGTTTTCACAAGTTTTCTTACAACGACTAACATAAGAACAGTGTTAACTAAATTTAAAAGTAACTGCAAATTCAAAAGTAACTGCAAAGTCCATGTCAGTTAACGAACGAACAGGATAAGCATGTACGGTTTGCTATTGTACATATAGAGTCTATGAGCAACTGGCGCAGATTGTCGACAGACACTGTCCACAAACTGGACCTATGATGGGTCTGATAAACGGACATACTCCACAGTGCAGCTCCTGATGTGACTCACAAAACCGGGGTCAACGATCAATCTAAATGCATCCACTGGTGTTTCAACATTACGACAATATGCAGTAACCCCACTTTTAGCAGTGAATACATTTTGGGCCTGCAATCTGCCACTGCTTTCACCTTGTGATATGATCTTCCATTCAGTCCCATCTTTTGCTACCACTGTTGACCCTGTCATCCTGCTCTTGTTTTCAGTGATTATTGGATAATGAGCATCATCATCACTTTCATCAGTGTTTCTGCTGTAGTCTGAACTAGTCAAATCCTCTATGCCTGCAAAACCTGTAACATGTAGGTCAACGTTTGAATCTGATTCTGTCGAATGAGAGCCACTGTCAATTTCTAAAATATCTTGCAGCTTGGCAAGTGCTTGTGCTGCTGTCATGCGCTGTGGACGTGGTTCTCTCATTTTCTGCATCGAAGCGGTAGCCGCAGCTGGCAACAGATCAACTGATTTTGCACCAGCACATCTAGGCACTGCTGTCTTCTTACGAGGTCTCGGCATTCTGTAAATAGAATCGTAGAAAAAAAAAGAATACAATTTCAGGGAGGAAGTGATATGCTAAAAGTTCTGGAGTGTCGGCCTGTTCTAGGGCATGTTCGAAAGTCACGACATTGTACATACCTGTGTAACAGAGTAAATTTCGGTTTTACATCAATCACTGTTTACAGTTTTACTCCGAAATTACAAACAATAAACACACGATGATGTCATGTAATGATGTCACATGATGCACGTATTAAACAAATAAGTAACTTCACATTAATTCACATCTGCATTTCATGCTAAATGCAGTCGTCGTGATGATGTATCAATTGACGCACTTTGGGGATTCTAGGTAGAAAAATGTTTGGGGCTTCTAGTGTTAATTATTGTCTTTCTATTTCTAAATTGTGATCCCTTCTTTTTTGGTGATGGTCTATGTTCTGCATTTTAACCAAGCTGAGGTATTCTGTTCATGTAGTTTCTATTTGACCGTGCCACTTGTTCTCTTTCCCCAGTAGGCGATGCATTGGTATTCTCTGAGATGTATTGGTTTAATATTTGCAGTGTTGCCTTTTGATAGGTAGGGTTTGGTGCTTTGTGAGTCCTGGCAGTGCTGTTATGATATGGTGGATTTGCTATGAGTTCTAAATGGTCAGTGTTTATAGTACTTCCTAATGGGCCTGGCGGTTGGCACTGGAATATAGTAACGTAGAAATCTATTAGTCTTTCTTTATCCAGACACTCATTAAGATGCATGTTTACTAAAAATGCATGTTAACATTATGAAAATATTTATGCAAATGAGGCCCCGCAATTAATCTCCGCACATGGCCCCACAGCCCCCTTGGGCCGCCCCTGCCTGTCAGATTCCCAAAAAAGGTACACAAATGCCATAATGCTTATCCCGAGGTAAGCAGAGGATTTCCCTGGTCCTCTTTAATAATGGTTTATGGACTTTTCCTCCGGGAACTTGTCCAAACCTTTTTTAAACCCAGCTACATCAACAGCTTTGACTACATCCTTCGGTAATGAATTCCAGAGTTTGATAATGCATTGAGTGAAACAATATTTTTTCCCATTAGTCTTAAATGGGTGACATTGTAGCTTCTTTGCACATCCATTAGTCTTTCTACTTTTTGGTGGACTAACCAACTGATATATGTTTACCTGTTCCACTCTATTCATTATTTTATAGGCCTCTATCATATCTCCCCTCAGCCATCTCTTTTCCAGGTTGAAGAGCCCTAACCTTTTAAGCCTTTCCTCATAGGGGTATCCTTCCACCCCCTTTACCATTTTTGTTGCTCTTCTTTGTACCTTTTCTAATTCCACTATATCCTTTTTAAGATATAGTGACCAGAATTGCACACAATATTAAAGGTGTGGTCGCACCATGGAGCAATACAGAGTCATTATAATATCCTTGGTTTTATTCTCCCTTCCTTTTCTTATGAGTCCTAGCATTCTATTTGCTTTCTTGGCCGCCCTTGCACACTGGAAAGAGAGTTTCAATGTATTATCCACAGTGATGCCTAAATCCTTTTCCTGGATGATGGTTCATAATATGAAACCTTGCTTCATGTAACTGTAGTTTGAGTTGTTGTTCCCTAAGAAGGTCATTTTAAAAGGTTTAGTCATGATTTAGAACATCCAAAGATGTTCACATGGACATTGAAATCATGGAGACGTCTCCCTAGCCATTTCATAAATGACGTTTACAGAGGTCTCCTGTGCAGGGATATCCAAGTAGGCAAGGGGATGTGGTAGAGGCATGTCTGGGGAGGTACAATGAACTATAATTGGGACCCACAACAATATGCATATGAAATATTTATTACAAAATTATTGTTTATTCAACTATAAAAACATCTCTTAAATACATTGATGCTCTTCTACTCATAAAAATAAGTGGCAAACACTTTTCTTCATAGCCGCATCTCTAAAAGTATATCATTCACATATCTTCAAACTTGTCCACATTAAACATATCTCTCCTGTCTATATTGCACATGTATTATTGGAATTTTAACCATTCCCATAACTTAGGGCTTTATCAGCTTACATACAGCTCTTCAATCTGATTACTTGGCGGTCCACAGAACTTGACCCCAGTCACTGGTTTCACGGTATGAAAACAGCTTTATCAAAGGGCTTGTCAATACCAATGTTAATTAGTCTATGACGGCTCATACATAACCCTCTCGGCTCAGACTCCAAAGGTACATTGGACTTACACATCCCTGTTCAATTTCAGGAATGATGTGGACATCTGCAGGCATGTACACTTTTAGGCCTGAGGCAGGCATGAATAGGTATCAGGAAAGTGCTTGCTTTGGTCTTGAAACATCTAGAGTATGGAACATTAAATGACCATTCTAAGATCACAAAGACCCACACTGGGATTTGAACCCTGGCCACCCTGCTCCCAACACCACTACTTTAACCATTATGCTGTTGGATGTCTGAGGTGCTATTCTGGGAGATTTCTGGGAGATTTCTATGGAGATGTCTCTATAGATGTCTATATTGGGCATCTCCACATTTCTGAAATCGTGCCTGAACTTGCACGTGCCTTCTTTTTTTTTCACACATTCTGGCTTTGACATCCTTGATTGAACTTGAACGCCCCATTGTAAAATGTGTCTTTAAGTACGTAACTTTTAATTTGTTCATATTAAATTCCATCTGCCATTTGGATGTCCAGTCTTCCAGTTTATCAAGGTCCTCTTGCAATTTTTCACAATCCTCTTGTGTTTTAATAACTTTGAATAATTTTGTGTCATTTGAAAATTTGATCACCTCACTTGTTCCCATTGTTAAAAAGCAGTGGACCCAGCATAGATCCCTGGCGTACTCCACTATTCACCTTTCTCCATCTGTAAAATTGGCCATTTAGCCCTACTCTTTCTATCTTTTAACCAGTTCCTGATCCACAGTAGTACACTGCCTCCTATCCCATAACATTTTTATTTTGCCCAGAGTCTTTCATGAGGGATATTGTCAAAGGCTTTCTGAAAATCCAGATACACTGTATAAACTGGCTCACCTTTATCTACCTGTTTATTCACACATTCAAAAAATATTACAGATTAGTAAGACAAGACTTTCCTTGGCTAAATCTATGCTGACTTTCTCCCATTAAACCATGGTTATCTATATGTTCAGTAATTTTATCCTTTATAATGGGATTTCTGCCATTTTGCCCAGTTCTGACTACAGGCTCACTGGTTTGTAGTTACCTGTATCATCCCTGGAATCTGTTTTAAAAATTAGAGTTACATCGGCCATTCTCCATTCTTCAGTATTGCAGATGATTTTAATAATAATTCACAGATTGCTAATTGTAGATCCGCAGTCTCATATTTCATTTTTTTCAGCATGCTAGGATAGATCCAGATGATTTGTTACTCTTTAGTTTATCAAATAGTGGTAATACATCTTCCCTGTTTAAGGAGATTTGTTTCAATTCTTCAGATATATCACTTTTAAATACCATTTCAGATATGAGTAACTTTTCTATATCTTATTTGGTATAGACCGATGCAAAGAAGTCATTCAGTCTCTCTTCTATGGCCTTGTCCTCCTCTAGCACCACTTTTACCCTTTGATCATCTAATGGTCCAACTTACTCTCTCACAGGTTTTTTGCTATGAATGTACTTGAAAAAGTTTTAATTATGCATTTTTGATTACGAAGTAAGCTTCTTCTCAAATTCTCTCTTTGCCTGCCTTATCAATGCCTTTCATCTAACTTACCAGTGCTTATGTTGTTTCCCATTTTCGTCATTTTCTGAAAGCTGCTTTTTAGGTTACAACAGCATCTCTGACCTCACCTTTAAACCATGCTTGCAGCCATTTGGCCTTCCTTCCACCATGGAATATATCTGGTCTGGGCTTCAAAGTATTTTTAAATAACGCCCATGCTTGATGTAAACCTTCAACCTTTGCAGCTGATCCTTTAGTTTTTTCTTAACTATTTTCCTCATTTTATCATAGTCTTCCTTTTGAAAGTTATAGCCTAGTGTTGTGGATTTCCTTGCTGTTCTTCCTCCATTTATTAAATCAAATGCAATTATGCTATGATCACTATTGCCAAGTGGCCCCAACACCATTAACTCTTGCACCAGATCTTGTGTTCCACTAAGGACTAGGTTTAAAATAGCTTCCCCTCTTGTTGGTTCCTGAACCAGTTGCAACAAGAAGCAGGTATTTATTTCATCTAGAAACTACCTCCCTAGCATGCCCTGCTGTGACATTGACCCACTTGATACTGGGTTAATTGGAATCACCCATTATTACTGTTTTAACATTTGTTAGCTTCCTTGATTTCTTTTAGCATTTCATCATCCATCTGTTCATTCTCTCTAGACAGATGGAATTTGTATTTATAGGGATTGCTTCCTGCAAAACCTTTATCCAGTTTGACTCAATGCCCTTTCTAACATAGAGCGCACCCCCCTCCCCCATGTATTTATTTAATTTATTTATTTATTTAACAGTTTTTCTATACCGCTCTATGATAGGATTCAGAGTGGTTTACATATAACATGAACCAACAATAACATAAAAGTTTACATTGAACAAGGGTGTTAAACTTGGATGATTATATTGATCTACCTATCATTGTGATATAGTTTGTACCCAGGTATCATTGGTTGTCCTACTTCCAGCAGGTCTGTGAAATGCCAATGACCTTTCATTTCTTGCTAGATATTCTAACTCTCCCATCTTATTTTTCAGACTTCTAGTATTTGCATAGAAGCATTTCAGAGGTTGTATTTTGTTCATTTTAACAATCTGGTTTTCAGTTGACAGGGGCAATATGGACTCGTGCAGCTCTGTCTACTCGGCACTTAAATGCATCTGGGTTACTTTCACCTTTATTGGAACCTCTCTATAGGGATGCTCTAACTTCCCTCTTTTGCTAGCATCCTTCAAGGATACATCCTTCCAAACTGTCGTTTTCCCCCTGTTATCTAGTTTTAAAGCTACTCTTTCTCCTTTTCCAAAGGTTAATGCCAGCAGCTTGGTTCCACCCCTGTTAAGGTGGAGCCCATCTGTTCGGAAAAGCACCCCTCCCTTTTCCTAGAATGTTGCTCAATTCCTAACAAATCCAAAACTCTGTTCTTTGCACCATGGTCTCATCCACACATTGAGACTCCAGAGCTCTGCCTGCCTGCATGTCCTGCACGTGGAACAGAAAACATTTCTGAAAATGCTACCCTGGAAGTTCTGGATTTCAATTTTCTACCTAAAAGCCTAAATTTGGCTCCCAGAACCTCCTTCCAACACTTTCCTATGTCATTAGTACCAACATGTACCAAGACAGCAGGCTCCTCCCCCACACTATCTAAAACTTTGCCTAGGTGCTGCATGAGGTCTGTTATCTTCACACCAGGCAGGCATGTTACCAGGCGATCTTCATGTCCACCAGCCACCCAGCTATCTACATGCCTAATGATTGAATTGCCAACTACAGTGCCCTTCCTAAACCTTCCCTCTTGGACATATGGCCTTGGAGAAACCTCCTCAGTGCGAGAGTGTTTTACATCACCTGGAGGATAGGTTCTATCTCCAGGATCACTTCCTGCCACACCAAAGTGATGCTTGTCTTTCATGTGACTTCAATATAGAGGCTGCCAGATTGGAGCTGGAACTTCACTACTAAAGGTTTACCAAACCACACATTAAATAAGGAGCTGTGAAGCATGGAAAGGTTTGCAAAAACCGTGATGCAGGTATTGTGAGCCTCTGCAGTAAATAATTGGGTAGGACAGATAGCAGTTGGCTGAACGGAGCTTTCATGAATTCTGTCCCCTGATTGCTGCTGCATCCCCCCACCTTCCTCCCCAAAGCACTTGTCGGGATCTCCTTTCAGATCAATTACAAGGAACCTGGCCGGTACCCTCCCTTCAGCATGATCCCCCCGTACAGCTCCCGATTCCATTGATAACTGTCTAGGGGGATCTTTGCACCCCAATTAAAAAGGAAAGCATCCCAGTTAGTCAGTCAGGTGGTGAAAGCCGCATCCCCCTTCTCTTCTTGTACCTGTAGCCAGCCAGGGTTCCCCCTCCTCCTCCTCCCTCTTCTGAATACAGAAGCCCAGCTATCCAGTCATCTTGGGGGGCTCCTTGGGTCCATACCTGGAATCCCTGGTGATCTAGTGGTGAAGGGGGCAAGAGTGGTCCTTCTGTCTCCTGTCACTGTCGTTGCTCGTGACCAAAATGGCCGCAATCATGAGGTGCTGCCCTCTAGCTTCATTCTAGGGGGCAGAACCGCAAGATCATAGCCATTTTTGTAAATACTATTGTAAACCGCCTTGCTTGAGTATGGAAATTCAGTATAACAAATGTAATAAAACCATAAATTGTTTCATTTATGAGACACCTCTTCTTATTGTACAGTCATAAAACAATAGTATGAAAAACCATCAGAATAACAGTAGAAATACATCTTCTGAAGGACCCCCATCATTAGAAACACTGGAGCTCTTTTTAGCCTGATCATATCGCCCTAGCTGCTGCTGTTCAGTGTGATCAGCTGTTTTGTTACTCTCATGTTTCCACTGGGGATGTTTTGTTGATTATGATTGTTCTGTTTAATGTTCAAATTTTGGTGTGTGTGGTTAAATACTTGAAAGTTAATTGAAATGAATATCAAACTGAAGGTTCATCTAGGACAATTAATATACTAGCAACGATCTTTCTTAAATAACTAATACAAAAAATTCTAGATTATGATAAGAATTTGGTGTGCCCATGTAAGTACAACAGACTAGTTTGTTCTAGATAAATATTCTCAGGACAGGCAGTGGTAGATAGCTTTAGAGGACCTACTGTATATCTGTACTCAGAATAGGCAGACAACATTCTTCATTTACCTATGCAAGCCAGGGTCCGCTTGTTCACTAGGCAGACTAGATAGCTGCCTAGGGCATAGTGGGTGGCATGGTGACCCCTAGCTGCTGCAGACTTTTTAAAATCAGTGGCTTTCTGCTGATGTGGTGGGCCTTAAAGTGACCATTCGCATGTGCCCTCAAGGCCTACTCTTCCTGCCCCTCTTCCGAATCAACTTCCTGTTGGAGGGGCCAGTAATTTGCATCAAAATGGGGGCAGTAGCAGCAGCCCACTTTGGAACTAAAAAGCTGCCACATAAGAAAAAAAGCAGCATGGAAGGATTGCCATGCCGCTGCCTCTCCCAGGTGAGAAGGGGTGGGGGCGGCGCGGCGTGGTGTGGTGCGGCTGCCTAGGGCAGCCAAATCCCTTGGACCGGTCCTGATGCAAGCTATTACCTATGTTACTGTTGCAGAGAAAGTTAAAAGTATCATGGACAGAACTTTGAAAGCAAAGGTAGCAGGCCAGTCCTATATAGAAGGCTATATGTGCCTGAAGAAGAATCTTAAAGTGAACCCAGTAACCACAGGAAGCCCCTGTTTGGCAAAATGAAGTAGGGTAACATGTACATACCTTTTCTGTAATATAGGAGTTTTGCTGAAGTATTTTGGATATTCTCCAAGCACTTTAGTGTTACATTTTCTGTAATCAGTGTCTTTGTAATTATATGCCAGTCTCTGTCCTGGTGCCTTGGTTCTTCATTCCTCTGTAGCTTGTGATGCTTTACCTTTTCTTTGGTTCAGTGGGTTTTTCCTACAGTTTTGGACAACATTATTAGCACCCTTGCATTTTAGGTATGTTGTGTACAATATCTTGAGAAATAATTGGAAATATTCCAGCTATGTCATCATAATATTTTAATAATATGTTCAAAGGTATACAAAAAAATATGTCTGTGCAACTTAGACGTAGTAATTTCTGAGAGAAAAACAAAATATGACCTGGACAGGATTAATTGCACCCTTCACTAATATTTGGTTGCACAACCCTTTTCAGTGATGACAGCCTCCAAACGTTTCTTGTAGCCATCTATAAGTTTCATACATCTGTCTGCTGGTAGTTTTTCCTACTCTTCAACTCGATTTGCTCCAACTCATGAATGTTTCCTGGATCCCTTTTTATCAATGGCAGATTTCATCTCTTTCCAAAGGTTCTCGATTGGATTGAGATCAAGACTCATTGCTGGCCAATTTAAAACAGTCCATTTTTTCCTTTTTAACCATTCTTTGTACTTTTGGATGTATGTTTTGGGTCATTGTCCTTCTAGAGGACCCATGACCTTTGACCCAGACCTAGTTTTATGACACTAGGTAGCACATTTTGCTCCAAAATACCTTGGTAGTCCTCTGACTTCATGATTCCTTTAATTTGTTCCAGGCCTCCAGTTCCTTAGGCAGCAAAACAGCTCCACAACATTAGGGAACCTCCACCATATTTAACCATATAAATGTATTGCTGGTCTGCATTCCCAAAGAGCTCAAGTTTGGTTTCATCTGTCCACAGAACATTTTCCCAGAAGGAATGTGGTTTCTCAAGGTGTGTTTCGGCAAAGATCAGGCGTGTCTTTTTATGTCTGTCTTTGAGCAGTGGGGTCCTCCTTGTCCTTCACCCATGAAGTCTTCCTTTGTTTAGTGTGTGATATATAGTGTGGGTTGAAACCAGCAATCCAGATTGCTCCAGGTCAGTCTTAAGCTCTTTGGATGTTGTATGCAGTTCGCACTAACTTTCAAAGATTTCTTGAATTAATTTTCCTCTTCCCACCATGTCCTGGGAGGTTCTTGACAGTTTTGTGAGCAGAAAGCTTCTGAATAACATTGTGAACTGTAGATACAGGAATCCCAAGGTCTTTGGAGATGGCCTTGGGTGGCTATAGGTGCCACTCTATCAACAATGTGGCGCCTGACTGAAAACCGAACACAGCTTAGGTCAACTATCCAGAGGGTCGCCATGAGTCAACACCAACTCAAGAGCACATAATAGCAACAACAGTAGCAAACTGGCAAGGTGACTGATTTTATTAGCCAGTTGTTTATAGTTGTTAAATGGTTTGAAAATAGTAAAATTAATATAAATGTAGGGAAATCTGTGGCTATTTGGTTGGGCAAAGGTTATTCTGTTGCATAGTAACATCATATATGATGGCAGATAGAGACCAGTATGGTCCATCTAGTCTGCCCAGCAAGGTGACAAGAATAGGTGCACCTGCTGCTCCGTTCAGGTTATCCCTGCCCATGCCTTTGTTTAGGGGTGTATCCACAGCTCTATGTAGAGCACCCCTGTTGGCTGAGATATAAGAGATAGTTAAGTTTATTTTAATTTTATCCTGTTACTGTAAAGGGATCCACTGTGTCTGTTGCGTGCCATTTTGAATTCTGTCACTGTGTTTGCCCCCACAACTTCCATCGGAGGGCATGCCAAGCATCCACCACCCTTTCAGTGAAAAAGTATTTCCTGACATTTCCTTTCAGTTTACCACCTTGCAGCTTCATGTTATGCCCTCTAGTTTTACAGCTTCCCCGTCTTTGGAAGAAGTTTGTTTGTTCATTGATATTCTTTAAGTGTTTAAAGGTCTGAATCATATCTCCCCTGTCCCTCCTCTCCTCCAGAGTGTACATATTTAGGTCTTTAGTTCTTTTCTCATATGTCTTCTGACATAGGCTCCAAATCATTTTGGTCGCCTTCCTGAACCGTTACCAGTCTTTTTATATTCTTTGCGAGATATGGTCTCCAAAACTGAACACAATATTTCAAGTGAGGCCTTACCAGTGACTTGCACAGTGGCATTAGTACCTCTTCCTTTCTGCTGGTAATTCCTCTCTGTATGCAACCCAGCATCCTCCTGGCTTTTGTCACTGCCTTGTGACACTGTTTCGCCACCTTGAAATCCTCAGAAATAATCACACCAAGGTCCTTCTCCTGGTCCATGCACACCAACCTCTCGCCCCCTCGCCTCAATTCTTTTGCATGCTGTCCTCTGTAGTTTGTTCTGTGGCTTAGAAGTTGGGGTTCAGGATGGATTCTAATTTGACTTTTAAGCCTCATATTTCTAAGATGTCAGTTATGGCTTGTGAAGTAGCTTAAGCCTTTTCAAGGATTTTGTGTTACTTCACAAAGTACACAATAGTGGGGATAATTTGTGTCCCTGTTGTTGAGATGACACTAGAATTTGAATATTCTTTTTTGCATGGTGAGTCTCTTAATTCAGAGGCTGTTTGAACTACAGTATGGCAGGGGAAGGGAAGGCAGAGGATTGCAGGAGGATTTGTGAGTTGTCACCTGTTGACAGTGCTTTTCCACAGCCCCAGCAGCAAAGGTTGAGAACTGGCAAACACTCTTCCCCCTCGCTGACCTTTAAAATGGTTCCTGGCCATGAGGGAAGGCGGCTTTCTCTAGAGACTCACAGGACATCAGTAGGCGCCCCACCCATTCTCAGAGGGGAGAGGCTAGAGCAGGAAGCAGAGGGTTCCTCTCTGTAGAGTGAGATTCCTAGCAAGGAGGAGAGTCCTAGGGTCAGGGAAGGAGAACAGTGCCAAGCTCATTCATCCAGCAGGACAAGGAGGGAGGATTGGAGAGAAAATGTGTGGGGGAGGGGGAGGGGTGGGGTCATCCCATCATCCCTCTGAACCAATTTTCAGGGTGATCATGGCTGAAGAGTTTGCAGGTATATTCTTGAGGCCTGATGTAGGCATGTGTGCCTACAGTTGCAACTTCTGATGCTAGCTAGCTAGCTAGCTGCTAAATTGGGGAAGCTTCTGCCAACCAATACAAACCAGGCTTGGCGCTACCTTTAGGTTAACTGGACAGTTCCTTAGAGTGCTGGCCCTCCAAGGTGCCCATTGCTGTTGCCCCTCTCTGGGGCCTTTAACGGCAGCAATGGCACCTTCAGTCCTTGCACCGGCCCTGTGATAACCACTACTGGTAAAGGGACTCATGAATTGGAAGTATTAACGTCCAGTTAGTTTGGGGGGGGGGGGGGGGGAGAGAGATGATGGAAAGGGAGCAGGAGATCCTGAGAAGGAGGCAGAGAGAGAGAGCAGGGGCAATGTTGACAGACCATGGGAAAACGAGAAGAGGAGAAATACTGCGCAGTGATCAGAAAATAACCTCTCCAAAGAGCTTCCAGTAAAAAAAAACATCTTGAACAGATGAAGGTAGAAACTTAACAGTAACTGTGGGTTGGATATTCAAAGCCACTGGACCAATAGTGCCGCTGAAAATCACCAGCTAGTCCCAGCAAGCAGCACTTATTCAGCTAGTTGGCACTGCTATCCAGATAAATGCTTTAAAATCTCAAGGTCCAATATGTAAAAACATTTGGCTTGTCTCCATTTTTTGTTCATTATGCTATATTGGGACAATAATATAGTATTAAATAGAAATAATGTTTATCAATTGAAACATGTTTTTATTTTGTTCCTTCATCAAAGTCCAATTGAATAAAACTAATGTAAGAGCGTAAGAAATGCCATACTGGGTCAGACCAAGGTCCATCAAGCCCAGTATCTTGTTTCCAACAGTGTCCAATCTAGGTCATAAGTACCTGGCGGGTTCCTAAAAAGGCACAGGTTCCACAATGCTTATATTGGGGCCAGCAGTGGATTTTCGGTGTCCTCTTTAATAATGGTTTATTGAACTGTCCTCCAGGAACTTGCCCAAGCCTTTTTTAAACCCACTACACTAACAGCTTTTGCTACATCCTCCGGTAACAAATTCCAGAAATTGATTACATGTTGAGTGAAAAAATATTTTCTCTTATTAGTCTTAAATAGGTTTCACTGTAGCTTCATTGCATGCCCCCTAGTCTTTCTGTATTTTGATGGTGTAAACAATCGATCTACATTTACCAGTTCTACTCCATTCATTAATTTATAGACCTCAATCATATCTACCCTCAGCCCTCTCTTTTCCAGGTTGAAAAGCCTTAACCTTTTTAGCCTC
Organism: Ichthyophis bannanicus; assembly: GCA_033557465.1. Classification (NCBI taxonomy): domain Eukaryota; kingdom Metazoa; phylum Chordata; class Amphibia; order Gymnophiona; family Ichthyophiidae; genus Ichthyophis; species Ichthyophis bannanicus. Next base: position 449,755,063 of record CM066031.1, read on the forward strand.
TCCTCATAGGGGTATCCTTCCATCCCCTTTACCAATTTGGTGGCTCTTCTCTATACCTTTCCTAATTCCGCTATATCCTTTTTAAGATACAGCGACCAGAATTGCACACAATATTCAAGGTGCGGTCGAACCATGGAACGATATAAAGGCATTACAATATCCTTTGTTTTATTTTCCATTCCTTTCCTTATGAATTCTAGAATTCTATTTGCTCTCTTGGCCACCGCTGCCCAATGAACAGACGGTTTTAACATGTTATCCATGATGATACCTAGATCTTTTTCCTGGGTGGTGATTCCTAATGTGTAACATTGCATCGTGTAAACATAGTTTGGGTTGTTCTTTCCTAGGTGCATAACTTCGCACTTGTCCACATTAAATTTCATCTGGCATTTGAATGTGCAGTCTTCCAATTTATCAATATCCTCTTGCAATTTTTCACAATCCTCTTGGGTTTTAACAACTTTGAATAATTTTGTGTCATCTGCAAATTTGATTACCTCACTTGTTATTCCCATTTCCAGGTCATTTATGAATGTGTTAATAATTAGCAGATCCAGCACAGATCCCTGAGGTACTCCACTATTCACCTTTCTCCATTGGGAAAATTGGCCATTTAGCCCTACCCTCTGCTTTCTATCTTTTAACCAGTTCCTGATCCACAATAGTATACTGCCTCCTATCCCAGGACTTTTAAATTTTGCCAAAAGCTGTCTTGAGGGACCTTGTCAAAGGCTTTCTGAAAATCCAGATACACTATTTATTTAGCATTTATTCTATACTGCCTTTCCATGTTATCAAGGTGGTTTACATTGAACAGAACAGTTTTACATAGAACTGTTGGCATTTTAACTTTATACATCACAAAGTAGAACTAAATAACAAACTAAGTAACAATATCAACGGACTCACCTTTGTCTACCTGTTTATTCACACCTTCAAAAAAATGACAGATTAATAAGACAAGGCCTTCCTTGGCCAAAGCCATGTTGGCTGACTCCCATTAAGCCATGACTATCTACATATTCAGTAATTTTGTTTTTTATAATGGATTCTACTCTTTTTCTCAGTATTGATGTCAGGCTCACTGGTCTGTAGTTTCCCGGATCACCCCCTGGTAACCTTTTTAAAAATTAGCGTTACGTTGGCCATCCTTCAATCTTCAGGTATTACAGATGATTTTAATGATAGTGCACAGATTCCTAATAGTATGTCTGCAATCTCATATGTCGGTTCTTTCAACACCCTTGGATGTATACCATCCAGTCCAGGTGATTTGCTACTCTTCTATCTTTCCTGATGTACTGATATTTCTTTTATTTCTTCTGTGGCATCATCTTTAAATACCATGACTCTTTAGTTTTGCCAAAAGTCTCTCATGAGGGACTTTGTCAAAGGCTTTCTGAAAGTCCAGATACACAATATCAACCGACTCACCTTTGTCCACCTGTTTATTCACTCCTTCAAAAAAACATAACAGATTAGTAAGACAAGATCTTCCTTGTCTAAAGCCATGTTGGCTGTCTCCCATTAGGTCGTGACTATCTACATGCTGAGTAATTTTATTCTTTATGATGGTTTCTACCATTTTTCCCGGTACTGATGTCAGGCTCACTGGTCTGTAGTTTCCCGGATCACCCCTCGAACCCTTTTTAAAAATTGGTGTTACATTGGCGATCCTCCAATCCTCAGGTATTAGAGATGATTTTAATGATAGTTCACAGATTACTGATAGCAGGTCTGCAATCTCAAATTTCAGTTCTTTCAACACCCTTGGATGTATACCATCTGGCCCAGGTGATTTGCTACTCTTCAGTTTATCTAATAGTTGTAAGACATCTTCCCGATGTATCGATATTTCCTTCAATTCTTCCACACCTTTAAATACCACTTCAGTCATGGGTAACATCCCTACATCTTCCTCAGTGAAGACCAAAGCAAATAATTTATTCAGTTTCTCTGCTATGGGCTTGTCCCCTCTTAGTCCCCCTTTTCCCCTTCTATCATCAAATGGTCCAACTGACTCTCTCACAGGTTTTTTGCTACGAATGTACTTGAAAAAGTCTTTATTATGCGTTTTTGCTTCCACAGCAAGCTTCTTCTCAAATTCTCTCTTTGCCTGCCTTATCAATGCCTTGCATCTAACTTGCCAGTGCTTATGTTGTTTCCAGTTTTCATCATTTGGCTCCTTTTTCTATTTCCTGAAAGATGCTTTTTTGGAAACAGCAGGCTCTCTAATCTCATCTTTAAACCATGCTGCCAGTTTTTGGACTTCCTTCCACTTTTCTTAAAGCATGAAATACAGTTAGTCTGTGCTTCCAAGATAGTATTTTTAAACTACATCCATGCTTGATGTAAATCTTTAATCTTTGCAACTGCTCCTTTTAGTTTTTTCTTAACTATTTTCCTCATTTTAAAGTCTCCTTTTTGAAAGTTAAATATTAGTGCAGTCAATTTCCTTACTATCCTCCATTTATTAAATCAAATGTGATAATCGTATGATTGCTATTGCCAAGTGTCCCCAAAACAGTTACCTCTCACACTAGATCCTGTGTTCCACGAGATCTAAACTGGTTTCCTGAACCAGCTGCTCCATGAAGCAGTCATTTACTTTATCTAGAATTACTGGGGTAATTGAAATCTCCTATTATTACTGTGATGTAAACTTTGCTAGCTTCCCTAATTTCTGTTAGCATTTCATTATCTGTCTATTCATTCTATCCAGATGGATGGTAATACACTCCCACGGCCATTTCCTTTCCCTTTTTACATGGAATTTCTATCCACAGAGAATCTACAGTGTATTTGTTTCCTGCAAAATCTTTTTATTGGCTGACTCAATGCCCCTTTTTAACATATAGAGCCAGCCCTCCAACAATAGGTTCTACCCTATCATTAGGATATAGTTTGTAGCCTGGTATCACAGTGTCCCATTGGTTATCCTCCTCTGAGATGCCAATTATATCTAACCTTTCATTCATTGCTATTTATTTTGAATCTCTCATCTTATTTTTAGACTTCTAGGGCCTGATTTTCGAAGGCATTTAAATAGGTAGTGCCTTTGAAAAATCCCTGGTTTGTCCCTTATGCGCCCCGATGCTATGCAGTTAACATTGGAAGATGTCAGGGGCGTTCTGGGGTGGGGCAGACGTGGGAACCTTCGTCTGTCTATAAGATGCCGGGATAGCTCCTGCAGCCTCCTAGCTATGCGGCAATACCCAGATTTTTGATGCCGGGGCCACATATGACCCCAACATGGAAAATCCAGGTTAGGCGGGAGGGGGCGGGTATGCACCAGTGTGGCACATAGTTACCACCCAGATGAAAATCGTGCTCCTAGAACTTGTCTAGAGGTATTTCAAAAGTTTGGTTTTTGCTAATATTAACAGCCTGGCTATTTGATGACAGGATTAATTTGGAATCTTTCAATATCTGATTTTTACTTAAAGGCACCCAGTTTACTTTTACCTTTATTGGAACCTTTCTATCGGATGCCCTGACCTCCCTGTTTTGCAAGTATCCTTCAAGGATACATCATTCCGAACCATGCGCTCATGGGCAACTATCAACTTTCACCCATTATATAGTATGAAAGCAGCTCTATCTTCTTTTTAAAGGCTAATGCCAGCAGCCTGGTTCCACTCTGGTTAAAATGCAGTCCATCCTTTCAGACTTCCCCTTCCCCAGAATGCTGCCCAGGTCTAATAAATCCCAAACCCTCTTCCAGACAGGCATGTTACCGGGGCATGGTCTGAGTTAGAAAATGCATTAAGCTACTCAGTTTACCCTATGTTGGACTGGGGTTTCAAACAATGTATCCTTGAAGGATACTATCAAAAGACTGAAGTTAAAGCATATAGACAGAGAGGTTCCAATAACGACAAAACTAACCCAAATGCCCTTAAGTACAGAGCAGACAGAGCTTAAAGATTCCAAATTACCCCTGCCTACCGCTAACTTGATTAATATGAATAAAATACAACCTCTAAAATGCTTGTATGCAAATGCTAGAAGTCTAAAAAAAATAAGATGAGAGAGTTAGAATATATAGTACTAAATGAGAGATTAGATATGATTGGTATCTCAGAGACATGGTGGAAGGAGGACAACCAGTGGGACACTGTGATATCTGGGTACAAATTATATCATAATGTTAGAGCAGATCAAATTGGTGGAGGAGTTGCACTCTATGTTAGAGAGGGCATTGAGTCACAAAGAATTACAATTTTGAAGGGAACAAAATACACTGTATAATCTCCTTGGATTGAAATTCTATGTAAAAAGGGGAAGGGGAAAGCGATGGCAGTGGGGATGTACTATCGACCACCTGGCCAGAATGAACAAATGGATGATAAAATGCTCAAAGAAATCAGGAAAGATAACAAAAGTTATAGCACAGTAATAATAATAGCTGATTTCAATTACCTAGCACAGCAGGACATGCTAGGTAGATAAAGTTTCTAGATGAAAGAGGGAGGAGTGGCCTAGTGGTTGCGACACAGTACCTCAGGCCAGGGTTCAATTCCCACCTGGGGACAGCAATCTCAGGCTGAAGGGACTGAGGTGTCTAGTCTAACAGGCACTCCTTGTGGCCTTGGGCAAGCCACTTAACCCTCCATTGCCTCAGGTACACATAGACTGTGAGCCCTTTGGGGACAAGGAAATGTATCCAGTACCTGTTTGTAATGAATACGTAAAGTAAACCACTTTGATTGAAGGATAAGGCGGTATAGAAAACTAATTAAATAAATAAATGAAATAAATGACTGCTTCTTGGAGCAGTTGGTTCATGAACTAACAAGAGGGGAAGCCATTTTGGTCCTAGCCCTTAGTGGAACACAAGAGCTGTTGCAAGAGATAAGGGTGTTGGGGCTACTTGGTAATAGTGATCATAGCATGATCACATTTGATTTAATAAATGGAGGAAGGATGGCAAAGAAGTCCACATTACTACCTTTTAACTTTCAAAAGGGAAACTATGATAAAATGAGGAAAATAGTTAAGAAAAACCTAAAAGGAGCAGTTGCAAAGGTAACAGCCCAATTCTGTAGAACCCTCTGTACGTCCGGTCTGTGCCGGACATACAGAGGGCGATGCGATTCTGATCCCACGGAGCACGTCTAGCCCCACGGGATCAGAATCGCGATCAGGCCTGTACATGCAGACTGGGACTGCGATTCAGCCCAGCCTGCACATACAGGCACTGCCCAACTAACTCAGCCAGGGCTTTTAAATGGAGCCATGGCGCCATGGCATCCGGTTACCATGGCACCGCGGCTCCATTTAAAACCCGTGATCCCGGCCGCCTGAACAAGCAGTTTATTCCCCGCAGACTGACCCCCAATTCGACCTGCCAGGGTCAGGCTGCAGGTAATGCTCTCTGCCCTCTGCCGCCCTTTCCTGTCCCCGGGTCCACCGATCCCTGGCGTCCAGGAAAGTTATTCCATCTCTGAGTCAAGTTGCCAGACCTGGACATACAGGGTTGACATTAGAATCGGCCCTGTATGTCCGAGGCCGGCGACCACCCGCCCTAATGCCCCCCCACCCCGTCTTCCCCTTTCCCGCCCCCATCTAGCTTCCCCGTACAACCAGTGGGGAAGCTAGACACCTGTGGGAGGGGGCACGAACAGCAGACTGGACATCCTGTTGGGATGTCCATCACCCGCTGTTCATGGCTCGGAATGAGCCTGTAAGAATTTGCATCAGACCTGGACATTATTTAATGATACTATCTTGGAAGCCCAGACCAGATGTATTCTATGCTTAAAAAGAGGGGGAAGGAAGGCCAAACAACAGCCAGCATGGCTTAAAGGTGAGGTCAAAAAGGCTATTATAACTAACAGAAAATCTTTCAGAAAATAGAAAATAAAAGAGCCAAATGATGAAAACAGGAAACAACTTAAATACTGGCAAGTGAAATGGAAGACATTGATAAGGCAGACAAAGAGAAAATTTTGAAAAGAAGCATGCCATAGAAGCAAATGTGCATAATAAAAGCTTTTTCAAGTGTACTTGTAGCAAAGCGCCTGTGAGGGAGTCAGTTGAACCATTAGATGATGGAGGGGGTAAAAGATGCAGTGAGAGAGGACAAGGTCATAGCAGAGAGACTGAATGAATTTTTTTCTTCAGTCTTTACTGAAGAAGATGTAGGAAACTTACCTATACCAAAATGATATTTAAATGTAATGTATCAGAGGAATTGAAACAAATCTCGATAAATCTGGACGATGTAATATAGCTAATTGATAAACTAAAGAGCTACAAATCACCTGGACTGTAATATGAGATGATAGAGCTACTATTAGAAATCTGTCATTAAAATCATCTATAATACTGAAGATTGGAGAGTGGCCAATGTAACACCAATTTTTTAAAGGGTTCAAGGAGTGATCTGGAAAAGCTACAGACCACTGAGCCTGACATCAGTACCAGGCAAAATGGTAGAAACCATTATAAGAAACAAAATTACTGAATAAGTAGATAGTCATGGTTTAATGGCAAAAAGCCAAAATGGATTTAGCCAAGGAAAGTCTTGTCTCACCAATCTTATAATTTTTTGAAGGCATGAATAAGCAGGTATATAAAAGTGAGCCAGTATATCTCAATTTTTCAAAAGCCTTTGACAAAATCCCTCAAGAGAGCCTCTTGGGGAAATTAAAAAGCCATGGGATAGGAGGCAATGTACTATTGTGGATTAGGAACTGGTTGAAAGATAGAAACAGAGAGTAGGGCTAAATGGCCAATTTTCTCAATGGAGAAAGGTAAATAGTAGAATGCCCCAGGGATCTATGCTGGGCCCACTACTTTTTAAAATATTTGTGAATGACCTGGAAATAGAAATAATGAGTGAGGTGGTTAAATTTGCAAATGACACAAAGTTATTCAAAATTGTTAAAACATAAGAAAATTGTGAAAAATTGCAAGAGGACCTTGATAAACCGGAAGACTGGGTGTCCAAATGCCAGATGACATTTAATGTGGACGGTTGCATGCTGGAAGGTTCCACATTAGGAACCACCACCCAGGAAAATGATTTAGGCATCATTTTGGATAATACTTTGAAACCCTCTGCTTAGTGTGCAGTAATGGCCAAGAAAGCAAGTAGAATACTAGGAATCATAAAGAAAGGAATGTAGAATAAAACAAAAGATATTATAATGCCTCTGTATCACTCCATTGTGCGACCATAACTTGAATATTGTGTACAATTCTGGCCACCATATTTTAAAAAGGATATAGCATAATTAGAAAAGGTACAGAGAAGAGTGACCAAAATGGTAAAGGGGATGAAAAGATACCCCTACGAGGAAAGGCTTAAAAGTTAGGGCTCTTGGAAATGAGATGACTCGTCATCTTGGAAAAGAGACTGCTGAGGGGAGATATGATAGACGTTTTTAAAATAATTAATGGAGTGGAATGGGTAAATTTACAGTAGGGCAATTCTTTACCACTTCGAAAAGTAGAAAGACTAGGGGACACGCAATGAAGCTACAGTGTAGTACATTTAAGACTAATAGGAGAAAATAGTTTTTCAATCAACCCGTAATCAAACTCTGGAATTAATTGCCATTGGATGTAGTAAAAGCAGTTAGTGTAACTGGGTTTAAAAGAGATTTGGACAAGTTCCTGGAGGAAAAGTTAATAAACCATTATTAAAGAGGAGCAGGGAAATCCACTGCTTACCCATTGGACAAGCAGCATGGAATCTGTATTCCTTTTGGGAACTTGACAGGTACTTGTAACCTGGATTGGCCACTGTTGGTAACAGGATACTGGTCTTTATGGACCCTTTGTCTGACCCAGTATGGCATATCTTATGTTATGTTCTTACTCTGAATACAATTTGCCTTCAACTTCTGTGAAAAGGTGTATGTTAAATACAATTACCCCAGGGCTGTATCCTTTGAGCAAGAGAAAGAAGAATTGTTGCTCTTGTCAGCGTGTGTGACAATGGTCCTTCTTCTCTCAGAATAGTGATGAAGGTACCACATCAACAGCCTGCTTGTGTAGATCTAGCTAGTAAAAGAATTGGAAGGAAGCAGTCACTACTTCCTTGCTAATTTTGTCCTCCCAAGGTCAGTCCTTGCCTTTCCACAACCAAGATGCCAACCTGTCCAGGTGTTGCCTTAAAATAGGCAGAGTGAAAGAGATTGAAAAAACCCCCAGAAACACCAGGAGATAAAAAAATAAAGAGCAGAGAGACCTGGGAAGGAGAAGAGCAGGGAGGCAAAGGAAAAGAAAGCAGACAATTAAAGGAGATACAAGAAGAGAGGGAAGAGAGAAGAACCAAGACATAGATGGGGAAGAAAGGAGTATGACAGAGAGTGGCAGGAGAAAAAAAAAGAGTGAGACATGCAGCAGAGTGATGTAAAGGGAAGGAACGAAGGGAAGAATATGGAGTAAAGGAAAAGAAGAGCTAAGGCACACAGAAGAGAGTTAAAAAGGGATGGAGACATTGCCATATTCCCCATTAGGCATAGTAGGCCTATTTCTAGGAGTCCCCTGTCCTTATAGTTTGGCTGTTATATAAGCGGCATTATTGAAAGCTAAAAGAATAAATGGTCCATACACTACTTGTCTGTTGCACATTTGACATGATACAGGTGTATTATATGTACATTATGGGCCCAATTCTGTCCCACGAATAGCAAGGGATGGACATCCCAATGGGACGTCCATCCTCGCTATTCATGCCCTCCCCGCCTGCGTCTAACCTCCCCCACCCCAGGTTGTACACGGAGGTTAGACGGGGTAGGGAAGGGGCAGATCGGGGGCAGAGTTAAGGCGGGCGGTGGGTGGTTGCCAGCCCTTGGATGTACACAGGGACAATTCTAATGTTAGCCCTGTACGTCCAGGGCCAGCGACTTGTGCAGGGAAGTTATTCCACCTCCGAGGTCGAATAACTTCCCTGAACATTTTTTTTCTGCGGGCCCGGGGTGCAGATGGGGCAGGGAGGGCCCAAGGACATTCTCTGAAGCCCAACCCTGCCCTTAGGAGACCGGATTGGGGGTCGGGCTGTGGGGAAAGCCTTTGTTCATCCTTCAGCTGGGATTGTGGCTTTACAGTGGAGCCACGGTGACATGGCAACTGGACGTCATGGCACTGCGGCTCCATTGTAAAGCCCTGACTGAGTTAGTCGGGCTTTCCCTGTACGTGCAGGCTGGGCTGAATCTGAGGCTAGACGTTCCCTGCGAGATCAGAATCGCAAACCACCTCTGCATGTCCAGTTAAAACAGAACGTACAAAGAGGCTGTATGTCCGGGATGGAATGAGCCTGTATATGTTGTGATATCATCACACCACCCACATGACTCTTATTCTTCAAGGAAAAGGCCCCAATATCTTCATATCTAGGGCTCTAGAGAACCTTAACTCACCACTAGAGGGAGGGGAGAGAAGAGAAAAGAGACAAAAACAGGAGGCAGAGAAGAGGTGAAGAGCACAGAAAGATACACAGCAGTCTCAGACCAAGAAAATATGGCAGAGAGAGACAGAAATATTTCCCAACGCTTTGGGACCCACAAGGCTGATTAAGAGGAATTTCTAATAACATCTTGATAAAATTAACTATACTGGTTACGTCTTCTGAACTCTTTGACACAATGCAAGTACTATGGTGAAAGTTAGTGGTAAATTTGAGAGACTGAGATCAGATTAGTCTATAGAAGGTGCCATGAGCCTCTGTTATTAATTTAAAAAAATGCCAGAGTAGTAATTTAAAAATTTGACTTTTGTAACAAAACCTTGCTATTTCAAAGAGCCTATGATTTGCCCCCCACCTGACTGTTGTTAATGTCTCCTAGGAACATTTTGCTCTCTCTCTCTCTGTCAATAGCCCAATGCTCCTCTATTTCCTCCTCTTACCTATCCTGCCCAGGCTTTTAGGTATGAATGTTGATGCCTTTTCTATTAGTTCATTGGCGTTCCTTTCTTTTAACTTGGGTTTATAGTAAACTGCCCTGCTGCAGTTGTGAAGGGTGGTATATCAAATTTTAACAAACATAAACATAAAGATCTTTCATATACCCTGGCTTAACAGTGAGATTCATGACTGTCATAGTATGTTCAAAACTAACCGATTTGGAGAAATTGCACCCAAGAAAATAAAGAGAAGGAGTCAACAGAGGGCACTACAAAATTCAGCAGCAACAAAGCTGGTGAGTTACTGTGCATCTCTGGGAGGGAGAGAATTAATCTTCACATGGCGATCCTGTTGTATTAAGTCTCTACAAAATCTTAGCCAGGCAGCACTACAGGTTAAATATGGTAGGAAAGAATATGAAGAATATGTGGAGGGGCATTTTAGAAAGGACATCCAAGTGCAATCTAGGACATCTAAGCCAGAATATCTTTTAAAAACTAAAAGCAGGCATGTCCAGGTGCAGACATGATTTCATAAATGTGGACTTGCCTGATGTGGAAGTCTGCAGTGGGGTCTACATAGACATCCCAGAATTGTATTTCAGTACCTAGACAGTTAGGAATTGGATAGAGTAGTAGGTTAACAACAGGGAATCCAGCATTCAAATCCCACTACTGCTATCACTGTGATTTTGTGAAGTACTGGGGATGATGGCGTTCTATCTTCGCTATACTTTCTTCATGTTTTTCAGCCAAAATGAGCACTTTTCAGATGCCTGTTCATGTCTGGAGCAGGTCTAAACTTAGACACCACTCTGGACATCAGGACATTTCTGAGATGTGGTGGGGTCATCCAGGCTCCTAGGAACACCTCAGTCATGGCCCCGTTCAGACTTGAACATCCTCATGCTGGGGATGGCCACAGATCCAGCTTCCAAAATGGCTCTAGAGACATCTCTGTGCTTTGGATGTCTCCATACCCATTTTTGTATGTCCAAAGCATGAATAGGGTTTCCAAAATCAGCCCCATAGGCTATGGTGGTCTGTTGCAACAGGAGACAGACCACAGAAGTTATTGAAAACATTAAGTGCATTAACTACAATTACGTGGACTCCTGCAAATAAATAAAAGATAATGAGCTGCTACATTTAGGCTATAAATTTGATATTTAAATTGAGAGGATATACAAAAAGCTTGCTAAAAACTGGAAGAGGAATATTGCCGCAGGTAAAACTGCAAAAAGCACCCAATGCAGTTTTAAGATCCATAATTTTAAAGATGAAAGAAAAGAAGTATGCAAGTGATAACATCATAAAACAGTTGAGGACTTCTGTAGAAAAAGAAAGAGGAGACATAATTGGAAGAGCTGATGTGAGAGAGAAAGAAGGAACTCAGACAGGAACTTGAGAAGGCTGAGGAGAAAGTAGCTCTGAAAGGAATAGTAGAAGGAAGGCAGATGATAGAGATGGAGATAGGAGGTCCAGAAACATAGATGACTGAAATAAACAAAGGACAGCTGAAGAAGTCAACTGAAGAGGAAGAAGAAAGGCAGGAGAAAGACCTAGAAGTAGAAGAATTAACTGTTGAGCTCCTAGCCTGTATGGAAAGAGATAAATATGCTGGGTTCCAGAAGAGGAAAAGATTAACCAAACTGAATTTAACACCTAAAGTAAAGAGTATGATAAGTAAAATAAAGAAGGCCATAATCTGTATAAGGAAACCATCTATTGGTATCGTGGAAATAAATCGCATATAATGCGGTGCAGCAAAAAAATATTACTTAGAGAATCCTACTGATGAGGATACAGGGTGAGAAGTCAAGGAGAGAGATAATAACTTGTCCTTTGAAAAAATGCATTGAAGGAAAAATAAAATCACCAGAGATCATGAGAAAGATTCAGAATATCAACTGAAACCTGCTGCATTAACTGAAGAAGACCTTAAATTATTGTTATTGTAAATTATTGTATTGTTCTTTGTAAATAGTTCCATGTAAATAGTTCTGAAACTGTTCCATGCAATGTTACCTGTACATAGTTACAAATACCGTTCTATGTAAAGTATACAGAAGTATACAAAAATGTTAACTGTTCCATGTAAACCACCCTTGATCTCTGGAAGGGGCGGTATAGAAGAAATAGATAAATAAATAAAAATAAATAAATAAATTCAGAAAGCAGGTAAAAGGCTGGCTCTTCTCACGAGTCTTTAAGGGCTGTGTCAGGTGACCAGCTGGTGACACACACCACATCCGTGTTAATTTGCCGCTTATCCTCTGAGACCTGTTGCACATGTCTTATTTGATTGTATGTACAATTTACCTTCAATGTAGCCACTCAATGTATTTTTCCTAACACCTTGGTGTTATCCATCTTGTCTTTCTATATGTGCCAGGTGCACATGACCTATCTGCTGCCTATTAAGATTTTTCATTGTACTGACATTTATCATATTTATGTTATTTAAATGTTCTAATGCACTTTTAATATGTATGATACCAAAAAGTATCATTTTTTATTGCTAATACTATAATGTAGTTTGACTGTTTCCAAGTTTACCTCGGCTCTAATTGTGCGTCATGCTGACATTTGCTTATTTCATTATAATTATACTGTTACTACAATGTAAATGCCTTATGTCAGGCTATATTTGTTGTACACTGACTTGAGTGGTTAATAAATCTTCATGAATAAAATTGTCATTATGTATACAAGAGACCACAGGGGCCCTCCCTTACATCACTGTGGTTTATAGCTGTTTAATGTTGTTGAAATGAAAGGTTCCAAAAGCTGAATTTCATAGATGACTTATGGTGCACTTGACCAAGCAATACCAACCTTCCTGATGGTGAATAATATGCCCAGTCCTAGTTCTAGGTGGATCAGAGCACGCTTCATTCCTACTATTGTACTGTTAATTAATCAAATGTTCTTCTATGTTTTCTCTTGACAGGGGAGTGGGATGCATTTTTGTAGAAATGATTCAGGGCATTGCTGCTTTTCCTGGAATGAAAGATATTCAAGACCAGCTGGAGCGGATATTTTTGGTGAGAGTCACTTTTCTCTCCGGCAATATTTTATTTATATATTTGTTTATACCACTTTATCTATTGGCTTTTGTCATCTATACATTGCCATTTATAAGTGACTACTATCATATGACTTAAATGAAAATGTAAGATTGGCATGTTTGATGGCACATTGGCCAGTATATCCATTCTTTTCTCGTTTAATGGGCATGTCATCCAGTATTGGTGATTCTTGCAGGGCACTGCATATTCTGGGTGGTTCAGTTTTCCTTTTCAACTTTGTATATTGGGGACATAATAAAAATATAGTAATATTTCAGTAGAATGTAATGCTGAGGAAACATTTATTGAAATAAAAATGTGCGGGAAGGGATGCATGATTGTGCTGAGTGGGTGAGTTGCATGCACGTCACTGTTCTTTTCAGCATTTTTTTATAAGCCGAGATAAGATAAGCCGCTGCTTTTCCATTTATTTTACATATCTGAGGTGTTTCTCTTATTCTTAATTTTTCATTTGGTTTTCATGATGTACCACCTGCAGAGTATGAATCTTCTCCCCCCCCCTTTCAAAAGAACTGTGCAGAGTAAACGCCAGTAGACCAGACATGATAATGCGATTGAACCAAGAGAAGCCCTGTCAGTAATGGAGCCCTGGTTCAGCTAACAAAGTCCTACATTCGGAACCACATTTTGCCCCTCTTACAAGGCACTGTTGGGGGTTAGAGCTTGATTGAAGTGAGGGCATCTTCTTTGTATGGAGGAGATATTTTTGGCTCTTACATTGGGATCATAGTCAGACATAAGGATGAGGAAAGCTAACTGCTGGAAATACCCTGGTTACTGGGAGAAAGCTAGAGTCTCAGGAAACTAGTCTACTGAGGATTCCTGAAACTCTTGGCAAGGTTACTCTGGAACTAGTGTAGAAAGCTGTGTTATATATAAAACAAGCCTTATCTGTCAGCCTTGCATCTATGTCAAAACAGCCGTTGAACCAAAACTAAAATGATTTTGCAAGGATGTATCTATTAAAAATACTGAGAAATATAGAATTTTTTAAAATAGTAAACACACTGATTACACATAAGTACAATTTTCATAAAAGATTTTTTAGAAGAAAATAAGAAAGTATGGAATACATTCTTAGGTTGAAAACCTAAGAGTGATACGTTTTCTGAGACTGATTCCTTTTCTAAAACTGAACTTCTTGAAAAACATACTCTGGAATACAAATTCTGAAGAAAGATCGCCATACTGATTAGCACTTGTATTATGGCACTTAAACCCAGTCAGGTGAATATTTATCAAGAATCCAATCGGTGCTGAATTCAGCTCAAGATTCTGAAAACTAAATTGTACAACCGAGAAATCTGTGTTTTTGTTTTTCTTCACTATCAAGCTCGACAGAGACTGGATTCTTAAATATTTGTTAGAGAAATTGGAATCAGCTGTTCTGGTTATATCCAGATATCTATAGTAACATCCAAGAAAGATGGAGACACATTTTGAATCTTGAACATGAAGCTACAATTGTGAAAACTTCTTAAGAGTAACTAGTAACATGTACAATAAAGCACAGTTACTTACCTGTAACAGGTGATCTCTGGGAACAGCAGGAATTAGTCCTCACATATGGGTACGTCGGAACCGACGGAGCCTGCGCGGGAAAGCTCCCCAGCTTCCCAGAAAGGAAGCTTTTGGGGCCTCCCACAGCGCATGCGCGCTGCCTTCCCGCCTTCCTGACCAACTCTCTTCAGTTCAAGTTTAAAGCTGAGACAATAGAGAGAGGAAAGGAAAGAGAGAGAGAGAGAGAGATACAACTCCTAGGGGAGGTGGGTGGGTTGTGAGGACTAATTCCTGCTGTTCCCAGAGATCACCTGTTACAGGTAAGTAACTGTGCTATCTCCAGGAACAAGCAGGAATGAGTCCTCACATATGGGGACTCCCTAGCTAAGATGCCGGGGAGATCCCCCCCCAAGGGTTCCTCATCTTCCTATGGATCTCAGGCATCCATTCAGGGAAGGTGGGCAGGAGTTGTTTAAGAATGGAACAGGTGTCTGAGGACAGCCTGACCAAACAAGGCATCCCGGCGGGAGTCCTTGTCCAAGCAGTAATGGGCTGTGAAGGTATGAACCGAGGCCCAGGTGGCTGCTCGACAGATCTGATCGATGGATACAGAATGAAGATGAGCCATAGATGTGGCCATGGCTCTCACATTGTGAGCTGTGACATGGCCTTCCAGAGAAAGGTTCTTACTCTGGTAAGCAAAAGAAATACACTGAGCAATCCAATTGGACAGTGTTCTTTTTGAGACTGGAAGTCCTAAATGAGAAGGATCAAAAGCAACAAAAAGTTGAGAAGACTTTCGATGTTGCTGTGTCCTGTGGAGGTAAAAGGCAAGAGCTCTTTTACAGTCTAGAGTATGAAGGTTCCGCTCTGCATTGGATGCATGAGGAGCTGGAAAAAAGACAGGTAAATATACCTCTTGATTAAGATGAAAAGTTGAGACCACTTTAGGCATAAAGTGGGGATTTGTCCTAAGGACTACCTTATCATGATGGAACCTTGTATAAGGTGGATTAGCCACTAAAGCCTGCAGTTCACTGATGCGGCGAGCAGAAGTGATTGCAATAAGGAAAATGACTTTCCAGGAAAGGAATTTCAAGGAGGTAGTGGCTAAGGGTTCAAAGGGTGGCTTCATAAGCTGACCAAGAACGACGTTTAAGTCCCATGCTACCGGAGGAGGCCGAATGGGAGGCTTAGTTAAAGTTAGACCTCTCATGAATCTTGCAATAAGAGGATGAGAGGAAACAGATTGTCCATTGATAGGCTGGAGAGATGCTGCAATAGCACTCAAATGGACCCTTACAGAATTGGTTTTAAGTCCTGCATTGGAAAGATGCAGGAGATATTCGAGTAAAGAATTTAAAGGTAGTGCTAGTGGGTTAAGACCCTTTTCAGCACACCAAATGGAAAATCTTTTCCATTTAAAAGCATAAGAAAGCCTGGTGGAAGGTTTCCTAGATGCATGGAGGATATCCTTCACCTGTTGAGAAAGATTGAAGTCTTGAAGGTCTAGGCCAGCGATGGCGAACCTATGGCACGCGTGCCAGCTGTGGCACGCGAAGGCCTTGCAGCTGGCACGCGGGAAGGTCCGCAAAAAAGAAAAAGCTGGCTCTGACTGCTGCCGCGGACGCGGCAAGGGCAGAATGCAGTGTCCCGCGGGGCCCCCTCCGCCCGCTAAGCCCCTCTGCAAGGGCTTTCAGATTCGCGAGGGAGAGCGTCTCCCTCGCGTCTCTGTTAAGCCCGCAGGGGCTAATGGGAAATTTCCCATCAGCCCCTTTAGACGCGAGGGACTGATGGGAAATTTCCCATTAGCCCCTGCGGGCTTAACAGAGACGCGAGGGAGTCGCTCTCCCTCGCGAATCTGAAAGCCCTTGCAGAGGGGCTTAGCGGGCGGAGGGGGCCCCGCGGGACATTGCATTCTGCCGCGGCAGCGGCAGCAGCCAGAGCCAGCTTTTTTTTTTTTTTAAATTTGCCGGGGGGGATTAGGACTTCTAATGGGCTGGGGGGGGGGGGGGGTTAGGACTGCTAATGGGCTAGGGGGGGGGGGGTTAAGACTGCTAATGGGCTAGGGGGGGTTAGGACTGCTAATGGGCTAGGGGGGGGGTTAGGAAGGCTAATTGGGGGTGGGCTGATGGGGGGTTTATGGAAATGGGGTGATGGGGGGTTAGGACTGCTAAAGGGCTGGGGGGGGTAGGACTGCTAATGGGCTATGGGGGGGTTAGGACTGCTAAAGGGCTAGGGGGGGTTAGGACTGCTAATGGGCTAGGGGGGTTAGGACTGGTAATGGGCTGTGGGCTGCTGGGGGCTGTCTGGAAATGGGGTGATGAGGGGTTAGGACTGGTAATGGGCTATGGGGGGGTTAGGACTGCTAATGGGCTATGGGGGGGTTAGGACTGCTAAAGGGCTAGGGGGAGTTAGGACTGCTAATGGGCTATGGGGGGGTTAGGACTGCTAAAGGGCTAGGGGGGGTTAGGACTGCTAATGGGCTAGGGGGGTTAGGACTGGTAATGGGCTGTGGGCTGATGGGGGCTGTCTGGAAATGGGGTGATGAGGGGTTAGGACTGGTAATGGGCTATGGGGGGGGTTAGGACTGGTAATGGGCTATGGGGGGTTAGGACTGGTAATGGGCTTTGGCTGATGGGGGCTGTCTGGAAATGGGGTGATGGGGTTAGGACTGGTAATGGGTTATAGGGGGGGCTTAAACTGAAAATGGGGTGATGGGGGTTAGGACTGGAAGTGGGTTGATGGGGGGCTAGGACTGGTATTGGGTTGGGGGGTTGCTAGGACTGGAAATGGGCTGATGGGGGGCTAGGACTGGAAATGGGCTGATGCAGGGACTAGAAGGGAATGGATGCTGGGTGAGGCTGGGAACTAGAAGGGAGCTGATGTTGGGGGAGGATTAGAATGGGATGGGGCTGGGAGAGTAAAATGGAGAGGGGAAAATATTTTGTGTGGGAGGGATAAAAAATCTACAATTGGCGGGTATTGGGAGAGTAAGTGGGGATTGAGGATGGAGGGGTAAAATTTGAGTGGATGAAATAGGAATGAGGAAAGAGCAAAAGGAGAAAGATTAGTATGTTAAAGCGGATGTAGAGAGAGAGAATGGAAAAAAAAACTAGAAGAGAGAAGAAAGGACAAATGGACAGCAGATGATGGAGAGTTAGCAGAAAACATGAAGAAACCAGAAGAAAGTGGCTGGAGCAATTGCAACTGTGTAACTGAGCTGAGGTATTCTGTTTATGTAATTCCTTTTTGACATTGCCACTTGTTCTCTTTCCCCAGTAGGTCATGTATTGTTATTCTCTGAAATGTATTGGTTTAATATTTGCAGTGTTGCCTTTTGATAGGTATGGTATGGTGCTTTGTGAGTCCTGGTAGTGCTGTTAGGATACGGCGGGTTTGCTATTGGTTCTAAATGGGCAGTGTTTGTAGTAGTTCCTAATGTGCCTGGCGGTTGGCACTGGATTATAGTAATGTAGAAATCTTTTAGTCTGTCTTTATCCATACACTCATTAAGAGACATGTTTACTAAAAGTTAGTGTATGTTAGCATTATGCAAATATTTATGCAAATTGACGTGCTGGCACTTTGAGGAAATTCTTTGGTTTTGTGCGGCAGTTTGGGCACTCGGGCTCAAAAAGGTTAGCCATCACTGGTCTAGGCCTTCAGTAACCAAGCTCTGAGGTGAAGGGACTTGGGGTTTGGGTGCCACAAAGTC
This sequence comes from Ichthyophis bannanicus, assembly GCA_033557465.1. NCBI lineage: Eukaryota > Metazoa > Chordata > Amphibia > Gymnophiona > Ichthyophiidae > Ichthyophis > Ichthyophis bannanicus. Next base: position 449,773,234 of record CM066031.1, read on the forward strand.
CCCTCCTCTTGAGACAGAAAGTCTGGAGCAGCTCCCAGATCCAGGGATGGTGCCTGGGAGAGATGCAGAAGTAGAGGGTACCACACTTGGCGTGGCCAGCGTGGAGCTATGAGGATCATAGATCCTTGATCCCTCTGAAGTTTGAATAGAGTCTTGGGAATCAAGGGAATGGGTGGAAAGGCATATAGGAAGGCCTGACCCCAATGAAGGAGGAAGGCATCCTTGGCCTGAGCTCCCTGACACGGAATCCTGGAACAGAACCGGGGAAGTTTGGCATTGCACGGACTTGCAAAGAGGTCTATGTCCGGGGTTCCCCATTCCTGAAAGATTCTGAGTACCTGATCCATGTGCAGGGACCATTCGTGTGGAAGCAGAACTCGACTGAGTCTGTCTGCCCAAGAGTTTTGGATTCCTGGGAGGTACACCGCCAGGAGATGGATCTGATGCTCTCTGGCGAAGGCCCACAATTTTAGAGCTTCGTTGCAAAGCGACAGAGAGCCAGTCCCTCCTTGTTTGTTTATGTAGAACATGGCTACTTGATTGTCGGTATGAACAAGGACTGTCATGTTGATGAGGAGGGTATGAAAGACCTTGAGAGCAAGTAAAATTGCTCGCAGCTCCAAAAGGTTGATATGAAGGGTGGTCTCCTGTGGAGACAAGTGCCCTGAGTGGAGAGGTCTTGGAGATGAGTTCCCCAACCTGCTTGGGAGGCATCTGTAGTGAGAGTTGCTTGGGGTAACAAAGGCTGGAAGGAGGCCCCCAACAACAGATTTTGAGTGGATATCCACCATTGGAGAGACCAAAATAGACGTTTTGAGGTTGCTATTTGGTCTGAGAGAGCTCCTGATGCTTGTGTCCACTGGGTGGACAGAGTCCATTGAGCTGCTCTCATATGTAGGCGTGCATAAGGCACCACATGAACTGTGGATGCCATGTGGCCTAGCAGTTGTAGCATCTCCCTGGCAGTCAAGTGGCTTCTGGACTGAACTTGAGAGGCCAAGTGCACTAGACGGTGGCAACGGGCCTGAGGAAGATAGGCCCTTGCAGTGGTGGTATCTAGCCAGGCCGCTATGAATTCTAGGGACTGAGTAGGGGTGAGTTGAGACTTTGGCACATTGATGACAAGTCCCAGATACTGCAGTATGCGTCTGGTGTGGTCCAGGGAAGTCTGAGCCTCGGACTGAGATGGAGCTCGGATGAGCCAGTCGTCCAGGTATGGGAAGACAAAGATTCCCAGAGTGCGTAGAAATGCAGCTACTATTGCCATGCATTTGGTAAATACCCTTGGAGCAGAGGCTAGACCGAAGGGAAGTACTCTGTATTGGAAATGTTTTCCCTGGAACAGAAACCGTAGGAACTTTCTGTGGGATGGATGGATGAGTATATGTGTGTACGCATCCTTGAGATCTAGAGAACAAAGCCAGTCCTGACTCTTTAGGTATGGAAGGAGAGTGCCTAGAGAAAGCATCTTGAATTTCTCCTTGTATAGGAATTTGTTCAATTCTCTGAGATCCAGAATGGGTCCGTACCCCCCTGTTTTCTTGGGAATGAGAAAATAAGGGGAGTAAAAACCTGACCCTTGTTGAGGAAGAGGAACCTCTTCTATTGCCTTTTGGGCGAGAAGAGTGGTCACCTCCTGGCCCAACAGGTACAGGAGAGAAGGGGGAATTGAATTGTCTCACCATGGAATGGGGAGGAAGGCTGGAGAAATGTAGTTTGTAGCCCTCTTTGATGATAGAGAGGGTCCACGGTTCTGATGTGATTTGTTCCCATCTGGGAGCAAAATGAGTTAACCTTCCTGGAATGGTGAGAGGCTCTGGTTGTTGCAGAGCCAGAAAGGTTAAGTTCTCTAGAATCAAGTCAAAAACCCTGCGGGGGTTGGGACTGCTGGATTGTAGCAGCCCCTGTAGACTTTGTTCTGGCCTGTTTAGTTTGCTGACGCTTAGGAGCAAAGCGAACTTGGGAAGATTGCTGGCCAGTATTTGTAGAAAATCTGGTCTTTTTATAGAAAGGCTTCTTAAAAGGTTTTTTCTTGGCAGGGGTAGAGGTAGACTTAGAAAGTCTATCTAAAGCAGCATTCTCTGCATCCATTTGAGTGGCTTTGATTTGCCACTCCTTGCCAAACAGATTTTCACCTGTACAGGGCAGATTGCCCAAGCCTTCTTGTACCCAGGGTTCCAAATCAGAAGCCTAGAGCCAAGCCAGTCTGCGAGCAGCTATGGCAATGCCAGAGGCTCTGCTTGCCCCCTCAAAAGAGTTAAAGGCTGCTCTGTTGGAGAACTTTGAAACATCTTGAGTTTGCTTTAGCAAAAGAAGGAACTCCTCTTCCTTATCCTCTGGGATAAAGGGGAGAAACTGACGTATCTTTAATGCAATGTCTTTCAAAAACATGCCCATATAGAGGCTGTATGAATTGATTCTGGCAATAAGCATGCTAGCTTGGAAGATTTTTCTCCCAAAAGCATCCAGAGTCCTACATTCTCTTCCTGGAGGGGTAGAAGCGTGCCTTTTGGTACTCTTTATCTTTTTCATAGCAGACTTCACCACAATAGAGTGGTGAGGAAGCTGAGTCTTTTGAAAACCAGGAGAAGGAGGAACCCGATACATGGTGTCCAAACGTCGAGAATGTGGAGATAGGGTGAGAGGAGCCTCCCACAAGTCCATCATGTGTTCTTGAAGAATTTCATGTATGGGTAAGGTGGCTGCCTCTTTGGGAACCTTAGAGTATCCTAAAATATCCAATTTTTTTTGCTCTAGGTTCCTTTTCAGAGGTTACAGATATGGAAAGTCCTTTAGCTACTTCAATGATGAAGTCTTGAAAGGACAAATCCTCTGGAGGAGACATTCTCCTTTTTGGAAAAGAGGGCTCCTCAGGAAGAGTAAAAGAGGCGTCAGCAGAATCATCTGATGTATCAGAATCTTCAGAGGATTCAAAGTATCGCCTATTTGCTTCCAGAGATCGATACACGTACCGACCGGTATCGACATCGGGCGTACCGGGAATCGGAGCGGTATCGAGCAAATCTCCGGAACCGGCATGCTACTGGAAGTAGATGCTCTGGGTACCGGTATCGGTTGCGGTACCGAAATCGGAGTCGGAACCGATTGTCGCGGTACCGATGGCGTTGCAGCATTAATGAAAGCCAGTAAGGCCTGCTGTATGGATTGTACCGTAGTACCCATAGTCGCCACAACTGCCTGGATGTCGGTACCGGTGTTAGTCGGTACCCCAGAGCAGTCTAACAGGAGATCGGTCGAGGCCGTGCCATCAATGTCTACCTGTAACCCCATAGGAGGAGCTTTGGAAGCCGGAGCTTCCCGCCGGGGTTGTTTGGCTGGGGCAGGGTCCTCAGGGTCAAATGCAAGGGCCTCTCGCTGCTTAGAGGGAGATTTGCCTTTTGAGGACCTGCCTGAAGAATGTTTGGTTATCTGAGATCCATCAGGAGAAGAAGACCTGGAGGATGTTGATGCTGGAGTATCGGTAGAAAACAGCATATGAAACTTAGCTGCTCTGTTCTGTAAGCCCCGTTTGGACATCAGAGAGCAGGATGGACAATCCGGAATGGAATGGTCAGGCCCCAAACATTTAAGACATCACTCATGGGTATCTGTGACTGAAATAGTACCGGTACACTTGGTGCATTTTTTAAAACCAGAAGCTGGTTTTTCCATGAGGGAGAACCTGAGAAGGCCTAGAGGCCTCACAGAAAAAATACACCAAGTGAAGAAAAAGTAGTTAAATTTTTTTTTTTTTAAATAAACGAAAAAAGACCGGCGGTACCGGTCCGGAATCGGGGAAGGCAGACACGCGGTCAAAGAAACAAATTAAAATAACAATTTCTTCAGCGGTGACAGGAACACGACCTGCTGGCTCCGCGGAAAAAGAAGAACTGAAGAGAGTTGGTCAGGAAGGCGGGAAGGCAGCGCGCATGCGCTGTGGGAGGCCCCAAAAGCTTCCTTTCTGGGAAGCTGGGGAGCTTTCCCGCGCAGGCTACGTCGGTTCCGACTTACCCATATGTGAGGACTCATTCCTGCTTGCTCCTGGAGATAGCTTATTTCGGGATTTAAATGGATTTATTGAATTGTAATAAGAGGTCTCGGTCAAAATTAAATAGTTAATATTCAGCTGCTGTAGTTGGTGGGGTTTTCATCCCTGGCAGCGCGGTCTTTCGACCTTGCAGGGGTTCTTTTTCCCCCCATGGCTGCCAGCGGGTTTAAAAAGTGTGATCGTTGTGTCAGACTCATGTCTCTTACTGACACGCATGACTGCTGCCTCCGCTGCCTGGGGCCCGAGCATGACCCTATGAGTTGCGGCCCGTGCAGCAGGATGTCCTCGAAAGCCCTGAGGAGTCGGCAGTCGCAAAGGGATCGTATCTTCTCTGACTCCGCGACGTCTCGTGGCTCCGGCTCAGACCATCGTCGGAGTTCTTCTGAACGGGGCTCCCCCGGCCGGGAACACCGTCGGGAGAAGAAGCCCGCGAGGGTGGAGCCGGACGGCAATCCTGGTTCCTCGAGGGCCAGGTCGCTCAGCCCGGCCCGACTCCCCGAGCCCTCGGAGGGGGAGAGGCTTTCGAAGCTTCCTCGTCTCGAAGTGGAGACGCCTGGACACGTGAGTGATATAGTCCTCCTGGACTCCCCCACGGATGAACCGACGTCGGGCCCGACACCGTCGGGGCCCGAGTCGGCGGATGCTAGGTCTTCTGAGCTTGATCTCAGACTGACGACCTTGGAGCGCAGTATCTCTGCCTTCATGGACCAGCAGCGGGCATTGATCACCGGCCTCGCCAGTGCATCTGCCCCGACCACCGGGATGTCGATGCCCAAGTCAACCCCGGAGGCCGAGTCGATCCTCGAGTCCATACGAGCTCGAGTCGATCCTCGATCTAGGTCTCCCTCGGCTTCCCGTTCGGGACCGAGGTCCTCGACGCCGGCCTCGGCGTCAGAGAGGAGGTCCCCGTGCCCCGCGCGCACGGAGCCGCTCGACTACTCCTCGGAGGAGTCGGGCTGGGACACGGAGGAGGACGAGTCACCTGGCTCTTTTCAGACCCGGTGCGTCCCCTCCGACTCGCCCGAGTCGGAGCCTCGGAGGCGGTCCCCCCCGGAGGATACCCGGTTCTCCGATTTCGTGAGGGATATGGCCAAGGCCTTGGCTTTTCCCACGGATCCGGAGGTGGAACCCCGAGCCGAAGAGCTCGAGGCCCTTCAATATGACTCCCCCCCCTAGGGAGGCCTTTACTGTACCGGTTCCCCCGATGCTGGAGCGGCTTCTCTTCCGCATGTGGGAAAGCCCGGCCTCGACGCCGGTGTTGAGCAAGCGGGTCGATTCCATGTATCGGGTCCGCAAGAGCCCCGGGTTCCAGAAAGCGCAACTACCGCACCACTCCATGGTGGTGGAGTCGGCCATGCATTGACTTAAAAGTCAAAAGATGCACTCCTCGGTGCCTCCGGGTAAGGAGGCCCGGAATCTGGATGCCCTCGGTAGGAAGTGCTTCCAGGGCTCTATGCTTGCTTGTCGGGTCCAGACATATCAGTTGTATATGGGTATGTATCTCCGCGACCTGGCGAAAGAAATGGCGGGGTTTTCCACCGGTCTCTCCGAGGAGCCCTTGCAGCGGTTCCAAGCCCTGTCCACAGGGATTCGAGAGTGTTCGAAGTTCATTTCTCGAGCGGCCTATGATGGCTTCAAAGCATCGGCTCGAGTAGCCGGAGCCGGCATCGGGGCTCGCCGCCAAGCTTGGCTTCAGTCATCCGACCTCGAGCCCTGGGTGCAGGACAAGTTGGTCGATGTCCCCTGCAGAGGGGAAAACCTCTTCAGCAAGCCCATGGCCGACAAGGCGGCGGAGCTCAAGTCAGAGACTCTCACCAGGACTCGCCTTTCCAGAAAAACCTCTGCTCCTTCTCAGAGGAAGAAGGGCTCGGGGAAAAAGCCTTTTTACCCGAGGAAGGTGTTCGCTGATAAGCAGCACCACCCACACTATCAGGCCTCGACAACCCCTCATTAGGGGCAGCAGCCTAAGGGGCAGGGTAACGGATCCCGGAGGCAGAAAGCTCCCAAGCCCACCACGCAGGCCCCGGCCCAGCAGGGTGGGGGTTTTTGACTATGCCAGCATAGCCTCTCCCCCCCAGGGGCCCTCGCTCAGCACGGGGGGCCGGCTGACCCACTTTGCTCACAGGTGGTCAGCCGTAACATCTGATGCCTGGGTGTTGCGGGTGGTTCAAAAGGGCTACCTCCTACATTTTCACCAGGTGCCCCCCCCCCCTACTTTCCGGGGGAGCCTCCCAGACCCCCGCTGCACAAGGACGTGCTCCTTCAGGAGCTGCAAAGTCTGCTTCAGGAACGGGCGGTGGAGCCAGTGCCCCTGCCTCTGTGCGGTCACGGTTTCTACTCGAGGTACTTCCTGGTGCCAAAGAGAACAGGAGGCCTCAGACCCATTCTGGACTTACGCAACCTCAACAAGTTCCTGCAGCGGGAAAAGTTCAAGATGCTAACCCTTGGAACCCTACTGCCCTACCTCCAGCAGGGAGATTGGCTATGCTCCTTGTATCTAAAGGATGCTTATACCCACATCCTTATTCACCCAGACCACCGGCAATACCTAAGGTTTGTGGTGGCAGGGAACCATTATCAGTACCGAGTACTGCCCTTTGGCCTATCCTCCGCCCCCAGGGTGTTCACGAAGTGCCTGGCAGTGGTGGCAGCTTCCCTAAGGCTTCAAGGCCTCTTCGTCTTCCCGTACCTGGACGACTGGCTCGTCCGAGCATCGTCTGCTCCAGAGGTCGCCCAGACCACCCAGCATACGGTGGCTCTGCTTCAGCACTTGGGCTTCGTCATAAACTTCGAAAAGTCCGCTTTGCTTCCCTCTCAGGACCTCGAGTTCATAGGGGCACGGCTGGACACTCGGCAGGCTCGTGCCTTCTTGCCTCTGGAACGGGCCAACAGGCTTATGGCTCTAGCCGGCAGGTTCAACAGCGAGTCGCCGGCCCCTGCCAGACAGTTCCTGCAGCTGCTCGGACACATGGCCTCCACGGTCCATGTCACTCCGAATGCCCGGCTACATATGAGACCTACTCAGTGGAGTCTCCGCACTCAGTGGCACCAGGCCACAGGGAGACTGTCGGACCTGATACAGATTTCCGACCGTCTGGTTTCCTCCCTGCAATGGTGGCTTCACCTGCCCAACCTAGTGCTCGGCATGTCCTTTCAGTCGCCCCCACCGTCCCGGGTGCTCACGACAGATGCCTCCCTCCTGGGCTGGGGTGCGCATTGTCGGGGGTCATGCACTCAAGGCCTTTGGACACCCTGGGAGGCCGCCCAGCAGATAAACTTTCTAGAGCTACGGGCGGTCCGCCTAGCTCTGCGGGCCTTCTCTCACCTGACATTCGGTCAGTCCGTACTGGTGCAGACGGACAATCAGGTTGCCATGTTCTATGTGAACAAACAAGGGGGCACGGGCTCCCTCCTTCTATGTCAGGAAACCCGGAGGCTGTGCTCTTGGGCTGTCGATCACGACATCCTCCTCAAAGCGGTTTACCTGCCAGGGCAGGACAATTGCCTGGCGGACAAACTGAGCCGGATTCTGCTGCCGCACGAATGGAAGTTGAACCCCGCGGTGGCCCAGCAGATCTTCCGCCGGTGGGGCTCTCCCATTGTGGATCTCTTTGCCAGTCCCCTGAACAGGCAGCTCCCCAGATTCTGCTCCCGGCACCCTCACCCTCTTCGAGTGGCGCCGGATGCTTTCCTCATCCCGTGGTCCACGGGTCTGCTGTATGCCTTCCCTCCCACACCACTGGTGTCCCGGACCTTGTTCAAAGTTGTCCAGGACAAGGCCTCCGTGATCCTGGTGGCGCCCCAGTGGCCGAGACAATCGTGGTTCCCTCTGCTTCTACAGCTAGCGGTGGACACCCCTCTTCCCCTGGGGTTTCAGCCGGATCTCCTGACCCAGGATCAGGGTACTCTTCTGCACCCCAACCTCAGGGCCCTGCACCTGATGGTCTGGCTGCTAAAAGAGTAGTCCTAGCCCCACTGCTGCTACCCCCGGAGGTGGAAGCCGTCGTCCTAGAATCTCGGCGACCTTCCACCCGGAAATCTTACGCCCTCAAATGGCGTCGCTTCTCGGTCTGGTGTTCTCAGCAATCTGAGTACCCCTTCGCCTGTCTAGTATCGGTGGTACTGCAATATTTGCTTCACCTCTCCAATCTAGGTCTCAAATCCAATTCTGTCAGAGTCCACCTCAGTGCTCTCTCTGCACATCATTCACCGGTTGAAGGCCAGCCTCTCTCTTCGCACCCCTTGGTGGCACGCTTCCTCAGAGGCCTCCTTCTGCTTAAACCTCCGTTGCGCCCTCCAGCCCCTGACTGGGACCTCAACGTGGTTCTGCAAAGGCTTACCTGTCCGCCTTTTGAACCCATGGCTACCTGCCCTCTCCGTTTCCTCTCCTGGAAAACTCTCTTCTTGGTAGCCCTCACTTCCGCGAGGCTCGTAAGTGAGCTACAGGCCCTAGTGTCGGAGCCTCCGTACACTAGGTTCTACAGGAATAGGGTGGTCCTGCGGACCCACCCTAAGTTTCTTCCAAAGGTAGTCTCCCACTTTCACATCAATCAAGAGGTGGTTCTTCCGACCTTCTTCCCCAGGCCGCATGCCGGCCGAGCTGAGACTGTCCTGCACACCCTGGATTGTAGAAGAGCCTTGTCCTTCTACCTTGACTGTACACGGGAGCATAGAAGAGCGGTTCAGCTTTTCGTATCTTTTGATCCCAATCGGTTGGGGGTGCCTGTCTCTAAGCGCACTCTGTCCACCTGAGTGGCCGACTGTATCGCCTGGACGTACGGGGCAGCCGGCCTCTCCTTGGAAAGTCGCGTCACGGCTCATCGGGTCAGGGCGAAGGCCGCGTCCGTGGCTCACCTCCGCTCTGTTCCGTTGGCAGACATCTGCCGGGCCGCTACTTGGTCTTCAGGTCAGACTTTTGCGGCTCATTACTGCCTGGAAAGGGAGTCCCGCAGGGACAGTGCTTTCGGTCAGGCAGTCCTCCACAATCTCTTTGAGGTTTAGGCAACTCCTACCCTCCGGCCCTGGTGTTTGGCTACCGGCCGGATGCGTATTCAGAGAAGATTCCTTCCTTCTCTACTGCTGAGCTTCAGGAAGCTCTTTAGGCTTGAGGTCTCCGGTAGCCTTAAGCTTGGGAGTCCCATAAGTGAGGACTGACTTCCTGCTTGGTCCTGGAGAAAGAGTAGTTACTCACCTGTAACAGGTGTTCTCCAGGAGCAGCAGGAATCAGTCCTCACTACCCTCCCTCCTCCCCTTGGAGTTGCAGTCATTCTTATCTTGCAAACCTTTTTGCTGTCTTTCCGCTATGTCATCAGACTGAGTAAGATGGCATCCCTGGGCGGGAAGGGGACCGCGCATGCGCGCTGCAATTCCCAAAGGCTTTCTGCGAAAGCTGGGGAAAATTGCTCCGCGAGAGCTCCGTCGGCGCCGACGTCACCCATAAGTGAGGACTGATTCCTGCTGCTCCTGGAGAACACCTGTTACAAGTGAGTAACTACTCTAACTCTGGAATTCGTTACCAGAGGATGAAGTTAAAGCTGTTAGTGTAGCTGGGTTTAAAAAAGGTTTGGACAAGTTCCTGGAGGAAAGCTCTATAAACCATTATTAAAGAGGACCTGGGAAATCCACTGCTTGCCCTAATAAAAGTATTGTTGAACCTGTGTGCCTCTTTGGGAACCTGTCAGGTACTTGTGGCATGGATTGGCCACTTTTTGAAAGAGGATACTGGGCTTGATGGACCTTGGTCTGACCCAGTAAGGCATTTCTTATGTTCTTATGCGTTATTTTGGTAAATTCTGTGTGTTTCAAAAGGAGACCAAATGTTACAGCGGCTGCGCAGGGAAGAACATTGCCCTTGTTTTGTGCTTGTGAGGCCCGTCGTCCTCTTCTGTCAGTTGCACCATCTGTATCAATATGGCATTTATTTATGTATCTCTTTAGGGATTCACTAGCAGAGCAAAGCTTGTAAATAGCTTGATAAGGTCAGAAAGCAACTTGACAAATTGCAAACACATCAAAGCAGCTGAGCAAAGGACAAATGGATTTAAAATGTGTTTGCATTGTGCAGGTTAAACAATTGGGCCCTTTGAGGGCAGATTTCCTTCTATTCATTTGTGTGTTGGTTATTTTTGCCTTCAGAACGTTGGAAGTGGTGGGGGCAAACACAGTGATGGAATTCAAAACAGTATGGGACAAGCACAGCAGATCCCTTTACAGCAACAAGATAAAAACAAAATAAACTGAACCATCTAACTTCTCAACAAATAGGGGTGTCCTACATGGAGTGGTGGGTCCACCCCTAAACAAAGACTTGGGGAGGGGTGGCCTGCACAGAGCAACAGGTGCACCTACTCATGCCGTATCTTGCTGGGCAGACTGGATGGACCATGCTGGTCTTTATCTGCCGTCATTTACTATGTTACTATGTATACAATGGCATTAACACAGAGAGAAGTAACAGTGGAATGTTGTCTCTTTCCAGGTGGTTGAGAGCAATCTCCTTTGCGTTATTTATTGCATTCGATTAGTTGCTCTTTCTCTGTAAAGCAGCCTACAATCTATCTATATTTAATTTAAAAAATAGAATAACAAACTGGGGAGAGCACAAAGCAAGGAGGCAGATACTTGAAATTCCCATAACAAGTCCCTAATTGTGCTTATTCTTACCCCCAGTGATCACAGTTGCCACCTGTCCAAGCTGAAAAAGCTGCAGGTATGTCTCCCCTTCCTCCCCCGACATTCAGCATCACTGTGTCCTATGCTTTTACTGAGATAACTGTTGCCTCCAGCCCAGGCTAAAAAGTCTGCATCCTGCTCCTTCTCTTGTGGCTGTGATCACTGCTGTCTGTCTGGGGCAGAAATGTGAGGTCCTGTTCCCTCGCGTGTGGCCAAAGTCACTGCCATGTCTGGCTGCAGAGAAGAAAGAGACTGCCTGAGCAGTCCTCCCCCTCTTCTTCGGCCAACTCAGATCATTGGGTGGAGAAGATGAATTTTAAAATGGGGACTGGTAGAGGTGGTTTGAAAGGGGAAACAGAGGGAGAATATGCCTAGAGGCGGAAAGCATTTTGGGAAATTGAGAGGTTGAGGCTAGAGGGGCAAGATGGAGAAGGTATGAGCCTGGTGCAGTGGGAGAGGAAGAAAACCTTTGGGGACTTGGAAGAACAGGGATTCGGGAATTAGATGGAGAATGTGGGGACTTTGTAACAAATATCGATTTGGGGATGATGGGTGTGGGGCTGAGAGACTGGGTGGCAGTGAGAGCAAGGCAAAAGGATGGTGACATGTATAATGGTGTGCTACATGGACTGGAGCACCTGAGATAAGGCTTAGAAAGCTGGGTTGAAGAGATGGTGTAAAACAGTGAAGGACATGGAGGTGCTGAGAAAGAGGTAAGAGGAAAGGGACGGAGAGTTTGTGAAAGAATGAAGAAGGTGGAAATGAAGAAGTTGGTGATCTGCTGAAAGGAGATATAGTAAGCTAAGAAGGGGATAAGAGCCAGAAGTATGCGTTAAATCAGTCTAGTGTGCACTACAAATTTTATATGAAAGTGTGTGAAAATAACACCTGAAAACAGAAAAAATTCACGAAAAAAAAATGAAAATTAACAAAATTGTTCTTGCTTGGGCACACCCCTACTGAGTATAGATGTAATATGATGACTTTTCTTTCCACCTTCCCATAGATCGGTATTCTGAAGGAGTTAAAACCACCTCCCCTCTCCCCCCCCCCACCATGTTGGGACCCTGCTATAAAGAACTGCAGTTGTTGATTCAGATACAGGGCTGGCCTATGGGTATCTACTGCACTAAATGAACCTTCAGCCATGTGCCCCCCTCCCAAAAAAAAAACCTCAGGGTGGCTGTGGGTCCTACCTCGCCTTCTCTTCCCTATTCCTCTCAGGTGTCCTCCATTTCCCCTTCCCTACTGTCCTCCCCAGGTGTCCAGCATCTCCTCTTCCTTTCCCTCCCCCCTCTCCCCCCCGACCCAGGTGTCCAGCATCTTGCCTTTCCTTCCCCCTCACCCAAGTGTCTGGCAAGACAGCAGCAGAGAAAAACACTGCTAGCACAGCTGCAGCCGCCCAGTATCACACATACACTCATGACCTGCTGGTCCTCCTTTCGACACAAACATTTGATTGGAGAGATGGGAGCAGCAGACTTTTGAGCATGTGTATGCAAGTGCTTAAAGGCCCTGCCTCTGTGCTGAGAGTGGTTTGCTCTGCTGTTGTCTTGCTAGCTGTGCAGGGGCCACTCTGCTGTACCCTGATGTCTGCCACCCTAGGCAGATGCCTAGTCCACAGATGGTTATTACTACAGTTATTACTACTCTAGTATCTACTATAATTATTGCTATAATAGCATAGTAAGTGACGGCAGATAAAGACCAGCATGGTCTATCTAGTCTGCCCAGTAAGGTGCTAGAATTGTAAAGTCTCATGTGCTGCTCCAGGCAAGTTACCCCTCTCCATTTAGAAGTTATTTATATTGCTTTGAGTCCATCCTCTTGCCATGTAGTGATCTTCTGTGTCTGTTTCAGTCTTTCTTGAATTCCATCACTATTTTGCTCCCACCACATCTCTCGCCAGCCGCATCGAGACACTTTGTGGGACCAGAGACACTCCTTCAATGGTGCAGTCACCCACACCGAACCCCAGCCGGACCCAACAATCGGGGCAGCTAAGGAGGCTGCACATGGTGATAAGCTCCATTTCGATCCCCTTATCATTTATCAGGGCCGATCTCAGGCTATAAAACCAGGCCACTGCATATAAAATCCCTTGCTCTCTCACCCACCGGATCAATAGCGCAGTCACTCACACTGAACCCCAGCTGGACATAATGATCGGAGTAGCTAAGGAGGCTGCATATGGTGGTAAGCTCCACCCCGATCCAGACATCATTCCCTGGGGCTGATCTGGGGCTTTAAAATGATGGCAGTGCACCCACCTTAGACGTGGCCCTTTGATTGGACCTATAAGAGTGATCAAACACTCCCTCTCAAGAATCACGAGCCATCACAGAGAGCTTCTCCATATATCAGGTGCTAACATCCTTGCTACACCACAAGGGCCATCAGAACACGCCTACCCACAGTGCCGGTAAGCTCTGTCTCCTCTTGCCAATTTCATCCTGTTATCCTTGCCGAATGCAAGGCAAGCTCTCGCCTCAGGGGGGCCCTAGGGTGCAGCCCTTTGGTGAGAACTGCAGCAGCTCCTGATTATGACCAAGACCCCATCCCTGCTCACTTGACTGGAGACTCCTACAAGCAGTTTATCTGACTGCAACTCATGCAATCTTAAATCTCTCATACACTGAGTCCTAGCAAAACCCCTACCTAAAGCCAATCATGCCTACAACAGCCCAACTCCTCCTACTAACTCACTTCAGTCTACTCTGTTTGCATGCTCTCTCCTGCAACCATACGCTGGTGCTATCCCAATACTCCACCCCAGGATGACAGGCAACATACTCACCCTTTGTAATAAACCTAGAAGCAGAGCTCATAGTTCCCTAATCAGTCTCATGCCCATCATCTTAATAGTGCCTCAAGATAAAACTACTCACCATGCACTCAAATGTGTGCTTCTCAGCACATACTCAGCCTGCAACAAAATCCCCATACTGACAGACTATCTAAGAGACAGCGACATAGACATCATGTGTGTTACAGAATCCTGGCTCACCATCTCCGACAATGTACTTCTAAACCAACTAAGGTGAGGTCAGAGAGGCTGTTGCTGCCAAAAGAGCAACCTTCAGAAAATGGAAAAAAGAGCCAAATGATGAAAACTGGAAACAGCACAAGCACTGGCAAGTTAAATGCAAAGCATTGATAAGGCAGGCAAAGCGGGAATTTGAGAAGAAACTTGCTACGGAAGCAAAAACACGAAATAAAGACTTTTTCAAGTACATTCGTAGCAAAAGGCCTGTGAGAGAGTCAATTGGACCATTAGATGATAGAGGGGTAAAAGGTGCAATAAGAGGAGACAAGGCTATAGCAGAGAGACTGAATGAATTCTTTGCTTCGGTCTTTACTGAGGAAGATGTAGGGGTGTTACCCAAGACTGAAGTGGTATTTAAAGGTGATACTGCAGAGGAATTGAGAGAAATATCGCTACACCGGGAAGATATATTACAACTATTTGATAAACTGAATAGTAGCAAATCACCTGGACCGGATGGTATACATCCCAGAGTGTTGAAAGAACTGAAATATGAGATTGCAGACCTGTTATTGGTAATCTGTGAACTTTCATTAAAATCATCTGTAATACCTGAAGATTGGAGGGTCGCCAACGTAACACCAATTTTTAAAAAGGGTTCCAGGGGTGACCCGGGAAATTACAGACCGGTGAGCCTGACGTCAGTACCAGGGAAAATGGTAGAAGCCATCATAAAGAACAAAATTACACAGCATGTAGATAGTCATGGCCTAATGGGAGACAGCCAACATGGCTTTAGACAAGGAAGATCTTGTCTTACTAATCTGATATGTTTTTTTGAAGGTGTGCATAAACAGGTAGACAAAGGTGAGTCGGTTGATATAGTGTATCTGGACTTTCAGAAAGCTTTTGACAAGGTCCCCCATCAGAGACTTTTGGCGAAGCTAAAAAGTCATGGGATAGGAGGCAGTGTACTATTGTGGATCGGGAACTGGTTAAAAGATAGAAAGCAGAGGGTAGGGCTAAATGGCCAATATTCCCAATGGAAAAAGGTGAATAGTGGAGTACCCCAGGGATCTGTACTGGGTCCGCTACTTTTTGACATATTCATAAATGACCTGGAAAAGGGAATAACTAGTGAGGTAATCAAATTTGCAGATGACACAAAGCTGTTTAAAGTTGTTAAAACCCAAGAGGATTGTGGAAAACTGCAGGAGGATCTGGATAAATTGGAAGACTGGGCATCCAAATGGCAGATGAAATTTAATGTGGACAAGTGCAAAGTTATGCACCTAGGAAAGAACAACCCACACTATAGTTACAAGATGCAAGGCTCCACATTAGAAACCACCACCCAGGAAAAAGATTTAGGAGTCATCGTGGATAACATGTTAAAACCCTCCGCCCAGTGTGCAGCGGCGGCCAAGAAAGCAAATAGAATGCTAGGTATCATAAGGAAAGAGATGGAGAATAAAACAAAGGATATTATAATGCCTCTGTATCGCTCCATGGTACGACCGCACCTTGAATATTGTGTGCAATTCTGGTCACCGTATCTTAAAAAGGACATAGAGTTATTAGAAAAAGTACAGAGAAGAGCCACCAAATTGGTGAAGGGGATGGAAGGCTACTCCTATGAAGAGAGGCTAAAAAGGTTAGGGCTCTTTAACCTAGAAAAGAGGCGGCTGAGGGGAGATATGATAGAGGTGTATAAATTAATGAATGGAGTGGAACGGATAAACGTGGATAAATTGTTTACGCTATCAGAATATAGAAGGACTAGGGGGCATGTAATGAAGCTACAGGGTAAACTATTTAAGACAAATAGGAGAAAATATTTCTTCTCTCAACGTGTAATCAAACTCTGGAATCTGTTACCGGAGGATGTAGTAAGGGCTGTTAGTATAGCTGGGTTTAAAAAAGGTTTGGACAAGTTCCTGGAGGAAAGGTCCATAAACCACTATTAAAAAGGGACCCAGGATATCAATGCTTGGCCTAGTACAAGCACTGCAGAACCTGTGTCTTTTGGGGAAACTGCTAGGTACGTATGACCTAGATTGGCCACTGTTGGAAACAGGATACTGGGCTTGATGGACCTCGGTCTGACCCAGTATGGCATTTCTTATGTTCGTATGTTCTTAACAATACCAGGCTATGATCTCTTCAACTGCCCAAGGCAAGATCATCGAGGGGGAGGAGTATCATCCTAGCCTAAACACATCTGGGATTCTACAGCATAGACACCTGCAATGCCCAGGGATTAGACATGCTCACAATCACCAACAAACATGTAACTCTATGCCTGGCCTATGCACCAAGTCAGAAGTACTCACGACCCTCCTTGAAACAGTATGCAAGCACACAACACTAAATAGACCATTCTTCTTGCTTGGTGACTTAACTTATCGTCAGCCACACCCAGACTGGTGGAGTCCTTCCTCGATGCTATGGAAGTCCTGGGTTATAGCCAGATCATAGATAAGGCAACCATCAAAGCGGTAACACGCTAGACCTTATCTTTGCTCCAAGTCTCAGAATATCTGGATTCAACTCCTTCTCTCCTACCCTCTTCCCTATCCCTTGGACTGATCATAAAACCATCATCATAAACCCCACAGCCAGAACAAAGGCTCACAGCCTCAACCAAGCCACCATAGATTCTGTACTTTTGAGAAACAAACGGTCCTGAACAGAATACTGCCTCAACTCACCTACAACTCAAACAATACCAACAAACTAATTCACAACTGGAACAAAGTCATAGCCAGAGCTGCAGCAATCCCAAGAACTTTAACCACCACAATGAACCACACAACCAAGTGCCACAGTGCCATGTCGTTCACTGCCAATTTAAGAGATACCAAATGCAAACTCAGGCAGATAGAGAGAAGGTGGCATCATTTGAAAAGCACAAGCCTCCACTACACTTACATCACCATGCTCCAAGGGTATCATGATTTGATCAACAAAACACAAAAGCATACCATTCCAAACTACTGATGTGCTCATTGAATCACTCTAGAGAGCTCTTCGAGATTATAAAATCACTCACGTGCTGTCCCAACCAAAAAACTGGGACAAGCTCCTCTCTTCCATAAACACTAGTGGACCATGAAGCCCACCACAGACCTAAAAAGGCCCCAATACTCATCCACCCATCAGGAAATTGCCCCTCCTCCTCCTTCACTTCCACCACCTGGAGTAGCTTCCACCCTATCTCAGTGGACCAAATCGAGACCATCATTTCCAACATTAACACCACAACATCCCTGCTTGACCCATGCCTGGTCAGTTGAGTCAAAATATCCTGTACTGACCTGGTTGTGCTCATACTCAAAATCAATCAGCTGTCCCTCACCCAGGGATACATGCCCACCAGCCTCAAGCTAGCATCCGTCTGACTAATCATCAAGAACACTGTTCTCGACCCAAGCCTCCCACCTCCTACAGACCTATTGCAAGCTTCCCATTTTTAGTCAAGGTCATTGAAAAAGTAGAGCTATGCCATCTTCAAGACTACATCACTTGATTTACAACAACACGGCTTCAAACCCAAATACAGGGTAGAACACTCCTAACTATGCTCACTGACAGACTCATGAAAGGTATGGACAAACCACACCAAGGCTTCATCATGATATTCCATGATATTGCCTCTGCATTCAACTCAGTCACCACAACATCCTAATATCATGATTACAATCCCTGGGACTTAAGGACATCACATTGAAATGGTTCCACTCATACCTCATAGACTGACAACAACAAGTCAAGAATGGATCATACACCTCAATATTCTGCAACCAATGACAAAGAGTCCTGCAGGGATCAGTGCTATTGTCCTTACTCTTCAATTTATACATTCAGCCTTTCTGTTGTGTTATCTAAGCCCATAACATATCTTGTCACATATATGCATAATGCTATTTATTTAGACAGTTTTGTATACCACCTTATCCTTCAATCAAAGTGGTCACAGCACAATTGGGGGATACATTTAACATGAGGGGATATGAGACACATACACTAATACTTACAGGGAATATGGGCAGTGGAGGGTTAAGTGGCTTGCCCAAGACCACAGGGAGCACCTGTGGAACTAGAGACCCCAGTCCTTCTGGCCCAAGGTTGCTGTCCTCTAGTGGGATTTGAACCCTGACCTTCTGGCCTGAGGTAACTTGCCCCAGCCACTAGGCCACTCCTCCCTCCTCCACCAAGTGCCCTTCCTATGCCACACTGCTGATCTGCTTCACTGCTGTCATCAACTGGCTCACTCAGCACAGCCTCAACATCAACTATAAAAATACCCCAGAGGTTCTCCATGTCATGAAAGATCCTAACTTTCTCCCTCCAACCTCACTGACCATACCCGGAATACCCAAAGCTGCCTCAGAAGTGAAATCTCCAGTACGATATCTTAAGTATGATACCTTGGAATAACACTGGATTAGCGCCTCACTATGCAACCATACATCAGCAACACAGTAAGGACCGTGTATCACGAAATGAAAATGCTTTGAAGTCCCCTTTCACTCCTAAACTACTGCGACTTCCGCATAATATTTCAGACCCTTATATTCCCGCACCTGGACTATTGCAACATAATCTTGCAAGGCCTTCCCAAATATGCGCTATACCCCCTCCAACTGGTGCAAAACACTGCGGTCCACACCCTACATGGTTTCTCTAAATTCAAACAGGTAACTTCTATCCTAAAGAACCTCTACTGGCTCCTCATAACTAGCTGGGCAAAATACAAGGCCATTCTAAACATCTTCAGGGCATCCCAAAACCTATCATCTGAATACCTACAATCACTCCTACACAAAACACCAAGCAACAGAGTCCAAAGAACTGCCTTGCAAAACACTGTCACCATCTCCTCCCTCAAAATAAAGAGTACTCAATCCATTGCCAACCACCCTATTGGCCCCCAGCATCTGAACAATCTTCCCAACAACCTGTGCTCAATCACAGACCTCAAGAAGTTCCGTAAGAATCTAAAAACCCTACTCTTGAAGGAACACTTTGATAGCGAAACATAAATCAGCAGCTCTCCCCCCCCCCCAACCCCACTTTAGAACATACTTCCTTTCCTCTCCATACAAATGTTTTAGTTAAATGTAGAAGTTAACCTCTTATTTCTCCAAGTTTTTATTCTAGGTTCTATGTAACTGTTACCAGTAGCTAAATAAATAAAATGGTAGTATGAAAATGTATGGCAATAGGCAGATCATTTCTCCTTAAAAATGGGTGAACCTGGCACATATTCCAGAGATAGAAAAATGCACTCTAGGTCACTGATGGGCTTCCATAAATCATAGTACATCCAGTTGAACCCTCATATCACATACTCCACCCCTTTAGTTTTTTAATTTGGCTTTCAGAATAGCACACTGGTGACTTGGTATTTACACACCCTCTAAGATAATTGTTCAGAGCCATATTATTGTAAGATCAAATGAGAAGTGACATGCTTTTTGTATTAAAATGTCATGGATACATGCAGGCGAGGGAAATAAATTCTGTATTAGAATTCAAGAAAGCATTTGACAAGCATCAGGGATGCCTAATAGTAAGGAAGGAAGGATAAAGGGTCTGGGAAAAAGCTCTGGATCTAGGTAATACCACCTTAAATTGGATTCACGGATGATCAAACATTTACCTACTTGATAGTAGGGATTGAAACATGCCCCAGCATTAGCATGCAGCACTGACCATGTTTCTGTGCCAGCAGTGAAACTCAAGCTAGAACTGGCAGAACAAGACCTGAATCCAGATCTGGAGACAGAACCGCAGATCTAACTTGATTTGTTCAGTGCTGGAAGAGAAACCTGGCCAGTGCTGCACAATAGCACTGCTGGAGCTTTTTCTAGCTGCAGACAGCCTTGATCTGAACTTGGATTTGGACCTGGATCTGCTGGATTCAGGTCTCAGTAGTGGATCTGCTAGATTAGCATCTCAGTAGTGGAGCATATTCCAGGTCCAGATCTCCAGCAGTGAAAGAGTCAAGTTAGACCACGGGGATCCGGCTCCACCAGATCTAACTTGAGTCTTTCACCGCTTGCATAGAAACATAGCCAGCGCTTCGTACTGGTACTAGGACATGTTTAAATCCATGCCCCTAAATGGGCAAATGCCAGATCCTCCATGGATCTATTTTAAGGTGGTATTACCTGGAGCTGGTGAATATGAATGATCCAGTTTTGACCTATTTCCAAGGTTAAAGCCAGAGATGAGATATGGTCTGTGGTATGGCTGTATTTCAGAGAGCAGAGATAAGATGACTCTTGTTGTCTTTCTGTACTGTTGTAGTTTCTGTTTGCAATAGTCTTAAATTCACCTCTCAATCCTTCTTTTCCCGCCTCTTCCACAGTGTCTTGTGTAATGTTTGTACATATTAATTAGTTTTTAGGCTTAATGTCTTCTATTTGGGTACTTGAGAAAGAAAATTGATGCATATTTCTGATCCAGTCTGTTCCAAATGTTGTGTTGCTGCAATCTGATATGCTAAATAATACAAGCTAGTACTAAAGACCATGTGTGTGTGTGTATATATGTATAGACACACATACATATACATAATACATACCCCTCAGTTATGCTCTATCAGACCTATCTTAAAAGTGAGATAAAAACAGGTGTAACAATTTGAGCCTGTAAACTTCTCAATGCTCACATGCTCTACTTTTACCCCTAGCAAAACTTCCCAACCCTTTGCCAGTCCTTCTTTTAAACTGTCCCTCTTCACCCCATGATCAGAACTCGCAGGAGGGGGAAGAAAGCAAGCAGGAACTCACACTTCTGGCCAGAGATGAAGGTTAAGTAACAATAGGAAGCGGTGACATGGATTTCAAGCTACCTGGCTGTACACTCCTCAGCCAGCAGGTACATGTGGCATCCTACTTGGGAAACTACAAAGCAGGAGGCAGATCATCCCTAGTGGAACAGAAGGAGGCAATTGCAAAATTATTATGGAGGCGATTTCAAATTATTATGCCGATATTCTAAGATATACCAGTACTGGCACTTAATACAGTCACTGTACCAGCTGAAAATCCAGCCCAAGGTGTTTATTATCTTTAGTGTGCAGAATAAATCACACTATTAATCAAGAAAACTAACGCTATTAATCCCTAGTTGCAATTAAAACCTGATTCTCATTCCGGTTCTTATTTTATAAACAAGGCACCTATGTGAGAAACCTAAAAAGGCACCTGCTTCATTAAGGAAACATAGATGCCTATTGGCGTTTATAAAATGGAAAGCCAGAGTCAGCCCCAATGCACTCCAAGATCATGCACAATAGTTTCTTCCGTGACAATAGAGGGTATACCCAAGGTAATAGAAGACTTTCTGGAGCAAATCATTCAATCAGTAGATAAATAAACAAATATGTTTGGTTTTATTTAAGTTCAGCCCAAGTCTGTTATTATCTATCATCCACTTGCCAGCAATTATCACAAAGTAAGATTTGGATATTGTCAGCATATGTGTCTTTATGGAGTACTAGCACAATACTGAAGAAATCTCACCTAGGTTGAAGGTGCAGACATTATGCCTGCTCGAGAGCAGGTGTACATGCCAGCACATACTTTGAAAACAGACGTGCATGTTTTATAAAATGTATCTGTGTGTGTGTGTGTCCTGTCGAGTCAGTCCTGACTCCTGGTGCCCCAGCCCCTGGGTTTTCTTGGCAAGTTGCAGCTGGATGCAGATTGCCAGCCCTTTCTTCTGCGCAGTAAGTCTACGGTGCCTGATATTCCAAGGTGGTTTCCCATCTGTTGCCTTATTTATTTTTTAAATTGTCTCTTTATTGGTTTTAACAAAATGTGCCAAGAAGCCCTTGACAAGAAATAATAAGCCATACAATGTAAACAATAAATCAAAAGAGGAGAAAAATGAAAACAATTAGCAAACAGTGGCAGCATCAAATCCACAATATCCGAAGTGGAGGCAACATTGAAAAGCTGAGCAAAACAGAAAACAATAGAACATTAATTTAGACTGATGTCTACTCTGTACCAAACATTTATAAAACAAGGTACTGAATACTAACTATGCAGTTAGAGTGACACAATTACCAAAAAAATAATCTCCCCTGAAAACAAAACAAATTGAGAAGACGCAGCTGAACAATCTGCCAATAACACAGGTACACTAAAAAAAAAATTTTTTAAACTGCCTCTAATGTTTCGATTGATTTTTACGTTTTTTGGTGCGCTGAATCCAAATCTGGTAACCAATTTGCTCCATCACGTACAGATTTTTTGCTACATTGGGTTAGCAGTTTGAGGTGAACGTTTCAGATTGAGTGCGATCGAGATAAAAGTTTCTTGGATGAATTCTTTATACTAATTGTTTAGTAGTTATTCAAATAAGAATAAAGAAAATTGTAACAAGGCAGCACATAAGAATAGAGTAATGTCAACAAAACACACTGTGATGGTAGCAAAATTGTCTGCACTTAAAACAGCCACATACATGTGCACAAACATTGAGCATATAAGAGCGAGGTTAGACACAAAGCAAAGCAAAGAAATGTGCAAAAAATGTTGTACAGGTATGTATGTAAGAATAGAAAACGCAAACCGCACCATTGCAATACATGAAGACAAACACCCGATGGTGTGAAAATAAAATTCTAATAAATGAGATCCGACACTGTGGTAATAACTAGCAAATTTTTATTTCAAAGTTTAGTAAAAACACGATATTTGTCAACACAGTTTAGATTTTAAAGTCATTCTTGGGTCAATCAATTTCCTGGTGGGCCCGTTTCTTCTTCCCCCGAATGCTTCTCTTGGTGCGCTGCTTGGCGTATTTTTCATCTGGGGTTTCCCGCAGCAGCAACCAGCAGAAATCAGCCATCATAGTGGTGTTCCATCTTCCTTGGTACCTTCTCTCTGCGTCCTTGATGTCCTGGTGAAACCTTTCACCTTGTTCTTCACTGTACGCCCCCAAGTTTTCGGGAAAGTAGTTCACATGGGAGTTCAAGAAATGGACTTTCAGGCTCATGTTATAGCCTTGTTCTTTGAAGGCATTGAGCATCCTGGCAACAATATCCTTATAGTTCTCATCCCACCTGTTCCCCAAGAATTTGAGAACAACATCCTTGAAGGAATCGCAGGCTTCTTTTTCCTTCTCAGACATCGTTTCAGCGAATGCTCCATCTGAAATGAGTTTCCTTATATCAGGGCCAACAAACACTCCTTCCTTTAGCTTTCCTTCAGAAAGTCGGGGGAACTTTGAGCAAAGGTACCGAAAGCATTCACCATCTTTTGGAAGGGACTTGATGAATTGCTTAATGAGACCCAACTTAATGTGGAGAGGTGGTAATAGAATTTTATCACGAGGTACCAAGCTCTCATGAAGAACATTTTTCTCACCGGGTCTCAAATACTCCCGAATTGGCCAGTCTTTTTTCCCCCAGTGTAGGTCGCGGGCCCGGCTATCCCACAAGCAAAGGAAGCAGGGATATTTGGTGAAACCGGATTGCTGCCCTAATAGCATGGATAGAATTTTAAAGTCTCCACAAATCATCCACTTATGCTCATCATAACGAATCTTCTGAAGAATCAGGGCCAAATTCTCGTATTTTTCTTGGAGAATAACAGAGTGAGCAATAGGAACTGAAGCGAATGTGTTGCCATTTTGAAGAAGAACACCTTTTATGCTGTCTTTTGACGAATCAATGAACAGCCGCCATTCAGCAGGATCATACTTGAGTTTAAACTTTTCCATCACTCCGTATATATCGTTGCAAAATACCAAATCTTCCTCTTTGCTGAAATACTTCAAAAATTGTGTCTCGCGGTTGCGGTACCAATAAAAAGTTGTTCCTGGTGACAATAGATTTTTCTGTTTAAGCCGAGAACCTAGCAGTTGGGCAGCATCTTTTGGGAGTCCTAAATCCCGGACTAAATCATTCAATTCAGCTTGAGAGAAAAGTTCAGGTTTCGGATCCGGTTCAGTTTCAAACTCGGAAGTACTTGACTCATCGGGAAAAGCCATCTGATGAGTCTCATCATGATCAGAACCGTCCACACAAATATGATCCAAAGATTTTGGTGGTTCAGGCACAGGTACTTCGTTGCTATGAGGCATAGGCCTAATTGCTGAGGGAAGGTTGGGGTAACTTATTACGTTCTTATTTTTTAAGTTGTATCCCTTCACAATGCAAGAGCAAAAATAGCAGTCACTGCTGTGGTATCTTTGTTCACGCCACATCATAGGTATTCCGAAACAAAATGCTTGTTTTTTACCTTTCATCCATAAGCGTAGATCTTCCTCACATGTCTTGCACACTTTGTGAGGAGCCCACGGTTTGTCTTGATCGCCTAACTTCAAACCGAAATAGGCGAAATATACTTTTTTAATAAATGCAGAAATGTTCCTCTGCCGCTTTTTCACGGTATATTCCCCACAAATAAAACAAAAACTGTCCAGAGAGTTGACGCAACCTCTGGCTCTGTGAGCCATCACAAATACACAGCACTGCAAACTACAACTGTAGTGAACCACTTCGGAATAAAGCTGGATTACGACTGAGCAAACAAAAGGTAATAATGAATTTGCAAGAAACTGAAATTTGACAGGAACGTTCATGTCGCACCCACCGTGTTTGAGCGAGCGAGCGAACGAGGCGAGGCGAACAGGAAAGAACATGCGCCAGCGCGAGTACTGGATTTAGCCCCCCGCCTCCCAATTGTCCTGTTAATGTATAAAATGAATACAAAACACTCTAAAATATCATGAGGGAGTGTTTCTAGTTAGTTAACCATTACAACCTCTATTTTGGGCCAAGAAAATAAACTGCAGTCGGCTAAAAAGAAATTATGTGAACATTCCTTATATGGGTAAGAAATCTAATTTTGCAAGAAAACGTGACGTGATGGAACATTTTGGCTATTTTTCCTGGATTCAGCACCCCAAAATCTATAGGAATCAGTTGCAAAACTGGAGGCAGTTTTTTGGTAGTGTACCTGTGTAATCTGTCTAGCTGTGACCTGGCTGAAAGTATAAAGCACACATCCTAATAAATTACTACACACTTTGCTGGAAATTTTCGAAAGGCAGTCAGGGCTTGTGCAAGCAGTCGAGGTGCCCTAGGCGGGTCCTCCATCCTGCTATCCCTCTCTGAGACCTGCAGCAGTGGAAATAGCTATGAAATCATGACACAGCACTTACCTTAGGGCTCCAGTGCTGCGCCACGCTTTCAGTCTTACTAGTTGCCACTTCCGCCCCCCTCCAGCGTAGACTTCAGCTTCACATAATTTCACATTACTGGGACATTTTAGAGACCTGGGTAGCATATATATGAAAAGAGAATTTCCTGGCCTCTGGACAACAAACTAGCATAAGCATAGGTTATTTCTTAGTTTGCAACAAAGGAATGTTCTCAGGGCTGGCACTACCATTAGGCAAACTAGGTGGTTGCCTAGAAGACCAACTCTCCAGCGGTGCCAATTGCTGCTGCCGCCACCCCTCTCTGGGGCCTGTAGTAGTGTCAGTAGATACAAAACTGCACTTACCTTAGGGCTCCGGCGCTGTGCCTTGCTTTCAGGATTTTTCTAGTTGCCACTTCTGCCCCCCTCTGGCACAGTGATGTGAAATTACTTGCTTTAATGGGTGTCTGATGGCACAAGGTGTCTCAGTGCTGCAGGGGTCCCGCTGGCCCAGCTAACTGAGTAAAGCATAATTCAGGAAGTATAGGCAGATGGCCACAGAAGGAGATTAGCTGATATTATAGGGTTAGAGCAATCTAGATTTTAGGAGGACAACTGTCTTTGTCTTTCTGACAAGCGTTCAAGAGGAAGTACAGAGCTCCTGAGACCTTGGATCCTGAGTACTGGCCTAGTACCTGGAAAAAGGAAGAGGAATTGGCATTTCTATCTTGTCATACCATCCTGAGGCAGATAGAGAGCTTGAAAAATTCAGAGCTGCTGCTGCAAAAGCCTGCTCCGCCGCCGACTAGACTATCAAGCCAGCTAGCTTTATATGTACAGCCAAAATCTGGACAGGATCTGATCTCTTTTGGGTGAGTGAAGACAGAGTGAGAAAGGTATTGTTCCCACATAAAGAGGGAAATTTTATAATAGGGTGCCTAGATTAAATGGATTGTCAGGCGTCTATTTTAAGCTTCTTTTATAAGGCACGTATGTCCCTATTTGTCTGTATGAAATACTAGCATAAATCCTGCACAAATCATAGCTACATTTCAGGAGAGAAATATCCTAATGCAGGTTCCTTAGAGTAGTGGAATCCCCAAGCACAGTTTGTCAGTGGTGCATCTCTTTCTTCTAAAGCTTTGGTTTTCTTCTTGAAAACATGTGCGTCTAGAAATTCCTTGAGCTGCATTGGTCAGCAAGACTTGCTGGAGCAGAATAATTGAGCTTGTTGATATGGGAATGGGGCTTCCCTGGATACCTGTTTCAGCAGGCGAATGTTCAGATGGCGAGAAAGACAAAGAAATTTCCAGATGTTGGGAGAGAGGCTAAGGACTGTAGTTTTTTGAGAAGTACCATCTATCTATGAAAAGGAAGAGGAAAGGTTACATTGTACAGACAACTTCAATAAGTGCCTCAAAACCTGGTATAAACAAGATGGTTTGGACATTGGAGACTGGGGCAATGTATGGAAAAACAAAAAACTATATTCTAATGATGGTTTACATCTTTCCCATGGCAGGAAAAATAATCCTAAGTGCAAAATTCAGAAGATATATTACTAAGCATTTAAATTAGAAGATGGGGATGACACATGGAAGTTGATGAGTGTAGGATGTCATCCCTATCCCCCCCCCCCCCAAAAAAAAAGCAAGATAGCTGTAGGGAAAAAACCAAAACAAACCATTTTAGCAACTCATTTCTCAACAATAAAGCAGAAGAGGAGACTAGGAAAAGGCTCTAAAGAACACGAAAAGGCCAGCAAAAAAAGAACTGGAAAACAGTGAGCATAAACACTAATTCCAGGTCTGTAGTCCCTAATGACAGAGGCAGACTTGGATACGGAGACATGATCCCATGAATCCCATTAATGGGATGTGACCATACCAGGCTATCATCTCTTTACGAGAGATAGACAGGCCAAAAAGGTGGAGGAGTATCCTTTCATGTGAAAACCAATATTAAAGCAACTGAAATGCAGGGGGTTTGAGGAAAGCAATATGGAGTAATTTTGGAAAGAGAAGATTGATATTCCATCCACACAGGTGTCGTCTACAGACCTCTAACTTGTAGAAACTGGACAGGGAACTGGCCATGGTTCTCCAGAAATTGGGAATGAAAGGGGATATGCTCTTGCTAGGAAATTTCAGTCTGCTGGATGTGAATTGGGATATGCCATCTGCAGAATCATCAGAAAAAAGTAGAGAGATTGTGGAGGTCATGCAAGGCACTTTCTTTAGACAAATGGTAAAGGATCCCAGATGAGCAGGGGCAACACTGGATTTAGTACTCTCAAATGGAGGGAGTGGTGGCCAATTTAAAAAAACGTATTTGCGATTTGGACATCTGAAAATGGGCATGTGGACATCCAAATCACAAAGATGTCCCTGGGGCCATTTTACAAATGATGTATAAAGACATTCCTGGTGCGGAGACGTTCAAGTAGGCAAGTGATGTGGTGGAGGCATGTCCAGGGCCGGGTGATGGACTTTGACATCTCTACTATATTTCCTAAACATCGGTGATGTATTTTTCACACAAAGCATAATCACGCTCTGGAATTCGTTACCGGAGGATATAGTAACATTTGTTGGTGTAACTGGGTTTAAAAAAGGTTTGGACATGTTCCTGGCAGAAAGATCCATAAACCATTATTAAAGAGAACCAAGAAATCCACTGCTCGCCCTGGGACAAGCATTGTGGAACCTGTGTGCCTCTTTTGGAACCTGCCAGGTACGTGTGACCTGGATTGGCCACTGCTGGAAACAGGATACTGGGTTTAATGGTCCCTGGTGTGACCCAGTATGGCATCCTTATGTTCTTATCTTAAGGTGGTTAAACAAATAGAAAAGGCAATGATGAAAGCCAGAAGGATGCTTGTGTGCATAGGGAGAGGAATGGTCAGCAGGAAGAAGGAGATGATAGTACCTCTGTATAAGTCTTTGATGAGAACTCATTTGGAGTATTGTGTGCAATTCTGGAGACCACTTCTTCAAAAGGATATAAACAGGATGGAGAGGGTGCAAAAGGTGGCTACGAAAATCGTCAGTGAGCTTTATAAGGCATATGGGGACTGATTTAAAGATCTCAATATGTATACTTTGGAGGAAAGGTGGGAGAGAAGAAATATGATAGAGACGTTCAAATACCTCCGTGGCATAAATGCACAGAAGAGCCTGTAATACAGCTAATTGATAAACTAAAGAGCAACAAACCATCTAGACCAGATGACAAAAATCCCACAGTTCTGAAAGAACTGTATGAGATTGTAGAACTACTATTAGTAATCTCTGATCTATCATTAAAATTATCTGCAGTGCCTGAAGACTGGAGAGTGGCCAATGTAACAATTTTTTAGAAGGGTTCCAGGTATGATCCAGGAAACTACAAATCAGCGAGTTTGACATCAGTACAGAGGAAAATGGTAGAAACCAAAATAAAAAAAGAAATTACTAAACATGTAGACAGGCCTGTTTAATGGCAGAAAGCCAACATGGATTTAGCCAAGGAAATCCTTGTCTCACCAATCTTATATTTTTTTGAAGGTGTGATAAATAGGTAGATAAAGGTGAGCTGGTTGATATAGTTAGTGTATCTTGATATTCGGAAAACCTTTATCAAATTCCCTCATGAAATGCTCTTGGGGAAGAAAACGATGTACTATTGTGATATAGGAATTGGTTGAAAGATAAAGAACAGAGAGTAGGTCTAAATGGCCAATTTTCTCAATGGAGAAAGATTGAAATGGAGTACCCCAGGGATCTGTGCTGGGCCTAATGCCTTTTAACATATTTTAAATGACCTGGAAACGGGAATAATGAGTGAGGTGATCAAGTTTGCAGAAGACACCAAATTATTCAAAGTTGTTAAAACACAAGAGGATTATAAACAATTATAAGATGACCTTGATAACTTGGGAGTCTGGGCATCCAAATGGCAGATCACGTTTAATTTGGACAAGTGCAAAGTTATGCACTTAGAGGCACATTCCATTGAGTACGTGCAGGCCAATGTGCATCCGATCAGAATTGGGACGCACAGAGGCAGACTCAATTCTGATCTCGAAGGGGCTAGACGTGCCCTGCGGGATCAGAAATAGGTCTTGGCCGGGACCCAATTCAGATCAGCCTGCATATACAGACCCCTGCCCGGCTAACTCAGTCAGGCTCCTGAATGGATCCACGGTGCTATGGCATCTTGTTGCCATGGCACTGCAGCTTCATTCAGGAGATGCGATCCCCGGCCACAGACCACAATCTTCTTTCCCCACAGCCTGACCCCCAATGTGGCCTTCCATGGCCAGGGTTGGGCTGCAGGGAACCCACTGTACCCCCTCACCTCTCTGCTGCTGCACAGGCCTGCCATCCTCCATCTAGATTCGAGGCCCCAGACGTACAGGGCCGCTTCAGAATCGGCCCTGTACATCCAAGGCCTTGGACCTCCCACTGCCTCACTCCGCCTCCGCAATGCCCCCTTCCGGCCCGTCTAAGCCTCCCCATACAAACTCCTTGTTCGTATGGGGAGGCTTTTGCCGGTGATGGACGGGGAGGAGAATGACGGGGATGTCTTCAAGAAGTAGAAACACTAGGGGACATGCAATGAAGCCACATTGAAGTACATTTAAGACTAATTGGAGAAAATATTTTTTTCATGCAACACGTAATCAGACTCTCTAATTTGTTACCGGCAATTATAGTAAAAGCTGGTAGTGTAGCTGGATTTAAAAGAGGTTTGGACAAGTTCCTGGAGGAAAAGTCCATAAACCATTTATTAAAGAGGACAGGGAAATCCACTGCTTATTTATTGGACAAGCAGCATAGAATCTGTATACCTTCTGGAATCTGACAGTGGCTTGCAACCTGGAGTGATCACTGTTGGAAACAGGATACTGGATTTGATGGACCCTTGGTCTGATCCATTATGACATGTGTCATTTACTGGAACCAGGGTCAGTTCAATATCTTTGTAAGTGACATTGAGGAAAGGTTTGTCTTTTTGCAAATGCTGTGAAATTTTGCAACCGAGTGGACACCCCAGAGGGAACTGACAACATGAGAAATGATCTACAAAATTTAGAAGAATTGTCTAATGCTTGGCAGTTACGATGTGAAGTGGCATTTTAAAAGGCATCTAGGTTGAATCTGGGACATCCAGAGCAGAAGGTTCAAAAATTCAGGGGAGTGGCAGCAGTGAAGGGGGGCATGTATAAGCGTCTTCTGAAATCACTACATCTCTACCCCGAAAAATGAACATACCTGTAACCAGTTATGGAGGCAGGTCCTGTGCAGATTGCATGGCTGGATATGTGCACTAGTGTAGGCCATTTCAGAAATATGGACATCCCCGACTTGCTCAACCTCAGAAATGGGTACTTGCAGGGGTATCCCAGAAGGGGGTGTCTATGGTATGAGACTTGCACGTTCTGGCCTATCATTTTAGAAACCCAGATGTGCAGCAGTGGGCCAGTAAAATGTTTGGAGTATGTATTTATGCTCAGATTTCTTCAGGCAGGAAATAATAATTGTGACAATATAAGTGCCTTATGTGCTTTCCTCCTGGAAGCATTACATCCATGAAACAAGCACTTTTTGTCACCTTATTCATAGTCAGGAGCAAGTATAGGCATGGATGCCTCACTAACCAGGGCCAGATGTGCTTTCACCATTCTGAATTTGCACTGCGACATGCAGCTCCCTTGTTCTGTCCAGTCCATGCCTTTGCCGTGCCCCCTTTCTACATGGACATTCTCGCACTGCGGACATTTATTTTGACAGTTTTGTATACCGCCTTATCCTTCAATCAAAGCGGTCACAACACAATTGGGGGATACATTTAACACGTGGGGATAAGAGACACATACACTAATACTTACAGGGAAAATGGGCAATGGAGGGTTAAGTGGCTTGCCCAAGACCACAAGGAGCATCTGTGGGACTAGAAACCCCAGTCCTTCCGGCCCAAGGTTGCTGTCCTCTAGTGGGATTTGAACCCCCGACCTTCCGGTCTGAAGTACCTTGCCCCAACCACTAGGCTACTCCTCCCTCCATCTATGTACCCAACTTCTTAAATGGCTCCAGGGACATCTCCATGCTTTGCATATCTAAGTGCCCATTTTCAGATGTCCAGCTATGAATAGAGCTGCTAAAACACCCCCGTTAATGCGAAGAAGTGCAAAGTGATGCACTTGGGATGCAAAAAAACCCCCCAAAAAACAAAAAACAGTATGTAGTAGGGAGTGATATAATGATGTGTATGCACCAGGAGAAAGAACGTGGGGTGATAGTGCCAGAAGACCTCTTGGTTGCAAAACAATGTGACAAGGCAATGACCAAAGCCAAAAGGATGCTAGACTGTGTAAAAACCAACTCCCCCCTTTGCTCTAGGGAGGCAGGCTGGTCCTACAGGGGCCAGGTCACAGAACAATTTTTTACATGGGCTCCTTCCCTCTCCTTCACTCAGTTAGGACACATTCTTATCACTAGGGAGCAGGGTCTCCGTGGAGGGAGGGAAATCTCTTCAAGGCCCTTTGCACATAATTTAAAGAGGCTCGTGACTCCAAATTGGATGCTCCAATTATCTTTTACTGCAAACGAAATGTCCAACTCAAACAACAGCAAACAAATGAGGTCTTGAAAATGAATACACAGTCTTCGGTAGCAGAGATTGTATTTCTTTTAGCTAAATGAAAAATACATTTTTAATATCAGAATATCAGGTGAACATTCATGATCAGGTAGGTTGTTGACCAAAATAATGAAATGATCCTGAGACAAAAGTTGAGGTTTGCACATGCTGTATTCAGACAGTCGCAATTACCACAAAATTTCTATCATCTAGGCAGGAAGCAGTTGAATGACTTTACAATTACTGTTTAGAAGTGGATTTTCACATTTACTGTGTGATTTAAACTTTAAGAACAAGTGGCCACTCAGACACTGGAGGAACAATCCTTTTTCTAGGCTCCAACAATTAGAAATCTTTGTAACATTTAACACAGTAAATTTTCAATGCAATGTCCTATGCCAGCTACAGATTCTCAAAAAATAGGTCTTTTGTTATAAATGGAACTTTGTTTTCTAGTGCAGATGCCTTTCTAGCTTAAAATAGGTAAACCGGATTTATTAAGTGTGTTTTAGAACAACCGAGAGCACTTGTTGTTGAGGGTGTGTTTTAGGGATATGCATTCCTTTGAAATGACATGGGAAATATCAACATTTCTCACGTCATTTCATGTCATTTTTAACCTGAAACAACAGGAACAAATCTGAAATGTCCATACACTTTACAGGATGTCTGAGACGGCTGCATGCATGCACCCCAGTAGTATCATGGGGAAGGGTACAATACCTGCGCGAGGTTCCTAACTCCTTCGCTGTGTGCAATGATGCAAAAGAGGACGTGCTGATGTTCCTATATTCCATTTGCAGAAGAGAATACTCACAAGGGAAAAGGAGACCAAAGGGAACAACATACGAGAGAGAGGCGGGGTAGGAAGGGGGAGTGGAGAAAAAGATTGAAGGGACGAGAGGGAAGATGAGGAAGGCAGGGAAAGGGAGTGCTAGGAGATGTTCCCATGTGGAATACAGTTTTCAAACTGCTTTTTTTGTTTGCTAAATCAATCATTGTGGTAGAAATCATGGGGTGATAAGCAAAATGTGGGCAATGTGAGAAGCGATGGATCATTGGAAGCTGTAAATAAGGTATGGGGGTGCACGGTGCAGCACTTGGAGGACAGTCAACCATCAGTTTTGTTTAAAACTGGAACATCATGATGCCTGCTGCTGAGTGACAAATGGGCTGTAATTAAAGAATCATTAAATTTGCAATGCCCTCTGTTACCGTTTTGAGACTAGACATTATATATTGGATTTTGTTGTTGGTATAATTACTCAAAAGGCAGTTTAAGAAAGATAATCACTGTGTAATGTTACAGTGGCTATGTCCCATCTATCATGCCAATTGTAAGCTTAGTATTAGGCACATCAATGTGTTTGCATTTCTTGGTAATTTAATAGCTTTTCAGACCCCGGGTTGTATCTCTATCATCCGGAGCAACATGCAATAGAAGAGAAGATGTTTCCTTTCATTAATAGCAAGTCTCCCACTCTGCTACCATTATGATTTAAATTCTTAAGGCCTTGAAGGCATACACGTACACATCAGGTTTCCAGGAAATTAAATCTTCATTGTAGATAGTCATCGTTTTCTCTTCAAAATTTGGAAAATAGCCCTTTAAATACACAAGCATGAGAAGAAATCCTGTTTTGTCACTGGCCCCTAATTGAACACTTCAACTGCGCAGCTTTACTCTTAAACCATAGATAGATCCAACTTCACCACCGTCTTTTCCCACACTTCAGTAGCACAGAATGAGTCATAAGAACATAAGATATGCCATACTGGGTCAGACCAAGGGTCCATCAAGCCCAGTATCCTGTTGCCAACAGCAGCCAATCCAGGTCACAAGTACTTGGCAGGTTCCCTAAAAGGTACACAGATTCCATACTGCTTATCCCAGGGGTAAGCAGTGAATTTCCCTGGTCCTCTTTACTAATGGTTTATGGACTTTTCTTCCAGGAACTTGTCCAAACCTTTTTAACCCAGCTACTCTAACAGTTTTTACTACATCCTTGGGTAACAAATTCCAGAGTTTGATTACACATTGAACGAAAGAATATTTTCTCCTATTATTCTTAAATGGGCTGTATTGTAGCTTCATTGCATGTCCCCTAGTCTTGCTACTTTTTGAAGCAGTAAACAACTGATCTGTTTACCCATTCCACTCCATTCATTATTTTATAGACCTCTATCATATCTCCCCTCAACCATCTTTTTTCCAAGTTGAAGAGCCCTAACCTTTTAAGCCTTTCGTCAGAGGTATCCTTCCATCTCCTTTAACATTTTAGTAGATCTTCTCTGTACATTTTTTAGTTCTGCTATTTCTTTTTATGATAGGGCGAACAGAATTGCATACAATATTCATGGTGTGGTCGCACCATGGAACGATGCAGAGGCGTTATAATATCCTTTGGTTTATTCTCCATTCCTTTCCTTATGATTCCTAGCATTCTATTGGCTTTCTTGGCTGTCACTGCACACTGGGTATAATGTTTCAATGTATTATCTACGATGATGCCTAAATTCTTTTCTTGGGTGGTGGTTCCTAATGTGGAATCTTGCATCATATAACCATAGTTTTAGGTTGTTGTTCCCTAAGTGCATAACTTTGCACTTGTTCACATTACATTTCATCTGCCATTTGGATGCCCAATCTTCCAATTTATCAAGGTCCTCTTGCAATTTTCACAATCCTCTTGTATTTTAACAACTTTGAATAATTTTTGCAAATTTGATCACCACACTCGTTATTCTTATTTCCATGTCATTTATGAATATGTTAAAAAGCAGCAGGCCCAGCACAGATCCCTGAGGTACTCCACTATTTACCTTTCTCCATGGAGAAACTATTTATCCCCTCCTTATTTTCTATTTTTTAACCATTTCCTCATCCACAATAGTATACTGCCTCATATCCCATGACTTTTTAATTTTGCCAAGAGTCTCTCATAAAGGACCATGTCAAAGGCTTTCTAAAAATTGAGATACACTATATCAACCAGCTCTCCTTTATCTATCTGTTCATTCACACCTTCAAAAAAATATAACAGATTAGTAAAACAGGACTTTCCTTAGCTAAATCCATGTTGCCTTTCTCTCATTAAACCATGATTAGCTATATGTTCAATAATTTTATTCCTTATAAGGGTTTCTACCATTTTGCCTGGTACTGATGTCAGGCCCACTGGTCTATAGTTTCCCGGATCACTCCTGAAATCCTTTTTATACATTGGCCAATCTCTATTCTTCAGGTGCTACAGATTATTTTAATGATAGTTCACAGATTACTAATAGAAGGTCTGCATTCTCATATTTCAGTTCTTTCAGCACCCTGGGATATATACCAACCGGTCTAGGTTGATTTGCTACTCTGTATCAAAGAGTTGTAATACGTCTTCGCACTTATAGAGATTTGTTTCAATTCTTCCAGTACATCACCTTTAAATACTATTTCAGGTAAAGCATCAGATCTAAAAAAGTCCAGTTCCAATGCCATCATAGCAAGGGTATGTGAAAGGAGACAAGTCGACACAAATGAACCTCCAGCAGGTCAGTAGGACTCTCAGAGGATCTGCAGCCAATATTTGCTGCTACTAATTACTTAGATGCCAATTCTGTTTCCCGCATGGCCGGCTGCATTGGCTGTGCAAAAAATATGGATGTGCAGGAAAAGGACCAGATTCTGCCACCATGGGGGCCCAACGTACCCGCGATAGCAGAATTGGGGGCTTGGACATCCAGGTGCTCCCTGTATGCTGATGAGATTGGCGTATGGGGAGCTGTCCATCCAGATGGCAGAATGGCACAGCTCGGGCACAGGAGTTGTGGTGTTCTGGTGCCATTTCCCCTGTTTGCCCCTGCAGACTGCGATCCTGCAGGCACAAGAGGCCCCCATGGGTCAGTTCGCAGATGCAGGGGCACAGCGTGGCTGGTGGCATGGTTTGCGGGGATGGGTGGCACCATGCAGGGGGGACCCCCAGTGTTTATTCCACCTTTGGGGTGGAATAAGCCAGGTACCACTCACTGCACCAGGGGATATACATAGGCTGGATCTGAATGGCCTCTCTATGTCCGGGCGTGTTGGTCCGCCCCCGCTCTGCCTCTGTCCTACCCTTGTCCGATGCTCCCCACACAAACCTTCTGTACGTGCAGGGAGCGCAGGGACTGGAATAGTGTCCCAGGCCTGTTTGTGGGTTGTATGTCCAAGCCGGATGTACAAACCCACTATTCGGGGATCAGAATGACCCCCATAATGTATAGCTATGTATTTCTTCTGTTATCATCAATAGGAAGCCTAGGAAACCTGGGCAGCCACGTGCGGAAACCTGCATTGGATCAGAAGTCTTCCCTTACTGGCTGCCAGAAGCGCCTGCCTGAAGAACATGGTTTTCCAGCACAAGGCCAGACAAAACAACGGAGGGCAATATGTCTCCAACTCCAACTGGCAGTCCTCAATGCTACCTGAGAATGGATGTAGCAGCAGTGTGGCCCATACCCACCATACATGGCTGACATTATAGGATTCCCTCAATCACCATCCCTCTCCATTCATGGGGAAACCCCGAGAGCCTTGGCTGCCCAGAGGAGATAAAACGGCTAGAGCTAGCGCTAACACTGACAGCCTGCAGCTGTCCAGTACTGGCAGGGATCCCCCTTCCCCCCCAAATTAGTCTGTCAGCAGGGAGCCTCCTCCGCCCCCTGCTACAGACACCCCCTGACTCAGATTATAGGCTCTTTTTTTTCCTAACAGCTTTACAGGCAGACATTCCAAAAAATCAGCAGGGTCTTGTTTACTAAAGGTTTTATTTCATTTTGTGTTCATGGGAAAAATACTTAGTAAACAGGGCCCAATGTTCCCCTAATTCCCCTTTCCATCTTCTTGGGGTCTTTTTATCTAGCCTCTTGAGAAACTTTGGCGGTTATTTTCTAAGAAGCTGCATAAAGTTATTTGCCATGGACATGCGAACTCCATGTATTTTCAGTGACCTTCTTCATGGATGGGCCTTTCCACACATATTTTTAGCTGGTCATATTTTTTAAGTATGTGTGTTAGGCTGATAGAAACATGATGGCAGAAAAAGACCACATGGCCTATCTAGTCTGCCCTTCCATATCAACTACTACAACAGTCCCCTTTTTTCATGTAGAGATCCTCTGTGTTTGTCCCACACATCTTTGAATTCAGATACAGTCCTTGTCTCAACCACCTCCTCTGGGAGACTATTCCACAGATCCACCATTCTTTCCGAGTCTATCTCCTTTCACCCTCATCTTATGTCCCCCCATAGCAGAGCTTGCTTTCAGTCGAAAGAGGCTCTCCTTCTTTGCATGTATGCCATGGAAGTATTTAAATATCTCTATCATATCTCCTCTGTCCTGCCTTTCCTCTAAAGTATACATATTAAGGTCTTTAAGTCTGTCCTCATATGCTTTATAAACGAACACCACTAACATTTTAATAGCCATCCTCTGCACCGATCCAACCTGTTTATATCCTTTTGAAGGTGCGATCTCCAGAATTACACACACAACTCCAAATGAGGTCACAACAAATACTTATACAGAGGCACTATCACCTCCTTTTTTCCTGCTGGTCATTTCTCTTTCTATGTACCCAAACATCCTTCTAGCTTTCGCCGTCGCCTTATCTACCTGTTTAGCTACTTTAAGATAAAGTGGAATGGAGGAGTGGCCTAGTGGTTGGGACAAGGAACCTCAAGCCAGAAGGTTGGAGGTTCAAATCCCACTAAAGGACAGCAACCTTGGGCTGCAAGGACTGGGGTTTCTAGTCCCACAGGTACTCCTTGTGGTCTTGGGCAAGCCACTTAACCCTCCATTGCCCATGTTCCTTGTAAATACTCATATTTATCTCCAAGTTATAATGCCCTGTTCAATGTAATTTCAGTTTGTTCAATGTAAACTACCTTGATATCATGAAAGGCGGTATATAAGAAATGTTAAATAAATAAAATAAATAAATAAGATCATCAAGCCCGATATTCAAAAGGCATTTATACGGTTTACAGCCCAGTAAACTATGTAAATGCCTTAAGTGGGGATATTCAACAGCACTTACACGGTTAGTGCTGGGGCCGCATATGACCCCACCATTGAATATCCAGAGTTAAGGGTTGGTGGGCAGGACTATGCGCCATAGGGGGCACATAGCCTGCCCAATCAATATCGGGCCCATCAGACACAATCATGCCCAGGTCCCACTCTTCTTTTGTGGACAGAGGTACTTCACCCTCTACACTCCCTTGGATTTTTGCAGCCCAAATGCATGATCCTGCATTTTTTAGCATTAAATGTCAGCTGCCAAATTGTAGGCCATTCTTCATGCTTAGCT
Source organism: Ichthyophis bannanicus (assembly GCA_033557465.1). Taxonomy (NCBI): domain Eukaryota; kingdom Metazoa; phylum Chordata; class Amphibia; order Gymnophiona; family Ichthyophiidae; genus Ichthyophis; species Ichthyophis bannanicus. The sequence continues at coordinate 449,811,075 of CM066031.1, forward strand.
AGATCCCGCCTCGTGTTTTCTACTCCTTCCTGGGTGTCTACTCTATAGCAGATTTTGGTAACAGCCCTTCCGCAATATCACTAACAAAAAAAAAAATCGGACCAATGACAGATCTCTGCAGCATACCACTGGTAACCTCCTTCTCCTCAGAGTGAGCTCCATTTACCTGTACCCTTCATCGCCTCCCACTCAACCAATTTCTAACCCAATCAGTAACTTTAGGGTCCACCCCTAGGATTCTCAGTTTGTTTATAAGTTGCCTGTGTGGAACGGTGTCAAAGACTTTACTGAAATCTAAATACACCACATCTAGGGCTCTCCCTCGTTCCAACTCCCTGGTCACCCAGTCAAAAAATCAATCAGATTTGTCTGACAAACCTGCCTCTGGTGAATCCATGCTGCCTCTGATCCTGTAATTCATTAGACTCCAGAAACCTCATTATTTTCTCTTTCAGCAGCATTTCCAATTTATTAACCAGAAAGGTTAAACTAACCGGCCTGTATTTTTCAACCACATCGTTACTTCCGCTTTTGTGTAAAAGGACCCACATATGCCTTTCTCTAGTCCTCTGGCACCATTCCTGACTGCAAAGAGGCATTGAGAAGGTCAGTCAGTGGAGCTGCTAGAATGTCCCTGAGTTCCTTCAGTATTCTCGGATGTATCCCGTCCTGTCCCATCGTTTTTGTCTACTTTTAGTTTAGCTAGGGCCGCACTAGCACGGTCTTCTGAAAATCGTTCAAGATCCCTGTTGCTTCTCTTCCTATTTGTGGGTGTTTTCTGAGGTCCTTCTCCTGATCTTTCATCTGTAAACACATGGTCCAGGATACCAAAACACTCCCCGATGACACCATCCATGCAGTCATGCATTCATTTCCATTGATATGAGCTTCTCTGCCTCGGCCATTACCCTCTACAGGGAGGATTGAAGAGAATACCACATGCACACCTTTCTGCTTCACCCTCTGTCTCAGAGCCATGAAGTCACTTTTGATATGCTCAGAGGGATACCTAGCAGTATCAATTGTGCCGACTTGGATGAGCAACATCAGGTAATAGGCTTGATGAGTCTCGTCAAACTCTCCGTAACATCTCAGATTTTGGTACCTGGCTGACAGCACATTTATTTTATTTATTTAATGGTATTTCTATCCCGACTTTTCCTCTAATCACTCAAGGCGGTTTACACAGCAAACAATCAATTGAATTGTAATTGGGTTCAAGGTGTGCATATAATGTACAGTGAATTGAGCGTGTGTGGGTGTGTTGATTAGTGTGCGCTATTTACATCATGAGCTTTATACAGGTACATGTGCGCTATTTACATCATGAGCTTTATACAATGAATGTGCAAAGAGCGTGCGGGTAAGTTGTTATTCCATGGTTGGAGGTCTCAATATGTGTCCGGGCCGTAGTGCTCCAGGAATAGCAGAGTCTTTAGTTGTTTCCTGAAGTCCTTAGTTTCTTCCGTGGCACGCAGTTCGTCCGGAGTGGCACATACTTTGGTGTTGGTGTCACAGGGGCAGAGCTTGGGCAGAGCGCACATTTACGCACATAATTTCTAAAATAATGTAACCTACATGTGTAAGGCACGGGCATTTGTAAGTATTTGTGCATAGTTAACGCATGTTTTTAAACATAGGCCTCTATTTTATAAAGAAAAGTAGGGACCTGCTCTTCTTTATAAAATATGCTTTAGATAGGTGCATTCTGGTTACCTAAAACAAGACACCTGGTTATAAAATTACCCCCTTTGAGGATAATTCAAAAAGGTTGCTTAATTTAATATGCATTCTCCTGCATGTATTTTGCACCTATTGTATAAAGTATACATTTTATAAAATAGGGGTGTGAGTGGTAAGATATGCAACCATTTTTATCAACCCTAGTCTGGGTGTAAATGCCCACACTCAGATTTGTAGAAATGAGTAGAAGTTATAATTTTTTATAAAATATGTATGTAAATATAGGCACCACCTCTACTCCACCCAAGCTCCGCCTCATTAGAAAAATCACCTACTTTATGTCTTGGTGATTTTCCCCTTCTCAGAAGCTTCCTTTCTGTCTTCATCTATTTCCTCTAAAATCTCCACTTAAATTCCTTCTTGAACTTCCATTCCGCATTCCCCTGGAGAAGTCTTGTAATCCATCTTGTTCCATATGCACCAGTCTTTCCTCAATATATTATCATCTTGTGGTTGTACTGGGAAACTACATTCTCAGTTTCTTTGATTGGTTGGGTCTAGGGTTGAGAAACAGAGTAGTCTGAGATTTGTCTTCTCTATGAGAGACTTCCTTTAATGTTATGCGGAAGCTCTTGGTTAAACCTGCAGCTCCTTGTTATCTCTGAGACTCCACAGTGGCTGTTTCAGCTGAGTATTCATTGTTGCATGTAATGTATTTGTAGCCGGAGGCAACAAACATAAAGATCCTTCCTCGGCCTTTGGTTTCCTATCTCTGGTTCCAGAAGCAAGTGAGATGAAATGAGAACATAACACACACACAGAGTTATACCATAACAAAGTCTGCTAAAGCTTTAGGCAGGCAGCCACGGACCCGCAATCCTGAGCAGTCTTCCATAGTTCCTTTAATCTGCTTGTCCACAGCACTTTATTTTACTAGGACAAAACTGCCACATTATACATTCTTTTGCCTTATCACTCTGTGTCATGCTTTTTGCTTTGCCTATATCTACATGTTACAGGTCAAGCTAAACATTACATGTTTCAGGTCAAACCAAGCATAAACATATTTCTATCTTGTTTCCCATGCAGGATGTAACCTTGACTGTCTCACATATTCATAAACATCTCTTGTAATACTGGCAGCATATTCAGAGCTTTTTCATACTGTAATTCCCCGTGAGACTTCAGCCCTCTTTCGAGTCCCTTTCTACATTCACGAAGGCTTGATTAGACAGTGATATAGTCCAGACACATTATTTTGTTTATTGTTTTCTTCCTTTCATCCACCAGTAAGGTCTATGTTTCCGGTTTATATTTTCAATGCATATGTTATTGGCATTTTCAAAAGCACCAAAACCAACACAAAGGTGCTGGTTGTTGGCTGTGGTGTAGGGACATGGTGATCGCCATCATATGTGAGAAGCTCTGACTGACTTAACACTCGAAGCACTACCATCAAATGCATAGTTCTGGGATAGTAGGTTGAGCAGCCATTTCTGTGTTTACTTTTGAGCCCGGTTTGGGTTACCTGAATATCTCTCACTTAAAACACTGCATTTTCTACAAGGATGTATGAAACTTTCCACACGCCATTGTCTGAATTTATTTTTTGTTTGCAATGTATTTCTTTATTGTTTTATTGTGGTTTTTTTTGAATGGCATAATGGTTATTTATTATTAAATATTTATTTTATGTAGGTACAGTTTGAAATTTTATTCACAGTAGTTTCTGTCTACTATAGTTTTTTGTTCCACCAGTTCATTTCTCTCCTCATTTATGTGTGGTGGGTTTTCCCACTCCCGTGTTTAGTTGTTGTTTGTCTCTAGAACAGGTATAGGAAGCACTGAATTAAGGAATTTGATGCAAGGTAAAAGAAAAATGCTTGTAATTTATTTTGTTCATTTTGAGACTGAACTGGATAAAGCGGATTTCTTTAATGCCTTCTCTTCTTTATTAGTTCTCTGTCATCCTCCCTGCTTGCCTCTCACACAGAAGCACTAGAGCAGCAGTTTTGAGGGAGGCAGGAGCCGGGACCTAGTACTTGCACTGGCCCTGCTTTGAGTTACCCTCCTTAAGAATAAGAAGCAAGTGAGGTTAAGCCAGGGTGCCACTGCCCCCTCCCCAACCTTTTACATCACGTTGCCATCTGGTTTGAAAAAGGAATCTGAAACATTAAAGTGGGCACCATGGAGCAGATGCAGATGCAGGACAGCATTGCTGGGCACCTACACACGTGCTATTTGCCGATGGATGCATCTGGACTGGCACATCTGCAAAGGGAGCAAGAGGATGTGTTTGCAGCAGCATAGTTGGGACCAGTATCACGTCGTCTTGCCTCTAAATGCAGTCCGACTTCAGTGCTGACAGTCGAGGGCCCAAACCAGCCCTCAGGTGAGAGGGGAGTTGTGCTGCGTGGGAGCCATCTGGTAGAAGGGAGGGTGGTATCCCAAATAAAGTTAACTGCTGCTAGCACTCTGTTAAAATCCTAGGTGGCGTTCCCTCCACTCCTCTTCCCCCACCAAATGCTTGAGGGTTGTATTGGCTCTCACATACTAAAAATTGTGGAAAGCAAGCAAGCAAGCAGGAGCTGAAGTCTTTTGTTCTTCATCCTCTCCTTCTGGTGCAGGCTGCGGAGAATTTTGGAGCATGAGCAGTGCTGCAAGTCCCTGTGGTCCTCTCCATACTGTACACCCTGTGCTTCCTGTTTCAAAACAGAAGATAGAAACATAGAAACATGACGGCAGAAAAAGACCACATGGCCTATCTAGTCTGCCCTTTCATATCACCCACTACAAGAGTCCACTTTTTACCTTTAGAGATCCTCTGTGTTTGTCCCATGCTTTTTTGAATTCAGATACTGTCCTCATCTCTACCACCTCCACTGGGAGACTATTCCATGCATTTACCACTCTTTCCATAAAGAAATATTTCTGCATATCACTCCTAAATCTATCCCCTTTCACCCTCATCCCATGTCCCCTCGTAGCAGAGCTTGCTTTCAATCAAAAGAGGCTCTCCCCCTGTGCATTAATGACATGGAGGTATTTAAACGACTCAATCATATCACCTCTATCCCGCCTTTCCTCTAACATATACATATTAAGCTCCTTAAGTCTGTCCTCATATGCTTTATAATGAAGACCACTAACCATTTTAGTAGCCACCCTCTGCACCGACTCCAACCAGTTTATATCCTTTGGAAGATGCAGTCTCCAGAATTGCACACCATACTCCAAATGAGGTCGCACCAAAGACTTATATAGAGGCATTATCACCTCCTTTCTTCTGCTAGCCATTCCTCTCCCTATGCACCCAAGCATCCTTCTAGTTTTCACGGTTGCCTTTTCTACCTGTTTAGCTACTTTAAGATCATCAGACACAATCACACCTAGGTCCCGTACTTCTTTTGTGGACAGAAGTACTTCACCCCCTATACCATATCGCTCCCTTGGATTGCTGCAGCCAAAATGCAGGACCTTCCCTTTTGGAGCCTTACCTCCCAGCTGCCCAAGTCTAGACCCTTCTTCAAGCTTAGCTAGATCCCTCCTCATGTTATCTCCACCTTCCTGGGTGTCTACCCTATTGCAGATTTTTGGTATCATCCGCAAAGAGGCAAACCTTACCCAAAAGCCCCTCCACAATATCACTAACAAAGATGTTAAAAATAATCGGACCAAGGACAGATCCCTGGGGGCACACCACTGGTAACATCCTTTTCCTCAGAGTGAGCTCCGTTTACCTGTACCCTTTGCCACCTCCCACTCAACCAATTTCTAACCCAAACAGTAACTTTAGGGTCCCTCCCTAGGGTGCTCAGTTTGTTTATAAGTCGCCTTTGGGGAACGGTGTCAAAGGCTTTACTGAAATCTAAATACACCACATCTAGGGCTCTCCCTCGGTTCAGCTCCCTGGTCACCCAGTCAAAGAAATCAATCAGATTTGTCCTGACCAGACCTGCCTCTGGTGAATCAATGCGCCTCGGATCTGTACATGCGGGTAGAAGTAGCAGTGAGCCATGGGGATCAGGCAGCACTGAGTTCCTATGGACTGCATTAGTAGTGAGAACAAGAAGCACTGAATGCTGCACTTCCTGCTTGCTTGCTGTCTGCCGACTGCTCACAATTTCTGTTCTATGCAGGAAAGGGAATAATGGAGGGGGGGGGGAGGGGGGTTAGCTAAAGAGAGGCTAGAAGGGAAAGAAATGGGGGAGGATAGCATGAGACATGAAAGAGGAAAGTGAGAGTAAGTAGGCAACAAAGTGGAGAGGAGAAGGCAAGGAGAGGGAGGTGGAAGGAGAAGAGTAGGGAAGAAGGTAGAGGAGAAAGAAGAGAGATGGAACTGGCAGATAGAGAAGTGTGAGGGGAGTGACAGATTAAGGAAAGAGGTGAAGTATGTATGATGAGAGCAAGGTATGGTGCAGTATGTGAGAGGCAGGGAAAGGTGAGGCTTTGGAGAAAGCAGACGGGTTATGAGAGAGAGGGAGGGAAGAAATGAATAGAGGAGTATAGGTAGGATGAAGTAAAACAAAAGAAACAGGACATAATGAAATAAACGAAGAAAGATGACAGGATGGAAGAAACCACTAGAACGAGCGAACAGAATAGATAAAGGAAATTTAACATTGAAAGTGTGACAGAAGAAAAATAGGGAACTGCTATATAACTGAAAACTGTAAATCTAATTAAAAAAAAAGAAAATAGGAACTAAAATGAAGAAAGATTGATAGAGAAAAATAATGGAAGAAAATAGTAATAATAGAAGATCACAAAATATAAAGGTTTGAAAATATTTTCTTAAGCTGCTCTAATGCAGTTGTACAGGTGATGGAGGGTTAAAAATGTAATGGCTTGTCCTAGATAAAGAGAAAGAGATGGGGGCAGGGGGGAAAGAAAGTTTTCCCCCTTTCTCCTGCCCCTCTTCATGCCAATCTGGGAGGGGGAAAGAGAAGGTTAATCCCCTCCCCTGCCATTCTGACCCCCTTATTTCTTTCATCTCCCCCCCCAAATAAAATAGTCAAACCACTTCTATTGTTACAATTAATAATGAAAAGATCTCACTTTCAGAACAGATGCTGTTTTGAAATTACAGCATCCACTTCCTATATAGAAATAAATTGGCCTAACTTTTATCTATTCATTCTTTTTAAGAGCATCATACAGCCAACTGGCCAAGGCATAAAGCAGATAAGTTATCATTTTTAAGGTCTGTTGTTTTTTCCAGTATACAGTATATACTAGATTGCATAACTCTGCTGAATCTCCTCCATAACTTAAAATGGATAACTTGCCTATTTAAAGGTATTCCTGCAATTTCTGTATTCAGCCTTGAGCACATAAGTTACCTACAGAGCAGCTGAATTTCACCATGCTCAATATCATTGTCAACCCATGACTTACATGGCCAACAGTTATCTTATAAACTGCTGGAAATGTTAAAAAAAAACAACAACAAAAAAAACAAAACCCAAGCACTTGTGCAGTCAATACCCACTGCTAACTACATAAGGACTTCCATGTATTGACCTTGTATTCCAGTCACAGCATGAAAGAACAATTTCAGAAAGTAATTAAGCATAAGAAAGCAAAATGTCTTGAGTGTCTGTGTCTTCATACCCCCTCGACCTAATGCTCATTGGAAGCCCCTTTTGCAGAAATAGGAGCTATGAGTTATTACTACATAAGAACTGCCATAATGGGTCTGACCAACGCTCCATCTTGTTTCCAACAGTGGCCACTGCAGGTCACAATCACTTGCAAGGATCTCAAAAAGTAGATATCCCTGCAGGCAGGAGGCATGTAGCCTAAGCAGTGCCTTTCCCATAGTCTGCTTTAATAACAGTGAACTAATTCCTTTCTAGTCGTGTTTTGTCATAAATATATGCATAGCATCTCTTTTTGAGGGTTTTCAGGTCTTCAGGCCGAGGACCATACCAAGCCATAATTGTGCCCTGTGCGACTTGCATCGCTTGCGCCCCCCTCCCCCATCCTCTCCATCATGCCTCCATGTCCAGCTGGCTGTCTGCCCTCGCCCTGCTGCCACCACTTTTTGTTTTTCACTCATAGGTGGCGGCGGCAGCAGCGAAGCCGACCTTATTTCAAATTTAAAAAACCAAACAACCTATGAGGGTCCTTCCCTCTGCGCTTGTACCCAGATCGGATCCCTCCCTGCTCTGACGTAGTTTTGTAACAGAGGAGGGAGGCACCAGACCAGCCATTCACATGCGGATATTTGCAACTCCACGCTTGAATGGTTTGCCCTGGTCCCTCCCCTCCTCTGACATGATCTACATTAGAAAAGGG